>OX638146.1:13045436-14306872 GCA_951805005.1 Othius punctulatus | reverse complement strand
GTTTGCGCATTTTTTAGCGTTGCTCACAATTTTGTATGCCATCGACTTTTAAAGTTGCGTTGCAGCTGACCTTGCGCATAAATACGCCCTGGCATAATGCCACATAATTGCGCTACGTTTGCGCATTAAATAAATCTTACAATTGGTGCGCTATTAACGTGAGATCTTAAGTTTGCGCAATTTTTAGCGATGCTCACAATTTTGTGTGCCATCGACTTTAAAAGTTGCAGTTGCAGCTGACCTTGCGCATAAATACGCCCTGGCATAATGCCACATAATTGCTCTACGCTTGCGCATGAAATATATCTTACAATTGGTGCGCTATTAACGTGAGATTTGAAGTTTGCGCATTCTTTAGAGTTGCTCACAATTTTGTGTGCCATTGACTTTAAAAGTTGCAGTTGCAACTGACCTTGCGCATAAATACGCCCTGGCATAATGCCACATAAATGCGCTTCGTTTGCGCATTAAATAAATCTCACAATTGGTGCGCTTTTAACGTAAGAAGTTTGCGCATTTTTTAGTGTTGCTCATAATTTTGTGTGCAATCTTCTTCAAGAGTTGCAGATATGCTTGCGCATAAATACGTCCTGACATAATGCTTCATAATTGCGCTAATTAAACTAAAAACGCCGTTAATTAGTGCTAATTAATCGCTTTTTGGAGACGATCTTTTTTTTTATGGGTATCTAAAACCGACTGGTAAATTACATGGAACTTTAACTGTGGGTGGAAAGACCGGCACTAAATATCACTTGCCAAATCTACAATTTCTTCGGAGTGAACTTGGTAATCCTATTGGTAATCAACAGAAATATGTCACCGTTAAATAGCCGAACTGACGAGAAATTTTCTCATTCACTGGAAAAATTTTCCTTTTGAACTTGCGGCGTGGAAATTTTTTCCTGGAACCGTGAGCTCCGAGAGAGTTGTGTGGAAAGCGCTCACGATCTTCGTGTGTTTATTGCACGCGCCTTAATTGGCAGACGCGTCTGGTAACGACTTCTCGAAAGCAATTAACGCGTCTGAAACGGGGATTCCGTAATTAACGCACGAAAGCCAAGCTGTTCCGGAAGAGAGTCTCAGAAGAGGAACTCACGAACTGCACGTCAAACGAAAAATTATAATAAATTTACAAGATTTACGGCAGTGCGTAATAAAAACGTGTAACGAGGCTCATTATAATCAAAATTCGCTAAGCAAGAAGTTAAGCCAAGAGTTACAACTAGGTAACTGTAGATTAATGGGAGGAAGCTGATTTAAATATTACATATATTCTAAAATTATCTGTCGGATAGTTGAAAGAAGTTGAAAATTACGGCAATGCCCATTATGAAACCCCGTGGAATACCCAATGTCCATTGGAGGACAATACTACTCAAAAGTGTGCTGGATAGATACAAGGTTAGAAACTACCTACAAAATACATTTTTGTCACCTATTTATGCATCGTAGTCAGACAACTATTTGCAATTTTACCTATAGATAAATGATACCATCGCAGTATGACATAAAATATGTCAGTGACATTTTCTATAAATTGGAGCATTTTTCAGTTTAACATAATTTATAACTTTGTGCTAAAAAGTTTTAAAATACAAATATTTTGTAAATTAAAAAAAAATCCTTGTTGATAAAATTTGAAATTACAAAAAAAATGCATACATTTTTATAATTTCAAATTTTATCAACATGGAATTTTTGTACAAGATATTTCAGTAATCATCAAATTACCATTCTAAAACAACAATGACGCAATTGCCAAATGAATTTTCTAGGAGACGAAAAAAAAGTTTTAAAGTATTTAATACAATTTACTGACAGTATTAAATACAATTTATTAACAGTAATTTTAATGTCAAAAATATACATTATTTACTTCTTTAATGCTCGATAATTATTAACAATCGTTTTTCGTCTCTCAGTTATCAGTTTCAGTTATCACTATACTTTTGATTTTTTCTCAAAATTGTGATGTCTGAAACAAAAACACGAAACATATACATTGAAAAACTATCCATTGAATTCTACAGTATTTTTGTAGACAAACTTGACAATACTTTTCAGTAGATATGATACTAGCAATGCTGAAATAGTGCTGTTGCAATAGTGATGCTGCTTAATAACAAGTGTAGACCTATAAGTTAATTATCAACAGTAGTGCTGTCACGTGAATTTGACAATAAAAGTGTCATTTGCAAGTGACAGTAGAGCTGTATACATTGAAAAACTATCAATTGAATTCTACAGTATTTTTGTAGACAAACTTGACAATACCTTTCAGTAGATATGATACTTAGCACTGCTAAAATAGTGCTGTTGCAATAGTGATGCCGCTTTATAACAAGTCTAGACCTATCAGTTAATTATCAATAATAGTGCTGTTATTTTAATTTGACAATAGAAGTGTCATTTGCAATTGACAGTAGAGCAGTCATTTTCAATTGACTGTAGAGCTGTTACTTTATTTGACCGTAAATTAGTCTGTTTCAGATTTCAGTAGACGTGTCACTTAAAATTAACAGTAGGTCTGATATTTTCTATTGCTTTAGAGCTGCAAATTTCAAATGACAGTAGACTTTTATAGCCCCAATTCTCAATTGACAATAGTCTTGTCTCCTTCAATTACCAGTAAATCTGTTACTGTAAATTGATAATAGGCCTGTTGTAACACTGCCCTTTAAGATAACAGTAGACTTTTATAGCTCCAATCTCAATTGACAATAGTCTTGTCTCCTTCAATTACCAGTAAACCTGTTGCTTTAAATTGATAATAGACCAGTTATAATACTGTCCTTTAAGTTAACAGTAGATCTGATATTTTCTATTGCATTAGAGCTGCTGTTGCTGTAGCAATAGTGATGCCGCTTAATAACAAGTGTAGACCTATAAGTTAATTACCAACTGTAGTGCTGTCACTTGAATTTGACAATAGGAGTGTCATTTGCAATTGACAGTAGAGCTGTCATTTTCAATTGACTGTTGAGCTGTTACTTTAATAGACCGTAAATTAGTCTGTTTCAAATTTTAGTAGACGTGTCACTTTAAATTAACAGTAGATCTGATATTTTCTATTGCTTTAGAGCTACAAATTTTAAAATTGAAACGAGAACTTTTATTTTATATTCACTGCAGAGTTAAAATTCTCAAATGACAGTTGTCTGTTGACGTGTCACTTTAAATATTGACGGTATTGATGTTCTCCTCGATTTTCATTAAAGCTGTAGACTTGAGAGATAGATTGATTGACCTGTTATGACACTGTCACTTTAAAGTGACAGTATACCTTTAATTCTCAAATGATAATAGACTTCAATTACCACTAGACATGTTACTGTAAATTTATAATAGATCTGTTATGACACTGTCACTTTAATTTGACAGTATATAATAGAGCTGTAATTTTCAAATTTTGATTGATAGTAGACCGAAATCACCTTTCGACAATAGACTTGTCTGTTGACCAGTCACTTTGAATTGACAGTAGATCTGTTATATTCTATTAACACCAAAGCTCCAAATCTTAAGTGACAGTAGACTAACCGTTTTACAGTTACCAGTGAACCACTCACTATGAATTTACAGAGGACTGTTATTTTATATTTACAGCAAGTTCTACTTCTCAATTGACAGTTGTCAAGTAACGTGTCACTTTAATTGACGGTATTGAAGCTCTCATCTATTTTCATTAGTGGTGACATTTTTAAATTTTGATCGATAGTAGACCTGCTATCTTCTATTGATACTATAGTTCTAATGACAATAGACTTGCCTGCTGACCAGTCACTTTAAATTGACAGTAGACCTGTTACTTTCTATTCACATCAAAGCTCTAATTCTTAAGTGACAGTAGACTTGCCGCTTTTCAGTTACCAGTGAACCCGTCTCTATAAATTGACAGTAGTTCTGTTACTTTATATTCACAGCAGAGTTATAATTTTGTATTGACAGTTGTTTATTGACGTGTTACTTTAAATTGACGGACTATATAATACAGCTCTAATTTTCAAATTTCACAGCAGAGTTCTACTTCTCAATTGGCAGTTGTCTATTAACGTGTCACTTTAAATTGACGGTATTGAAGCTCTCTTCTATTTTCATTAGTGGTGTCATTTTCAAATTTTGGTCGAAAGTAGACCTGCTATCTTCTATTGATACTATAGTTCTAATGACAATAGACTTGTTTGCTGACCAGTCTCTTTAAATTGACAGTAGACCTGTTATTTTCTATTCACACCAAACCTATAATTCTTAAGTGACAGTAGACTTGCCATTTTTCAGTTACCAGTGAACCCGTCTCTATAAATTGACAGTAGTTCTGTTACTTTATATTCACAGCAGAGTTATAATTTTGAATTGACAGTTGTTTATTGACGTGTCACTTTAAATTGACCGTCTATATAATACAGCTCTAATTTTCAAATTTTGATTGATAGTAGACCAATATCACCTATTGATAATAGACTAGTCTGTTGACCAGTCAGTTTAAATTGACAGTAGACCTGTTATTTTCTATTTACACCAAAGCTCTAAATCTTAAGTGACAGTAGTCTTGCCATTTTACAGTTAGGACTGAAGCCGTCACTATGAATTGACAAAGGACCTGTTATTTTATATTCACAGCAGAGTTATACGTCAATTGACAGTTGTCTAGTAACGTGTCACTTTAAATTGACGGTATTGAAGCTCTCTTCTATTTTCATTAGTGGTGTCATTTTCAAACTTTGATCGGTAGTAGACCTGCTATCTTCTATTGATACTATAGTTCTGATGACAATAGACTTGGTTGACCCGTCACTTTAAATTGACAGTAGAGCTGTTATTATTTTCTATTCACACAAAAGCTCTAATTCTTAAGTGACAGTAGACTTGCCGGTTTTCAGTTACCATTGAACTTGTTACTATAAATTAATAGTATACCTGTTACTTAATATTCACAGTAGAGTTCTAATTCTCAATTGACAGTTGTTTGTTGGTGTGTCACTTTAAATTGACGGTATTGAAGCTCCATTCTATTTTCAGGAGAGCTGTAATTATCAAATTTTGACACTATAGCACAAATGACAATAGACTTATCTGTTGGCACGTCACTTTAAATTAACAGTAGACCTGTTATTTTCTATTCACACTAAAGCTCCAAGTCTTAAGTGACAGTAGACTTGCCGTTTTTCAGTTACCAGTGAACCCGTTACTATAAATTAACCTTAGACCTGTTACTTTTTATTCACAACAGAGTTCTAATTATCAATTGACAGTTGTTTATTGATCACTTTAAATTGACAGTATATAATAGAGCTGTAATTTTCAAATTTTGATAGATAGTGCACCGAAATTACCTATTGACAATAGGCTTGTCTGTTGACCAGTCGGTTTATATTGACAGTAGACCTGTTATTTTTTGTTCACACCAAAACTCTAAATCTTAAGTGACAGTAGACTTGCCATTTTACAGTTACCAGTGAACCCGTCACTATAAATTGACAGAGTACTTGTAATTTCATATTCACAGCAGAGTTCTACTTCTCAATTGACAGTTGTCTAGTAACTTGTCACTTTAAGTTGACGGTATTGAAGCTCTCTTCTATTTTCATTAGTGGTGTCATTTTCAAACTTTGATCGGTAGTAGACCTGCTATCTTCTATTGATACTATAGTTCTGATGACAATAGACTTGGTTGACCCGTTCAGAAGCTCTAATTCTTAAGTGACAGTAGACTTGCCGGTTTTCCGTTACCAATGAACTTGTTACTATAAATTAATAGTATACCTGTTACTTAATATTCACAGTAGAGTTCTAATTCTCAATTGACAGTTGTTTGTTGGCGTGTCACTTTAAATTTACGGTATTGAAGCTCCATTCTATTTTCAGGAGAGCTGTAATTATCAAATTTTGACACTATAGCACAAATGACAATAGACTTGTCTGTTGACCCGTCTGTAAATTGACAGTAGACCTGTTATTTTCTATTCACACCAAAGTTCCAATTCTTAAGTAACAATAGAGTTGCCGTTTTTCAGTTATCAGTGAACCCGTTACTATAAATTAACAGTAAACCTGTTACTTTTTATTCACAGCAGAGTTCTAATTCTCAATTGACAGTTGTTTATTGACGTGTCACTTTAAATTGACAGTATATAATAGAGCTGTAATTTTCAAATTTTTATTGACAGTACACCGAAATTACCTATTGACAATAGACTTGTCTGTTGACCAGTCACTTTATATTGAGAGTAGATCTGTTGTTTTTGTTCACACTAAAGCTTTATATCTTAAGTGACAGTAGTTTTGCTGTTTTTCAATTACCAGAGAACCCGTCACTATGAATTGACAGTAGACCTATATTTTATATTTACAGCGGAGTTTTACTTCTCAATTGACAGTTGTCTGTTAACATGTTAACGTGTTACTTTAAATTGACGGTATTGAAGCTCTCTTCCATGTTCATTAGAGCTGTGATTTTCAAATGTTGATTGATAGTAAACCTCTACTTCTCAATTGACAGTTGTCTGTTAACATGTTAACGTGTTACTTTAAATTGACGGCATTGAAGCTCTCTTACATGTTCATTAGAGCTGTAAGTTTCAAATTTTGATTGATAGTAAACCTCTACTTCTCAATAGGGTCTTCCTGAAAAAAAATAATATAACCTTTTTGTGTCTTAATGTAAAGTTTATAACCTGTAATTAAACATCCCACAGAGAAAACGCTTGGTTTTCATTGTAACTTATCAACAAACAACATACAATATCGTAAAACTTACACATTTTGTCACGTGACCGACGAAACGCTGTTATTGGCCGAGCGGCACTGTGACGTCTTTGCGCATGTTGGCGATCGGGACTAGTGCATAAGGGATAGGAATCGTGGATTAATTCGACTTAGAATCCAGTCTGACATAAAATATGTTATGATGGGTTAGTAAAGGGACAGCCAGATAATCTGATAGAAGTTCTCTTGTTAATGGTTCCCGACTTTTTCTCAAAAAGTGAATTTTTCAACGTAGCCGAAACGCGTAAAGTCGCATATAATTTTCCAAATCCTCTTTCAGCTGTAAGAACAAATAAAATACTGTATAAACTTTGCAATACCTACATCTCAAGCCTACATCTCATACGAATTGGTAATGCTGATTTCAAAATTTGTAAATATTAATCATCTAATTAAATTTCTAAAATCAACAGTTTGCTACAAAAATTGTTTCAACATGTTTTTTTTAGTTTTAACTAAACGTTTGTGTAAGAACATATTGTACAAAATCTCACAGTACTTTTAAACAGTTATAATGATATGGAAGGTATTGTTTTAGAATGGAACCCACAAAACTATTTTGAGGTTATGTTATTACTAAAGTATATATATAATCGGAAATCCCCTTGAATACCCATTACTAATGATGATAGTTAATTATATATATTTATCGAATTTCGTCGATAATTTATTGAAAATTATGTACTTACATTAAAATGGTCTTCACAAAAATAGTGAGACGTCAAAGTGACACTCGCGGAATCACTTCGGACTTGTTGTAACCCCTTTTTCCGTATATCCCCTGTTTGGACGTTTATAAACAACTTATTTGGTTCGCATTTACTGCTGCTATCACATCCAGGCACAATGCAATACTTATTCGTCCCTTTTTTCGTAAAACCGACGTTTTCTTTCTCTTGCTCCATTGTAAGCAATGCTACAACTGAGCGCACCGTGCGTTGTGACGTCACAGCAACATGGCGGGATTTCGGGACCTTTTCAAACGCCGTTAATTTTAAAATCGTGTTTGCTAATTACAACGATTTGTCTCAACACTAAAATTAGTGCCAAGGATGTTTTTAATGTGTCTAGAGTTCAGTTTCAAGGTTTTTGAAACGTCGCGGAAGACCCTATTGACAGTTGTCTGTTAATATGTTAACGTGTTACTCTAAATTGACGGTATTGAAGCTCTCTTCCATGTTCATTAGAGCTGTGATTTTCAAATTTTGATTGATAGTAAACCTGCTATCTTCTAAGATACTATAGTTCTAATGACAATAGACATGTCTCTTTGAAATTCACTTTTCTTGAAATCTTGTAATTATCTATTAGACGCAGAGCTCCAATTGCCAATCGACAACAGACGTATTGACAATAGACTTGTCTCTTTGCCAGTAGATCTATCACTTTGTACTGAAGGTAGATCTGTCATTTTCTATTAACAACAGAGCTATAATGCTCATACAATACAACATACTCAATACAATAAATTAACCTGTTATTTTCTAATGACAGCAAAGCTCTAATTATCTGATGACATTCGGTTTGCGTGTTTTCAGTTGTCAGTAGATCTGCCACAGTATATTAACAATGCAACCGCCACTTTTGTTGAATTCAGTTTGTTTTTAATAATTCAATGATTCAATTTTGTTTCAATTGAATGTTTCAATGTTTTCACTCGTCAGTACATCTGCCATAAAGTATTAACAATGTATAACCATTACTTTTGATGAACTTGTTTTGTTTTGAACGATTCAAAACAACCCAAAAAGTTCGTATACCTTATTTTGACATTGGTATTAAAAGTTTTGAAGCTTTCTTCCATGTTCATTAGAGCTGTGATTTTCAAATTTTGATTGATAGTAAACCTGCTATCTTCTATTGATAATATAGTTCTAATGGCAATAGACCTGTCTCTCGACCCGTCACTTGAAATTGACAATAGAGCTGTTATCATCTATTAGATGCAGAGCTCCAATTGCCAATCGACAACAGAGGTATTGACAATAGACTTGTTTCTTTGCCAGTAGATCTATCACGTTATACTGACGGTAGACCTGTTATTTTCTATTAACAACAGAACTATAATGCTCATACAATACAACATACTCAATACAATAAATTAACCTGTTATTTTCTATTGACAGCAAAGCTCTAATTATCTGATGACGTTCGGTTTGCGTGTTTTCAGTTGTCAGTAGATCTGCCACAGTATATTAACAATGCAACCACCACTTTCGTTGAATTCAGTTTGTTTTTAATAATTCAATGATTCAATTTTGTTTTAATTGAATGTTTCAATATTTTCACTTGTCAGTAGTTCTGCCATAAAGTTTTAACCATTACTTTTGATGAACTTGTTTTGTTTTGAACGATTCAAAACAACCCAAAAAGTTCGTATACCTTATTTTGACATTAGTATTAAAAGTATTGAAGCTTCCTTCCATGTTCATTAGAGCTGTGATTTTCAAATTTTGATTGATAGTAAACCTGCTATCTTCTATTGATACTATAGTTCTAATGACAATAAACTTGTCTCTTGACCCGTCACTTGAACATGACAGTAGACCTGTTATTATCTATTAGACGCAGAGCTCCAATTGTCAATCGACAACAGTCGTATTGACAATAGACTTGTCTCTTTGCCAGTAGATCTATCACGTTATACTGACGGTAGACCTGTTATTTTCTATTAACAACAGAGCTATAATGCTCATACAATACAACATACTCAATACAATAAATTAACCTGTTATTTTCTATTGACAGCAAAGCTCTAATTATCTGATGACGTTCGGTTTGCGTGATTTCAGTTGTCAGTCCATCTGCCACAGTATATTAACAATACAACCGCCACTTTTGTTGAATTCAGTTTGTTTTTAATAATTCTATGATTCAATTTTGTTTTAATTGAATGTTTCAATATTTTCACTTGTCAGTAGTTCTGCCATAAAGTTTTAACCATTACTTTTGATGAACTTGTTTTGTTTTGAACGATTCAAAACAACCCAAAAAGTTCGTATACCTTATTTTGACATTAGTATTAAAAGTATTGAAGCTTCCTTCCATGTTCATTAGAGCTGTGATTTTCAAATTTTGATTGATAGTAAACCTGCTATCTTCTATTGATACTATAGTTCTAATGACAATAAACTTGTCTCTTGACCCGTCACTTGAACATGACAGTAGACCTGTTATTATCTATTAGACGCATAGCTCCAATTGCCAATCGACAACAGACGTATTGACAATAGCATTGTCTCTTTGCCAGTAGATCTATCACGTTATAGTGACAGTAGACCTGTTATATTCTATTAACAACAGAGCTATAATGCTCATACAATACAACATACTCAATACAATAAATTAACCTATTATTTTCTATTGACAGTAAAGCTCTAATTATCTGATGACTTTCGGTTTGGTGTTTTCAGTTGTCAGTAGATCTGCTACAGTATATTAACAATGCAATTGCCACTTTTGTTGAATTCAGTTTGTTTTTAATAATTCACTGATTCAATTTTGTTTCAATTGAATGTTTCAATATTTTTACTTGTCAGTGGCATAAAATATTAACATGTATAACCGTTACTTTCGATGAACTTGATTCAATTTTGTTTCAAATGAATGTTTCAATGTTTTCACTTGTCAGTAGATCTGCCATAAAATATTAACAATGTATAACCATTACTTTTGATGAACTTGTTTTGTTTTGAACGATTCAAAACAACCAACAAAGTTCGTATACCTTATTTTGGCATTGGCATTAAAAGTTTTACATGATTCACTCTATCGAAAACAACCAAATTAAATCGGAAGCCTGTGGCAGTTTGGCTGCACTTAAAGACGTGCAGTGGCATGTGACATGGTTTGCCATAATCGGGCAGCCTCGATGGTCGAGCCGTGGGAGTCTGTCGGCCTACGTTTCGGAAATTTCGGGTGGCCCACCTCCGGTTCGACGATCCCCGGCCATTGCAAAACGCCACTCTCCAAATTGTCTTCGTATCGATTGATTTATTGGGGGGCTAGCATTTTTGCCCGATCGACACGCGATAATTGCGTAAATCCTAAGGCGAAACTCGAGTCAATTTCACCTCTTAATTCCCTCTGCAGGTGATTGATAATCGCGGTTTCGCAAATGCTAAAAATTTATTGCGAGAAATTGTTTCGCAACTATTTGAAGTGCCGCAGTTATTGAAATGGCCTGTGAATCGGCGCTTTGATACTTGCCCGAGGCTCGTTAATTCAACTATCGACAACTCGACATTCATTGGAAGTTGGCAGGAATTTAGTTTAAAAACTTTGAGTGTTTGGGCAGAAAGTTTTATGAAAACTTTTTTAATGAAAAAATAGAAAAAAACGCATCAAATTTGAGCTGGTTTTCATAATAGCAGTCAAAAACTTTCCATGATACACTTTCGTAAACTGGTGCTTTACTAAATTTAACTAAGTTACATTTCCTTACGATGAAGTGGAAGCAATTGTTTTGTAAATATAATAATAAACATTATAATCATAACGACGAATATAATAGTAATAACAATTATACTAACAATTACTATTAATATTAGTCTTCTTCGTATCCCCACTTACGGCCTCTTTGGTAATAACTATTACTTTCTTCGTCGCCGACGTCGTGGAAGTCGTGTCGGGCGAGCACACCCCAAGGCACCGGCCGCTTTAAATACGCACGTACGTCTAATAAGATGCTATCTGCATTTGAAAATCGAACCTGGGGCTACTATATTATAATTTAAATAATTGCTCGCTAGCTACGCCCACACTTTCTACGCTCGCGTGGAGAACGAAACCAGATGGACTCTGACTTTTTGTTCCTAAACATTTTCCTGCATGAATTTCACGACAGACATTATTATCACGTTTCCAAGAGACACTATTAAAGAGCAAAATTGTAGAGCAACAATCGAATTTTTGATGCAAATACGTTTTTCTGCGACAGTGTGTAATACAAGTTTTTACGCACTGCTCACACTGGGTAAAGTGTTACTTTTTCGCAGAAGTGCGTAAAAAGTTTTACACACAATACATTCACTCATAAAGTTAAATGGTTGATTTTCTCCCTTATTTAATACTGAAACTTTGTCAAATTTTCAGGAGAATTAGTTTCAGTTGTACTGTACACGAATCTAATATCAAATTTGCAAATAATTTTATTTCAGAAATTTCAGTAATAGCTCACAAATACTTGTCAATGCAGAAAGTTAAATGGTTGATTTTCTCCCTTACTCAATACTGAAACTTTGTCAAATTTTCAGGAGAATTAGTGCCAGGTATACTGTACACGAATCTAATATCACATTTTCAAAAAATATTTTTTCAGAAATTTCAGTAATGGCTAATCTATACTTGTCAATTGAGAAAGTTAAGTGTTTGATTTTCTCCCTTATTTAATACTGAAACTCTGTCAAATTTTCAGAAGAATTAGTTTCAGGTGTACAGTACACGAATCTAATATCACATTTGCAAAAAATAAATTTTCAGAAATTTCAGTAATAGCTAATCTATACTTGTCAATTGAGAAAGTTAAGTGTTTGATTTTCTCCCTTATTTAATCCTGAAACTTTGTCAAAGTTTCAGGAGAATTAGTTTCAGGTGTACAGCACACGAATCTAATATCAAATTTGCAAATAGTAAGTTTTCAGAAATTTCAGTAATATGTAACCCATACTTGTCAATGCAGAAAGTTACATGCTTGATTTTCTCCCTTATTTAATATTAAAACTTAGTCAAATTTTCAGGAAAATTAGTTTCAGGTGTAATGTACACGAATCTAATATCAAATTAGCAAATTATAAATTTTCAGAAATGTCAACAATAGCTAACCCATACTTGTCATTGCAGAAAGTTATATGTATGATTTTCTCCCTTATTTAATACTGAAACTTTGTCAAATTTTCAAGAGAATTTATTTCAGTTGTACTGTACACGAATCTAATATCAAATTTTCAAAAAACAAATTCTCAGAAATTTCAGTAATAGCTAACCAATACATGTCAATTCAGATAGTTATATGTTTGATTTTCTCACTTATTTATTACTGAAGCTTTGTCAAATATTCAGGATTAAGTAAGTTTCAGTATTAAATAAGGGAGAAAATCAAACATATAACTTTCTGCATTGACAAGTATTGGTTAGCTATTACTGAAATTTCTGAAAATTTGTTTATTGCAAATTTTATATTAGATTCGTGTACTGTATAACTGAAACTAATTCTCCAGAAAATTTGACAAAGTTTCAGTATTTAATAAGGGAGAAAATCAAACATTTAACTTTCTGCATTGACACGTATGGGTTAGCTTTTACTGAAATTTCTGAAATTATATTATTTGCAAATTTGATATTAGATTCGTGTACAGTACACCTGAAACTAATTCTCCTGAAAATTTGACAATAGGAATCTAATATCAAATATGCAAATAATAAATTTTCAGAAATTTCAGTAATAGCTAATCTTTTCTTGTCAATTGAGAATGTTAAGTGTTTGATTTTCTCCCTTATTTAATCCTGAAACTTTGTCAAATTTTCAGGAGAATTAGTTTCAGATATACTGTACACGAATCTAATATCAAATTTGCAAATAATAAATTTTCAGAAATTTCAATACTAGCTAATCTATTCTTGTCAATTGAGAAAGTTAAGTGATTGATTTTCTCTTTTATTTAATCCTGAAAGTTTGTCAAATTTTCAGGAGAATTAGTTTCAGGTGTACAGGACACGAATCTAATATCAAATTTGCAAATAATAAATATTCAGAAATTTCAGTAATAGCTAACCCATACTTGTCAATGCAGAAAGTTATCTGTTTGATTTTCTCCCTTATTTAATACTGAAACTTTGTCAAATTTTCAAAGGAATTAGTTTCAAGTGTACTGTATAGGAATCTAATATCAAATTTGCAAATAATAAGTTTTCAGAAACTTCAGTAATAGCCAACCCATACTTGTCAATGCAGAAAGTTATCTGTTTGATTTTCTCCCTTTTTAAATACTGAAACTTTGTCAAATTATCAGTAGAATTAGTTTCAATTGTACTGTATAGGAATCTAATATCAAATTTGCAAATGATCAATTTTCAGAATTTTCAGTAATAGCTAACCCATACTTGTCAATGCAGAAAGTTATCTGTTTGATTTTCTCCCTTATTTAATACTGAAACTTTGTCATATTTTCAGTAGAATTAGTTTCAGGTGTACTGTATAGGAATCTAAAATCAAATTTGCAAATAATAAGTTTTCAGAAATTTCAGTAATAGCTAACCCATACTTGTCAGTGAGAAAGTTAACTGTTTGATTTTCTCCCTTATTTAATACTGAAACTTTGTCAAATTTGTGAGTGAATTAGTATTTCAGGTGTATTGTACACGAATCTAATATCAAATTTGCAAATAATAAATTTTCAGAAATTTCAGTAATAGCTTACCCATACTTGCCAATGCAGCAAGTTAAATGTTTGATTTTCTCCCTTATTACATACTGAAAGTTGATCAAATTTTCAGGACAATTAGTTTCAGGTGTACTGTATATGAATCTAATATCAAATTTGCAAATTATAAATTTTCCGAAATGTCAACAATAGCTAACCAATACTTGTCAATGCAGAAAGTTATATGTATGATTTTCTCCCTTATTTAATACTGAAACTTTGTCAAATTTTCAGGAGAATTACTTTCAGGTGTACAGTATACAAATATAATATCAAATTAGCAAAAAATAAATTTTCAGAAATTTCAGTAATAGCTAATCTATACTTGTCATTTGAGAAAGTTAAGTGTTTGACTTTCTCCCTTATTTAATCCTGAAACTTTGTCAAATTTTCAGAAGAACTAGTTTCAAGTGTACACGAATCTAATATCAAATTTGCAAAAATTAAATTTTCTGAATTTTCAGTAATAGCTAATCTATACTTGTCAATTGAGATGGTTAAGTGTTTAATTTTCTCCTTTATTTAATCCTGAAACTTTGTCAAATTTTCAGGAGAATTAGTTTCAGGTGTACTGCAAAGGAATATAATATCAAATTTGCAAATAAGCAATTTTCAGAAATTTCAGTAATAGCTAACCCATACTTGTCAATGCAGAAAGTAACGATATAACGGTGCCATTAGCATTACCTCATTCAATTGCAAATTTCTACTCCAAGCCAACGGTTTTCCGTTATTTTACTACGTGCCTCATATTAACACCAAAGTGCGAAAACTTTTCTGCAATAACCCACAAGTCTACTAAGCCTTATGCTGCGATTTTCCGCTGTTCCACATGCTCAAGCAAACAGTCGGACGCTTGTAAACCTCCTCTCTGTTTACCTCCGGACGCCGCAAAGTTGGCCGAGCATGGGGAAAAAATGACTAACTGCGTGACAGATGACTCTCGCGCCCCATGCAAATATTGATTCGCCGTGTAGAAGCCCACGCTTCGCCATTCATGACTTAACGCTGGTGTTATGCAGGCCATTGTTTTCTTTGTGTGTGCGCAAAGTGTGTAAAATGTGACTCGCGTGTGATATCTGATTTGTCACTTCTGACAGCCCCTCGTGACGCGGTCGATTGCAATTGTTTTCAAGGCGCTGATTCCGCGGGGCACTTCGCAGTTGACAGTAATTGAGACCGATAAGTTCTTTGATTTATTGCCTCCTGCTTCACCTGTGTGCTAGATATAGTAATAATAATTTTAAACAAACTATAACATACAAACTATGATTCAGTAAATCAGAAATTTTCAGAAATTTTAGTAATAGCTAACCCATACTTGTCAATGCAGAAAGTTATATGTTTAATTTGCTCCCTTATTTAATACTGACACTTTGTCAAATTTTCAGGAGAATTAGTTTCAGGTGTACGGTACACGAATCTAATGTCAAATTTGCAAATAATCAATTTTCAGAAATTTCAGTAATAGCTAATGTAGACATGTCAATTGAGAAAGTTAAGTGTTTGAATTTATCCCTTTTTTGATCCTGAAACTTTGTCAAAATTTCAGGAGAATTAGTTTCAGGTGTACAGTACACGAATCTAATATCAAATTTACAAAAAATATTTTTTTCAGAAATTTCAGTAATAGCTAATCTATACTTGTCAATTGAGAATGTTAAGTGTTTGATTTTCTCCCTTATTTAAACCCGAAACTTTGTCAAAATTTCAGGAGAATTAGTTTCAGGTGTACAGTACACGAATCTAATATCAAATTTACAAAAAAAAAAAAACTGAAATTTCAGTAATAGCTATTCTATACGTGTCAATTCAGAAAGTTAAGTGTTTGATTTTCTCCCTTATTTAATCCTGAAACTTTGTCAAATTTTCAGCAGAATTAGTTTCAGGTGTACAGTACACAAATCTTATATCAAATTTGCAAAAAATAAATTTTTAGAAATTTTAGTAATATCTAATCTATACTTGTTAATTGAGAAAGTTAAGTGTTTCATTTTCTCCCTTATTTAATCCTGAAACTTTGTCAAATTTTCAGGATAATTAATATCAGGTGTACTGTAGACCAATCTAATATCAAATTTGCAAATCATAAATTTTCAGAATTTTCAGTAATAGCTAACCCATACTTGTCAATTGAGAAAGTTAAGTGTTTGATTTTCTCCCTTATTTAATCCTGACACTTTGTCAAATTTTCAGAAGAATTAGTTTCAGATCTACAGTACATGAATCTAAAATCAAATTTGCAAAAAATAAATTTTGAGAAATTTCAGTTATAGCTAACCAATACATGTCAATTCAGAAATATTTAATCCTGAAACTTTGTCAAATTTTCAGGAAAATTAGTTTAAGGTGTACAGTATACGAATCTAATATAAAATTTGTAAAAAAATAATTTTCAGAAATTTCAGTAATAGCTAATCTATACTTGTCAATTGAGAAAGTTAAGTGTTTGATTTTCTCCCTTATTTAGTCCTGAAACTTTGTCAAATCTTCAGGCGAATTAGTTTCAGGTGTACAGTACACGAATCTAACATCACATTTGTAAAAAATAAATTTTCAGAAATTTCAGTAATAGCTAATCTACACTTGTCAATTGAGAAAGTTAAGTCTTTGATTTTCTCCCTTATTTAATCCTGAAACTTTGTCAAATTTTAAGAAGAATTAGTTTCAAGTGTACAGTATACGAATCTAATATCAAATTTGCAAAAAACAAATTTTCAGAAATTTCGGTTATAGCTAACCAATCAATGTCAATCCAGAAAATTATATGTTTGATTTTCTCCCTTATTTAATCCTGAAACTTTGTCAAATTTTCAGGACAATTAGTTTCAGGTGTACAGTACAAGAATCTAATATCAAATTTGCAAAATATAAATTTTCATAAATTTCAGTAATAGCTAATCTATGCTTGTTAATTAAGAAAGTTATATGTTTGATTTTCTTCCTTATTTAATCTTGAAAATTTGTCAAATTTTCAGGAGAATTAGTTTCAGGTATACAGTACACGAATCTAATATCAAATTTGCAATAAACAAATTTTCAGAAATTTCAGTAATAGGTAATCTATACTTGTCAATTGAGAAAGTTAAGTGTTTGATTTTCTCCCTTATTTAATCCTGAAACTTTGTCAAATTTTTAGGAGAATTAGTTTTAGGTGTACAGTACACGAATATAATATCAAATATGCAAAAACTTAATTTTCAGAAATATCAGTAATAGCTAATCTATACTTGTCAATTGAGAAAGTTGAGTGTTTGAATTCAGAAATATTTAATCCTGAAACTTTGTCAAATTTTCAGGAAAATTAGTTTAAGGTGTACAGTATACGAATCTAATATAAAATTTGTAAAAAAATAATTTTCAGAAATTTCAGTAATATATAGGTAATCTATACTTGTCAATTGAGAAAGTTAAGTGTTTGATTTTCTCCCTTATTTAATCATGACACTTTGTCAAATTTTTAGGAGAATTAGTTTCAGATGTACAGTACATGAATCTAATATCAAATTTGCAAAAAATAAATTTTCAGAAATTTAAGTAATAGCTAATCTATACTTGTCAATTGGGAAAGTTAAGTGTTTGATTTTCTCCCTTATTTAATCCTGAAACTTTGTCAAATTTTCAGGAGAATTAGTTTCAGGTGTACAGTACACGAATCTAATATAAAATATGCAAAAAATAAATTTTCAGAAATTTCAGTAATAGCTAATCTATACTTGTCAATTGAGAAAGTTGAGTGTTTGATTCTCTCCCTTATTTAATCCTGAAACTTTGTCAAATTTTCAGGAGAATTAGTTTCAGGTATACAGTACACGAATCTAGTATCAAATTTGCAAAAAATAAATTTTCAGTAATTTCAGTAATAGCTAATCTATACATGTCAATTGAGAAAGTTACGTGTTTGATTTTCTCCCTCATTTAATCTTGAAACTTTGTCAAAATTTCAGGAGAATTATTTTTAGGTGTACAGTACACGAATCTAATATCAAATTTGCAAAAATTAAATTTTCAGAAATTTAAGTTATAGCTAACCAATACTTGTCAATTCAGAAAGTTATATGTTTGATTTTCTCCCTTAATTAATCCTGAAACTTTGTTAAATTTTCAGGAGAATTAGTTTCAGGTATACAGTACACGAATCTAATATGAAATTTGCAAATAATAAATTTTCAGAAGTTTCAGTAATAGCTAACCCATACTTGTCAATGCAGAAAGTTATATGTGTGATTTTCTCCCTTATTCAATACTGAAACTTTGTCAAATTTTTAGGAGAATTAGTGTCAGGTGTACAGTAACCGAATCTAATATCAAATATGCAAAAATTAATTTTCAGAAATTTCAGTAATAGCTAATCTATAATAGTCAATTGAGAATGTCAAGTGTTTAACTTTCTCCCTTATTTAATCCTAAAACTATGTCAAATTATCAGGAGAATTAGTTTCAGATCTACAGAACACGAATCTAATATCAAATTTGCAAATAGTAAATTTTCAGAAATTTCAGTATTAGCTAATCTATACTAGTCAATTGAGAAACTTAAGTGGTTGATTTTCTCCCTTATTTAATCCTGAAACTTTGTCAAATTTTCAGGAGAATAATTTTTAGGTGTACAGTACACGAATCTAATATCAAATTTGCAAAAACTTAATTTTCAGAAATATCAGTAATAGCTAATCTATACTTGTCAATTGAGAAAGTTGAGTGTTTGACTTTCTCCCTTATTTAATCCTGAAACTTTGTCAAATTTTAAGGAGAATTAGTTTTAGGTGTACAGTACACGAATCTATTATCAAATTTGCAAAAATTAAATTTTCAGAAATTTAAGTTATAGCTAACCAATACTTGTCAATTCAGAAAGTTATATGTTTGATTTTCTCCCTTAATTAATCCTGAAACTTTGTTAAATTTTCAGGAGAATTAGTTTCAGGTATACAGTACACGAATCTAATATGAAATTTGCAAATAATAAATTTTCAGAAGTTTCAGTAATAGCTAACCCATACTTGTCAATGCAGAAAGTTATATGTGTGATTTTCTCCCTTATTCAATACTGAAACTTTGTCAAATTTTTAGGAGAATTAGTGTCAGGTGTACAGTAACCGAATCTAATATCAAATATGCAAAAATTAATTTTCAGAAATTTCAGTAATAGCTAATCTATAATAGTCAATTGAGAATGTCAAGTGTTTAACTTTCTCCCTTATTTAATCCTAAAACTATGTCAAATTATCAGGAGAATTAGTTTCAGATCTACAGAACACGAATCTAATATCAAATTTGCAAATTTTTAAATTTTCAGAAATTTCAGTAATAGCTAATTTATACTTGTCAATTGAGAAAGTTAAGTGTTTGATTTTCTCCCTTATTTAATCCTGAAACTTAGTCAAATTTTTAGGATAATTAGTTTCAGGTATACAGTACACGAATCTAATATCAAATTTGCAAAAAACAAATTTTCAGAAATTTCAGTTATAGCTAATCTATACGTGTCAATTGAGAAAGTTAAGTGTTCGATTTTCTCCTTTATTTAATCCTGAAACTATGTAAAATTTTCAGGAGAATTAGTTTCAGGTGTAGAGTACACGAATCTAATATCAAATTTGCAAATATTAAATTTTCAGAAATTTCAGTAATAGCTAATCTATACTTGTCAATTGAGAAAGTTGAGTGTTTGACTTTCTCCCTTATTTAATCCTGAAAGTATGTCGAATTTTCAGGAGAATTAGTTTTAGATGTACAGTATACGAATCTAATATCAAATTTGCAAAAAATAAATTTTCAGAAATTTCAGTAATAGCTAATCTATACTTGTCAATTGAGAAAGTTAAGTGTTTGATTTTCTCCCTTATTTAATCCTGAAACTTTGTCAAATTTTTAGGAGAATTAGTTTGAGGTGTACAGTACAAGAATCTAATATCAAAATTGCAAAAAATGAATTTTCAGAAATTTCAGTAATAGCTAATCTATACTTGTCCATTGAGAAAGTTAAGTGTTTGATTTTCTCCCTTATTTAATCCTGAAACTTTGTCAAATTTTCAGGAGAATTAGTTTCAGATCTACAGTACACGAATCTAATATTAAATTTGAAAAAAAAAAATTTTCAGAAATTTCAGTAATAGCTTATCTATACTTGTCAATTGAGAAAGTTAAGTGTTTGATTTTCTGCCTTATTTAATCCTGAAACTTTGTCAAATGTTCAGGAGAATTAGTTGCAGGTGTACAGTACACGAATTTAATATCAAATTTGCAAAAATTAAATTTTCAGAAATTTCAGTAATAGCTAATCTATACTTGTCAATTGAGAAAGTTAAGTATTTGGTTTTCTCCCTTATTTATACCTGAAACTTAGTCAAATTTTTAGGAGAATTAGCTTAAGATGTACAGTACACGAATCTAATATCAAATTTGTAAAAAATAAATTTTCAGAAATTTCAGTTATAGCTAACCAATACATGTTAATTCAGAAAGTTATATGTTTGATTTTCTTCCTTATTTAATCCTGAAAGTTTGTCAAATTTTCAGGAGAATTAGTTTCAGTTGTACAGTACACGAATTTAATATCAAATTTGCAATAAACAAATTTTCAGAAATTTCAGTGTTAGCTAACCAATACTTGTCAATTCAGAAAGTTATATGTTTGATTTTCTTCCTTATTTAATCCTGAAACTTTGTCAAATTTTCAGGAGATATAGTTTCAGATGTACAGTACACGAATCTAATATCAAATTTGCAAAAAATAAATTTTCACAAATTTTAGTTATAGCTAATCTATACTTGTCAATTGAGAAAGTTAAGGGTTTGATTTTCTCCCTTATTTAATCCTGAAACTCTCTCAAATTTTTAGGAGAATTAGTTTCAGGTGTACAGTACTTGAATCTAGTATCAAATTTGCAAATAATTAATTTTCTGAAATATCAGTTATAGGTAATCCATACTTGTCAATTGAGAAAGTTAAGTGTTTGATTTTCTCCCTTATTTAATCTTGAAACTTTGTCAAATTTTCAGGAGAATTAGTTTCAGATGTACAGTACACGAATCTAATATCAAATTTGCAAAAAATAAATTTTCACAAATTTCAGTAATAGCTAATCTATACTTGTTAAGTGTTTGATTTTCTCCCTTATTTATTAGTGAAGCATTGTCAAATTTTCAGGAGAATTAGTTTCAGGTGTACTGTATACGAATGTAATATCAAATTAGCTAAAAATACAGATATTTGAAATGTACGAAGGCAATTTTTGCAATGAACTTTCGACCTCTTTGCCGCAATATAGAAATCCCGAATCCCCATCAGGTTGGGCAACGAAATCTGGCATTTCAATTGCGCTCGATCATTAATTACTCACGCTCACTTTCCTCCGGTTCTGCTCGGAACACAGCTTACCTGGAACAAAAGGACAGTTCAATTTCGATTGCGTGGGTGTATGCTAATCGCTTAATTATGTTAAGAACGCACACAAAGCCGCGAGTTTCGCCAGTGGCGTACTCAAGAGAACAGCCGTTCAAGGCGAATCTGTGAACAATTCGCACTTTGTCCGTGATATTTGGGAGAGTTTTCGTGGCTTGAAGAGTGTCTTACGTATTCTGCTAGTGGTCGTGATCTTTTATGGTCCGGCCTATACTGTCAGGGTTAAGCAGCAGTTTAGATTCCTAGCCAGAGCGTTTTGCTCAAGCAAAAACACACAAAAAAAAAACGTTAAACGTTTCTTCAGGCGAATGTAACCGTTTAATTCAACTGCTTCCGCATGTGAATTTTATTTCTGTCTTGCATCTTGTACTCATAACTTACATAATAACGTATTACACTTACATGAATATACAGGGTGTCCTAAATAGAGTAGGATTGCATTGGTATCTTTGTTATTTTGAAAGCCAGAGATCTGGTTAAATGGGCAATGTCATGCAGTTTTGTATACTGGTTCAGATTATATTGAAAAATTTTCAAGTCCGAGCCGTTCAGAAATTATTCTAAAAAAACTAAAAATTGCGACTTTCTAAAATCTACGATAATTCCATAATTATTAAAGATGCGGAAATAAGTTTTAAATCAAAGTTACATGGTTCGATCGCACAAACTTAAGAATCAAGTCAAAACAAAAGTCAAGATGGCGTTTTATATGGTATAAATATAAACATGTAAAAAAAAGGTACAAATATAAATGTAACCTTTGTGGCGTTTTTATTAAATTGCTATTTTTATGCGGAACATCGAGTATTAGATCCGCAGGAGATTCCATTCAAAGTATCGATCTATATCTCATTGTGCACGGGGGCGTAATGAAGCGTGCGAATGGAAGACGAGCCAAAGGGTTTAGATTCGCGTTTAATCCGCTTAAATGGGCCCAGGCCCTTTGTAAATTGTAAACACGAGCGATGGCGCGGGGTTAATTTAAATATTCATGGGGCTTTTATGAATATTCATCCCTCAGCGGGCTGCAGGGTTAATAAACGCGGTATTTGCGTTGGTGGGACGATACTGTTTAATTTACAAGGCACGATGTGCACGCGGAGATTCTCAGTGGCGTTTAAGGGATGACGGACGAGCAAATATTTGCGCTGCCCCAATCTGATCTGTAATAGATGGAACGTAAATAGCTTGTGCAAATAGTCGAGGAATGCAAGGTTTGAAAATTAGCCGAGTTATACAGCAAACGCAGTGATTATAACTGAAAGAACAAACAGTTAATTTAGCACCACAGTTTTTAAAAATTCGTTAAAAATGCGGAAAAATAATATACCTGCATCATAAGTTTTGGTAATTAAACTAATAATCGTGCGAAAATCCGCCTTTCTAGCACAGCATGTTTTAAAGTTGCTTAGCAACAACACATTTATTGACCAACTTTGGCTGATAATAAACACCAGGCAGTATGTACACTTACTATTAGCTGGGAGTCCAAAAACCAGAAACCAGAAGCTTCATACTCCTTATTTTTGGTTATTTGGAAACTAGCAGTTTCAACCTTCAGAATTTCGTTGATAACATTGACGTCTATAGTATGTTGTACACTTACTATTAGCTGGAAATCCAAAAACCAAAAACCAGAAGCTTCATACTCCTTATTTTTGGTTATTTGGAAAGTAACAGTTTCAACCTTTAGAATTTCGTTGATAACATTGACGTCTACAGCAGATGACATGGATGCAATGCCAACCCTGTCCATGTTAACGATTAAAAATGACATCTCCGCGTACCTATCTTGTAAAATGAATCTAAATGTTTCTTATTTTCTCTTTATTTCCACATTGTGCTGCAGATATAATAAAAAATAACATGTAATATATGTGCATTTCAAGCAATACGCCGCTAAAAGCAGTCCGCTTTGAGAGAATCACAAATTTTCACTGAGTTCTGAAAAATGTGATGCAGATATAAGAAAAACAACGTGTGATACACGTACTTAAGGGCCTTTCAGCTAGTACACCATTGAAATTATAGAAGAAATAATGGTACTTTCAAGAGTAATCTTGTATTTACGGCAGAATAATTAGAAAATTCTACAGTAATAATTAAAATTTCTACAGAATTAAATGAAATTTCAAAAGCAGTTTTTGAACTTATGACAGAAAAATGAAAATTTGACAGCGTAATTGAAATTTTACAGTAATAATTGATAATTTAACAGTATAATTGAAAGTTGACAGTAATGATTCAAGAGAATAATGACATTTGACAGAAATAATTAAACTTGCAGTAAAATAACTGTTTTTTTTTAACTAAGTAACAGTAGAATAACAGAACTATTATTTAGTTAGTTACTTTATTTAGTTTTTTTTATAATAATTAACATTTTTTCTTCTATTATTTTTTTTACTACAACTTCAATTATTACTGTCAAATTAAATTATTTTGTCATAATTGCAATTATCGCTCATAAAATTGAAATTATTTCTGTCAGAATTTCAAAGACTATTGTCTGACATCAATGACTATTGCCATATTATCAATAATTACTGTAAAATTTCAATCACAATTTCGCTGATTTCTGAAAGAAAAAACAATAATATGATAAGCTTTTTTTCAGTTATTCTACTGCAGATTTAATGATTTCTATCAAATGTCATTATTCTCTTGATTGATTACTGTAAATTTTCAATTATACTGTTAAATTATCAATTATTACTGTCAAATTTCAATTACGCTGTCAAATTTTCATTGTGATGTCATAAGTTTAAAAACTGCTCTTGAAATTTCATTTAATTCTGTAGAAATTTCAATAATTACTGTAGAATATTTTATTATTCTGCAGTAATTACAAGATTACTCTTGAAATTAGAAAAGAATAGAAACGATTTTTATTAATGTCATTACATTCTTGATGTCATTACATCCTAGATGTTTACATAGGTCAAATACAATGCATTACATACAATTTTAAAAATATCGAATTATTGATTGAATTGAATTACAAAAATAAGTCATAAAGCATACGTCATCAGTTATTAATCATTACAAAATTGCCATTATTTCTTCTATAATTTCAATGATTTTGCCATTATTTCTTCTATAATTTCAATGATTACTGTCAAATTATTAATTATTACTGTTTTATTTTATTTATTTCACCTGGATGTCAACTGTTTCTGTCAAATTTCAATTATCTTGCCAAATTTTCAATTATTAGTGAAAAATTTACAATTATTCGCCATAATTGCAAAGATTACTCTTGAAGGTTTCATTATTTATACTAAAATTTCAATAATTACTGTCATATTTTTACTGGCCAATAATAATAAGGCCCCTCTCCTCTTAACTAGTAATAGTTCAAGGGCTTATTGTATAATAAAATGTAATTGGGTCAGAATTATCTGTCAAATAATGACAGTAACCAATTACGCCATAGGTGGAGGAGTAGTAGGGATTATTGTTATTATTATTATTAATAATAATTATAGTTGGAACACGTAGTAGGGACTATTGGTATTATTATTATTATTATTAAATTATACTGTCGAATTCTTAATTATAACTGCCAAAATTCAATTACGTTGTCTAATTGTCATTGATTTCTGAATTAGTTTTTCATAATTCAATCATAAAAAGATTTTTTATTTTCAATTATTCTAATAATAGTTCAATTATCAATGTCAATTTTAATTATTCTGTTCGTATAATTGCAAATGTCGCTCTTAAAATTTCAATTATTTCTGTCAAAATTTCAATGATTTTTGTCAAACTTCAATGACTACTGGCATAATTTCAATAATTACTGTCAAATTTTCAATACTTTGGTCATAGAAAGAGTTTTATTTTCAATTCTAATACAAATTTCAATAATTACAGTCAAATTTTATTAGTCTGTCATAATTGCAAAGATTACTATTGAAATCTCAATTATTTCCGTCAAAATTTCAATGATTATTCAAATGGTCAAACTTTAATGACAATTATCATATTATCAATAATTACGGTTAAAATTTTAATTATTGCTAACAAAATTTTAATTATTACTGTCAAATTTCAATTGGGTTTTTAAATTTTCACTGATTTCGGAAAAATTATTAATAATTTGGTCATAAAAAGAATTCTGAATTTCTAAATTTTCAAATATTCAGTCGTACTTGCATAGTAAGTAATTGCATTACTCTTTAAGTTTCCATTGTTTATACCAAAATTTCAAAGCTTACTGCCAATTTTCAATTATACTGTTAAATTATCAACTATTACTGTCATATTTCAATTACGTTGTAAAATGTTCACTGGTTTCTGAATAATTTTCAATAATTAGGTCATAAAAAGACTTCTTTCAATAATTGTTCAGTTATTACTGTCAAATTTCTTTATTCTGTCATAAGTACAAATTAGTTACATAAGTTCTTAAAATTTCAATTATTTCTGTTAAAATTTCAATGATCATTGTCAAAATTATATTGTCAAATTATCAATTATTACTGTCAAATTTCAATTACGTTATCAAATTGCATTGAGTTCTGAATAATTTTCAATAATTGGGTCATAAAAAGATGTTTCTCATTTATTCTACTAAAAATGCAATTATTACTGTTAAATTTCATTATTCTGTCATAATTAAAAATATTGCTCTTAAAATTTCTATTATTTCTGTCAAAATTTCAATGATTATTGTCAAACTTCAACGACTACTGGCATATTTTCAATACTTATTGTCAAATTTTAATTACTGGTAACAAAATTTCAATTATTACTATCAAATTTCAATTGCGTTGTGAAATGTTCACGAATATCTGGAAAAAAATCAATAATTTGGTTATAAAAAGACTTTATTTTCAATTATTCTACTACTGGTTCAATTGTTACTGTCAAATTTCATTATTCTGTCATAATTGCAAATATTGCTACTGAAGTTATAATTATTTCTGTAGAAAGTTGAATGATTACTGTAGAATCATCAATTATTCTGTCGAAATTGCAAAGATTACTCTTGAAATTTCCAATATTTCTACCAATATTTCAATGATTACTGTCAGATTATGAATATCTATTATTTTCAGTAATAATATAACAAGAGAGTGAGAATAAATTGAAAATAATTTGACAGATTGTCGAAAACTTGTTGCCAGGCAATAGTCACGAGAGCCCGAAGGGCTCGAGTGACTATTGCCAAATGGCAACAAGTTTGAGACATAATCTGTCAAATTATTTTCTAATTTATCGAACTCTCGAGTTATATTTGATTAGATTATTTTTTGACGTTTTTTGCTTTCTAGTATTTCTTTATCAATTTCAGTATGCGAAACGCAGCTAAAGCGACTTTTATTCATTTTGTATGACACTTTAATATGATTGATAAATTAATAATTTGACAAATATTTTGATTGACAAGAGTGAACCTAGCTACCGAGATTATTCCCACTATAATAATCTCTAGAGAATATTCCCAGTATAATAATGACGGGATTGGTCCAGAAGTATCAATATGACAAAAATCGAAATATATCATTGGTTTTGAGAAACGTCAAAAAATAATCACCAAAATTTTAACTGTTTCCGTCAATATTTCGATTTCAATCAAAATGTTGTCAAATTTTCAATGATAACTGCAAAATTTACAATTAATTTGCCATAATTGCAAATAGTATTCTTAAAGTTTCCATTATTTATACCAAAATATCAATGTTTACTGTCATATGTTTTCAATTATACCGTTCAATTATCAATTATTATTGTCAAAGTTCAACTATATTATCAACTTTTCCAATATTCTACTAAAAGTTCAATTATTACTGTCAAATTTAATTATTCTGTCATAATTACAAATATCGCTCTTAAAATTTCAATTATTTTAGTCAAAATTTCAATGATTATTGTCAAACTTTAATGGCTTTTGGCGTATTTTCCATAATTACTGCCAAATTTTGATTATTGTTAAGAAAATGTCACTTATTACTGTCAAATTTCAATCACGTGAAATTTTTACGAATTTCTGTAAAAATATCAATAATTTGGTCAGAGATTTTTTGTTTTCAATTATTCTACTATAATTACAATAAAGAATACAATTAAGAAGAAAACAATTACAATAATTACTGTACAATTTTATTAGTCTGTAATAATTGCAAAGATTGCTCTTAAAATTACAATTCATTCTGTAGAGATTTCAATGATTACTGTGGAATATTCACTTATTCTGTCGTAATTGCAAATATTACTCTTAAAATTTCCATTATTTCTCCCAATGTTTCGATGATTACTGTTAAATTATAAATTGTTACTGACTAATCTCAATTATTTCCACCAAAATTTTAACTGTTTCCGTCAAATTTCAATTCTGTTGTCAAATTTTTAATAAGTACTATAAAATTTACAATTATTTTGTCTTCAAGTTTCCATTATTTATAACAAAATTTCAATGATTACTGTCAATTTTCAATTATTACTGTCAAATTTTAATTACGTTGTCAAATTTTCATTGTTCTATCATAATTGCAAAGATTGCTCTTGAAATGTCAATTAATTCTGCAGAAATTGTAATGATTATTGTAGAATTTTCAATTATCCTCTCATAATCGCAAGATTACTCTTAAAATTTCAGTTATTTTTAACAATTTTTTAATGATTACTATTAAATTTTGAATTATTACTGTCAAATCTTCATTATTGTCATCAAGATTTCAACTGTTTCTATAAAATTTTAATTCCATTGTCCAATTTTAATGATTACCAGAAAATTTACATTTATTTTGCCATAATTGCAAAGATTACTCTTGAAGTTTGTATTATTTACAAATATTCAAGTATCTGTTCGATTATCTGTAATTGCAAAGATTACTCTTGAAATTTCTATTACTTCTACCAACAATTCAATGATTACTATCAAATTCACGTTTAAAAAATTTCACTGATTTCGGAAAAAAAACACAATAATTTGGTTAAAAAAACAATTATTAATTCTGAATTCTGAATTTTAAGTTATTCAGTCTTAATTACATAGTAAGCAATTGCATTAGTTTTCAAGTTTTCGCTGTTTATACCATGATTTCAAAATTCAAATCATCAAATATTACTGCCAAATTTCAACTATTTAAACATCGAAAATAACGAAACGACTTTTCAACATTTCGTTACATTTGTGAAATTTTGAGAAAAAAATTCTTAAGAGTTACATTTTTGGGAATACTTATTTCAATCAAAAATAGTTTCTGAACTTTGATACAAAATTTCAGCATTCCGTTACTTTCTTGGGATTTTGAAAAACAACAAAAAAATTCATAAAATATAAAAAAAAATGAAAACCTGTTTTGTATTATGAACTCAATCCGTTTATGGCAGCTCAAGAGGCTTTGCATTGCGAAATGTGATGTACACATTCAGACACATTCGTATTTATTTTTGAGCACTGAATTGCTCGCTCGCTCTCTCATTATACAATCGATTGTTTGCCCGCAATTAGCGACGAGGCGTTAACAACAATCAAAACATCTCCAGCAGTTTGCTTTCGCGTAACTGTTAATTGAATGTGAGAGTTCATCGGATGTCGTAATTGTTGCTGTTTATAATTCGGCGCAGTTACGGGCACAATGCGCAATTACAGGAGTAAGTTTTAATAGTGGCATTGTTTTCGCGTTGCGCAATGCTGAGACCGAGATTTTTTCGTGAGCCGCTGATCCAGCGGCGCTAAATCTTGATAAAGATGGTAATTTATGGCTGGCTCAAATATTTTTGTTAGTAATAAATATTCATACGTTTAATTTGTAAAGTTTGTGTGAAAATTTACGATCCAGTTAAAATGAACCAACATTCTATACTAACTTCTATAACATATTTCAGTTAAAAGCTTGAGCAAGTCAAAAAGACGAGAAGACCTTATAATTATACCGTGCGAGCAAAATTGATTATCATCAACGTTTGCTTGCATTTCTTGGATGAAAATAATATTTGCTCGCACGGTATATGTAGTTTTATTAGTTGACAGGTGCAGTATGAATTATTGATACGTGGACAAGCTTGTAAATGCTTGTACTTTTCAAAAAAATCGTTTTTCTCAAAATGCCACGAATGTAACGAAATGTTGAAAAGCTGAATCAATAGTTGATAAACTATCTTTGATTGAATGTAGGAAAAATAAAAATGTAAATTTTATGAAAATTTTTGCTTTTTCTCAAAATTCTAAGATTGTGGCGAAACTTGTAAGAATCTTTGATTGAATATAGGAGTCCTTGCAATTTAATCCTCCTCCTCTATCCAACGCCTTTATGTGAGGGTTTTGTGGCAGTACACGTGTGTAAATTTGAATTGCGATTATTGTGATTAATGTGCTCTTACAATGAATGGCATCAAACATTAACATTCCATGGGACACCGACATGCGAGTTTGGGGTGAAACCCATCCCATGCGATCTCGTTTCAACATTTAATTCGTGCGCTTCGCTTTCATTATCCTCGCAGTCGTGGGCTCGATTTATTGAAATGAATGAGACAGGAATTCGTCCTTCGAGGAGTTACAGCCCGGAGCGCCTCCACCGGATGGTGCGTGGGAGGAATCTGCGCGCAGGGAGGATCCGCGCAGAAACCTGTTCCGCTCCACCCGGCCCCATTTTTTTCCTGCACCAGCCTGTTTATTTATAGAAGGCAGCCCAAAGTCGATCGCCGATCGATGGGCCCCTCGAAACAATCGAAGCCCAGCTCTTGGGTCTTCGCAGGCATGCGATTGTTTCTGAGCCGACGATTTAATCGAGACGGGAATTGTGAGCTGAAAAGTTTTGCTGATGATGGGATGCACAAACGGAAAACAGCACAGTAATCTGGCACATTGCAGCGTTTGTGATGACTCGGCTCAGCTTATTTCTAAAATAACTATGGGTTAGGTAAGGTTAGGTGGGTTAGGATAGGTTATGTTTTGTTTATATTAGGTTAAATTGCGACATTGCCTCACTGCGTTAGCTAACGAAAGCAGGTGGTTGCTTTCCTTCATAGGCTATAAGCCATTCGGGTAACCTTGAGACAAATGACGTGTCTCAATTAGCAAGAACGTCAATTGTTTAAACAATAGCTCGGCAGCAACTGTCTTATCCGTGGAACAAACGACAAACGCGATTTTCCCTTATACAGAAAACTGCGTGATCCGAACCGCCTTGGCGGCTCCAAAATACCAGTTATATCATAAATGGAAGATTGCAGAGTAATAACAATGAGAAATGGAATTCACCCAAGCCCCACGTAAATACTCAGATATGTTATAAAACCAATAATAATAAAATTAGCGAAATAATAATAAAATAAAATTCAACTTTTCAACATTTCGTTACTTCGACGGATTTTAAGAAAAACAAAAAAAAAACATAAAATTTACATTTTTAGACATTAAATTAAAAAAATAGTTCATATTTTATATAGCCAGAGCACCACAACTCCTTCTAAATCCCCCCAAAACAGGAGATATATTGTAACTGGAAGTTGGCAGAGTAATAACTATGAAAAATAGAATTCACTTAGAGTGCAGCTGTTATTTAATAACTGTTCATATAAAGTTTTATGGAAGTTATAACAAAGTTTAACAAAGTTTTATTTCTTTGTGAAGTTATTTAAAAGTGAAAATAAATAATAAAGTCGTCAAAGCAATTATAATTAGCCATAGCAGCAACAATCTTGTTTTATATGTCTTGTTCATTTTGCCAATATTTTATATGTAAACTTTTAATATGTAAACTTAATATTAAGTAATAACAATTGTAAGGCTGCAAAGCCAATAACATGAACACATTGATTGGTTGATTGATTGATTGATTGATTGAGTGTTTGATTGATTGATTGATGTTTCGAGTCTCCACAAACACCATTATATTATAACTGGAAGATTGCAGAGTAATAAGTATAACAAAATAGAACTTACTTAGGCGGAGCTGTTATAAATGTAATAATAATAATAATATAGTCATTATATTTTGCCAAAGCAGCAGAAATATGCTGGACGTCTCCAAAAACACCTGATATATCATAACTGATATAAGTTAGTTTTATATAAGTTTATGTAAGTTTCAAGATATAAGTAACTTTTTACATACCGGCACTGTTTTAGATATATCTTAGTATAACTTACTTTTAACTAATATAAGTAAGTTATACTAAGATATAACTAAAACAGTGCCGTTATGTAAAAAGTTACTTATATGTCAAAACTTACATAAACTTATATAAAACTTACTTATATCAGTTATGATATATCAGGTGTTTTGGAGACTTACTTATATCAGTTAAAAGTAAGTTATACTATACTATATAACTAAAACAGTGCCGGTATGTAAAAAGTTACTTATATCTCAAAACTTACATAAACTTATATAAAACTTACTTATATCAATTATGATATATCAGGTGTTTTCGGAGACGTCCAGCATATTTCTGCTGCTTTGGCAAGATTTAATGACTTTTTTATAATGATTTCGTCGTCGATGAGGTCTAGGGTTGTAGGTATGGGTCGTGCGTCCGTAACGACTTGGCCTATAGATTGGGGGTGGTGTAAGCACCAGTAACGAACATGAAAATGGCTAAATCTTACCTAAAGATCGATAACGGCCGCTAAGTATAATGATTCAAGATCGAAATTAGCTGACGTTAAGGGAGGCTATCACTAAACCATATATAATACTAATATATACTATATTCTTCTTCTTCTTCTTCATGTGCATATCCGATTTCGGATGTTTGAGATGAGCATGACTATCTTCACTTTATTGATTATACCTAGTATATAAGATTGCAGAGTAATAACTATAATAAATTGAATTCACTTATGCGGCTGTTATAAATGTAATAACAATAATAAACTTGTTAGAGTAAATAAATTTAGCAATAGCTGCAGAAATAAACCATCATCAAACCAAAACAATATATAAGTAAAAATTCTCTAACTTTACTTTAAAGTGTCGTTCCTTTATAGGGGATTCAAAAGGGTGATCCCATGTACTGTTAAATTGTCAGTGCATGTTAAAAAACCCAATATGGATGAATCGAAATTCATAAGGGCAAAATTTTCAAGGACGTTACCTTACTTCTTGGCAATGGTAGTTAGCCATTGGTGCAGAAATGAAGTAACATAAAATTAACGAACACACCACATTAATAATAAAGTTATTTAACAATAATAAAGTTTATTAATTGTCTTGCATTAAAGAACAAATTAAAACTACATGATTAATAAGGCAACAAAGCATATGATTTAATGTCGCGAATGATAGTTTCAAAGCTGAGACGTAGCCGAGGCTTTGAACTTTAGAAGAGATTCAAACATGTGACCCCATGTACTGTTAAATTGTCTTTGCACGTTAAAAAATCCCGATATGGATGAATCGAAATTCATAAGGGCAAAATTTTCAAGGGCGTTACCTTGCTTCTTGGTTATGGTAGTTAGCCAGTGGTGCAGAAATGAGGTAACATAAAATAAACGAACAAACCATATTAATAATAAAGTTATTTAACAATAATAAAGTTTATTAATTATCTTGCAATAAAAACAAAATAAAGCTTCTTGTTTAATATGGCAACAAAGCATATGATTTATGGCCAGATTGATAGTTCAAAGCCGAGACTTGAAATTTAGAGGGGGTTTAAAAAGGTGATCCCATGTACTGTTAACTTGCTTGTACACGTTAAAAACCCGATATGAACGAATTAAAATTCATAAAGGCATTTTTTTTAAGGGTGTTACCTTACTTCTTGGCGATGGTAGTTAGCCATAGGTGGAGGAATGAGGTAACACAAATTAATCGAACAAACCATATTAATAATAAAGTTATTTAACAATAATAAAGTTTATTAATTCTCTTGCATTAAATAATAAATTAAAATTATATATTTAATAAGGCAACAAAGCATATGATTTAATGTCGCGATTGATAGTTTCAAGGCTGAGACGTAGCCGAGGCTTTGAACTTTAGAGGGGATTCAAACATGTGATCCCATGTACTGTTAAATTGTCTTTGTGCGTTAAAAAAATCCCGATATGAACGAATCGAAATCCATAAAGGCAAAATTTTGAAGGGTGTTACCTTACTTCTTGGCGATGGTAGTAAGCCATTGGTGCAGAAATGAGGTAACATAAAATAAACGAAGAAACCACAATAATAATAAAGTTATTTAACAATAATAAAGTTATTAATCCTTTAGCATTAAAGAACAAATTAAAGATATTAGTTTAACAAGGCAAGAAAGCATATGATTTAATGTCGCGATTGATATTTTCAAAGCTGAGACGAAGCCGAGGCTTTGAACCTACCGAGACAAGCTTTCCGTTTTCAATTGATTTTTCACCGATTGACATTAACAGCCAAACTTCAGTGTACAATGAACATGAACTAAACTATCTCTTTTGCTACCTAGTCAGTAAAAAAAAAGAGAAAATTACAGAGCAGTAAAAGAAACAGATTAGTACAGAGTAATTTTTATGACTTTTTAATGTAATTCTAATAACATTTTATAATCGAATGTTGAACTGTTCATTTTACTGAAGCTTAATTCTATTGATGCGTAAATCTTTTATGACATTATGAAACAAACCTACAATGTTTTTAATGAATACTATTTGTTTTTCACTGAATCTAAATTCCTTATAACCTGATCATTGTAAAAAAAAATTATTCTGGCATCGTTATTATAGTAATGTTGAAGTAATATTATGGAATAAGTATTACCATTGTAAAAAATGATCTTCTCGCAATGTTATTATAGTAATGTTGAGATAATATTATGGAAAAATGTTTACGTAATATTATTGCAATATCAATTTTAATGCTAAAGTTCGAGCATTGCAAATGTTATCAAGCGAACATATAACCTCATCATTGAGAAAAATGATATTATCTCAATACAATTATTGCAATGTTTAGATATTACTATATAATAATGTTTACCTAATATTGTTGCAAGGTTGATTACTTAATCATAACCTTATCGTTGTAAAAACTGATCTTCTGGCAATGTTACTATAGTAATGTTGAGGTATTATTGCGAAAAAAGTATTACCATTGTAAAAAAATATCTTCTGGCAATGTCATTATAGTAATGTTGAGATAATGTTACGGAAAAATGTTGCAATATCAATTTTAATGCTAAAGTTCGAGCATTGCCAATGTTATCCAGCGAACTTATAACCTCATTATTGAGAAAAACGATATTATGGCAATACAATTATTACAATACGCAGATAATATTATATAATAATGTTTACCTAATATTGTTGCAAGGTTGATTACTTATCATAACCTTATCATTGTAAAATATGATCTTCTGGCGATGTTATTATAGTAATGTTGAGGTTATATTATGGAAAAAATATTGCCATTGTAAAAAAATGATCTTCTGCCAATGTTATTATAGTAACGTTCAGATAATATTATGGAAAAATGTTAACGTAATATTATTGCAATATCAATTTTAATGCTAAAGTTCGAGCATTGCCAATGTTATCCAGCGAACATATAATCTCATTGAGAAAAACGATATTATGGCAATACATTTATTGCAATGTTCACATAATATTATATAATAATGTTTACTTAATATCGTTGCAAGGTTGATTACTTAATCATAATCTTATCATTGTAAAATATGATCTTCTGGCAATGTAATTATAGTAATGTTGAGGTTATATTAGGGAAAAAAATGTCATTGTAAAAAATGATCTTCTGCCAATGTTATTATAGTAATGTTGAGATAATATTATGAAAACATGTTTACGTAATACTGCTGCAGTATCAATTTTAATGCAAAAGTTCGAGCATTGCCAATGTTATCCAGCAAACATATAACCTCATCATTGAGAAAAACGATACTATGGCAATACAATTATTGCAATGTTCAGATAATATTATATAATAATATTTAAATAATATTGTTGCAAGGTTGATTTTAAATGTTAAAGTATGTATAACATTGCACCATAAATTTGGTAGCAATATAATAAATTTTAATGTTTTATATATAATTTACAAGATAAATATTCTTTCGAAACATATAGGATACATTACAAAGCAATATTTTTCAAATATTTCATCAAAGTTTTATTGTCTAGTTGACAGTTTTTTTTTACTACCATTATATCATGTTATTAACTGAAATTAACTACCGATTAAAGTTAATCTGAGACTTAAATTTCTAACCTAATCTAACCTAAACATTACAAAATACTGGAATGATTTACTCCACTCGCCTAGCGGCTCGCTCCGTAAACGTCGTTCTCGTGACTAACAGCAGTCATTATTCACTCGTTGTATAATATATTATTATTTTTCAATATCTAACAATATAAAAAATAATGTTTACGTAATAATTATAATCATTGGAAAATAATCATTATTTCGAGACACACTTTTCTGTAATGTTGCAGCAATGTAACACAATTTGTGTTCAACATTACGAATACTTTTTTTTAATGAATACTATTTTTTTCACTGAATCTAAATTCCATAGATGCAATATTTTATTAAGGGTATTCTGATGTTTTTTCTGAATCTTGTTTTATTTATTGATCGATGAACTAGTTGTATTATTGATTTTTTATTTTAATAATTGCTGAAGACCAGTTTTGCAAATCAGAAGTTTTTTTTTATGGATGCTGAACTACAAACGCTACCCTGAAAAAACGATTGAGTTTGAAAAATATTTTCTTTCTTTTTAATTGCACCACAAAAAACGCTGTTGGTGTGTGTGTGTGTGTGTGTGTTTTGGGCCTTGATCGAACAACGGTGATTTTGCTTCTATAATGCGTATAACATTGGATAAACTTTCACTGATCTCCTGCACTTCCTTAAATGGAGCCCTGGCCAGAGTGGACCGGCAATCAGCCTCCGACCTTGACACCAGAGCCGGACCGCGAAAAATCGTAATTGCCTTCTTTTTACCGGCGTCTGTGGCACAGAAAGAGAGGAGGAGGATGATCGTTATCGAAACAGGAATCGATTAGTTTTCGATCATTTTAATTCCGCAGCAACTAATTTGCACAAATTGGCTGCGCTTATTAAAGTATAAATCGATACTTGCTCAGTACCTATTATATATAATACTAAAAATAATAATAACAATAACTACAGAATAATAGTATTAATCAAATTTACAACAATAAGAATAATCTAATTTATTTATGAATGCTCTATGGTTTCTATTAATGCTTTATTTATGAATATTTATGACTCTTAACATAACCTAACATAATATAACCAAACCTAACATAACCAAACCTAACCTACCCTAACCTAACCTAACCTAAACTATCATAATCACTAATGAACAAATATCTCAAAAACAATGCATATAATATTAATAATCAAAATACTATCATATATTTCTTAGGTTTGAACCCCGAGCATTTTCTATTGATTCAAATTTTGTAAAATTCAAGCGACGGTAACTGATCATAGCGGGTATACACAGGTAAAAAAAATAAAAAGAAACAATCGATTTGTTCAAAATATAATCATTCGGATGCATACGAGTCCCATTGTGAAGACCCGAGGCACACCAGTAATAATTGGCGCCTTGCTCAACAATTGTGCGCACAATTTATTACAGTTTTCTGCAAATTTCAAACTGCGCAGTTTTCGCAATTCCAGAAAATTATTCCTGAATTCACGGCCGTTTACGTGATCACAATTTAATTAATCGCGACCGGATCCTTTTTAAGGCATCGAAGCAACGCCAATTAATTAACACAATACGGAAACTTGCGTGTTTCATATGGGCAAATTGAATTATTATTAAGCGATTTGTGAATCTACGTCGAAAGATTTTTTTAAACCTAGTTGTAATCAGAAAGGAATGCATTACTAAGCCCCGGTCTTACAATCTACGATTAACTTTAATCCACGGCTATCTACTAAACAAATAACATAGAAAAATGATATTAAAGCAATGTTTTGGTAATATTATAGAATAATGTTTACGTTATATTGCTTTTTTTAACATTGCTGAAATATTACAGCGTTTAACATACTGCAAATACTATAGAATAAATAATCATAGAAAAACATACTCTATAATACAGCAATGTTGCTGTAGAAATAGTTATATAATATTATAGGATAATGTCTACCAAATATTGTTGTAATGCTGATTTTAAAGCATTACAATAATATAATATTGTAATATAATTATACAACATTTTGTGTATAATTGTTGTGTATACAACATTTTGTTGTATAATATAATTATACAACATTTTGCACCAAAAATGTTGCAACAATATAACAAATTTTAATGTTCAATATCAAAGTTTACATAATAGATATTATTTCGAGACATACCGGAGACATTACAAAGCAATATTTATCAAATATTTAAACAAAGCAATATTTATCAAATATTTAAAACAAATATTTATTTTATTTTCTAGTTGATCTTTTTTTCTACCATTATATCAATGTTATTAACTGAAATGAACTGCCGATTAAAGTTAATCTGTAACTGAAATACCTAACCTAACATAGTCTCAACCATACAAAATAATTATTTCAAGACATACGTGAGACATACATCAACTGTAGTAATGCACCAAAGTAATATATTTTATTTTTCAATATCTAACAATATACATTATACTTCGCGAGATATACATGACACAAGCATTGCCATAACGTTGAACTAATATACATACCATACTTGATTTTCTTAGTCATTGAAAAATGATTATTATTTCGAGACACATTTTACTGTAATGTTGCAGCAATGTAGCAGAATTGGTGTTCAACATGTAACAATGCGAAATCCATTAAAGCTAATATTTTCAAGGGTTTAAAACATATAATAATTTAATTTAGAGACATGCATGAGCTATTGCATTAATGTTGCACGCATGTAACATATTTTCAAGTATAATAATCAACATTACAAAAGAACTAATATTTTGAAACATACGTAACCGTAAACAGTTTCTATACCTTTTCAAGTTCAAATTGAGACCAATCAAATTCAAATTGAGGCCAATCAATTTCAAATTGATACCAACCAATTTCAAATTGAGACCATTCAATTTCAAATTGAGACTAAACAAAATCAAGTTGACACTAAACAATATCAAGTTGATAGTAAACAAATAAAATTTATTATGACAACTTGATATTCTTTAGTGTCAACTTGATTTTGTTTAGTCTCAATTTGAAATTGATTGGTCTCAATTTGAAATTGATTTGTCTCAATTTGAAATTGATTGGTATCAATTTGAACTTAATTGGTCTCAATTTGAAATTTTTCGCTCTTAATTTGAACTTGATTGGTCTCAATTTGAACTTGAAAGGGTATAGTGTCCAAGACATCTAACATTGCAAAATACACGAAGGTTCACATTTTCAAGTACCAAGAGTGATCCTTTGCTCATTGGCGACGGTAATTAGCCATAGCGGTAGAAATAGGCCATCATTAAAACAAAACAAAAAAATTTTATTCCCAGAATTGCATGTAGCATTGCTCTGTTGTAATGTTGCACGAATGTGATATGTGTGAATGTATAACAATCATCATTGAAAATTTAATATTATTTCGAGACATACATGAAACATACAATGCTGGAATTCCCGGCAATTTTAAGTATTCAAAATCTATCTTTGCAAAATCAAAGACATGTGTGAATGTATAACAATCATCATTGGAAATTTAATATTATTGCGTGACATACATGAAACATACAATGCTGGAATTTCCGGCAATTTTGAGTGTTCAAAATCTATCATTGCAAAATCTATCAAGGCCTCATTTACAGGGTGATAGATCGCTTTTTAACGACGGTAATTAGTCATAGCTGCAGAAATTGGCTATCGTTAAATAAACATTACATTGCTCCACTGTTGCACCAATGTAACAGATTTGAATGTGTAACATTTATTTTTGAAAATATAATGTTTCGAGATATACATGAAACATGCTGCAACATGCAAACACGCAAGAAACATGCTACAATATGCAATCATGCATGAAACATGGTGCAACATGCAAACATGCATGAAACATTGCCGCAATATTGCAGTAGTTTTTAGTGTTCAGAATATAACATTGCAAAATCCATCAAGGACACATTATCAAGGATCACAGATCGTTTCTTGGTGACGGTAATTAGCCACAGCTGCAAAAATAGGCTATCGATAAATAAACGAATAGTAATAATAATTTGATTTAGATACATGCATGATATTGCTGTACTGTTACACTAATGTAATAGATTTGACTGTATAATATTCAACATTGAAATATAAATATAATATTTCAATATTACTTCAATACAGTGAAACTTTAACCAAGTGTTTGATTTAACCTAACCATAAATATAATATCTTATATTAATGTTCTTAATTTATGTCTTATATTATATAAGACATACATGAGACGTTCAACCCTACAATGTTGCAGCAATGTTAAACACAAAACTACAAAGTATTTAGGATTTTTAATTTATTTAATATTATAATTTCTTTTTGAAAGTTTCCTCGACTATCGAATTAAATTCTATCCATAGATGAGAAAATCATTGAAGCAATGTTCTAGCAATGTATCATATTTTAATGATTTATATCTAATTTTGCAAAATAAACATTGTTTTGACACATGTACATTACTGTAATGTTGCAGCAATGTTAAACACAACATTACATAGCAATATTTATAAAATGTATGATAATAATAATATTATTGTTAAATTTTACTTCAAACAATAGATGAGAAATATTGCAGCAATGTAACAGTTTTCATATTTTATAACTCATTTTTCAAAATGAACATTATTTTGAGACATGTTCAGTGCTGTAATATTGCAGCTAGCTAAACATAACATTACAAGGTAGTATTCATAAAATGTAGGATAATAATAGCACAGATGACTTATAAGTCATCTGTGATAATAGTATTGTTAAATATTATTTCAAAATATAGATGAGAAATGTTGCAGCAATGTAACAGGTTTCATATTTTACAACTAATTTTTCAAAATTAACATTATTTTGACACAAAATTTGTGTCAATGTAACAGGCTGCAATGTAACAGGTTAAATATTTCACATGTATTTTATTTTAAATTAACATTATTTTAAGACAAATTCATTGCTGTAATATTGCAGCAAGCTAAGCATAACATTACAAGGTAATATTCGTAAAATGTAGGATAGTAGATAAAACAACACAGCTTCTGGACCAACCCCCGCAGAGATTTCGATTAATTTAATTCGCGGTTTGATTCGCGTAAACCGGCTGAATTTCCGGGTAATTACATCATTAAAGTGGCGGATTCGCGTTTTAATGGGATAATCGCGACAATTATCCGCGGTACTTACACCACAATTACTCTAATTACGCCAGCTATTTGCGCGATTAACGCGAATCAAACCGCGAATTAAATTAATCGAAATCTCTGCGGGGGGTTGGTCCAGAAGCTGTGCTGTTTTATCTACTTAGGATAATAATAGTTTGTTAAATATTTTTTCAAAATATAGATGATAAATGTTGCAGCAATGTTGCAAATTTAATATTTTACATCTAATTTTACAAACATATGAGACATACTTTCCTGTTATATTGCAGTAATGTTAAACTACGCCGTATAAAGCCATATGTTTAAAATTGGAATCAAAATTATGTCAAATTGATAGTTTCTATGACTATGTGTCAATGGTAACCTTGAAGATTTAAGTTAACCTGTGATTCAAAGACGGGTCTTAATCGTGTCAGGTTAAAGTAAGTGAGCCAGTCGAATAATAGAGACGCTTTTGGGATTTGCGACCATTAGGTTAAAGTAATTACGAGTGCAATATACTGCGTAATAAAACTGTAAGTGCCGAATGTAAATGCGAAGATTTTATTATTAATGATAGCATGCTGTAAAGTAGTAATGATTAACGTACTGAGAGGTGTAAAATAATAATGATAGCGGCTCAGATTTCTAAACTGGACAGACGGATATGATTCTCGCAATTATAACGATGTATTTTCGTAAAATTTAAAGTTGAACCTCAAAATGTTTTCTTGTCATATCTGCATCATAATATTGTCTTATTTTATCATAATATTTGATTTCTTTGGTTATTGGAATAGTAAGCATGCGAAAATCCGTTCTTAAACGGCTCTCTTATGCACTGGTATCAATATATACTATTTTTTTGTTTACCAGCTGATTTTAATAAATCGTCAGCTTGCATTCATCATCAAGGTTCAGTATAGTTATGTGTTTCCAATTTTCGTAATGTTATTGCAATAACTCATTCTCTAGCCTTGCTTACAATTTTTGTGCATTACTAGTCTTAACGTTGGTAACACTGATGCATACTTCTGGGTGTCACACATCACTGGCGATGAAGAAACAATCGAATACCATTAACCTACCTACCTATTATCCGCCGCATATCAATATCAGTGACGTGCCTTTTGTTTACAATTTTTTTTTTGTGTGGCGCCCGTCTTGTTTCGCTCCGGGCCACTCTGAAACAATTGAGTGCGGGGGTGCGGGAGAGGGGGTCCCGTGGGCGGTGTCGCGTGTCTAATTAGCATACAATGTCGTTCCTGTTCCGTTTGCCTTCGCCTAAAGTGCGCCGATTCACTTTGGGACGGCAGTGGAGACCCGAGGGATACCCGCTTCCTCCAGGACGCCCTTACAGAGGAAAGCGTTTAGAACGCGTCCGGCTTTCAAGGCAATCAAAAGCAACAGGAAGTTAGGGAGGTGAATGCAACATGGATTCGTAATTGGAAACCTTTTATCTAAAGTATTTGTCTTGTCAGACATTTTTTTAAATTTGTTTATTTCTCCTGCTATGGCTAATTGCTGCTGTAATTGGTGACGAAAATCAGCTAGAGCAGAACAAAGATTCTGTCCAATTCCAAGATAGAGCGCACGTAAACAAATTTACATTAACAGCGAGAATTTACCAGTCAAGTGATTACAGTAACAAAATCCACTTAGTCCGGTTAGACGGCAGACTGCTTGACAACCAATCGTATGTCTGTGTTTACGTCATATTCCGATTTATATATTTTAATGCACAAATTATAGAAAACACTGTTTTGTTTTTAAAAATTAACTTATCAAAGTGTGTAAATTTTCGTCGATAGCTAAAATTTTACTCCACACGCATTCAAATTGTTGCGTCACATTCTTATCGCACATTTGAGCGGTGTCTGTTTTGCAACTCGTTTACATTTCTATTAACGCATTTGATAAATACGCGGTGATATTAATTTACTTTTGAATAGAAAACGAATTGCGGCTGTTATTAGAATCGACGATAAAAATCTGCGTTCGGTTATTATGGTGCCTAACTGGAGCAATATTTACATCAGCAGGCAACTACCGAATTCGCCCACCTGTCAGCCGCACGTCAACGCAACACATTACGCAACTGTTTCACTAATCTGACAAGCGAATTCGCTTCATTTGTTTTTTTTTATAATCTCCGAGCTAACGTGCTCCAGGTTGTTGTCGATTTCCATCACGAAATTGTTATGTAGCGCACGAGAATTCCCAAGTTTATGGTGGTAAGGTGTTCAGTGGGGACGGCCTTGAAGTTGCCAAGGCCACGAGCCAACAGGTTACGTGTTTAAATGTACGAGTTTGTGCCTATTTATACTGCTATAGCGAATTAATACCTTTAATTACCTCTGCATATATTGTTTCATCCACATCGGGTTCTGAAACGACGCTGTTTAACCATACACGTGAACCCCAGTTTTAGTTCCCAACCGTGTACTTCTATGTCAGAGAATTTTCAAAATCCCCGCGGTTTTCGAACCTATGATATTTGGCGTGACACTCCAATAATAAGTAATGACATAATATGTAACATTTATGTTATGTGTCATAAATATCGTTAAAACTTTCTAAATTGGTTAAAAATAGTGTTATTTGGGTTTGACATATTTTAAATGTCCCGCCACACGTACGTCATCATTTTGTGCGACGCGATTGGTGGATTTACGCAACACATGGTGAAGCTTGAATGTTATTGGTTCGCCCTTACGTCATGTATTTTCATCCACCAATCGTAGTGTAGCCTTTAATGACGCCAGTGGGGCGGGACATTTAAATGATCAAAATGTACTTATCGACAGTATAAGAGTTAGTAAAACACATAAGGACAGTATAACATATAAAGCAATTAAGGCAAAATCTCTATGAAAAATTGTGACAGTACTCAATTAGACCAATTAGGCAAAATTAGTTTAAATAGTGTTACTAAGGTTTGACATATTTTAAATGTCCCGCCACACGTACGTCATCATTTTGTGACACACAGTTGGTCTCCATTGTCATTATCAGTAGTCATATTATCGTCAATAATTTCTTAGGAGTAGTCATACAATAAGTATCATTTTTTTTTGTCTAATCAATATTTTTTTGTCTACTTTTAAATATTCATTAACAGTAGCCATATTATCATCGTCAATAAATTCTGAGGAGCAGTCATACGTTAAGTATCAATTTTTTGGTCTAATTTAAAGTATTCATTAACGGTAGTAATTTTATCGTCAACAATTTCTGAGCAGTCATAGGATAAGTATCAATTTTTTTGGTCTAATTTAAAGTATTCATTATCAGTAGTCATATTATCGTCAATAATTTCTGAGAAGCAGTCATACGATAAGTATCAATTTTTTTGGTCTAATTTAAAGTATTCATTATCAGTAGTCATATTATCGTCAATAATTTCTGAGGAGCAGTCATAAGATAAGTATCATTTTTTTGGTCTAATTTAAAGAATTCATTATCAGTAGTCATATTATAGTCAACAATTTCTGAGCAATCATAAGATAAGTATCAATTTTTTTGGTCTAATTTAAAGTATTCATTATCAGTAGCCATATTATCGTCAATAACTTCTGTGTAGTCATACGATAAGTATTAATTTTTTTGGTCTAATTTAAAGTATTCATTATCAGTAGCCATATTATCGTCAATAATTTCTTAGTAGTCATACGATAAGTATTAATTATGTTGGTCTAATTTATGGTATTCATTATCAGTAGTCATATTATCGTCAACAATTTCTGAGGAGCAGTCATACGATAAGTATCAATTTTTTGGTCTAATTTAAAGTATTCGCCATCAGTAGTCATATTACAGTGAACAATTTCTGAGCAGTCATACGCTAAGTATTAATTTTTTAGGTCTAATTTAAAGTATTCATTATCAGTAGTCATATTATCGTCAATAATTTCTGAGCAGTCATACGCTAAGTATTATTTTTTTTGGTCTAATTTAAAGTATTCATTGTCATTATAGCCATATTATCGTCAATTTGTTGCAGTATTCTGTAGAAAATAGTACAGTCATATAAACATAGCAGGATAAGGATAAGTGCAGTAGCAGGATAACATTTGTTTTTTGTTTGAATTAAGACGTTGATTTTTACTATCAGAAACTATTTATATTATGGTTAATTTGTTAGAGTATTTTATAGACAGTCATATGGTCATATGGTAGTCATATTATCGTCAACGTCAGCAGTCATACGATAAGTATAAATTTTGTTGGTCTAATTTAAAATTTAAAGTATTCATTATCAGTAGCCATATTATCGTCAATAATTTCTGTGTAGTCATACCAAGAGTATTAATATTTTTGGTCCAATTTAAAATATTCATTGTCATTGTCATTATCGGCAGCCATATTATCGTCAATTTCTTGCAGTATTCTGTAGAAAGTAGTACAGTCATATAAACATAGCAAGATAAGGATAAGTGCAGTATCAGGATAAATTTTTGTTTTGTTTTAATTAAGACGTTGATTTTTACTATCAGTAACTATATTATGGTTAATTTGTTAGAGTATTTTATAGACAGTCATATGGTCATATCATATTTAGAGGAGAAACAGGTGCAGGAGCAGTGGTGTAATAACTATGACTTTTTTAATTTAGTTTAAGGCATCACTGGTATTTTTGTGAGTGTTTTTTAAAGAATCGTATAGTCATATAAGTCATATATGGCAAATCACCTGCATGATAACCATGTTATTAGAGTATTTTATAGACAGTCATATATAAGTCATATTTAGAGGAGAAACAGGTAATTTTAATTTTATTTAAGGCATCACTGGTAATTATAGTCAATTTTTTAGAGTTTCTATAGAAAGTCATACAGTCATTACAGTCATATTTAGAGCAGAATTTTTTCGTTTGATTTAATGCGTCGATTGTTACTATAAGTAGCGATATTATGGTTAATTTGTAAGAGAATTCTACAGTCTGTCATATAGTCATATATAAGTCATATTTAGAGAAGAAACACGTGGATGAGCAGTGGTTAAACTATGTATTTTTTATTTTATTTAAGGCATCAGAAGTAATTATGGTCAATTTTGAGTATTCTATGGAAAGTCATAAGGTCATGAAAGTCATACTTTGGAAAACATCAAAATTATATGTCGTTTGTTGTATTACTAAGTATGACTTTCATAAGTTACATTTTGAGGGAGCAGCAAAATGATACCTATTTTATATATTATAAAAAAACATTTTTAAATTTAATTTTTTTTAAAACGTTATAAATAAAAATCAAATAGTCATATAAGCCATATATGGTAGAGCTCATATTTAAAGAATCAGTAGCATAATAACTTTTTGTAATACAATTTTGTTATTATACATATAATTTTCAATTTATTACAGTATTCTATAGGAACTCATACTAAGTATGACTTCATACATAAGTCATAAGTTAAATTTTGAAGGAGCAGCAAAATGATACCATTTTCTTATATTATCATAACAGTCACATTTAGAGGAACAATAACAGGATAATTATTTTGTTTTTGTTTGATGTAGTGGGTTGATTGTTACTGTCAGTAGCAAATATGGCAAACATTTACTAGACTACTCGGTAGTAAGTGATCCAGTCATATAAGTCATATTTAGCGACTGTTACTTGTTTTTTTGTTACTATCAGTAGGCACATTATAATACATTTCTCAGAAATTCTGATAGTAATATAGTTCTATAAGTCATATTTGGAGAAACAGCAGCATGATGACTATTTTTGGTTCGTTTCGTTATTATCAGTAGTTATATTGTGGTATTTTATGGAATATTCTATTAAGAGTGATATAGTTATGTTATAAAATTCATATTTTTTATTTATATTTTTGTTTCTTTTTGTTATTATTGGCAGTCATATTCTTCTATTACCATATTTTTTTGAAGTAGCATGATGACTGTTATTTGTGTTATATTTATTACTATCAGATGCCACAGTACAATAAATTTCTCAAAAAATTTGGTAGTCATATTTTGAGAAGCAGTAGCATGCTGACTATTTTTGTTTTTTTTTTCGTTATTATCAGTAGTAATATTATGGTATTTTTTGGAGTAGCACAATGACTATTATTTGTTTTTTGTTACTATCAGTTACCACAGTACAATAAATTTGCTATATACAGGGTGTCCCAAAAATAGTGGACGTTAAAGTTAGGTAATATTATTATTCTAATTTTTATTATTACTGTTGTTGTTATTATTAGTAGTAGCAACAATATTTTATTGGCAAAGTTGTTATTATTATTATTATTATCTCGACACTATCAGGGTACAAGAGATTAAAGACAATAAATACAGTTATTATAATAATAATTATTATTATTTAAGCTTGTTTTAATAAGTACTTACTGGTATTTATTTTTATTTATTTTATTATTTATTTTTATCGCTTAACTAGTTTAAAAAACATAAAACTACCCAACCTTAAACTTTATTATTATTATTATTATTATTATTACTATTACTATTTAAAATCAACATGTTCAGACCGTCAAGATCGCGAAGAACCACGGCGCCTGCGAAATTGACGCGCCGCTAATTACAGGGTCTCCAAAAAAGTGTGTCAAGTCTGGGGAAAGACAGAGACGCGTGAGTCAGAACTGACAAATTAGGAAGTCCCGCGTGAGCTAGAAACAAAATCGCTGCGCGCGATTAGCCACAGCCGAGGCCGAATCTCGATCGAAATCGGAGAGGTTGCCCCAGAGATGCAACGAAATTCCGCGCTTTTGAGGTTATGAAATCCCCCGCACGACTCTGCGAAACTTGCTCAGACGTGAAAACGCACTTATCGGCGGATCTAAGTGTGCGGTACGAGTCTCGTGAACTTTCGTAAGGTTCTCGTAAAGTTTCGAAGTCGTCAAGTTTGAAACAGATTTGGATTTAGTAACTGATTGCTCAAAACTCAAAACTGCATGAGCACCTCATAATGTCCACCAAACAATTATTATGAAGCAGGAACGACATATGATGTCCCCAGAAGTAGATCTAAATTTTTGGAGAAGTACTGATATAAGTATGATGTATCCCAGAAGTAGATCTAGATTTTGTAGAGAGAAACTCATATATGATGTGCCCAGCAGGGATTTACAGTTTTGGAGAAGTACTGATGTTTCCAAAAGTAGATCTACATTTTTGGATATGCGCTGATGTAATTATGATGTATCCCAGAAGTAGATACAGATTTTGGAGAAGGTCTGATATATGATGTACCCAGAAGTAGATCTACATTTTTGGAGAAGTAGGTACTGATATATGATGTACCCACATATAGTTCTACATTTTCGTTGAAGTACTGATAAGTATGATGCATCCCAGAAGTAGATCAAGATTTTGTAGGGAGAAACTGATATATGATGTACCCAGCAGAAGATTTACAGTTTTGAAGATGTACTGATGTTCCCAGAAGTAGATCTAGATTTTTGGATATGTGCTGATATAATTATGATGTATGCCAGAAGTAGATACAGATTTTGGAGAAGGTCTGATATATGATGTACCCAGAAGTAGATCTACATTTTTGGAGAAGTAGGTACTGATATATGATGTACCCACAAGTAGATCTATATTTTTGGAGAAGTACTAATATAAGTATGATGTATACCAGAAGTAGATCTAGATTTTGAAGAGAGAGAGAGGCTAAGATATGATGTACCCAGCAGAAGATTTACATTTTTGGAGAAGTACTGATATTCCCAGAAGTAGATCAACATTTTTGGAGAAGTACTGATATAAGTATGATGAGTTGGAGACAACTTAGAGTTGGAGAAGGACTGATATATGATGTGCGCAGAAGTAGATCTACATTTTTGGAGAAGTACTGATACATGATATACCCACAAGTAGATCTAGATTTTTGGAGAAGTACAGATATAATTATGATGTATCCCAGAAGTAGAACTAGATTTTAGAGAAGGACTGATATATGATATACTCAGAAGTATATCATATATCAGTAGAACTAGATTACATTTTTGGAGAAGTACTGATACATGTTGTACCCACAAGTAGATCTAGATTTTTTAGAAGTACCGATATAATTATGATGTATCCTAGAAGTAGAACAAGATTTTGGAGAAGGACTCTGATATATTATGTACCCAGAAGTAGACATACATTTTTGGAGTAGTACTGATATATGACATGCCGAAAAAGTAGATCTAGATTTTTTGAGAAGTATTGATATATGATGTATCCAGAAGCAGATCTACTCAAATAGCTGGAGAAAGGTTTCCCCCGAGATGCAATAATGTTTTAGTAATTAGTATTATACTAAAACAGTATTAAACTGTTATAGTATAAACTATATCAGTATAGCCACCTATGTTGGCTATACATAGGTGAAATAGGTGAATAGGTTACGTAGGTGAAAATATTAAAGGTCAATTCATAGAAATTTAGACTAACAGTGTTCATAAAAAAATAAGTCTTGGTTTAACGGTGGTTTAATCTTACTAACCTTTTGATTTAAGGCATCACTAATAATTATGCTTAATTTTCTAGAGTATTCTATAGAAAGTCATACAGTCATTACAGTCATGACATATTTAGAGCAGGATTTTTTTTTGTTTGATTTAATGCGTCGATTGTTACTATAAGTAGCGAAATTATGGTTAATTTGTTAGAGAATTCTATAGTTTGTCGTACAGTCATATATAAGTCATATATGACTTATATTTGTCATATGTACAAGTCATATTTAGAGAAGACACGTGGATGAGCAGTGGTTTAACTATGTATTTTTTATTTGATTTAAAGCATCAGAATTATTTTTTGTCAATTATGAGTATTCTATAGAAAGTCATAAGGTCATGAAAGTCATATTTTGGAGAAGCATCAAAACGATATCTCGTTTGTTTTATTTTATTACTCATCAGTATCAGTAATATGGTAATTTTGTTTTGAGTGTTTTAAATAAAAATCAAATAGTCATATAAGCCATATATGGTGGAGCTCATATTTGAAGAATCGATACCATAATAACTACTTATTATACATTTTTGTTACTGTCCATATTATTTTCAATTTCTTAGAGTATTCTGTAGGAAGTCATACTAAGTATGACTTCACACATAAGTCATAAGTTACATTTCGAAGGAGCAGCAAAATGATACCTATTTTATATATTACCATAACAGTTTGGAGTAGCATGATAACTGTTATTTGTTTGTTGTTACAATTAATTGCCACAGTACAATATATTTCTCAGAAATTCTGTTAGTCATATAGTTTTATAGTTCATATTTGGAGAAGCATTAGCATGATGACTATTTTCTTTTCTGCTAGTTATTATCAGTAGTCATATTATGGTATTTTTTGGAGTAGCATGATAACTGTTATTTGTTTGTTGTTACAATTAGTTGCCACAGTACAATATATTTCTCAGAAATTCTGTTAGTCATATAGACATATCACTATTTTCTTTTCTTTACGTTATTATCAGTAGTCTTATTATGGTATTTTTTGGAGTAGCATGATGAGTGTTATTTGTTTGTTGTTACAATTAGTTGCCACAGTACAATATATTTCTCAGAAATTATGTTAGTCATATAGTCATATCACTATTTTCTTTTCTTTACGTTATTATCAGTAGTCTTATTATGGTATTTGTTGGAGTAGCATGATGACTGTTATTTGTTTGTTGTTACAATTAGTTGCCACAGTACAATATATTTCTCAGAAATTCTGTTAGTCATATAGTCATATCACTATTTTCTTTTCTTTACGTTATTATCAGTAGTCTTATTATGGTATTTTTTGGAGTAGCATGATCACTGTTATTTGTTTTTTGTTACAATCAGTTGTCACGGTACGATACATTTGTCAGAAATTCTGATAGTCATATAGTTCTACAAGTCATATTTGGATGGTATGATGACTATTTTGTTTCTTTTTCGTTATTATCAGTAGTCACATTATGGTATTTTTTGGAGTAGCATGATGACTGTTATTTGTTTTTTGTTACAATCAGTTGCCACAGTACAATATATTTCTTAGAAATTCTGATAGTCATATAGTCATATGACTATTTTCTTTTCTTTTCGTTATTATCAGTAGTCATATTATGGTATTTTCTGGAGTAGCTGATGACTGTTTTTTGCTTTTAATTAGAATCAGTTGCCACAGTACAGTAAATTTTACAGAAATTCTGATGGTCATATAGTTCTCTAAGTAAATCCAGATATACTTAGGACTTAGTATATGCCATCCATATTTGGTTGGCATGATGACTATTTTGTTTCCTTTTCGATATTACCAGTAGTCACGTTATGGTATATTTTGGAGTAACATAATGACTGTTATTTGTTTGTTGTTACAATTAGTTGCCACAGTACAATATATTTCTCAGAAATTCTGATAGTCACATAGTCATATGACTATTTTCTTTTCTTTTCGTTATTATCAGTAGTCTTATTATGTTATGACTGTTATTTGTTTTTTGTTACAATCAGTTGGCACAGTACAATACATTTTTCAGAAATTCTGATAGTCATATAGTTCTATAAGTCATATTTGGAGAAGCAGTAGCATGATGACTATTTTCTTTTCTTTTCGTTATTATTAGTAGACACATATGCAGCAGCTTCAACATATGTAACTTATATAACTATACTATTGTGTAAAAAACACTCCAAAAAATTAATTACCACATTACTAAAATTGATGAGTAACAAAAGCTTACTAAAACTATATAATTTTGTTGCTACTCCAAAATGAGACTATCATGACCATATGACTTGCTATAAAATACTTCAAGAAATTGAAAATAATATGGCTACTGTGACATAAATAGAAATAAATGGTTATCATGCAACTGATCCTCAAAATATGGCGTATATGATTTTCTATAGAAAACTATTCTTTAAATTTTTTTCTAAAAATAAGTGATACCATATCATATGACTGACCATATGACAAGACCATATAACTGATACTGATGCGTAACAAAAACGACATCATTTTGCTGCTCCTCCAAAATGAGACTTTCATGACCATATATGACTTTGTATTGAATCCTCTGAGAAATTGACTAAAATATAGCAACTGGTAGTTACAATAATTAACGCATTAAATCAAACAAAAATAGATATTATGCAGCTCCATCATATATGAATTTTATAACATGTCATCATGCTACTCCAAAAATACCATCATATGACAACTGATAACAACGAAAAGGAAACAAAATAGTCATCATGCACATCCAAATATGACTTATAGAACTATATGACTATCAGAATTTCTGAAAAATTATTGTACTGTGGCAACTGATTGTAACAAAAAACAAATAACAGTCATCATGCTACTCCAAAAATACCATAATATGACTACTGATAATAGCGAAAAGAAAAGAAAATACTCATATGACTATCAGAATTTCTGAGAAATATATTGTACTGTGGCAACTAATTGTAACAACAAACAAATAACAGTCATTTCCAAAAAATACCATAATGTGACTACTGATAATAACGAAAAGGAAACAAAATAGTCATCATGCACATCCAAATATGACTTATGGAACTATATGACTATCAGAATTTCTGAAAAAAATATTGCACTGTGACTACTGATTGTAACAAAAAACAAATAACAGTCATCATGCTACTCCAGAAAATACCATAATATGACTACTGATAATAACGAAAGAAAAGAAGAAAATAGTCATATTACTTTATGACTATCAGAATTTCTGAGAAATATATTGTACTGTGGCAATTAATTGTAACATACTGCTACTCCATCATGCTACTACAGAAAATACCATTATGTGGTTTTTTTTTTTAGTTTGATGTTATGTTTTAATTATACCTACCAGTTGCTATATTTCAGTTAATTTCTTAGAGAATTGTATAGAAAGCCATATATAGTTACATAGGTCATAATTTGAGGATATGCAGTATGAAAACCATTTATTTTAATTTTTAGATTATAGGATTCTATAGCATGACGACTGATTACTCATCAGTATCAGTAGTATGAGTTTTTTAAAGATCAATATGGTCATATATGTAAGTCATGAAGCAGCTGCATGATAACTATTTTTTTTATGTTATGCGTTATTGTTACTACCAGTTGATATATTTCAGTTCATTTCTTAGAGAATTCTATAGAAAGTCACATTAGTCATATTTTGAGGATCGATAGCATAATAACCTAACCTAACCTAACCTAACCTAACCTAACCATTTATTTTTATTTTTGTTACAGTAGCCATATTATTTTCAATTTCTTGGAGTATTCTATAGCAAGTCAGGTAACTCTTTGTAAAACACCGCTAAACCACGGTTTAAATTTTTATGAATAACACTGTAGAATTTAAATCGTAGTAAGTATCCAACAGTATAACAGTATAGTCATATAAGTGTTAGAAAATTTCAAATTCAAGTCGCACCAAACTTAAAAATGCGTATTCTGAATACTTTTATTATCATGTCTCAGGTTCTAAATTTACAGTCCTCAAATTTAATGCCAGTTGAATTATTTTCTACTATTGCCGCCCAACGTGGGGCCCAATCAATTTTCAAAACTGTGTGTGTGTGGAGGAATCGTTGAGGATAATCCGTGGATTCGAACCCGGGAGCTTCGCTCTGATGACCCCCCTAATTTATGACCACTGGGATTTGGACATCCAGCAATAAAACGCGAAATACCATCGCGCGTTTGCAAAATCTGCACGTTCACATTACGCACGTGACCTGCCTTTCAATGCGCGATTGTCAGATCGGAAAAAACAAAACAAAAACGCGCACGCACACGCAACCTCTGTTGCCAAATTTATTGGGAAAGGACGTGGGCTCGTTGATTAGCGCAAAAAGCGGCTTAACGAGACTGCAGATAGAGACATTCTCGACGGCATTTGCATGCGGCTGTTATGTTGCAATGAGTCCCAAAGGACTTTGCTTCGAACGTATGCAAATGGCAGAGTTACAGCAGCGGGAGCTAATTTTTTTACGTAGATTGTTGTTCATCGCACGTTTTAATTAACTTTACATGAAATGATTGTAAAGATTTTTACAGTTAGCTGCAGACAGTGAATACAAATACATGTAGCACGGCTGTTTAACTATTAGGAGTATTAACTATATCCAAGTACTGGAGCTCTAGAACTAGTTTTGGAATTTACTAGAAGATAGCATTTTTCAATGCTCTAATCTAGCAATGAAAAATGCAATGAAATCAATTATTAAATTGATCCCCGATTATCTTTAGACACAGCAAATAAGAGGCAAAATACTACAGACTCACAATTGTCCTCAAACATAGAAACGAAGAGGTAATATAGTGGGATCTGTGATTGCCTTCCGAGATATTAAAAAACAAGGTACAGTAGGGATGTAGGAGGAAGAGGAGGAAGAAGAAGAATATGAAAAAGAAGAAGAGGAGAAGGAGGAAGAAGATGCATAAGAGAAGGGGGAGGAAGAAGAAGAAGATGATGAAGAAGGTGAAGAGGAGGAGGAGAAGGAGGAAGAAGAAAATAAAGAAGGTGAAGAGGAGGAGGAGGAGAAGGAAGAAGAAGGTGAAGAAGAGGAGCAGGAGCAGGAGCACGAGGAGGAGGAGGAGCAGGAGCAGGAGGAGGAGAAAGAAGAAGAATAAGAAGAAGAGGAAGACGAAAAAAGGAACCTGCATCGGCTTATTCGTGTGCCTTCACCACCCAATACGCACCCATAGCAAAATAAGTTTAGGCTCTGACTATGAATCCACAATCGAAGCTTGGATTCCTCTTCGGGTATGAAACCTGACACTTGCACAACGGTGCTTCTAAACCCAACCGCGTGATTTATCACGTTCTTCAGAGGCATTGGCACGTGTGAATCCGATTCCTCAATGGCATTAACATGTGAAAACGGCGTCTTTACGGCGGCAATAAATTCCCCGCGAGAGGCCGTTAAAGTCGTAATTACCGCCGATGCAATTGACGATGTGAAAATTCCGGCGCTCCACCTTTTGCACACCTGAGCGAGCGCCTCCGTGGAGGCGCTAATGTGGGAACAAGCGCCTCCGGACGTTGAAAAATTTCACGCCCCCCCCCCCCACTCTCCGCGCCTGGACGCATTCCACGCGTACGTGTCTGTAGATAAATAATGCATGTGAAACACAGTGCAATAAACTAAGCGGGGCTGTTGCAACCGTCCAATTAATATTCATCAGAGATAAATTGGTCTCACGAGGGTCCCCCTCGAGGACACTGCATGAGTCTGAAAAAAATACAATTCGATACGCAATATTGGTACACATGTCGTATGTAATACAGTCCAAGTATTTGTTTTTATTATTTGCGTGTTTAAGGACCATCTTCTATGGCTAATTACAGTCTACAATGAATGATTTACCCAACTCGTGTATAATATAGTCAAAATTTTAGTATTTGTACGGCAGTGAGTAAACTAAGTTTTTACTCACTGTTCACAGTACGTAAAGTAATACTTTTTAGCACAAGTGCGTAAAATTGTCACCTGTATAGTATGCCTGGAGATATATCCTCTGAAAATTTGACGAAGATTATGTCCTAAATAGTTCAGGGAATCTAATGTTTAACTTTCACTGTATCGGCTTATCTGACACTGAAAATTCTAAGAATGTATCTTATGGATATTTTGAAAATATTTTGCCAGATTTCGATACAGAGTGCCTGAAGATATATTCTCTGAAAATGTGACAACTATTGTGTAGTAAATAGGTGAGAAAATCGAATGTATAACTTTCCCAGTTGACAGGTATCGGTTTACCTGTCACTGAAATTTCTGAAAATTTATCTAATGGATATTTTGAAAATATTATACCAGACTGGATACAGATGCGAAACAGACATTCAGGTCATCTTTTTTTAGTTTACGTTTGACTATAAAACTTTTAAAAAGTTTATAAAGTGTCAAAAAATAAAACCCGTCGATTATGCTATGAGGCAAATGAAGATATACAAATAAAGTATTCAGCATATCTTCATGACTGTCACCACTGTCATCATATCTGATGATAGTCAAATCATTTTTTTTACAGTTGGCTTGACTTTAAAATGAAAAAAATAATATCATCTTTTGTCATCAACAATTCTTCACCGTCATCGTTATTCATCATTTATCAATCATTCATTAAATCATCAACCATCATTGTCATAAATCTGTATATAATTATTGGTCCCACTATATGATAGAATTCAACGTCTTTGATTGTCTGACTATCTTAAACTGTGAATTTTGACTTCGATTTGTGATTTTTTTCGATCTGATCCAATCTGATCTCATATTTCTTCTTTGATCTGATCTGTTTTTTTCTTTAATTTCATATTTCTTCTTTAATCTGATCTCATGTTTCTTCCTTGATCTGATCTGTTTTTTTTCTTTGATCTCATATTTCTTCTTTGATCTGATATTTTTTATCTCTTTTTTGACTGTTTCTGCCGACTGTAGCAATATTATTTTCAATTACTTAGAGCATTCTATAGCAAGTCATATGGTCATATAAGTATCATTTTTGAAGAGCAGAAAAATGTTACAATTTTTGTATATTTTTGTTATTAATCAGTAATATAATTTTGTATGAGTGGTTTTGAAAGAATAGTAGTCATATAAGTCATATATAGCGAAGCAGCTGCATGATAACCATCTTCTTTGTTTGATATTATGCGTTAATTGTAACTACCAGTTGCTATATTTCAGTTCATTTTTTAACGAATTTTATAGAAAGTCATATATGGTTATATGTCTAAGTCATATTTTGAAAATCGGTATTATGATAATCATATATTTTAATTTTTGTTACAGTAGTCATAATATTTCCAATTTCTTAGAGTATTCTATAACAAGTCATATAGAATCTGTAGCAGAACTCAACTTTTTTTTTTCATCTGTAGCCATATTATTTTCTCTTACAGTATTCTATAGTAAGTCATATAGTCATGCAAGTTACATTTTGGAAAAGCAGCAAAATGATTTCATTATTGTATGGTTTTGTTCCGTATCAATATCAGTACTTAATCAATTAATATGGTACTTATTTGACTATTCTTTAAAGAGTCGTATAGTCATATAAGTCATAATATGGATTAGCAGCTGCATGATAACTATTTTTAAGTGTTTGAATTAATGCGTTGATTGTTACTAGTAGTTGCCTTATTATTATCAATATTTATTGATATTCAAGATTATTCTAGAAAAAGTCATACATATAAGTCATAAAGTCGTATAAGTCATATTTAAAGGGGACAATTGACCCATTTTAATAAATATTATAGTAATTAAGATGAACACATTAAGCTAGACAGGCAGGATAATATTATACATATGGACAGTCAAGGAAAGGCAGTTGAAGATCAATAGACAAACAGTCATAGAAACAGACGCCTAACAGAGGCTTTTGAAGCTGAAGCTAAACCGTCAGGGTACATATGAAGCGACAAGGAGACATATGAAGCTAAATAAAGAGGATAAGTCACACAAACAGTCGAATATCAAAAGTGGAAACATATCAAAAAAATTAGATCAGACCAAAGATCAAAGATCTAAGAAGTAAGATCAGATCGTATCATAGAAGCAATTTCAGATAAGATTGAAAAAAGATCCAAAATCGAAGTCACACAAACAGTCGAAGATCAAAAGTGGAAACAGATCGATAAGATTAAATCAGACCAAAGATCAAAGATCTAAGAAGAAAGATCAGATCATATCATAGAAGCAATATTAGATAAGATTGAAAAAAGATCCAAAATCGAAGTCACACAAACAGCCGAAGATCAAAAGTGGAAACAGATCAAAAATATTAGATCAGACCAAAGATCAAAGATCCAAGAAGAAAGATCAGATCATATCATAGAAGCAATATCAGATAAGATTGAAAAAATATCTAAAATCGAAGTCACACAAAGAGTCGAACATCAAAAGTGAAAACAGATCAAAAAGATTAGATCAGACCAAAGATCTAAGAAGAAAAATCAGATCATATCGTAGAAGCAATATCAGATAAGATTGAAAAAAGATCCAAAATCGAAGTCAAAACTCAAAGTTTAAGATAGACAGATAATCAAAGACGTGCAGAAGAAGTAACTGAACTAAATAGTCGAAAACGGTCAAATTAAGATAAAGAAATCTAACGAAGATACGTAGACCAAAGATAAATTAAGGAGCTAACGAGAATATGTAGCCGTACTGACGAAGATAAACAGATTATGCCAGACATACAGGATAGTGATACATGCAGCTAGTGGAAGATAAGCAGTTGAAGATAGGTAGTCAATTTCATAGTCAGATCAATAATGATATGCATATTGAGATATGTAAAACTGAGAGTTAGATCTTGTCATCCAGTATCCAGTATGTATCTTCGTTAAGTTTTTTTTAACCTTTAATTGGTTCACGACTATCTATTTAAGTCTTAAGACTTCTTCTGTGCGTCTTTGTTTGTCTGTCTATCTTCAATTTTGAGTTTTGACTCTTCATCTGAAACTGCCTTTTTTCGTCTTTTTGTGTGACTTCTTCAGTGCGTCAGAAGAAGAAACTGAAATAGATAGTCGAAGACGGTCAAATTAAGGTAAATAAATCTAATGAAGATACGTAGACCGAAGATAAATTAAGGAAAAAAAACCTTGCCTTTACCTTAAAACCTTATGACAGACATACAGGATAAATCATACATGCAGCTAGTGGAGGAAAATCAGTTGAAGATAGTTAGTCAATTTCATAGTCAGATCAATAATGATATGCATATTGAGATATGTGAAACTTAGAGTTAGATCTTCAGTCATCCAGTATCCAGTATGTGTGGTTTAATTTATTTATCTTCCTCTTTATATCTGCGCATCTTCGTTAAGTTTTTTGTTAGCATTAATTGGTTCACGACTAGCTATTTAAGTCTTAAGACTTCTTCTGTGCGTCTATGTTTGTTTGTCTATCTTCAACAGTGAGTTTTGACTGTCTTTCTTAAACTTCCTCTCTTCGTCTGTTTGTGTGACTTCTTTGGTGCGTCTTTGTTTGTCTATCTATCTTCAATTCTGAGATTTGACTCTTTATCTTAAACTGCCTTTCTTCGTCTGTTTGTGTGACTTCTTCTATGCGTGTTTGTTTGTCCGTCAATATTCAACTCTGAGTTTTGACTGTCTATCTGAAACTGCATTTCTTCGTCTGTTTGTGTCACTTCTTCTGTGCGTCTTTGTTTGTCGGTCTATCTTTAACTGTTAGTTTTGACTATCTATCTTAGACAACCTTTCTTCGTCTGTTTATGTGACTTCTTTGGTGCGTCTTTATTTGTCTATTTATCTTCAATTCTGAGTGTTGACTCTTTATCTTAGACTGCCCTTCTTCGTCTGTTTGTGTGACTTCTTTGCTGCGTCTTTGTTTGTCTATCTATCTTCAATACTGAGTTTTTACTTTTTATCTTAAACTGCATTTCTTCGTCTTTGTTTGTCTGTATATCTTCAATTCTGAGTTTAGACTCTTTATCTTAAACTGCCTTTCTTCGTCTGATTGTGTGACTTCTCCTGTGTATTTTGCTTCATATTTTGGTTTTAGTCTTTTTTTTTAATTTATCCTGTCGCCTTTGCTTCAAAAATCTATCTTAGACCGTCCGTGTTATGCCTATTTGTCTATTAATTGTAACTGCCTATTTTGACTATCTGTCTTAAACTGTATTTCTTCGACTGTCTGTGTGTGTGTATGACTTAGTTTGTTGCCTATTTCGTGAATAACTCCTTTTTGACTTTTGGGAGCTTTTGCATCAAAAGTCTATCTTAATCTGTCCGATTTTATGCCTGTTTCTGTATTAATCGCAGCTGCCTATTTTGACTGTCTGTCTTAAAGTGTATTTATTCGACTGTCTATCTTAAACTGCCCTTCTTCATCTGTTTGTATGACTTATTCGGTGCGTTTTTGTATGTCTGTCAATATTCAACTGAGTTTTGACTGCCTATGTCTTAATATGTCTTTTTTCGTTTATTTGTGTGACTTCTCCTGTCTATTTAGTTTCATATTTCTGTTTTAGTCTTTTTTTTTTATTTATCCTGTCGCTTTTGCTTCAAAAGTCTATCTTAGACCGTCCGTTTTATGTCTGTTTGTCTATTAATTGTAACTGCCTATTTTGACTATCCGTCTTAAACTGTATTTCTTCGACTGTCTGTGTGTATGACATAGTTTGTTGCCTATTTCGTATATATCTCCTTTTTGACTTTTGGGAACTTTTGCTTCAAAAGTCTATCTTAAACTGTCCGTTTTTATGCCTGTTTGTGTATTAATCGCAGCTGCCTATTTTGACTATATCTTAAACTGTATTTATTTGACTGTCTGTATGTATGACTTATCTTGTTTGCCTATATCATGTATTTCTCCTTTTTGACTTTTGAAAAAACTCTTAAAGAAAATATTCCCAATCACGGGAAAATTTCCCAATAATCCAAAAATTTTGAATGACTGGATTTGCTGAAACCATTGGTCGACGTGCACGACGCAGGTTGGCCAACAGGACCTTCCCATTTCACCGGCGATTCGGCAAAAGGTCAGGAGCGTAGAAAAACTCTCACGCCATGGAGACTTTTGGGAAAACGCTTCAAGAAAATTTCCTGATCACGCGAAAGTTTGCCAAAAATGGAAAATTTCGGCATAACTGGATTTCCTGAAACAATTGATCGACGTGCACGACGCAGGTTGGCCAACAGGACCATCTCATTTCACCCGCGGTTCGGCGAAAGGTCAGGTGCGTAGAGAAACTCCCACGCCGCTAATTACGGAATCAATTAAGACGAAATGGTAAACTTTCGTTATTTTTTTTTTAATATTAATATCAAGGCCCAGACTATTCGCGCAACCTTCCGGGACGCCAAATATCGCGCGAAACTACTACCGATATTGTCCGTAGATCAGAGGTGTCATTAATCACACCTCTGTACAATTAGACCAAGGTTTTTACCGTGAATCGTTTGGCAGGTGATTAATTAGTGGCACAAATAACAGCAAAGAGATTTTCACGGTTGAACTATGCTTGTAGAAAATTTGTTGTTAACTTATGCAAGAACATAGACACCAATTGAAACTTGCAAAATTAGCACATTTGATTTATCCAATTCATTTTTAATGTACTATTTCGAGTCAAACTGGAGACTCGTCAATCAAACCCTATAATTTTTGGTTTTCCTTTTTTGATCATTCTTATATTAAAAGTGCTTAAACTTCATTTTTGCAATAACGTGAATCACAGGCAAAATATGTTCTCAGCAGTGTTATCTATAAATACGAATTTAAAAATAGAAATATAAAAATATATATTTTTTTAAATGCAATTGAAAATTAACCATTCCATAAATAGATTAGTTCAAAAAGATTTTATGTTTAAAAAACGTTTTAAAGTTTTAAAAGTTCTGAAGTTTTATTTAGAATTTCCAAAAATTCGCCATTGTTGAAAAACAAAATTGAAAGCAATGATACTTTCTATTAATAACTATATAAGTTATATACTTATTAACAGGATAATTGAGGCCAAAACGTAGAAATAGTCAAAAAAGCACATTTAAAAAATTCTACGGAAGCCTTTCTGACAAATTTGTTATACATGTTTGTTATAAATTCCAAAAAATGCCTCATAGAAGTCGACTCGACTTGAAGACTCGACTTCAAGACTCGACTTCGTTACTCGATTTCGTTACTCTACTTCAAGACTCGACTTCAAGACTCGACCTCAAGACTCGACCACAAGACTCGACCACAAGACTCGACCACAAGACTCGACCACAAGACTCGACCACAAGACTCGACCACAAGACTCGACCACAAGACTCGACCACAAGACTCGACTTAGACACTCGACTTCGCGACTCGACCTTGAGACTACTTGCAATGCCTAGTCAAGGCTTGATCCAAAAATCTTAAAACAAACTCTAAATATTAACTTATATCAAGCTTGAACGAGGAGTCTCCAGGTTATATGAGGAAATTATAATGATTAAGTTATTCTTACGCAGTTTTTGCACCACAAACCTTTAGGCTATATGAAGAAACTTGGTTTATAAAAATGTATAACAACAATATGCTAAACAATGCCTTTGAATTAATATCAGGTTTCGACATTTGAAATCGGTCTCGGTAATTGCTTCAGGATATTAACCCGGTCCATTTCATCTGCAGACATAATCCGAATTGGAAACATTCGTGTTACAAATCTGGGAGTGTGTAGGCATCCGTTTTCGTCACACTCCTGCGGTTGTAAAGATTATGAGACCGTTAGAGTATTAAGATAGGCTAAACGGCAGTGCAAGCGGCAAACGCCTGTTATCAAATTTTGGGCGATAACTCTTCGGCCCACGTCCATGCGGACGCTTAAATGCGTCCGACAGGTGTCAGGAATGCTGTTTTAAGACCTCGAGGACGCTTGTTCAAGCAGGAGGACGAAATTACGAGCAGCACGGTGTGGAAATGCTATCGATCGGTGAGTTGAGAGGCTGTGCAACTCATACGAATGGGGGAGTGTGGATGATCTGAAATGTCCTGGGGAGTTCTGAAGAGTGCTTCGTGGAGATAAATTTGATTCCAGGCCAGAGGCATAAATTTCCCGAGGAAATTGCGGGAAATAAATGTGTTTCTGGGTCATAGGTTGTGCCAAAAAATATCTATTGGTTACTTTTTGCGTATTATATAAATTTTTCAGATACTAAAGCATCAATATTGGAATTAATTATTGCTATTGGTTGATATGTTGACAGTTATTACGAAGTAATAACTGTCAACATATAATTATCGGCGTAACGATACTTTTTCTAAACAATCTTCCGTTTCTTCCGCATTGAGACGTGAGCTTTACCAGGAACAATTATCGGCGTAACGATACTGTTTCTAAACAATCTTCCGTTTCTTCCGCATTGAGACGTGAGCTTTACCAGGAACAATTATCGGCGTAACGATACCGTTTCTAAACAATCTTCAGTTTCTTCCGCATTGAGACGTGAGCTTTACCAGGAACAAATGTACTCGGGCGTCTGGTGTCATCGGTCATATTTATAAATACCAACCAGACAGTCTTTTTTCTATTATTGGTTTTTCGTTTGTCGTTCTTTAAAACTTGAAAATTTACAGCGTCATCCGACTATGAATACCCAATAATTTATCTACAAGTACCAATAATCTAACAGTTAATCTTTGTGTACACTCATTTTTTTCTTGCAAATTAATTCACTTGGCACAATCGTGAATCGATCATTGGCACATTAATTACGATTCGCGAACGCGATAAGCTGACCGTTATAATAACTCGCCTCTGCCGTTCGTTTTTCTTTCCGCGCCGTTGCTCAAGCCGCGGCCAAAAACGGCCCGGCGAAGGACGTTTCGGTTTTTTACGCCATCATTCCCGACACCATCGGCGTGCAGGTGCGCGAGGTATCGCCTCAATAGCCGATGACTATTAAGAGTTAATTGAACGGAACGTATCTGATTAATTAGCGGACTCTCGGGGCAAAAACAATTAAAAAAACAACAGAAAAGAAACCGTTAATTCAAAGCAAAGCAAAATTTAAAGCAATTACACCTTCTATTAATAACTATAAAAGTTATATACTTATTAACAGAATAATTGATGCCAAAATTCAAAAATAATCATAAAAGCACATTTAAAAAAATCTATGGAAGCAAACCTTCCTGACAATATTGTTTTGGTTATAATTTAAAAAAAATTGCCTGAATTAATTGTCTCAATTAATATCAATAATAATTATTCAATTGTGCAAACAACTGTAACAATGCAAATGCAAATTTGAGAATGTTTGTTTTCAGGCGTGTTATGAACCATTCCATAAATAAATTAGTTCAAAAAGTTTTAAAGTTTTAAAAGTTCTAAAGTTTTATTTAGAATTTCCAAAAATGCCCCATTGTTGAAAAACAAAATTGAAAGCAGTTGTACCTTCTATTAATAACTATAAAAGTTGTATAGTTATTAACAGGATAATTGATGCCAAAATGCAAAAATAGTCAAAAAAGCACATTTAACAATTTCTATGGAAGCAAACCTTTCTGACAAAATTTTGTTGGTTATAATTTCCAAAAAAATTGCACCAATTGATGGTGTCTACATTTTGAGATGATTATAACAATAATAAATATTCAATTGTGGTTAGCTCAAAAGGATATTTTTGAATTCGAATTTCCAATTTTCAGCATTTTAAAATCAATGATTCGCAAATCATCGCAAGTTTTATCATCAAACCCTATAATTTTTGTTTTGTTTTCTTGATCATTCTTAAATTAAAAGTTCTTAAACTTTCTTTTCGGAATAACGCGAATCACATGCAAAATATGTTCTCAGCAGTGTTATCTATAAATACGAATTTAAAATAGAAATATAAAAATATATTTTTTTGAAAAATGCAAATGCAAATTTGAAAATGTTTGTTTTCAGAGGTGTTATAAACCATTCCGTAAATAGATTAGTTCAAAAAGATTTTATGTTTTAAAAAAGTTTTAAAGTTTTAAAAGTTCTAAAGTTTTATTTAGAATTTCCAAAAATGCGCCATTGTTGAAAAACAAAATTGAAAGCAGTTGTACCTTTTATTAATAACTATAAAAGTTATATACTCATTAACAGGATAATTGATGCCAAAATGCAGAAATAGTCATAAAAGCACATTTAAAAAATTCTATGCAAGCAAACCTTTCTGAAAAATTAGTTTTGGTTATAATTTCTAAATAATTTGCACCAATTAATGATGTGTACATTTTGAGATTAATTATATCGATAATAATTATTTAATTGTGGTTAGCTCAAGAGAATATTTTTGAATTCGCATTTCCAATTTTCAGCATTTTAAAATCAATGATTCGCAAGTCATCGCAAGTTTTATTATCAAACCCTATAATTTTTGGTTTGCTTTCTTGATCATTCTTAAATTAAAAGTGCTTAATTTTTGGAATAACGTGAATCACAGGTAAAATATGTTCTCAGCAGCGTTATCAATTAATATTTCCAATTTGCAGCATTTTGAAATCAATGATTCGCAAGTCTTCGCAATTTTTATCATCAAATCCTATAATTTTTTGTTTTGCTTTCTTAATCATTGAAAATGTGTATTTTCAGGGGTGTTATTAACCATTCCATAAATAGATTAGTTTAAAAAGATTTTAGGTTTTAAAAAAGTTAAAAAGTTTTAAAAGTACTAAAATTTTATTTAGATTTTCCAAAAATGCGCCATTGTTGTAAAACAAAATTGAAAGCAGTTGTACCTTTTATTAATAACTATAAAAGTTATATACTCATTAACAGGATAATTGAAGCCAAAATGCAGAAATAGTCAAAAAAGCACATTTAAAAAATTCTATGCAAGCAAACCTTCCTGACAAAATTTTGTTGGTTATACTTTCCAAAAAATTGTCTCAATTGATGGTGCCTACATTTAGAGATGAATTATATCGATAATAACTATTCAATTATGGTTAGCACAAAAAGATATTTTTGAATTAGAATTTAAAATTTTCAGCATTTTAAAATCAATGATTCGCAAGTCATCGCAAGTTTTATCATCAAACCCTATAATTTTTGGTTTTGGTTTCTTGATCATTCTTAATTGAAAAGTGCTTAAACTTTATTTTTGGAATAACGTGAATCATAGGCAAAATATGTTCTCAGCAGTGTTATCTATAAATACGAATTTAAAATAGAAATATCAAAATATATTTTTTTTGAAAAATGCAAATGCAAATTTGAAAATGTATGTTTTCAGAGGTGTTATTAACCATTCTATAAATAGATTACTTAAAAAAGCTGTATGTTTTAAGAAAATTAAAAAGTTTTAAAGGTTCCAAAGTTTTTTTAGAATTTCCAAAATTGCGCCATTGCTGAAAAACAAAATTGAAAACAATTACACCTTCTATTAATAACTATAAAAGTTATATACTTATTAACAGGGTAATTGATGCCAAAATGCAGAAATAATCAAAAAAGCACATTTAAAAAATTCTATGGAAGCAAACCTTCCTGACAAAATTTTTTGGGATATCATTTAAAAAAAAAATGCCTCAATTAATGGTGTCTACATTTTGAGATGAATTATATCAATAATAATTATTCAATTGTGACATTTTGAGATGAATTATATCAATAATAATTATTCAATTGTGGTTGGCTCAAAAGGATTTTTTGAATTCGAATTTCCAATTTTCAGCATTTTGAAATCAATGATTCGCAAGTCATCGCAAGTTTTATCATCAAACCCTCTAATTTTTGGTTTTGCTTTCTTGATTATTCTCAAATTAAATATGCTTAAACTTTATTTTTGGAATAACGATTTATAAATATGAATTTAGAATAGAAATATAAAAATATATTTTTATCAAAAATGAAAATGCAAATTTGGAAATGTATATTTTCAGGGGTGTTATTAACCATTGCATAAATAGATTAGTTCAAAAAGATTTTTAAAAAGTTTTAAAGTTTTAAAACTTCTAAAGTTTTATTTAGAATTTCCAAAAATGCGCCATTGTTGAAAAACAATATTGAAATAAATTACACCTACTATTAATAACTATAAAAGTTATATACTTATTTAGAGGATAATTGATGCCGAAATGCAGAAATAGTCAAAAAAGCACAGTTAAAAATTCTAAGGAAGCAAACCTTTCTGACAAATTGTTTTGGTTATAATTTCCACATAAATTGCCTCAATTGATGGTGTCTACATTTTGAGATCAATTATATCGATAATAATTATTCAATTGTGGTTATAATTTCCAACAAAAAATGCCTCAATCGATGATGTCTACATTTTGAGATGATTATATCAATAATAATTATTCAATTGTGGTTAGCTCAAAACGATATTTCAGAATTGGAATTTCCAATTTTCAGCATTTTGATATCATTAATTCGCAAGTCATAGCAAGTTTTATCATTAAACCCTATAATTTTTCGTTTTGCTTTCTTGATTATTCTTAAATTAAAAATGCTTAAACTTTATTTTTGGAATAACGTGAATCACAGGCAAAATATGTTCTCAGCAGTGTTATCTATAAATACGAATTAAACATAGAAATATCAAAATATATTTTTTTGAAAAATGCAAATGCAAATTTGAAAATGTGTGTTTTCAGGGGAGTTATAAACCATTCCATAAGTAGATTAATTCAAAAAGATTTCATGTTTTAAAGAAGTTAAAAAGTTTGAAGCCCACATCGAAAGGTAAAGGGCCTTTTGATAATAATAATAAAAAATTAAAAGTTTGAAAACTTCTAAATTTTTTTTTAGAATTTCCAAAAATGCGTAAGCCCTTTTAATGTGTCTAATTTTAAGGGGACCTTAGCCTCATAGTGACATATCTGTACGGTGTGTTCAATATCCAACACGCGATTTTTGAGATATTATCTCTTCGCGTTTCATCGCCTTTTTTTTCGTGAACAGGTTGTTTGCGGATTCATTTGGCATATGGTTCCAGCAATGAATTTCCATCGACCTAGACACGGTTACGTGGAAACTGCGGCCTCGCAGTTCGCAACGTAACATTAATCTCCTGCCGCCATCCGCTAGTCCATCAATCTTTTTGCTATCCTGGAGGAAAACCTCGTGACTTTGATGGACGGTGGAAAAACCAGGAAACGTGCGGGTTTTCTTTTGTACAAGATTTTCCGGGTGTATTGCGCTGCTGCGAATATATTTTATTGAGGTGATGATATCTCCTCTAACACTGGCAGTGTTTCAGTTTTCGATTTTTTTTTTGCATATCGCTACACAAAATTTCCAGCCACTAATTTTGTGTGGCTCACAATTTAGTGTCTGGAATTGGGTACTCAGTGGATGCATTTTTTGTATATTTTTCTGTGGTGTTACATTCGGTCATCGCGAAAACTGGGAACTGGGAAGTTTTCGGGATTTTTGTATGTATGTGATGGGTAATTTTTATTTGCCTGTTGGAAAAGCTGGAAATCGATTTCCGTCAGATTTCCATTTGGCGTAGGACTCTTCGGCAAGTATAATAAGCCGTAGAGCTTTCGAGGAATAGGGTTGAATGTACGCATTAAAAATGCATCTGTTAAGACGTATGGAGTTTATAAATATCCTCATTTCAGAGAAGCTGGTGTTTAAAAAAAAATGTCATCACTCTCGCTGCTTCTGTCTTCGCCGGAATCCACAAGGCGAACTCCATTGAAACCGATCCAGCCGCGAGATGAGCGGAAAGAGACGGTGAAAGGCCGCTGATGGTGGGTCTCGCTCGCTCCGTCCGACAACAACAACAACGCACAATTAATAACCAGCGCGTGGCTGCGGAAAATATGCCCATAGATGGTTGTCGCGCGCCGGTGAGTCAGGCCGAAGACGAAAAAATGGGACACCCGGAGAGGAGAATATGGGCCACGACCATGGTATCGGGCTCAAGTGCGCGTCCTCATCCCTTATTCGCAAAGGACGTGGTGCCCGAGCGAGGCGCCGGGCCCCGTTTTCGCCATATTCGGAAGAAATTGGCTTCACCTTGCCCATACCTTCTGCGGCATTGACTCCGAGCGAGAGACATTTCGCCAATGTCTCTTTTTTGCCCTCGCAGCTCCGCTAATGGAGCTCACCCTCAATGTCAGGGTTAAAAACCTGACTCACGCGCGTTAATTGGACGGCTCCGTTAATTGACGGCTCGCCTCCTTTTTTACACTTAATTGGAGTTACCTCCAAAAAGCAGAAACCAACACCAGAAGGCAAACACAGCCAAGACCGCAACTTGCATAAATTTAGAGATGAAATTCTCAGGAACAGTTAAGCTTTGACCAGGATTCACAGAAAACACAAATTACAATAGAGGATCAGGGTAAGTAATAAAAACATATTACACAGAAGGAGTACCGACCTTTACCACATGACTATAGTTTATAATGTCAGTTATAAGTCACTTTAAAAGAAAAAAATATGTTTAAATAACTGCTACAGCTCACTGTAACAGATGATGTGTACTATAGATTGCTGGATTATTCAGTAATATACAAAATCAGTGTCAATAATGGCGTACAAAATTCTTTCAAAAATTACAGCGACTCCAGATTTTGGCGCCATCTAATTTTTTTGGGTGCGTACCCACACAAAACCTGGTCAATTTAAATCCTATAGAGTACGCAGGGTATGGTAACAAATGCCTCGCGGACACCAGAAAATCAGCATTAAACCAATAATCCGACAATGAACAATTTCCCTGTCTTTGAAATACCATTTGTGAAGACGGATGACCAGGGTACTAGAAAACTAGAAACAACAATAAAGTACAGCCAGTGCGGATTCAGAAGAGGGAGAAGTACGCAAAACCAAATCTTTATACTCAGACAACTAAGGAGAAACTAATTAAGAAGAACAGGGAAATGCACATATGCTTCTTAGATCTCGAAAAGTCATTCGGCATAAGGAGAGATGACATATGGAACGAACTAGCAGAAAGAGAAATAAAGGAGGAAATAATAAGTGCAATTAAATACATGTACAGAGAAAACAGAAATATTGTGAGAACAAACAATGAGGAAGCAAAACAATTCGAAACGAAGAAAGGAGTAAATCAAGGATGCATGCTAAGCGCTTTGCTTTTCACAATTGTATTGGATAAGGCGATAAAGAAAGCAAAGCAAAACATGAAAATATGAAAATTTAAATGGAGATGATAAAAATAGCTGAACTACTTTTCGTGGATAACATGATAATAATTGCAGAAACAGAGGAAGAACTACAACACAACATGGAAATCATTGAGAAAGAGATTAAGAAAATAAATTACAAAAAGACAAAAACCATGATAACTGCCAAAGAGAAAAAGAAACACGAAATATACATGTAAAAGTAAATAACCGCTAAACTAAAATCAGTAGTTTTAGTTCGTTCAAATGCCTTTTTCGTGTATTAAGTTAAAATATTTACAAATAAAAACTTCAGAAAATTGGATAGGTTTTCAGAAGCTTCTGGAAGAAAATTATAGTAGACTTTCAACATGCAAATTTTGATATTTTTACTTTATATACTTTTTTATTCATTTGAATAAATTTTATTATTCAAAACTGTTATAGAATTCTAGACTTTATATCATGAATACATGTAAAAGTAGATAAACGCTTAACTAAAATTAGTAGTTTTGGTTCTTTCAAATGCTGCTCATATTTTATCATGAAAGCATTGCTCGGTTAAAATTTTCGTGTTTGGTTACAATTTTTGCTTCAAAGCTTGGAAATTTGTAGTTTTGGTTCTTTCAAATGCTTGCTCATATTTTATCATGAAATCATTGGTTGTATTTGTAGAGCTTTTATTTGATACTTCTGATGTTTTTATTTAAAAAAACCATTTGCATAAATTTTCTGTGATATTTTTGCTATTTTTTCTTGTATTAAGTTAGCATATTTACAAATAAAAACTTCAGAAAATTGGATAGGTTTTCAGAAGCTTCTGGAAGAAAATTATCGTATACTTTCAACATTCAAAGTTTGATATTTTTATTTTATATACATTTTTTTCACTTTGAATAAATTTTATTATTCTTAACTGTTATAGAATTCTAGACTTAATATCATGAATACATGTAAAAGTAGATAAACGCTACACTAAAATTTGTAGTTTTGGTTCGTACAAATGCCTGCTCATATTTTATCATGAAAGCATTGCTGGGGTTAAAATTTTCGTGTTTAGTTACAATTTTTGCTCCAAAGCTTGGAAATTTGTAGTTTTGGTTCTTTCAAATGCTTGCTCATATTTTATCATGAAATCATTACTTGTATTTGTAGAGTTTTTATTTGATACTTCTGATGTTTTTATGTAAAAAAACCATTTGCATAAATTTTCGGTGTTATTTTTGCTAGTTTTTCTTGTATTAAGTTAGAATATTTACAAATAAAAACTTCAGAAAATTGGATAGGTTTTCAGAAGCTTCTGGAAGAAAATTATCGTAGACTTTCAACATGCAAATTTTGATATTTTTACTTTATATACATTTTTTTCACTTTGAATAAATTTTATTATTCTTAACTGTTATAGAATTCTAGACTTAATATCATGAATACTTGTAAACGTAGATAAACGCTAAACTAAAATTGGCAGTTTTGGTTCGTACAAATGCCTGCTCATATTTTATCATGAAAGCATTGCTTGGTTAAAATTTTCGTGTTTGGTTACAATTTTTGCTTCAAAGCTTGGAAATTTGTAGTTTTGGTTCTTTCAAATGCTTGCTCATATTTTATCATGAAAGCATTGCTTGTATTTGTAGAGTTTTTATTTTATACTTCTGATGTTTTTATTAAAAAAAACATTTTCATACATTTTCTCTGATATTTTTTCTAGTTTTTCTTGTATTAAGTTAGAATATTTACAAATAAAAACTTCAGAAAGTTGGACAGGTTTTCAGAAGCTTCTGGAAGAAAATGATCGTAGACTTTCAACATGCAAAGTTTGATATTTTTATTTTATATACTTTTTTTTAATTTGAATAAATTTTATTATTTTTAACTGTTATAGAATTCTAGACTTAATATCATGAATAAATGTAAAAGTAGATAAACGCTAAACTAAAATTAGTAGTTTTGGTTCGTTCAAATGCGTGCTCATATTCTATCATGAAAGCATTGCTTGGTTAAAATTTTCGCGTTTAGTTACAATTTTTTCTTCAAAGCTTGGAAATTTGTAGTTTTGGTTCGGTCAAATGCTTGCTCATATTTTATCATAAAAACATTGCTTGTATTTGTAGAGTTTTTATTTGATACTTCTCATGTTTTTATTTTAAAAAAACCAGTTGCATATATTTTCAGTGATATATTTGCTAGTGTTTCTTGTATTAAGTTAGAATATTTACAAATAAAAACTTCAGAAAATTGGACAGGTTTTCAGAAGCTTCTGGAAGAAAATTATCGTAGACTTTCAACATGCAAAGTTTGATATTTTTATTTTATATATTTTTTTTCAATTTGAATAAATTTTATTATTCATAACTATTATAGAATTCTAGACTTAATACCATGAATATATGTAAAAGTAGATAAACGCTATACTAAAATTAGTAGTTTTGGTTCGTTCAAATGACTGCTCATACTTTATCATGAAAGCATTGCTTGGTTAAAATTTTCGAGTTTGGTTACAATTTTTGCTTCAAAGCTTGGAAATTTGTAGTTTTGGTACTTTCAAATGCTTGCTCAAAATTTATCATGAAAGCATTGCTGGTATTTGTAGAGTTTATATTTGATACTTCTCATGTTTTTATTAAAAAAAAACCATTTGCTTACATTTTCTATGATATTTTTGCTAAATTTTCTTGTATTAAGTTAGAATATTTACAAATAAAAACTTCAGAAAGATGGATAGGTTTTCAGAAGCTTCTGGAAGAAAATTATCGTAGACTTTCAACATGCAAATTTTGATATTTTTACTTTATATACTTTTTTTTTCGATTTCAATAAATTTTATTATTCATAACTGTTATAGAATTCTAGACTTAATAGCATGAATACATGTAAAAGTAGATAAACGCTAAAGTAAAATTGGTAGTTTTGGTTCGTTCAAATGCCTGCTCATATTTTATCATGGAAGCATTGCTTGGTTAAAATTTTCGTGTTTGGTTACAATTTTTTGCTTCAAAGCTTGGAAACTTGTAGTTTTGGTTCGTTCAAATGCTTGCTTATATTTTATCATGAAAGCATTGCTTGGTTAAAATTTTCGTGTTTGGTTACAATTTTTGCTTCAAAGCTTGGAAATTTGTAGTTTTGGTTCTTTCAAATGCTTGCTCATATTTTATCATGAAAACATTGCTTGTATTTGTACAGTTTTTATTTGATACTTCTTATGTTTTTATTAAAAAAAAACCATTTGCATACATTTTCGGTGATATTTTTGCTAGTTTTTCTTGTATTAAGTTAGAATTATTATAAATAAAAACTTCAGAAAGTTGGACAGGTTTTCAGAAGCTTCTGGAAGAAAATTATCGTAGACTTTCAACATGCAAAGTTTGATATTTTTATTCTATATATTTTTTTTTTCAATTTGAATAAATTTTATTATTCATAACTGTTAAAGAATCATAGACTTAATATCATGAATACTTGTAAAAGTAGATAAACGCTAAACTAAAATTGGCAGTTTTGGTTCGTACAAATGCCTGCTCATATTTTATCATGAAAGCATTGCTTGGTTAAAATTTTCGTGTTTGGTTACAATTTTTGCTTCAAAGCTTGGAAATTTGTAGTTTGGTTCTTTAAAATGCTTGCTCATATATTATCATGAAAGCATTGCTTGTATTTGTAGAGTTTTTATTTGATACTTCTGATGTTTTTATTAAAAAAACCATTTGCATAAATTTTCTGTGATATTTTTGCTCGTTTTTCTTATATTAAGATAGAATATTTACAAATAAAAACTTCAGAAAATTGGACAGGTTTTCAGAAGCTTCTGGAAGAAAATTATCGTAGACTATCAAGATGCAATATTTTTATTTTATATTCATTTTTTTCACTTTGAGTAAATTTTATTATTCTTAACTGTTATAGAATTCTAGACCTAATATCATGAATACATGTAAAAGTACATCAGATATAAAATTCATCAGTATAAAGTTCAGGTGAGGGAATACGTGGTTCAAATTGATCTGCAAATAGAAATTGGCAAAATATTGTAATATGAAAACTGTATTTACTATTTGTGTCTTGGCTTTTGCATTGTTCTTTTTGTTGTTTTTTTGTATTGTTTATTGTCATGGGTATATTTATATTATGTAGCTTTTCTTCTAAATAATATTCTTTATTATGTATTATTATTATTATAATTTTAATTTGGCCTTTATGCCAACAAGTTTGAGGCTCCTGGCATATAGGAATGGTGACATACCACACAATATGTGTTGGATGTATAATTTGTTTCGTCAGCAAAAAAAAGAGGTTATGTGAGATCGAGTGACACGTTTTGACAAGTGAGGTGGTAAATGACACATCAACGCAAATTAACTAAACAATATACAATAAATAAAAATCAGAAAAGAACCAATAAAATATTAAATCAATTAAAATATGGAACCGCGAGGCTTACATATTTTTAGAAGATTATAAAAACTTCTTTGTTTTTCTTATATTATTTATGTAGATAAAGACAGTTTATTTAGGTTTCACTGCAAGGCTAACAGACTATTTTTTAATATTTGCACGAGTCCGGCATAATAAGTTATATTTAAATGAGTAGTATTTTTTGTATCATGTAGGTATATATTTCGTGGTTAATGCGAGCCATGGTATCAGTTTACGTCTGCTGTTTTTCATTATTTGTACATTTAACGTTGAATTTTTCGCTTCGGCCTCGTCGTAATTTTGCGCTCAGTTAGGCTCGCTTTGCGCAATTTTCCAATCGGCAGTCGCCAAGGTCGTTCTAAGGACGTCCTTTGTGGTGCGCTCATCGGCTCACCTGGAACACGGATTCCGCAAACTAGGAAGTCCGTCTGAGCTTCACGCATTGCGAAATCCAGCAACGCACGGATTCCCTCGCAAACTAGCAACATTTAAACACAAATTCCCACGCTTTCAAGCGAAAATTGTAGATCAAGAAATTTAAGCAACAATAACAAAATTCCCAACGATTCAAGTTAAAATTTGAGCCAATGGATTAATGTATGACAAAATATAAGCAAGCATTTTTGGGTTTTAATAACTGGTACAGCTCACTGTAACAGATGCCTCGCGGACAGGAGAATATCGGCATTAAACCTATAATCCGATAATGAACAATTTCCCTCCTTTTGTAAAGAGATAGTGTGAGCCATGGAAATACCAGAAGATTATAAAAGTGGCATTTGAAAGAACCAAAACTACAAATTTTGGTTTCAAACTATACTGTTTTCACTTGAAATTGAAAATGTATCTGCAATGAGGGTTTATTACAGTCAAGGGTTCTCCATTGTATGGCGTGCTGCGAAGAGGCTCTGGACTCTGTTCTCTGCCCGTCATAAAATTCCGTTCGCACAATGAAGCGCAATAAACCCCTTCGTAGGTAGATTTTTAATTTCAAGTAAAAACACTATATATCTGCGAAAAGCGTGTCTGATCCCCTTGTAGATAGCTTTAATCGTTAGATAAGGTCGAACTTGTTTAGTAGATCGAAAAACACTCCCGACTGTTCTACAATACATATGATCTCCAAATCAATTGCGAGGCCTCATTGTACGAAACGTGTAATACTTAGGGCGGTATTTCAAAAATATAAGATACGTTATCTACAGGATATATATGTGACAATAGACGATTGTTCACGTATGTAACAGTTTGACGTGGATATCGCGGAAATAAAACTGTAAGCCAACTCTCTCCCTATCTCAATAAACGGCTTTTTACACAGAGATAAGGTGTGAAATTGCGCAAATTGGGTGATAAAGAAGTGTGCCAAATGGGAGGTGAAACTGTAATGTATATGCGTGCGAAATAAATAGCGGAAGTACTTGGATTTATCCAAATAACGTAAAATTTGTTAACATAATTTCAAATTAACGAGCCGCAGCTAATAAAATCCAAGGCTTGCGAATGCTAATCACACAAAAGCAACATCTGCAATTTTACGACCATTCCTCGGTGCCTAAAATACAATTTTAAAGTTGAAAAGGTGAAGGTTACAATTAAACGCAAAAATTGACAAAAACTTCACATTATTTCGGAAACCAAATTAAAAAAAAATGTCTGAACTAATTTTAAATGGACAAATCACATGACAAATATATATATATATATATTTTAAGTCAAATTAAATCAAAAATTTCTGCAAATTTACGACCATTTCTAGGTGCCTAAAATACAGTTTTAAAGTTGAAGAGGTGAAGGTTGCAATTAAACCCAAAAATTGTCAAAAACTTCACAATATTTTGGAAACCAAATTAAAAAAAAAAGTCTGAACTAATTTTAAATGGATAATTAACATGACAAATATATATTTTTTTAAGTCAAATTAAATCAAAAATTTCTGCAATTTTACGACCATTCCCTGGTGCCTAAAATACAATTTTAATGTTGAAAAGGTGAAGGTTACAATTAAACGCTATAACTGCCAAAACTTCACATTTTCAAGAAAACCAAATTTAAAACAAACGTCTGAGCTAATCTTTATTGGATATTTAACATAACAAACATTTTTTTGGAAATAAAATTTAATCAAAAATTTCTGAGCTAATCTTTCTTTGGATAATTGACTTGCGTCAATTGATTCAAAATTGATTCAGCTATTGATTTCAAAGTGCTGAAAATTGAAAGTTCTATTTCAAAAATATCCTTTTGAGCTAACCACAATTGAAAAATTGTTATCGATATAATTCATCTCAAAATGTACACACCTTCAATTGGGACATTTTGTTTTGGAAATTATAACAAAAAAAATGTTGTCAGAAAAGTTTGCTTCCGTAGAATTTTTTAAATGTGCTTTTTTGACTATTTCAGCATTTTGGCATCAATTATCCTGTTGATTAGTATATAACTATTATAGGTATTAATAGTAGATATAATTGCTTTCAATTTTGTTTTTCAACAATGGCGCAGTTTTGAAAATTCTAAATAAAACTTTCGTATTTTTAAAACGTTAAAACTTTTTTAAAACATAAAATCGTTTTGAATTAATCTGAAATTATAACCTAAAAAATGTTGTCAGAAAAGTTTGCTTCCATAGAATTGTTTAAATGTGCTTTTTGACTATTTCAGCATTTTGGCATCAATTATCCTGCTGATTAGTATGTAACTATTATAGGTATTAATAGTAGATATAATTGCTTTCAATTTTGGTTTTTCAACAATGGTGCATTTTTGGAAATTCTAAATAAATCTTTCGAACTTTTAAAACGTTAAAACTTTTTTAAAACATAAAATCTTTTTGAACTAATCTATTTATGGAATGGTTAATAACACATTTTCAAATTTTCATTTGCATTTTTCAAAAAAAATATATTTTGATATTTCTATTTTAAATTCGTATTTATAGATAACACTGCTGAGAACATATTTTGCCTGTGATTCACGTTATTCCAAAAAATAAGTTTAACCACTTTTAATTTAAGAAAGATCAAGAAAGTAATACCGAAAATTATAGGGTTTGATGATAAAACTTGCGTTGACTTGCGAATGATTGATTTTAAAATGCATAAAATTCGAAATTAACTAATATCTTTAACTCAATAATTTGAGCCTTTTTTAAAATTATTACTCTCAAATTTATTATGTCTTAATTGCAAATATCGCTCTTAAAATTTTAATGAATCAAAATGTCAATGATTATTGTCTAACTTCGTCAAATTTTAATTACTGTTAACAAAATTTCAATTATTATTGTCAATCACGTTGTCAAATTTTCACGAATTTCTGTAAAATTTTCAATAATTTGGCCTTAAAAAGATTTTTTTTTCAATTTTTCTAATACAATTTCAATAATTACTGCCAAACTTCAATTACGTTGTCAAATTTTCACTGATTTCCGAATAATTTTCAATAATTGGGCCATATAAAGAACTTTGAATTGTAAATATCTAAATTTTCAATTATTCAGACGTAATTGCGTAGTAAGTAATTGCATTACTCTTTAAGTTTCCATCGTTTATACCAAAATTTACAGTCAATTTTCAATTACACCGTTAAATTATTAATTATTACTGTGAAATTTCAATTACGCTGTAAAATTTTCACTGATTTCTGAATAATTTTCAATAATTGGGTCATAAAAAGACTTGTTTTCATTAATTGTTCAGTTATTACTATCAAATTTCATTATTCTGTCATAAGTATAAATATCGCTCTTAAAAAGTCAATTATTTCTGTCAAAATTTCAATGATTATTGTCAAAATTCAATGACTACTGGCATATTTTCAATAATTACTGTCAAATTTTAATTACTGTTAACAAAGTTTCAATTATTATTGTCAAGTTTCAATCACGTTGTCAAATTTTCACGAATTTCTGTCAAATTTTCAATAATATTACACAAAAATTACAATTACAAAAATTAGTGTCAAATTTCATTAGTCTATAAAAATGTCATCGAAATTTGTAGAATTTTCAATTATTCTGTCTCTAATTGCAAAAATTACTCTTGAAATGTCCATTATTTTTACCAAAATTTTAATGAATATTGTCACATTATAAATTATTACTGTAAAATCGCTATTATTTTCACCAAAATTTTAAACTATTTCTGTCAAAATTCCAATCATGTTGTCATATTTTCAATGATAACTGCAAAATATACAATTAATGTGCTATAATTGCAAAAATTACTGTTGAAATTTAAATTATTTATACCAAAATATCAATAATTGCTGAAAATTTTCAATTATACTGTTAAATTATCAATTACCGTCAAATTTCAATTACGTTGTGAAATTTTCACTGATTTTCGAATAGTTTTCAATAATTGGGTCACAAAAAGATGCTCATTGTGTATATTGAATCACATCAATAATACTACATTTTAATCGAATGGGTGAATAAAATGTTTACATTTTCACTTTATTCACTATAACCATTGACAACGTGAATAAAGTAAAAAAATAGGTAAATTCGCACTATTTAGAAGAAATTTAGAATTCAAAATTCTTTTTATGGCTCAATTATTGAAAATTATTCGGAAATCAGTGAAAGTTTGACAACGTCATTGAAATTTTGTTAGCAATAATTAAATTTTTAACCGTACTTATTGAAAATATGATAATTTTAATTAAAGTTTAACAATAATCATTGAAATTTTGATGGAAATAATTGAAATTTTATGAGCGATATTTGAAATTATGACAGAATAATTAAATTTGAGATTAATAATTGAACATATAGTAGAATAATTTAAAAAAAATCTCTTTGCAATTCGCATTAAAAAAATGCTCATTATGTATATTGAATTTCATGTTTAAAACCACACTTTAATCGAATGGGAGAATAAAATGTTTACATTTTCTCTTTATTCACAATAACCATTGACAACGTGAATAAAGTAAAAAAATTCGTAACTTCACACGCTATCCTTGAAATTTTCATTGTCACCTGACAATGTGACACTTCACGCAAATTCTTAAATTCTGGTAACGAATTGGAAAATATCTTGTATGATACACGTGAATAAAGCAATCTTATCTACTTGAAACTTTATGGCACGAGGCGAAGCCGAGTGCGCTAAACTGTTTTTTTGTGCATAAAATTCGATTTTATTCACTTATTAGTACAAGTTATACAAGTTATAAAAGTTCAATTATTACTGCAAAATTTCATTATTCTGTCATAATTGCAATATCATTAATCACTCATCACTTAATCACTCAATTTTTAGGGTAATTTGCATTATTGCTTTAATATTGATATGCCATATTATATCAGGAATACCCAATATATTAAAAAAAATAAGCCTTCTAAGAAAACCTGCTCACATAACTCCTACACCGGAAGTGAATATTTATAAATAGAAATAGACATCAAGGCAATCCTCGTGGTATACCTGCAGTACTCTAAACATATTTAAAACGTCCAGACATCTGGTTAAACCATGTGGTATACCTGCCTCACCGTAAATCGCCGATATTTTTTAAACGTACCCATGGGCAATCCCCGCGGAATACCCGACATACCGGACATGACAAGTGCAATTGGCGTACTTTTTCGGGTGAAAAAAAAGGCGACGGCAGACGCGAGGCTCCCACACTGCAAGACTTAATTCAATATAATTATATAAGACGGACCTATTGTTGAATCATCGCCCAGCCCACTGCGAGAACGCCACGGCGTTTTGCAAACGCCAACAGACAATGAAATTGCCACAGAGCACATACCTGAAACAAAAAAAAACATGGAATTAGTCCACGACACTCGCATGAGCAACAGACACGCAATGTTAGTAATGAGTAGAGAGCAACAAATAATTATTGAAGATATATAATATTTACGCATGTACAGGGTGTGCCTCAAGTAGAACGACAAATTTCTGCGCGTTAGAAAGGAGAGCAAAGGAAGTTAATTTTGTATGATTAAAGTAGAGCGACGTCGAGATTGATTGTAAATAGTGGTATTTAGGTTTGTTGTTTTTAAATCTCCCGCCATGCGTTGGCATTTATATCTACGCTACGATTGGTGGATGAAAGTACGTCACATAAAACAGCCAATAACACGCGAGCTTCATTAGGTGACGTATACCTCCGCCAATCGCGTTGCGTTAACTGATGACGCACACGTGGCGGGAAATTTAAATCACATCAAACTTAATACAACAATTATTAACCAATTTGCCTCGTTTTTTAAATATCTACTATTGATAGTGATTGGTGGGGCTTAGTTTACTTAAGCCGACTGTGTACCACTAATTACATGTGAATTGGCCAAAATGGCTAACAATTTATTTTCTAGTAATAATTTATGGGTTTGCTCTGAATGAATGCTCGTAACTCGCAACAATTTGTGTGCATAATTTTTCATGGCACTTTAATGCACGCACTAAACGCCCAAACGTAGATCGCATTACATCTGTGAGTGCCAGAGCGCTTCCGATAAACGTTATTGCTCTCCCGGACGTGTTTATGTTGCTCGTTAAACGCTCGCCCGTTGAGTGCCGTTTTTTCGCCAGCTAATGCACTGCAAAAACTGCGCCGAGCTGTGTATCGAGATTATCTCTTAATCCCCGCAGAGCCGAGGCCCCTTTGTCGCGAGGTTTTACTGCTCCAGATAGGAGAGGCTGCAGTTAATCCAAGAAGCGTGGGCGCGATAAGTTTAACGACTTGTTTTGCTTGCAGCGAGGAGCGTAATTGTCGCACGCTGCTCGCCAGATTCCTGCGTCCATATATCTAGGTGCGTTTCTCCGGCAGTAAAAGCACGTAAAAGTGAACGTCGTGGATTGTTGAGCAGTTTATTGAGCCGCCGAGGGACCCCGAGACCAGCAGGACTCGGGGATCCCACAGGGCCTCACCGGGGCGCCATAATTCTGCAACAATGTGTGTCTAGTCCGTGCCGGATAAGATGTCACTTTTCACATAAAACCGAAGCCCCTCCTCTGTCCTGTCGGACTGGTCAACAGAAATGCAAATGCATCTCTTGAATCCTAGTTTATTGAGGTACGTTAGTGAGCTTAAAGTCCCTGTGTAATTCACTTGAAAAGCACTTCATCTCTCAGGAATCAAGAAAAATGGAATGAATAAATTATGGATGACGAACAAGTGAAGAATGGATAAGTCGAGAATAACCAAGATAATTAACAAGTAAAAACTGTAACAGTGAAGATTTTACTGGTAAATAATAAGTGAAGAATAAACAATGAACAGGTGAAGAATTATCAATTGAAGAATTGAAGAAATGCGAAGGAACAGATAAACCACAAAGGCTTGCAATTGCTAATAAACAACTAAATAATTATCAACTGCAGAATTGAAAATAGACGAAGGAACAGGTAAACGGTAAAGAAGTGAAATTTCCAAAGAATGGGTGATGAATTATCTACTAAATTATGGATAATGAACAAGTGAAGAATGGATAAGTTTAGAATAACCAAGATAATTAACAAGTAAAAACTGTAACAGAAGATTTTACAGGTAAATAATAAGTGAAGAATAAACAATGAACAAGTGAATAATTATCAATTGAAGAATTGAAGAAAGGCAAAGGAACAGCTAAACCACAAAGGTGCGAAATTACCAATAAAGAATTTTCAATTGAATAATTGAATATAGACGAAGGACAGGTAAACGGCAAAGAAGTAAAATTTCCAAAGAACGGGTGAAGAATTATCAACTGAATTATGGATAATGAACAAGTGAAGAATGGATAAGTTTTGAATGACCATGATAATTAACAAGTGAAAACTGTAACAGTGAAGATTTTACAGGCAAATAATAAGTAAAGAATAAACAATAAACAAGTGAAGAATTATCAATTGAAGAATGGAAGAAAAACGAAGGAACAACTAAACCACAATGGCGCGAAATTACCAATAAACACGTGAAGAATTATCAATTGAAGAATTAAAAATAGACGAAGGAACAGGTAAACGGTAAAGAAGTGAAATTTCCACAGAACGGGTGAAGAATTATCAACTGAATTATGGATAACGAACAAGTGAAGAACGGATAAGTTGAGAGAGACCAAGATAATTAACAAGTAAAAACTGTAAAAGTGAAGATTTTACAGGTAAATAATAAGTGAAGAATTAACAATGACCAAGTGAAGAATTACCAAATGAAAAATTAAAGAAACGCGAAGTGACATGTAAATCACAAAGGCACGAAGTCACCAATAAACAAGTGAAGTATTATCAATTGAAGAATTGAAAATAGACGAAGGAACAGGTAAACGCGAACGAAGTGAAATTTCCAAAGAACGGGTGAAGAATTATCAACTGAATTATGGATAATGAACAAGTGAAGAACGTATAAGTTGAGAATGACCAAGATAATTAACAAGTAAAAACTGTAACAGTGAAGATTTTACAGGCAAATAATAAGTGAAGAATAAACAATAAACAAGTGAAGAATTATCAATTGAAGAATTGAAGGAAGACAAAGGAACAGATAAACCACAAAGGTGCGAAGTTACCAATCAACAAGTAAATAATTATCAATTGAAGAATTGAAAATAGACGAAGGAACAGGTAAACGCGAAAGAAGTGAAATTTCCAAAGAACGGGTGAAGAATGATCAATTGAATAATGGATAATGAACAAGTAAAGAATGAAGAAGTTGAAAATCACCAAGATACTGAGCAAGTAAAAACTGTAACACTGAAGAATTCACAGGTAAATAATTTGTGAAGCATGAACGATGAACAAGTGAAGAATTGCCATGTGAAAAATGAACAAGTACAGAATGCACAATGAACAAGTGAAGAATGACCAATGAACAAGGGAAAACTATACCACTAAAGAAATGTCATCTCAAGAATCAACAAGTGAAAATTAGCAAGGCAAGAAAGATTACATGTAAGACAACAATGGATAAGGTGAAGAATGAACATATAAAAAACGGAAGAATAGATAAGTTGAGAATCACCAAGATAATGAGTAAGTGACAACTGCAACACTGAAGAATTTACAGGTAAATAATTTGTGAACAATGAACCAGTCAAGAATTGCCACGTGAAAAATGAAAAATGAACAAGTACAGAATGAACAATGAACAAGAGAAGAATGAACAATGAACAAGTGAAAACTATACCAGCAAGGAATTATCATCTGAAGAATCAACAAGTGAAAATTAGCAAGGCAAGAAAGATTACGTGTAGACTAAACAATGGATAGGTGAAGAATGAACATATAAAAAACTGCAATAAATAAGTAAAGACTGTAACACTGAAGGATTATTAAGTAAAGAAATTAAAGGTAAAGAATGAACAATGAGCAAGCGAAGAATAATTACGTGAAGAATAAACAATGTACAAGGGAAAAATTAATAAATAAAGAATGAGTAATGAACAAGAGCAGACTGTAACTGTGAAGAATCATCAAGTAAAGAAAGAACATGAGTAAGCGAAGAATTGCCACGTGAAAAATGAAGAATGGACCATTGAAAACTATACAAGTAAATGAACAAATAAATAATTACTAGGTAAAGCATGAATGCTGATTGAATAAAGAATGAACGATAAACAAGTTGAACAAGTAAAGACACTACCAGCGAATTAAGTGAAGACTTCCAGTGAAGAATTATTAAGTAAACAATGAACAATAGACAATAGAAGAATTGTCAACTGAAAAATTGAACAAGTACAGAATGAACAATGAACAAGTGAAAAATGAACAATGAATAAGTGAAAACTATACCAGCAAAAAATATCATCTTAAGAATCAACATGTGAAAATTAGCAAGGCAAAGAAGATTACGTGTAGACTAAACAATGGATAGGTGAATAATCAACATATAAAACACTGCAATAAATAAGTGAAGACTGTAACACTGAAGGATTATTTAAAAAAAAATAAAGGTACAGAATGGACAAGGAACAAGCGAAGAATAATTACGTGAAGAATAAACAAGGTACAAGTGAAGAATGAATAAATAAAGAATGAGTAATGAACAAGAGCAAACTCTAACTGTGAAGAATCATCAACTAAAGAAAGGACATGTAAAGAATAAGCAATGAGTAAGCGAAGAATTACCACGTGAAAACTGAAAATGGACAGGTGAAAACTATACGAGTGAAGAATATTCATTTCAAGAATCAACAAATAAAAATGAGCCACCGAAGAATGATTGCGTAAAGAATAAGCAATGGAGACGTAAAGAAAGAATACATAAAAAATGAGCAATGCATAAGTGAAGACTGTACCAATGAAGAATAATTAAGTAAAAAGAGGTAAAAAATAGACAATGAGCATGCAGAGAATAATTACCAGTGAACAAGTGAAGAATTATCATTTAAAGAACCGAAGAAAGGCGAAGGAACAGGTAAACAATAAAGAAGTGAAATTGCCAAAGAGCAAGGGAAGAATTATCAATTCAAGAAAGACGAAGGAACAGGTAAACGGTAAAAAAGTGAAATTATCCATCAACAAGTGAAGAATTATCAATTGAAAAATTAAAAGAAAGACGAAAGAACAGATACACCGCAAAGGGGTGAAATTGCCAATTACCAAGTGAAGAATTATCAATTCAAGAAATGAAGATAGACAAAATTACATGTAACCGGTAAATAAGTGAATTTACCAATGAACCGGTGAAGAATTATCAATTGAATAATGAATAGTGAACAAGTGAAGAATGGATAAGTTAAGAATGACCAAGATAATGAACAAGTGAAAACTGTAACAGTGAAGAATTTACAGGTAAATAATTAGTGAAGAACGAACAATGAACAAGTGAAGAATTACCAAGTGCAGAATAAACAATGCACAAGTGAAGAATCGCCATGTGAAAAATGAAAAACGAACAAGTAAAGAATGAACAATGAACAAGTGAAAACTATACCAGCAAGGAATTATCATCTGCAAAACTAGCAAGTGAAAATTAGCAATTAGCAACTGAAGAAATATAACATGAAGAATAAACAATAGACAAGTGAAGAATGAACAAATAAAGAATGTGCAATAAATAAGTAAAAAATTATCAAATAAAGAAATGACAGGCAAATAATGGAAACTGGGCATGCGAAGAATAATTATGTGAAGAAAATACAATGAACAAGTGCAAACTACAAGGAATTGTCATCTGCAAAATCAGCAAGTGAAAATTAGCAATTAGCAACTGAAGAAATATAACATGAAGAATAAACAATGGACAAGTGACTAAGGAACAAATGAAGAATGTGCAATAAATAAGTGCAGAATTATCAAATAACCAAATGACAGGCAAAGAATGGAAACTGGGCATTCGAAGAATAATTACGTGAAGAAAATACAAAGGACAAGTGAAGAATGAATAAATAAAGAATGAGCAATGAATAAGAGCCGACTGCAACAGTGAAGAATCATCAAGTAAAGAAAAGACATCAGTAAGCGAAGAATTTCCACGTGAAAATGAAGAATGAACAAGTGAAAACTATACCAGTGAAGAATTATCATTTCAAGAATAAACAACTGAAAATGAACAACAGAATAATGATTACGTGAAGAATAAACAATGGACAAGTGAAGAATGAACAATTAAAATATGAGCAATGCAGAAGGGAAGACTGTTACAGTGATGAATTATCAAGTAATGACAATACAGATAAAAAATAGGGAATGAGCAAGCTAAGAAAGATTTCGTGAAGAATAAACAATAGACAAGTTAAGAATGAATAAATAAATAATGAGCAATGAATAAGTGCGAACTGTTACAGTGTAGAATTATCAAATGAAGAAAGGACAGATAAACATTGGACAAGTGAACAATTGTCAAGTGAACATGGGCCGAGTGAAGACTTATCTAGTAGATTTGTACTTCTAGTAACATTATTAAGAGAAAGAATAGACAATGTCTAAGTGAAGAAAGAACAATAAACAATTATAAAGTCAGGAATGAAAAATTAATAAGTGACGAATGAATAAGTATATAATGAAGAACAAAATAATGTAGAAAAGAAGAATGAACCATCAACAAATGAAGTATACACAGGTAATGAATGGACAAATGAAGACTGTATGAGATATAAATATCAACTAAACAGTAAACAACTGAAAAATGAACAATAAACAAGTGAACAAATCACGTGAAGAATGAAGAATAAACAAGTGAATAATTGTCACGTGAAGAATGTTCAACGAAGACAATAAGAATAGACAATGTCTAAGTGAAGACAGAAAAATAAACAATTAATAAGTAAAGAATGAATAAATGTATAATGAAGAACAAAATAATGTAGAAATGAAGAATAAACCATCGACCAGTGAAGTATACACAGGTAAATAATGGACAACTGAAGATTGTATGAGATATAAGTATCAACTAAACATTAAACAACTGAAAAATGAACAATAAGAAAGTGAACAAATCACGCGAAGAATGAAGAATAGACAAGTGAAGAATGCTCAACGAACAAGTAGAGAATTATCAACAGAAAAAATCAACAAGTGAACATATCCATGGGACGAAAGATTGCGTAAATAATAAACAATGGACAAGTTAAGAATGAATAAATAAAGAATAAACCAAAAGAAATATGCTAAATTAGTAAAGAATAAGCAATGAATAATTGAAGAATTGTCAAGTAAAGAAGGACAGATGAAGATTGGAAAAGTGAAGAATTGTAAGTCAATGGGCAGTGAACAATTGAAGACGGGAAAGACGAAATTATCTAGTAAAACATTAATAAGTGAAGAATGAAGAATAGACAAGTGAAGAATTGTCAAGTGAATAATTCTCAACGAAGACAATAAGAATAGGCAATGTCTAAGTGAAGACAGAAAAATAAACAATTAATAAGTGAAGAATGAATAAATATATAATGAAGAACAAAATAATATAGAAATGAAGAATGAACGATCAACAAATGAAGTATACACAGGTAAATAATGGACAAATGAAGACTGTATGAGATATAAATATCAACTAAACAGTAAACAACTGAAAAATGAACAATAAACAAGTGAACAAATCACGTGAAGAATGAAGAATAGACAAGTGAAGAATGCTCAACGAACAAGTAGAGAATTATCAACAGAAAAAATCAACAAGTGAACATATCCATGGGACGAAAGATTGCGTAAATAATAAACAATGGACAAGTTAAGAATGAATAAATAAAGAATAAACCAAAAGAAATATGCTAAATTAGTAAAGAATAAGCAATGAATAATTGAAGAATTGTCAAGTAAAGAAGGACAGATGCAGATTGGAAAAGTGAAGAATTGTAAGTCAATGGGCAGTGAACAATTGAAGACGGGAAAGACGAAATTATCTAGTAAAACATTTATAAGTGAAGAATGAAGAATAGACAAGTGAAGAATTGTCAAGTGAATAATTCTCAACGAAGACAATAAGAATAGGCAATGTCTAAGTGAAGACAGAAAAATAAACAATTAATAAGTGAAGAATGAATAAATATATAATGAAGAACAAAATAATATAGAAATGAAGAATGAACGATCAACAAGTAAAGTATATACAGGCAAAGAATGGACAATTGAAGACTGTATGAGAGATGCGTATCAACTAAACATTACACAACTGAAAAATGAACAATAAACAAGTGAACAAATCACGAGTAGAATGAAGAATATACAAGTAAAGACTTATCAAGTGAAGAATACTCAACGAACAAGTGAAAAATTATCAACTGAAAAATCAACAAGTGAACGTATGCATGGGACGAAATATTGCGTGGAAAAATAAACAATGGACAAGTGAAGAATGAATAAATAAAGAATGAACAAGAAAAGAATGCTAAAGTAGTAAAGAATAAGCAATGAATAACTGAAGTATTTTCAAGTAAAGAAGGACGGATGAAGAATGGACAAGTGAAGAATTGTAAGTGAATGAGCAGCAATTGTAGACGGGAAAAGCGAAATTATCAAGTGAAACATTAATAAGTGAAGAATGAATAAGTAGAAATGTTAAGGTAAATAATAAACAAACGAAGAATGAATAATGAACAAGTGAATAATGTATTATAAGCAAACAAAAAATAATATTCAAATAAGAATGAACAAGTGAATGATTAAAATTAATGTAAAGAATGAACACACTAAACCAGTCAACATTAGAAAATGAACAACTGAAGACTCTGCCCGTGAAGAATTAACAACTGAAGACTACCAGTGAATACCAACAAAAATAATAGTCAAATAAGAATGAACAAGTGAATAATTAAAATGAATATAAATAATACACACTAAACAAGTCAAGAATGGACAATGAACAACTGAAGACTCTGCCCGTGAAGAATTATCAACTGAAGACTACCAGTGAGTACCAAAAAAGATAATATTCAAATAAGATCGAACAACTGAATAATTAAAATGAATATAAAGAATAAACACTAAGCAAGTCAAGAATTGACAATGAACAACTGTAGACTCTGCCCGTGAAGAATTATCAACTGAAGACTACCAGTGAATACCAAAAAAATAATATTCAAATAAGAACGAACAAGTGAATAATTAAAATGAATATAAAGAATAAACACTAAACAAGTCAAGAATTGACAACGAACAACCGAAGACTCTGCACGTGAAGAATTATCAACTGGAGATTACCAGTGAAGAAGTATTAACTGAAGAATCGACAAGTGCAAAATGAATAAGAATAAGTAAATACTTAACAATGAACAATAGACAAGTGAATAATGAACAATTATAAAATATTTACGTAAAAAATAACCAATGTATAACTGATGCCTGAACAATATTTTCGTAAAAAAAACAATGACAAAGATAAGTATATAATGAACAAGAAAATAATGATAAAATGAAGAAAGAATGTTGATTGTTCTTTCTTCAATTTAACATTATTTTCTTGTTCATTTTGGCACTGACAGCAAGAATTATCAAGTGTTGATGAACAATGAATAAGTGAAGAGTGGATAAGTATATAATGAACAAGAAAATAATGTTAAATTGAAGAAAATGTGGATGTTTTTCTTTCTTCACTTTAACAAGATTTTCTTCTTCATTATATACTTATCCACTCTTTACTTATACATTGTGAAGTGAAGACTGTAACAGTGAATAATTATCAAGTAAAGAAGAGACAAGTAAAGAAGGAATATTCTTAACAATGTTGATTGTTCTTTCTTCACTATAACATGATTTTCTTGTTCATTATATACTTATCCACTCTTCACATATTCATTGTGAAGTGAAGACTGTAACAGTGAATAATTATCAAGTAAAGAAGAGACAAGTAAAGAATGAATAAGTGAAGAAGTATCAACTGAACTATCTACAAGTGAAAAATCAAATCTAACAATGGACGAGTGATAAATAAAATTGTTTAGTAGAAAATTAACAAAGTCTTCAATGAACAAGACAATACTACAATAAACCATCAACGATGAACAAGTAAAAACTAAAGTAAACAATTAACCATCAACAAGTGAAGAATTATTAAGTAAAGATAAACAATGAGCAAGAAAATAATGTTAACAAAGTCATCAATGAACAAGAAAATACTACAATAAACCATCAACAATGAACAAGTGAAAACTAAAGTATACAATAAACCATCAACAAGTGATGTATTATTAAGTAAAGATAAACAATGCACAAGAAAATAATGTTTTAGTGAATGATGAAGTCAACAAGTGAAGAATGAATAATGAACAAGTAAATACAGTAACTCAATAAAAAAACAATATGCAAGTTAATAATGAATAAATAAAGAATGAGCAATTAATAAGTGCGGACTGTTACAGTCAAGAATTATCAAATGACCAGTGAAGAAGTTCCAACTGAACAACTAACTAGTAAAAATTGTACAATAGAAAAGTGAAGAATCATCAAGTAGATAATTAACCCGTCAACAATGAACAAGTCAAAACCAGTATGTTTCAGTAAAGTAAATAAACTATGAAGATTAACTTGTTAAAATTGAACAATAGATACAAGACGAATCGTCAAGTAGAAAATTAACCCGTCAACAATGAACAAGTAAAAACCAGTATGTTTCAGTAAAGTAAACTATGAAGATGTGAGAAAATATTAAGATGAACAATGAATAAGAAAATTATATTTGAAGAAAGAACAGAAAAGAAGTGAAGAATGAACAATCAACAAGTGAGGACCAAAACAGTGAATAGTATGAGTTTAACAGTGAGTTTAACATAAAATGAGGCTGATTATAATATCAGTTTTGGCAATTTGTGGGTTTGGAATGACGAAATATCATGTGCTGGAAAAGATCTGTTTGCTTTAAAATTAATTTCATGAGTTGAATCGTCGTGGGAAAAAACCCCGTATAATAAAGTACACTATGAATATAGACAGGGGCCTATTTCTGGGTATATCTACCTTGTAGATAACTTATTCGTAAGTTTGGAAAGACCAGCAGTAATTTTTAAACGGCTTTAGACTGGAGTGTAATATCAAATAACACAAGTTTCATTTTTAGGTCAGTTTTGAAAACTTTCAGTCTGTTAAGAATGACAAAACTTCACATAGGCAATAATTATTCTTCATACTAATAGAAAAAGAAAAACTTTAAAAAAAATCCCCATCATTAGATTTTTCCAGTTTTCTTTTTATATTAAATACCAATATTAGATAATAATAAGATTGGGAATTAATTTCAGACAAGACAATTTTGACTTTGTCTAGCTTTATTTCATTTTTATAGGATTTTAATGATAATAACAATGATAATATAAAAATAATAATCATAATAATCATTCCCACTGCTCGTTGACCTGTAGTGTAATTAGTTAATATTATTATAACTAATTTTAAGAATGGGAATGTATTTGCTGTTTTTTTTTTGTTATCGTGGGGAAAAACGCATCACCATAAAATGCAGGACTTTCGGTAAATCGTCCAGAGTCCACGCCTCTCTCTTGTATTCCGCATTTATACATTGACAATGAACCTTATCAATTCGACCTCTCATTGTACGTACGTACGTATTGATAAGCAGAAACACGAATAATTAAGTGTGATACGGGAGAAGCGCGACCTTAGCGACCTGCAATTGGGTCGTCGCTTCATTAGCGCCCGCACCTTTTGTTTTAGCGGAAAACAGCACGCTCGGCCGGCCATTGTTTTATCGACTTCCGGTCCGGTTATAAAGATAGTGTGTAGCGGTGCTAATGCACGGTCAACATTAAGCACAGCGCAAGCAATCGCCATTATTCATCGTGACGAAGAGGATCGCATACGTTCGGGCATTGTCGTTAACTGGCTCCTAATTAAATTAAGTATCACGATCGAGCTCGGTTGGCTTACAAGTATAGCGTGTAGACAAAACATTGCTGAAATCAAAATCGGATTCAGGTGAATCACATGTATTAAACATTTGCTTGCGAAACAGCGAAAGCATTGCGCGTTTATTTGGAACAAAACACGTTCTGGGTAAACAAATAGAAATCGCGTTTCACGGACCACTTGAAATGCGATCCAACCGAAGTGCGTTCGCAAACAAAACGATGATAACGATATTTGCAATCCATTGATGATTCCGCCGATTCGCCGTACATATTAAATCGGTAATTATATAGTGATTAATGATGAGAGGTATGAAAAGTAACCCAATGATTCGCACAGGAGCGCACTATGACCCTTAATGTCATCTCACTTTAGGACTAAGAAGGGTGACAAAAATTAGAAAAATGCAAATAATTGGAAAATAAGAATGAAATAATTAAAAGTGTGCAAAAGAAGAACATAAAAATGAAGAGCCAGAAGAAAGAAGACGGGCAAATAATGGTAAGAAAGCTGACTTGATGATAAGATGATAAGATAACTTGATCTAAGTGAACTTTTCTTGTAATACTTTTACAAGAAATTATTTGTAGCTGATTTGAAAACTAATCGTCAATCTTCCAATATGTGAACATAAGAAGAAATGATTTAAAACATATAATATGCAAGAGAAATTAAGAAAATCTGAAGAACCTGAAACAAGAAGGTGAAGGATATACTAAAATTCTTTAAAAGTTCAACGTACAAGAAGCACTTTGACATTGTGTGCAAAGCTTCAGTAGGTCAGAGTAAGATATATGACAGAAAAAGAAGATAAATATAAAGGGAAGAAATATCAGAAAAAGATAAATACGAAAACATGGGAATAAGAGTAATATGGCTTGCCTAAAACAAATAACTAAAGATAATTCAATCATGAGGAAAGTGGAGTAGACACCCTGAAGAAATGGGAAGAAAATAAGAATAAGATAAATAACGCATGATTAGATTATCCTGAATAAAAATATAACCTGACTAAGGTTGAGCGAAAAAAACAGAAGAAGCTGAACGAAGAAGGTGTGGAATAATCAAACCAAGATAATTAATAGCAAAAAGGAAGATACATATGAAGAAGAATGAATATCAGTAAAAGGCAATGAATAGCAAAATAGAAGATACATATGAAAGGTAAGGAATATCAGTAATAGGCAATGAAATGGGATAACACTAAGGAGAAATGGGAACTCAAGAAGGAATTTAATCAGAACCTAAGGGATAAATAGGATAATTGAAAGTATAAGATGATAAATAAAAATGAGAAGAAATATCAGAAAAATGCATGTACAAAAAGGAGTGCATAAGAGCTTGTCTGACATAAAAAATACCCAAATAGTTGGGCTTTTTCGCATCTAATGATTATAAACCCTTACATATGTTCATCTTTATATTCTTCAATCCAATTTTTGCAATCTAATATCTTATATTCTCGTTTTAAAAATATTCATGGCATGTACATCAAATAAGATGTATCTTGAATCCTTTATATTACCTATCAAATTGATTCATAAACTCCTACATTTTTATCTTCATTAATCTAATTTATTCATGAACATCTGACAGGCAATTTCTATAATCTACATCTTCACATCTTCTTTCGTAAATGTAGATATCTTAATCTTCATATTCTTCAATCCAATTTTCAAGTTTTGCAATCTGACATTTTTGTGTCTACATCTAGTAGAAACATATTGACTTTGCTATATAAAATTGCTGTTGCAACCTAATTTCTTGTACTTGATTTGTACTACATGACTGTACTTCAATTAAGATGTATCTTGAATCGTTTATATTACCCATCAAATTGATTCAGAAACTCCTGCATTTTCATCTTCTTTAATCTAATTTATTCATGAACATGTGACAGGCAATTACTATAATCTACATCTACATCTTCTTCCGAAAATGTATTCATTGCACCTAAATCATAACTAAAATACATCTGAAATATTCATCGGTTCCAATCCAATTTAATCATATATTGACTCATAAACTCTTAGATTTTCATCTTCTTTAAAGAAATGCGAAGAAAGTAAGTCATAACTAAGATACATCTGAAATATTCATCTGTTCCAATCCAATTTAAACATAAATTGATTCATAAACTCTTACATTTTTATCTTCTTTAAAGAAATGCGAAGAAAGTAAGAATAAGATAAATATCAGTGATTAGATGAATAAAAGTATAAACTTGACAAAGGTTCAGCGAAAAAACAGAAGAAGCTGAACGAAGAAAGTGAGGGATAATCAAACTAAAATAATTAATAGCAAAAAGGAAGATACATATGAAGGGAAAGAAATATCAGTAAAAGGCAATGAATAGCAAAATAGAAGATACATATGAACGGTAAGGAATATCAGTAAAAAGCAATGAAATGGGATAAAACTAAGGAGAAATAGGAACTCAAAAAGAAGAAGAGAAGAAATATCAGAAAAAGGCATGTACAAAAAGGAGTGCTTAAGAGTTAGTTGGTTTGTCTGACATTCAAAATACCCAAAGATTTCGTTTTTTCGCATTTAAGTCATTATACACATATCTTAATTTTCATATTCTTCAATCTAATTTTCAATTTTTGTAATCTGACATCTTTATATTCTCGCTTTAAAAATATTCATAGCATGTACATCAAATAAGATGTATCATTACCTTTCAACATTACCCTTCAAATTGATTCATAAACTCTTACATTTGCATCTTCTTTAATCTAATTTCTTCATGAACACCTGACATGTATTATATAAATGTATTCATAGCACCTGTATCATAACTAAGATACATCTGAAATACTCATCGGTTCCAATAAAATTTTATCAAAAATTGATCCATAAACTTACATTTTCTTCTTTTTTAAAGAAATGCGAAGAAAGTAAGAAAAAGATAAATAACAGTGATTAGATGAATAAAAATATAACCTGATGAAGGTTGAGCGAAAAATCAGAAGAAGCTGAAAGAAGAAGGTGAGGGATAATCAGACTAAGATAATTAATAGATCAATTGATTTGCTTCTAATTTATTCATAAAGATATGGTTTGCAATAACAGCTGATACGATTTATTCAGAAGAAACTGAATCACCAATAATATCAATCTATAATATTTCATCCAATTAATTCAGATCAATTCTTTTTCATCTAATTTATTCGTAAAGATCCGGTTTGCAATAACTGCTTCTGCAATTTATTCATAAGAATCTGAAACACCAATAATGTCAATCTATCATATCTCACCCAATTAATTCAGATTAATTGTTTTGCTTCTAATTTATTCACAAAGTTATGGTTTGCTTTAATCTAATTTAAGAATTTGTTCATGAACACCTGACAGGCAATTACTATAATCTACATCTACATCTTATTCCGTAAATGTATTCATAGCACCTATATCATAAGTAAGATACATCTGAAATATTTATCGGTTCCAATAAAATTCAATCATAAATTGATCCATAAACTTACATGTTCATCTTCTTTAAAGAAATGCGAAGAAAATAAGAATAAGATATATAACAGTGATTAGATGAATAAAAATATAAACCTGACGAAGTTTGAGCGAAAAATCAGAAGAAGCTGAACGAAGAAGGTGAGGGATAATCAGATTAAGATAATTAATAGATCAGTTGATTTGCTTCTAATTTATTCATAAAGATATGGTTTGCAATAACAGCTGATGCGATTTATTCAGAATAAACTGAATCACCAATAATATCAATCTATTATATTTCATCCAATTAATTCAGATCAATTCTTTTGCATCTAATTTATTCGTAAAGATCCGGTTTGCAATAACTGTTTCTGCAATTTATTCATAAGAATCTGAAACACCAATAATGTCAATCTATCATATCTCACCCAATTAATTCAGATTAATTGTTTTGCTTTTAATTTATTCACAAAGTTATGGTTTGCATTAATCTAATTTAAGAATTTGTTCATGAACACCTGACAGGCAATTACTATAATCTACATCTACATCTTATTCCGGAAATGTATTCATAGTACCTATATCATAAGTAAGATACATCTGAAATATTTATCGGTTCCATTAAAATTCAATCATAAATTGATCCATAAACTTACATTTTCATCTTCTTTAAAGAAATGCGTAGAAAATAAGAATAAGATATATAACAGTGATTAGATGAATAAAAATATAAACCTGATGAAGTTTGAGCGAAAAATCAGAAGAAGCTGAACGAAGAAGGTGAGGGATAATCAGATTAAGATAATTAATAGATCAATTTTTTGCATCTAATTTATTCATAAAGATCCGGTTTGCAATAACTGCCTCTGCAATTTATTCATAAGAATCTGAAACACCAACAATATCAATCTATCAAATCCCATCCAATTAATTCAGATCAATTGTTTTGCTTCTAATTTATTCATAAAGATATAGTTTGCAATAACAGGTAATACGATTTATTCTGAAGAAAGTGAATCACCAATACTATCAATTTATCAAATGTCATCCAATTAATTCAGATCAATTCTTTTGCATCTAATTTATTCATAAAGATCCGATTTGCAAACACAGTAATCTGCTCATACAATTTATTGATAAGATTCTGAAACACCAATAATACCAATCTATCATCTTTCATTCAATGAATTCAGATCAATTCTTTTGCATCTAATTTATTCGTAAAGATCTGGTTTGCAATAACTGCTTCTGCAATCTATTCATAAGAATCTGAAACACCAATAATGTCAATCTATCATATCTCACCCAATTAATTCAGATCAATTCTTTTGCATCTAATTTATTCATAAAGATCTAGTTTGCAATAACATAAATTTGCTTATACAATTTATTGTTATGCATCTGAAATTGCAATATCATCTCTCATCCAATTAATTCATATCATTTTTTTTGCATCTAATTTATTCATAAAGATATGGTTTGCAATAACAGCTGATACAATTTATTCATAAGAAACTGAATCACCAATAATATCAATCTATTTTATGTCATCCAATTAATTCTGATCAATTCTTTTGTATCTAATTTATTCATAAAGATCTGGTTAGCAATAAATACTTCTGCAATTTATTTATAAGAATCTGAAACAACAATTATATCATTCTGTCATATATCATCCAATTAAGTCAGATCAAATCTTTTGCATCTAATTTATTCATAAAGATCTGGTTTGTAATAACAGAAATCTGCTTATACAATTTATTGTTAAGCATCTGAAACAGCAATATCATCTCTCGTCCAATTAATTCATATCAATATTTTTGGATCTAATTTATTCGTAAATATCTGGTTTGCAATAACTGCTTGTGCAATTCATCTATAAGAATCTGAAACACCAATAATATCAATCTATCATATCTCATCCAATCAATTCAGATCAATTATTTTGCATCAAATTTATTTGCAACGATCTGATTTGCAATAACTGTTAATGCAATTTATTCACACGAATCTGAAACACCAATAATATCAATGTATCATATCTCATCCAATTAATTCAGATCAATTATTTTGCATCTAATTTATTCATAAATATCTGGTTTAAAGTAACTGCTTCTGCAATTTGTTCATAAGAATCTGAAACACCAATAATATCAATCTGTCATATCTCATCCAATGAATTCAGATCAATTATTTTGCATCTAATTTATTCATAATGATCTGGTTGGCAATAACAGTAATCTGCTCATGCAATTTATTCATAAGCATCTGAAATAACAATATCATCTCTCATCCAATTAATTCAGATCAATTCGTTTGCATCTAATTTATTCATTAAGATCAGGTTGTCAATAACAGTAATCTGCTCATACAATTTATTCATAAGAATCTGAATCGGCAATAATACGAATCTGACATCTCTCATCCAATTTATTCAGATCCATCTCCATCGACACTAACGGTAACTGCAATCTTGCATCTTCTTCGCCTCCCATCCAATCTATCCATAAACGTGCCCGCAGCATCTCCTCAACACCTAATAGAGTGGGACGTCTAATTGCTTGTCACGTTAAGTATCTGACATCTCAATTAGGAAACTCGGGTTCGTCTAGTCTGTTGTACTCGCGTAAATGTCGGCGAATCGATCGCGCCGCGTTAATTTTAGCCAGCGGTGCACGACCGGCGCTTCCTCCCGGTTGTAAAAGAGCGTCGCGACGCCCCAGAAGGTTGCCGGTTTCAAAAATACCGGCGCCGGTACGCAAATAGCTCCAGGAATTCCCAGAGACGCCGAGGGCGTTGTGGGAATTGGGGGGATGAGGGAATGGGAATGGGACGTGTTTAGTCCTCAATTGCTCGTAAATCGGTTAACGGATTATGATGAGATTTTTTTTGTGAGTACCTACACGTGGCGATGAACGATGGAGGGTGGCAAAAATGTCTGCCACAGTTTGGACCTACAGAAGACAATTTTTGAAATATATCTGCATGTTGCATGTCTGTGATGTGTTCTGAAAAATACGCCGAGTCCGTAGGACGAGGCGTATTTTAAGGAACAAGAAAGTTTTTTGTAATCACTATAAATAAAAACTGGTCAGAACATGTTGAAAATATCGAAAGTAAGATTTATTAGAACTCGATCAAGATTTGTAATGGCTTTGGTAACAGGCACTGTTAGTGCTTGTTCGAAGAACCTTAAAATTGAGACGCAACGTTTTGTAAATGAATAAATGAAGACGTTGTAGCCTCGTGGCTGGCTGGTCAAGTTCTGGGTATCTCGGGATATTTATCCGCCGGATACCTTATCAGCCACTACTTCGTTGAAAAGTGGTATACAGGTATACTAATATACCGTATACCTTTAGAGATTGTAAATTCACTACTTCTGTAATAATTTTTGTACTTGCATCGTGAGTTTTCTGAGCAAGTTATCTATAAAAACATTACATAGTTACGCATTGCCGTTGCATAACGGTAACGCTCTAGCATTAGCATTTTTGCTATTAACCTCGCCGCAGAGATTGTAACTTCGATTAAAATCGCCGTAAACAGCGCCCACACAGCAATAACCGAAGGATACGCCTATGGCTCCCGATGTTTCCAAGTTCCGTGCTGCTCACGCCTCTGTACCATTCCGTCGGTCAATTAATTTTTCACCTGCATTACATTATGATTTACTTCAGATTCTGATGCAAGATAGTAATACACAGACCTTCGGAGTATTATTGTGCAGATATCGAACACGAGTTGAAACTGATATCATCTGATGATAATAGAATTATGAACCGCTCATGTTATCAGATTAATGATATGGATCTGTAATAATTCTCTGATTATAATGACAAACTATCAAAACAATCAAAACAAGTCACGTAGACATTGGGTCGTCTTAAAAATATCATTTTTAGTTGATATTAAAAGTAGTACTTTTACACGAGACTGAGAGATGTGTGATTCTTGAGTTATTTGCTTTTTACTGTGGTCATGTGCTTTGCATTGATATTTCCGCATAGTGATACGACTTCATTGGCGATATTTCAATAACTAGCGTATCAATATCAATGCAATTTCTCACTGATATTCAGTGATACATTGGTATCTAATGTGTTAACTTCGATTAATATCTAATGCGTGATTCTTGAGATATTTGCTTTTTACTGTGGTCATGTGCTTTGTATTAATATTTCCGTATAGTGATACGACTTCATTGGAGATATTTCAAAAACTAGCGTATCAATATCAATGCAATTTATTACTGATATTCAGTGATATATTGGTATCTAATGCGTTAAATTCGATTAATATCCAATGTGTGATTCTTGAGATATTTGCTTTTTCTGTGGTCATGTGCTTTCTATTGATACTTCCCAATATTCATCTCAAATTCTAACATTTCAAAATCAACGCAATTAATCACTGATAATCAGTGGTATGTTGACACCTAATACATTGAATTTGATTAATGTACATTGCATGATTCTTGAGATATTTGCTTTTTACTGTGGTCATGTGCTTTGTATTGATATTTCCGCATAGTGATACGACTTCATTGGCGATATTTCAATAACTAACGTACCAATATCAATGCAATTTATCACTGATATTCAGTGATGCATTGGTATCTAACGTGTTAAATTCGATTAATATCCAATGCGTGATTCTTGAGATATTTGCTTTCTACTGTGGTCATGTGCTTTGTATTGATATTTCCGCATAGTGATGCGACTTCATTGGCCATATTTTAATAACTAGCGTATCAATATCAATGCAATTTATCACTGGTATTCAGTGATGCGTTGGAATCTAATGTGTTAAATTCGATTATTATCCAATGCGTGATTCTTCAGATATTTGTTTTTACTATGGTCTTGTACTTTCTATTGATACTTCCCAAAATTCATCTCAAAAACTAACATATCAATATTAATGCAATTAATCACTGATAATCAGTGATATGTTGATACCTAATACATTGAATTTGATTAATATACATTGCATGATTCTTGAGATATTTGCAGTTTACTGTGGTCTTGTGCTCTCTATTGAAACTTCCCAATATTAATACGTCTTAATTGGCTATATTTCAAAAACTAATGATAACTCAAAAACTAGCGTCTCAATATCAATGCAATTTATCACTGATATTCAGTGATATGTTAGTATCTGATGTATGGAATTTGATTTATATCCAATGCGTGATTCTTGAGAAATTTGCATGTTACTGTGGTCATGTGCATTTTATTGATATTTCCCAATATTGATACGATTTAATTGACGATATCGGAAAAACTGGCATATCAATATCAATGCACTTTAACTATGATATTCAGTGATATGTTTATATTTTATGTATTGAATTTGATTAATATCCAATGCGTGATTCTGGAGATATTTGCGTTTTACTGTGGTCAACTGTTTTCTATTGATACTTCCCAATATTCATCTCAAAAACTAACATATCAATATTAATGCAATTAATCACTGATAATCAGTGATATGTTGCTACCTAATACATTGAATTTGATTAATATACATTGCATGATTCTTGAGATATTTGCTGTTTACTGTGGTCATGTGGTCTCTATTGAAACTCCCAATATTAATACGACTCAATTGGCGATATCTCAAAAACTGGCATATCACTATCAATGCAATTTAACTATGATAGTCAGTGATATGTTTACATCTTACGTATTGAAATTCATTAATAGCCAATGCGTGATTCTTGAGATATTTGCTTTTTACTGTGGTTATGTGCTTTCTATTGATACTTCCCAATATTCATCTCAAAAACTAACATATCAATATCAATGCAATTAACCACCGATAATTAGTGATATGTTGATACCTAATACATTGAATTTGATTAATGTACATTGCATGATGCTTGAGATATTTGCTGTTTACTGTGGTCATGTGCTCTCTATTGAAACTTCCCAATATTAATACGACTTAATTGGCGATATATCAAAAACTAACGATAACTCAAAAACTAGCGTCTCAATATCAATGCAATTTATCACTGATGTTCAGTGATATGTTAGTATCTAATGTATAGAATTTGATTTATATCCAATGCGTGATTCTTGAGAAATTTGCATGCTACTGTGGTCATGTGTTTTCTATTGATATTTCCCAATATTAATACGACTTCATTAGCGATATCTCATAAAGTAACGTATCAATATCAATACATTTTATCACTGATATTCAATGATATGTTACTATATATATTACATTAGATTTAATTAATATCCGATGCGTGATTCTTGAGAAAATTGCATGTTACTATGGTCATGTGCTTTCTATTGATATTTCCCAATATTAATACGACTTCATTAGCGATATGTTATAAACTAACGTATCAATATCAATGCAATTTATCACTGATATTCAATGATATGTTGATATATAGCACATTGGATTTCATTAATATCCAATGTGTGATTCTTGAGAAATTTGCATTTTACTGTGGTCATGTGCTTCTTATTGATATTTCTTAATATTGATACAACTTAATTGGCGATATCTCAAAAACTGGCATATCTATATTAATGCAATGTAACTATGATATTCAGTGATATAATTGTATCTTACGTATTGAACTTGATCAATATCCAATGCGTGATTCTTGAGAAATTTGCATTTTACTGTGGTCATGTGCTTTTTATTGATATTTCCCTATATTGATACGACTTAATTAGCGATATCTCAAAAACTGGCATATCAATATCAATGCAATTTATCGCTGATATTCAGTAATACATTGGTATCTAATGTGTTGAATTTGATTAATATCCAATGCGTGATTCTTGAGATATTTGCATGTTACTGTTGTCATGTGCTTTCTATTGATATTACCCAATATTAATACGACTTCATTAACGATATCTTATAAATTAACGTATCAATATAAATGCAATTTATCACTGATATTCAATGATATGTTGATATCGAGTATATTGGATTTGATTAATATCCAATGCGTAATTATTGAGATATTTGCATTTTACTGTGGTAATGTGCTTTTTATTGATATTTCCCAATAATGATATGACTTAATTGGCGATATCTCAAAAACTAGCATATCAATATCAATGCAAGTTAACTATGACATTCAGTGATATATTTGTATCTTATGTATTGAATTTGATTAATATCCAATGCGTGATTCTTGAGATATTTGCATTTTACATTTTACTGTGGTCATGTACTTTCTATTAATATTTTCATACAGTGATACGTTTTCGTTGCTGATATTTCAAAAACTAGCGTATCAATATCAATGCAATTTATCGCTGAATTCGATTGAATTCGATTAATATCCAATGTGTGATTCTTGAGATATTTGCATTTTACTGTGGTCTTGTACTTTCTATTAATATTTTCATACAGTGATACGATTTCGTTGTCGATATTTCAAAAACCAGCGTATCAAATCAATGGAATTTATCGCTGATATTCAATGATACATTGGTATCTAATGCGTTGAATTCGAGTAATATCCAATGCGTGATTCTTGAGATATTCGCATTTTACTGTGGTCATGTACTTTCTATTAATATTTTCATACAGTGGAACGATTTCGTTGCCAATATTTCAAAATCTAGCGTATCAATTTGAATGCAATTTATCGCCGATATTCAGTGATACATTGGTATCTAATGTGTTGAATTCAATTAATATCCAATGCGTGATTCTTGAGATATTTGCATTTTACTGTAGTCCTGTACTTTCTATTAATATTTTCACACAGTGATACGATTTCGTTGCCGATATTTCAAAAACTAGCGTAGCAATATCAATGCAATTTATCGCTGATATTCAGTGATACATTGGTATCTAATGTGTTGAATTCTATTAATATCCAATGCGTGAGTCTTGAGAAATTTGCATGTTACTATGGTCATGTGCTTTCTATTGATATTTCCCAATATTAATACGACTTCATTAGCAATATGTCATAAACTAACGTATCAATATCAATGCAATTTATCATTGATATTCAATGATATGTTGGTATATAGTACAGTGGATTTGATTAATATCCAATGCGTGATTCTTGAGAAATTTGCTTTTTACTGTGGTTATGTGCATTTTATTGATATTTCCCAATATTGATACGACTTAATTGGCGATATCTCAATAACAGGCATATTAATATCAATGCAATTTAACTATGATATTCAGTGATATGTTTGTATCTTATGTATTGAATTTAATTAATATCCAATGCGTGATTCTTGAGATATTTGCATTTTACTGTGGTCATGTACTTTCTATTATTATTTTCATACAGTGATACGATTTCGTTGTCGATATTTAAAAAACTAGCGTATCAATATCAATGCAATTTATCACTGAAATTCAGTGATACATTGGTATCTAATGTGTCGAATTCGATTAATATCCAATGCGTGATTCTTGAGACCCTCTTCTGAAATACTGAATTGATATTAAAATCTTAAAATTGACAAAATCAGTTATTTCCATCAATGGTCTAAAAATTGTTAACGCATGTTGATAAACGCAAATGTAGTGCTCATTTCGTTCAATTGTCGAATTAGGATGAATAAACGAAAAAGGTTTATAAGGAATAAGGTATTTATTTACCTTTTGTATACTATGTAGCATTTCTGCTAACAATGAATAAGGTTTTGATTGGCAAAATTTCTAAATTACAAGCGCAAAGGCTTAAAATAACGCTGAAATTGATTAAAAGTGCTCAATTTTACCGCCAAGTGCGTACTTGCACTAAAAATTCAAATATGCACTAAAATCGTTCAAATTACAACATTAAACTATATAACCTCATTTGTTCCACCTTACATATTGTCAAAACTGTACATTTTATGACCCCATAAGCCTCTTATCATAATACACACCTAGTATTATTGGCTCATGAAAATTTTATCTCTCTAGGTAAATAATAAGACAGTATTGCGTTATCTGCATTTATGGACGTATTTAACCCCTTCAGGTCTGGCGTCCACTGGCGTGGACGCGATATATTCTCTGACTAAACACCGTTAATATATTTTTTTTGTAGCATTAAAGTACATTTGTCCATTGTAATGGACTTTAAATTATCTAGAATTCATACATAGAGCACCATCTAGTGAGTTTTAACATAACTATTAATATTTCATTTCAACATGGCCGGGCCGTCAAGAAATCTTAGAGGTTAGTTCATTTTGTTTACTCAATTATAGGCATAAATCAATATATTATCAGTTTCTGTGTGATTGCTCAATACAAATAGATGGTTAATAATACATTTAATAATTTCCCAAATAATTCAAATAATTTTTCTGGCAATAAATTCAATTCAAATTTCGTGTCCACTCCCATGGACATCAGTACATAAGTATTATTTTTTATATGTTTTTATTCTTCCATAAAAGAGATTTTTAGTATACCTATAGCGACTGTTATGAAAGTAAATATCAATAATAACCATTATAAAGCTCTAGGAAAATGCAAAAAAGTAAAATAATACATTTTATTTCTTTGATTTAGAAAATCCAAACCATGTTGCGGAAATATTTCAAATATTTCAAATGTCCATTGTGGTGGACATTTTGTAATTTGTGTTCGGAAAATAAAAATTCTTTTTTTTTTTGTATTTTTAGAACTTATTAACCATTTTGAAATGAATAAAAGAAGTAGATATTTTTTTTTTACTTTTAATCATAATTCAGACCTGAAGGGGTTAAGACAATAAAACGGACACCTCATACGATAATTATACTTTGTGAATTCATCACGCTCCTCTTGACTCCGAGATAATGAAGTCATTGTTTTAAGCAAACAATAAAATAATCTAATTGTTGGTATAGTAAGAGATTTATATATTTATTTAAAGTGCTTAGCTGCGTAAAAATATATATTTACTTATATTGTAATCAGACGCGATTTATTGGTAATATAAGTAGTGGGGCTATAGGAGTTCGGCGGCATTTTCCCCATAAGAAATACATACATATTTCATCCTGTGTCAAATTGCAATACTTTACGTCATTAACTTCAGTCCGGGAAAACGAAAAAAACGGTCTAGTCCGGTAAAGTTTTGCTAATCATTACCAAACAACCGTTTATAATAATAATAATAATAATAATAATCCGTACTACTCCTTGTTGCTAATCATGTTCCGAAAATATAAGTAGTTTTGGAGCATTTGCTAAATTATTTAGAAATTTATTTCAATGTTTCTTTAAAACGAAATTTGTCACAGCATAAAATAAAATACATAACGACATTCGCGCATTAACTCTTTTTACAGTACTCGGTTTGAGTTTCAAGACTCGTACTGCAAAATACTTATAACGTTAATAATTACTATGAAAGTGTTTTATTGTGGAAAGCGTTTTTTTTTTTATCATAATTTCTAGACTAAATTTTAAGTGCCAACCGAATGGCATATAGGTGAATTTTATTATTAACTTACACGTCGCCTCCTGATTAGATCCTCATTAGATTTGATTAGATGTAATAAGTTATAAAAATACAATAATATATACTAAGCCATCAAAATACTATAATAAAGATAGATAATTTGATATAAAAATATTGTAAGAATAGATATATAGGTAGATAGCACGTCATAATATGATAACAATAACTGGTGATAGTGTTATAAAAATAAATATATACTCATAATATATTGATAATGCAATATAAAACTTTGAAAAACACATAAAAAAATATTGCCAGCATTTTTTTTTCGAAAATCATTGGATTTATTTTTTTAAGTTGTATTCCGTTTACGTTAAGTTTACGTAAAATTTCCCACTATAGTCTATATATTATTCATAAAACTATTATTTATTGCCACATATAGTCCCGACAAAATACAAATTGATTAATTTTATTTATTATATTTATGGGTACAATTAGATGTTGGGATTGGATCTTTTAATCAGTTAAATTAATATCAATATAAACCATAAACAAATATTCTATCAAAATGATTAATTATGCATTACAAATCGTGTATAAAAAAATATTTAAACAATTAATTACAATGTGCCTCATTTAATGTATATACAATGCGTAGTTTATTATACATATTCTTAATCAATTTATAATTATTGATCAAACAGCCTGAGGTGACCGACCATTAATAACAATTTCGTCTGTGGAAAGACTGCGCTAATTACAACCCACTGCGGAACCTATCGCTAATTGATTCGCGAGCCTAATGACGATCCTTGGGGTACAACCGATTTTTTCAGCGGCAATAAATTACGCTTAATAACAATAATTGGGGCTCACCCAAACGAATTCGGATAATTAGCGGTTGTTGATAATAATCGCGAGCGTAATTTGAGATTAAGAGATATATGATTTATATAGAGATAATGAGTGGGTTTTATCTATAAGACGTAATTTTCATGACCGAAAATGATTTCGTAAACATCTCTAAGACGTCTAATGTTTACGAAATATTTTGGTATCACTAAATTATCAAATTATGTTCAATAGGGAACATTGGAAAATAGATACGACACGGATTTTAAGTATCAGATGTTTTCGAAATAATTTTGAAAACTGTAATGGCTTATAGATTTTAATATCATCTACATTGTTTTATTAGTCATCTGAGGTTGAGGTTGCCACCTGGTTTGCTTGTATGATCATCCGGCAGATAACTTGTTCCCCATTTTGCAAAGACGCCCGAATATCATCACAAAAATTAATATGAACGTTGGTAAATTAGTTATTTTGGTGTGTGATTTCATCAATTATCATTTACGTTGTCTTATTAGTCGTCTGAGGTTGAGGTTACCATCCTGATTATGGGTATGATTATCCGAAAGATAAATTATCCCAAACTTTAAAACCACGTTATTACCACAATTTTTTTAATAAGAACGTTGGTCGATATTTCGGTTATTTTGGTGTATGATTTCAGTGGAATTCCTAGCAGACGAATTTAATTTTAATCACCGGTTGGTAATGTTAGGCATGAGTAAAGCACGCGATTCCCTGAATCACCCGCTTATTCGTAACTTGTACGACACGCATAGTCATAGCTAATAATTTGCAGCCAACTGGAAAATAATCTTGTCCTTTCTTGCTTCTGGATTGTCTCAGAGCAATCGTGCGCAAACAATTTGGTGCAACCTGCAGGGACAATGGGAGGAAATGTGAACTGTTAAGTGGACAAATCGACAATCGGCGGATTTATCGCTAATTTCGAGGCTTATAAATTAATTCGCGTTTACACAAAAAAAAATCAGTATAAAATTTCATGCCTAGTAAGTTTGTCGAGGTTAAGACTGAAATTGCCATCCTTCATTAATTTCGCGGTACTATGCAAATATATGCTTTTCATAAGTTAAGAATATTATCAGAAAATGCATCAGACTTGATTTTGTCAGCTACCAAAAGCTTATGATAGGCAGTTAATTATAAGTAGTATAGATAGCGGGGTTCTGGATCAGTGGAAGAACTGCCCATCGGGGGAACAAATTTCATTCACGAAGAAGTAGCGCCGGTAATGACCAGTACTGCTTAAGATAAAGAAGTGATGGCAAGCACCAGATTTTTATTGCTGAAAGAATATTGTCGACAATGACCAGAAAGTCTTAAGCTGAAGAAGTGAAGGCAATGAGCGGAACGTCTTACGTTAAAGAAATGTCGACAATCACCAGAAGGTCACCTTTCAGGATTTTGTCAGCTACCAAAAGCTTATGATAGGCAAGTAATTGTAAGTAGTATAGATAGCGGGGTTCTGGATCAGTGGAAGAACTGCCCATCAGGAGCATAAATTTTATTCGCAAAGAAGTAGCGCCTGTAATTACCAGTACTGCTTAAGATAAAGAAGTGATGGGAAGCACCGGATTTTTATTGCTGAAACAATATTATCGACAATGACCAGAAGGTCTTAAGCTGAAGAAGTGAAGGCAATGAGCGGAAGCTCTTACGTTGAAGAAGTGTCGACAATCACCAGAAGGTCAGCTTTCAGGATTTTGTCAGCTACCAAAAGCTTATGATAGGCAAGTAATTGTAAGTAGTATAGATAGCGGGGTTTTGAATCACTGGAAGAACTGCCCATTGGGAGCACAAATTTTATAAGAAGTTGCGCCGGTAATGACCAACACTGCTTAAGATAAAGAAGTGATGGCAAGCACCGAAATTGTATTGCTGAAAGCATATTGTCGAAAATGACCAGAGGTCTTAAGCTGAAGAAGTGAAGGCATTGAGCGGAAGGTATTACGTTGAAGAAGTGTCGACTATCACCAGAAGGTCAGCTTTCAGGATTTTGTCAGCTACCAAAAGCTTATGATAGGCAGTAAGTAGTATAGATAGCGGGGTTCTGGATCAGTGGAATAACTGCCCATCGGGAGCACAAATTTTATTCGCGAAGAAGTAGCGCCGGTAATGACCAGTACTGCTTAAGATAAGAAGTGATGGCAAGCACAGGAAATTTATTGCTTCAAGAACATTGTCGACAATGACCAGAAGGTCTTCAGCTGAAGAAGTTAAGGCAATGAGCGGAAGGTCTTTCGTTGAAGAAGTGTCGACAATCACCAAAAGGTCAGCTTTCAGGATATTGTCAGCTACCATAGGCTTATGATAGGCAGTTAATTGTAAGTAGTATAGATAGCGGGGTTTTGGATCAGTCGAAGAACTACCTATCGGAAGCACAAATTTTTTAAGAAGTTGCGCCGGTAATGACCAACACTGCTTAAGATAAAGAAGTGATGGCAAGCACCGGAATGTTATTGCTGAAAGAATATTGTCGACAATAACCAGAAGGTCTTCAGCTGAAGAAGTGAAGGCAATGAGCGGAAGGTCTTACGTTGAAGAAGTGTCGACAATCACCAGAAGGACAGCTTTCAGGATTTTGTCAGCTACCAAAAGCTTATGATAGGCAAGTACTTGTAAGTAGTATAGATAGCGGGGTTCTTGATCAGTGGAAGAACTGCCCATCAGGAGCACAAATTTTATTCGCGAAGAAGTAGCGCCGGTAATGACCAGTACTGCTTAAGATAAAGAAGTGATAGCACGCACCGGAATTTTATTGCTAAAAGAATATTGTCGACAGTGACCAAAAGGTCTTCAGCTGAAGAAGTGAAGGCAATGCGCGGAGGTCTTACGTTGAAGAAGTGTCGACAATCACCAGAAGGTCAGCTTTCAGGATGTTGTCAGCTACCAAAAGCTTATGATAGGCAGTTAATTGTAAGTAGTATAGATAGCGGGGTTCTGGATTAGTGGAAGAACTGCCCATCGGGAGCACAAATTTTATTCGCGAAGAAGTAGCGCCTGTAATGACCAGTACTGCTTAAGATAAAGAAGTGATGGCAAACACCGGAATTTTATTGCTGAAAGAATATTGTCGACAATGACCAGAAGGTTTTCAGCTGAAGAAGTGAATGCAATCGTCGGAAGGTCTTACGTTGAAGAAGTGTCGACAATCACCAGAAGGTCGGCTTTCAGGATTTTGTCAGCTACCAAAAGCTTATGATAGGCAAGTAATTGTAAGTAGTCCAGATAGCGGGGTTCTGGATCAGTGGAAGAACTGCCCATCGGGAGCAAAAATTTTATTCGCGAAGAAGTAGCGCCAGTAATGACCAGTACTGCTTAAGATAAAGAAGTGATGGCAAGCACCGGAATTTTATTGCTGAAAGAATATTGTCGACAATGACCAGAAGGTCTTAAGCTGAAGAAGTGAAGGCAATGAGCGGAAGGTCTTACGTTGAAGAAGTGTCGACAATCACCAGAAGGTCAGCTTTCAGGATTTTGTCAGCTACCAAAAGCTTATGATAGGCAGTTAATTGTAAGTAGTATAGATAGCGGGGTTCTGGATCAGTGGAAGAACTGCCCATCAGGAGCACAAATTTTATTCGCGAAGAAGTAGCGCCGGTAATGACCAGTACTGCTTAAGATAAAGAAGTGATAGCACGCACCGGAATTTTATTGCTGAAAGAATATTGTCGACAGTGACCAAAAGGTCTTCAGCTGAAGAAGTGAAGGCAATGCGCGGAGGTCTTACGTTGAAGAAGTGTCGACAATCACCAGAAGGTCAGCTTTCAGGATGTTGTCAGCTACCAAAAGCTTATGATAGGCAGTTAATTGTAAGTAGTATAGATAGCAGGGTTCTGGATCAGTGAAAGAACTGCCCATCGGGAGCACAAATTTTATTTGCGAAGAAGTAGCGCCTGTAATGACCAGTACTGCTTAAGATAAAGAAGTGCACCGGAAATTTATTGCTGAAAGAATATTATCGACAATGACCAGAAGGTCTTAAGCTGAAGAAGTGAATGCAATGCGAAAGGTCTTACGTTGAAGAAGTGTCGACAATCACCAGAAGGTCCGTTCGAAAGTTCGACTTTGATCTATGTTACCAACTGTCTTTAAAGCTCAAGTTGCTGGGGAGACATGTTGGCGGGAATTTTAAATTTGGGCAGATTACTATACTTTACTTTGGGAAGACCACAAGCATGCTGGTTGGTAGGTCTATCTGATAGATTGCGTACCCTCAACTTTGGAAAGTTCTGCCTGTATTTTTGATTAATGCCTATTCCGTGGGACAACCTAAGTGTACTGATACAAAAGCTTAAAATTGGAACTACTGGAACTACTGGAACTACTAAGTCCGAAGTGCAATGCAAACTTGATATTTACGAATTGTACCATCTCGTTTAATGAGCTTTAATTCAAAACCAGTTAAAAATACTTTTTAAACTTGCAGATAAGTTATCTGCCAGATAAATGGCTCCATATATAAATGGCTCCATATAGAAATGGCTCCATAGATAAATGGATCCATAAATGACTTCTTTATACTTTCCTAGTTTAATATTTGTCATTCTGATTTTTTAAGATGTAAATCTTAATTGATGATTGATGCCTATTGTTCTAATAATCAATGTCCTAATTTCGAAACAAATTAATAGAGCAGTGGTCCATATTAATCTAGTATAATAGTTCTAATTCTAATCTCTCAAGTGCGTGCTCTATTTGTGAGCAGGCGAGTGTGTTATCAATACAAAACAAGGAATTATTCAGTTATCACTGGGTTATGCTCTCGATTGACTCATGCGTTGTATTCCGAAATTATCAACCAGCTTATCAGCATTGAAGTTTTATATGGGATTACCGACTAGTTTATGTATTACCGGAAAGACTGCGATAACAATTATAAATCGAAAAGCGGAAATCATTCTACGAAGTACTTGTACTGAATCTTGATTGAGAGTAGGTACTAATTTCGTATTTTTATTAATTTGTAGCTTATCAAAAATAAATTTGTAATCAGGAAAATCTAGAATCCAGAATAACGATGATGATTCAAGTTAATTCTGGATTAAAAAAAAATTTGTAATAATTTTGGTTTTTGAAACTTTGTAGATTTTGGAAAACATATATCCGTACTAATTTATAATTTGTGGCTGCTCAAAAAAAAATTAGAATCAGAAAAATCCAGAATCCAGAATAAAGATGATAATTCTGGTTACTTCTGGATTAAGATTATTTGTAATATTTTTGGTTTTTGAAAATTTGTAGTTTTTGGAATACAAACATGCGTATTAATTTTTAATTTGTAGCTTCTCAAAAAAAAATCGTACATATAAAATTCCAGAATCCAGAATAATGATGATAATTCTGGATTAAGATTATTTGTAATATATTTGGTTTTTGAAAATTTGTAGTTTTTTGGATACAAACATCCGACCTTAGTTTTAATTCGTGGCTTCTAAAAAAAAAATCGTACTCGCAAAATTCTAGAATCCAAAATAAGGATTATAATTCTGGATTCAGTATTAAGAAGATGATTTGTGATAATTTTGGTTTTTGAAACTTTGTAGTTCTTGGAAAACAAACATCCGTACTAATTTATAATTTGTGGCTGCTCAAAAAAAAATCAGAAAAATGCAGGATCCAGAATAATGATGATATCTCTGGTTAATACTGGAATTATATTATTTGTTATATTATTTGTTTTTGAAAATGTGTAGTTTTTGGAATACAAACATACGTACAAATTTTTAATTTGTACCTTCCCAAAAAAAAATCGTACTTAAAAAATTTCAGAATCCAGAATAATGATGATAATTCTGGTGTTAATTCTGGATTAAGATTATTTGTAATATTTTTGGTTTTGGAAAATTTGTAGCGTTTGGTACTTAGTTTTAATTCGTAGCTTCTAAAAAAATAATCGTACTCGCAAAATTCCACCATCTAAAATAAGGATTATAATTCTGGATTCAGGATTTAGAAGATGATTTGTGATAATTTTGGTTTTGAATGTTTTGAAGGTTTGTAGAGTTTTTGGAAAAAAAGCATCCGCACTTACAGAACTATGTGGCGCTTTCCATTTCGTTTAGGAGCGTCGCGACGCCAGAATCGAACCCGGCGCTCCCGGGCTATTGATCGCATTGCGTCGAGGGGGGGGGGGGGCAGACGGCGTCCCCCACGTCGCGACGCCCCGGTGAAGTGTGCTAATCCTCCTGGCGCAACTTCCATCCACGTGTCTTGGGCTCAATTCAAGCACCCCAAAAAGCACGACCCAATTTTCCAAGCCAACAAACTACAAGCAGATTTGTTGGCACGCGAGTTTGTTATGGGATACCATAGTAATAATAGTAATAATAATAATAATAATAATAATAATTATTATTATTATTATTATTATTATTATTATTATTATTATTATATGGGCAGAAAAACTGCACTGCTTGACCTTTGCAAAATGGGGAATATGGTATCTGCCGGATAACCGTACACGCAAAGCAGGTTGGCAACCTCAATCCCAGATGACTAATATAACAATGTAGATGATATTTGATGATTGTGTAAAAGACTTAAAAGAAGTACGAATATTAAGACAGTGGTGATGATTTTTTATTATTATGAAGTATGGATGGATAATTGAAACCAAATATAATATTTCATGCTTATTAAGACACTTTGATACATCGCGATGATCAGTACGATGCTTCGTTATTTGATGATTCTGAAGATATCTTAGGTAGCTTTGAAGATTAATAAGTTAACGACGATTACGTTTGATAAATTCGAAAAAAACTCAATGATTTCTAAGACAATGAAGATAATGTTTGATGACTGTTGTAACTGATGTTTAATGATTGTGAAACAAAATATGATGACGTTAGATAAATATGAAGACAATGTAGCTGATATTTGCTGATAGTGAGAATGATTTAAAATTGTACGATTGATTGTGACGATAATATATTTGATATTTGATGATTCTGAAGAAATCTTAGGTAGCTTTCATGATTAATAAGTTAATATCGATTACGTTTGATGATTTAGAAGAAAAGTTAAATATTTCGTAGACAATGGATTCGATACATTAGATTCGATAACTGTGGAGATATGTTAGATAGCTTTTGACGACAAATAAGATCATGTCGATTATATTTAATGATTTCAACGAAAGCTTGATGATTTCACCAATAAAACTATTTACCAACTTTTTTATAAGACTAATTTTTGTAATGATTTCGCAAAATGAGGGATAAGTTATCTGCCGGATAATTATACCAGCGAGCAGGTTGACAAACTCGAGCCCAGTTGACTAAAATACAATGTAGATGATATTTGATGATTGTGTAGAAACCTTAAAAGATGGCGTTGATTATTGATTGTAGAGAAATATTTGATGATTGTGTAGTAACCTTAAAAGATGAGAAATTAAGTTTGATGCATTTATCAAGAAAAATTACAAGACTGAAAATAATTTAACAATTTAACGCATTAAAATTGTAGGTGTAATTGAGTCGAATATCTAGATGACATTTGATGATTGCGAATATTTGTTAGGTGGCGTTTAATGATTAATAAGATAATGTAGATTATGTTTGATGATTTCTAAGACAATGAATATCCTATTTGATTGTATCAAATAGTATCAAATAGACAATGAAGATACTATTTGATAGTATCAAATATACAACGAAGAACAAGTATAGATTAGCTATTACTGAAATTTCTGAAAACTATTTTTTTGCAAATTTGTACTAGATTCGTGTACTGTACACCTGAAACTAATTCTCCTGAAAATTTGACAAAGTTTCAGGATTAAATAAGGGAGAAAATCAAACACTTAACTTTCTGAATTGACAAGTATTGCTTAGCTATAACTGAAATATCTGAAAATTTACTTTTTGCAAATTTGATATTAGATTGGGTATTGTACACCTGAGACTAATTCTCCTGAAAATTTAACAAAGTTTCAGGAGTAAATAAGGGAGAAAATCATACACTTAACTTTCTCAATTGACAAGTATAGATTAGCTATTACTGAAATTTCTGAAAATTTAATTTTTGCAAATTTGATATTAGATTCGTGTACTGTACACCTGAAACTAATTCTCCTCAAAATTTGATATAGTTTCAGGATTAAATAAGAGAGAAAATCAAACATATAACTTTCTGAATTGACATGTATTGGTTAGCTATAACTGAAATTTCTGAAAATTTGTTTATTGCAAATTTGATATTAGATTCGTGTACTATAACTAATTCTCAAATACACCTGAAACTAATTCTCCTGAAAATTTGATAAAGTTTCAGGATTAAATAAGGGAGAAAATCAAACACTTAACTTCGTCGATTGACAAGTATAGATTAGCTATTACTGAAATATCTGAAAATTTACTTTTTGCAAATTTGATATTAGATTGGGTATTGTACACCTGAGACGAATTCTCCTGAAAATTTAACAAAGTTTCAGGAGTAAATAAGGGAGAAAATCATACACTTAACTTTCTCAATTGACAAGTATAGATTAGCCATTACTGAAATTTCTGAAAATTTAATTTTTGCAAATTTGATATTAGATTCGTATACTGTACACCTGTAACTAATTCTCCTCAAAATTTGATATAGTTTAAGGATTAAATAAGAGAGAAAATCAAACATATAACTTTCTGAATTGACATGTATTGGTTAGCTATAACTGAAATTTCTGAAAATGTGTTTATTGCAAGTTTGATATTAGATTCGTGTACTATACACCTGAAACTAATTCTCCTGAAAATTTGATAAAGTTTCAGGATTAAATAAGGGAGAAAATCAAACATATAACTTTCTGAATTGACATGTATTGGTTAGCTATAACTGAAATTTCTGAAAATTTGTTTATTTCAAATTTGATATTAGATTCGTGCACTTGAAACTAATTCTTCTTAAAATTTGACAATGTTTCAGGATTAAATAAGGGAGAAAATCAAACACTTAACTTTCTCAATTGACAAGTATAGATTAGCTATAACTGAAATTTCTGAAAAATTATTTCTTGCAAATTTGATGTTACATTCGTGTACTGTACCCCTGAAACTAATTCTCCTGAAAATTTGACAAAGTTTCAGGATTAAATAAGGGAGAAAAGCAAACATATAACTTTCTGAATTGACAAGTATTGGTTAGCTATAACTGACATTACTGAAAATTTGTTTATTGCAAATTTGATATTAGATTCGTGTACTGTATACCTGAAACTAATTCTCCTTAAAATTTGACCAAGTTTCAGGATTAAATATGGGAGAAAATCAAACACTTAACTCTCTCAATTGACAAGTATAGATAAGCCATTACTGAATTTTTTTAAAATTTAATTTTTGTAAATTTGATTTTAGATTCGTGTACTGTATACCTGAAACTAATTCTCCTGAAAATTTGATAAAGTTTTAGGATTAAATAAGGGAGAAAATCAGACATATAACTTTCTGAATTGACAAGTATTGGTTAGCTATAACTGAAATTTCTGAAATTTTATTTTTTGCAATTTTAATATTAGATTCGTGTACTGTACACCTGAAACTAATTCTTCTGAAAATTTGACAAAGTTTCAGGATTAAATAATGGAGAATATTAAACACTTAACTTTCTCAATTGACAAGTATAGATTAGCTATAACTGAAATTTCTGAACGTTTATTTTTTGCAATTTTAATATTAGATTCGTATACTGTACACCTGAAACTAATTCTCCTGAAAATTTGATAAAGTTTCAGGATTAAATAAGGGAGAAAATCAAACATATAACCATCTGAATTGACAAGTATTGGTTAGCTATAACTGAAACTTCTGAAAATTTGTTTATTGCATATTTGATATTAGATTCGTGTAATGTATACTTGAAACTAATTCTCCTTAAAATTTGACAAAGTTTCAGGATTAAATAAGGGAGAAAATCAAACATATAACCATCTGAATTGACAAGTATTGGTTAGCTATAACTGAAACTTCTGAAAATTTGTTTATTGCATATTTGATATTAGATTCGTGTACTGTATACCTGAAACTAATTCTCCTTAAAATTTGACAAAGTTTCAGGATTAAATAAGGGAGAAAATCAAACACTTAACTTTCTCAATTGTCAAGTATAGATTAGCTATAACTGAAATTTCAGAAAATTTATTTTTTGCAAATTTGATGTTACATTCGTGTACTGTACTCCTGAAACTAATTCTCCTGAAAATTTGACAAAGTTTCAGGATTAAATAAGGGTGAAAATCAAACACTTAACTTTCTCAATTGACAAGTATAGATTAGCTATTACTGAAATTTCTGAAAATTATGTTTTGCAAATTTAATATTATATTCGTGTACTGTACACCTGAAGCTAATTCTCCTGAAAATTTGATAAAGTTTCAGGATTAAATAAGGGAGAAAATCAAACATATAACTTTCTGAATTGACATGTAATGGTTAGCTATAACTGAAATTTCTGAAACTTTGTTGTTTGCACATTTGATATTAGATTCGTATACTGTACACCTGAAAATAATACTCCTGAAAATTTGACAAAGTTTCAGGATTAAATAATGGAGAATATTAAACATTTAACTTTCTCAATTGACAAGTATAGATTAGCTATTACGGAAAATTCTGAAAATTTATGTTTTGCAAATTTAATATTAGATTCGTGTACTGTACACCTGAAACAATGTCTCCTGAAAATTTTATAAAGAAAACTTGATGATTTCTAAGCCAATGAAGATACTATTTGATGATTGTGAGGAAACCTTAGAAGATGTATGACCCTATAGATTGGATATATAACCCTGTAGATATAAGATATTACCGATTATGCTTGATGATTTCTAAGACAATGAAGATATTATTTGATGATTGTGAGGAAACCTTAGAAGATGTATTACCATGTAGATTGGATATATAACCCTGTAGATATAAGAAAATATCGATTATGTTTGATGATTTCAAAGACAATGAAGATACTTTTAGAAGATATATGACCCTGTAGATTGGATATATGACACTGTACTTATACGATAATGTCGATTATGTTGGTGATTTAAAAAAACTGATGATTTATAAGACAATGAAGGTCCTCTTTGATGATTGTGAAGAAACCTTAGAAGATATATGATCCTGAAGATTTGACCCTATAGATTGGATATATAACCCTGTAGATATAAGATAATATCGAATATGTTTGATGATTTCTAAGACAATGAAGATACTATTTAATGATTGTGAAGAAACCTTAGAAGATATATGACCCTGTACATATAAGGTACTATCGATTATGTTTGATAATTTCAAAGAAAACTTTACAATTTTTGAGACAATGAAGATAGTATTTGATGATTGTAAAGAAACCTTGGAAGATATATGACCCTGTAGATATAAGATAATGTCGATTATGCTTGATAATTTCAAAGAAAACTTGATGATTTTTAAGACAATGAAGATAGTATTTGATGATTGTAAAGAAACCTTAGAAGATATATGACCCTGTGGATATAAGATAATGTCGATTATGCTTGATGATTTCAAAGAAAACTTGATGATTTCTAAGAGAATGAAGATACTGTTTGATGATTGTGAAGAAACCTTAGAAGATATATGACCAGATATATGATTCTGGTGATTATTAAGAAAATGTGGACTAATCTAACACATCGTGTCCATAACACATATCGCATTATGATAAAGTCATCATCTCGCACGCGAATAAACAGCGTGCGTGTGCGCCTATCGAGTCCGCAGCCCAGATTTCTCTGTTAATGATGATTGCCGGGTTTTTTGCACCACCGCTCACAGCTCGAATCTGAAGAATTCCTCGGAGGAAACCGAAAGTGGTTCACTTCCTCGAGGTCCATCCGAGGCAGAGAAACGTCGCTCGGCATTACGCAACCGCATTAAGTAATGGATTTGCATAAATAAATATTTATGGTCGTAAACGTCGGCCCGGATTGATCGGGACGACAGAGAGAGGGCTATTAAGCATTGGATGGAAGCGAGACAGGATTAAGGCGTGCGTGCATGCGTGTGGTCAATGAGATTACACGGCCATTAACGGAGATCTTGTGCCAAGAGAGGAACTGAGATGGATGTGATAGCTGGACGAGATGCTACGAATTAAACATGACTTGCCATTCGAAGTTAAGGATCGATGCTTGTTGTTTCGTATAGTCTTCAACTGAAAGAAAAATTGGAGGTGTGTCACCACACGACTTTCATTTACAATCGTATACGTATTTGTCATTTTTCAGAAAACTACATTTAAATTGTATGAGGAAGTGGTGACTTCTTGGTGAAACATTTTGATTAGGTTAATAAAGAAAACACTTGGTAAAGTTTCACAAGTTTTATAGAATTGCTCTACAATTGGCACTGCTGCAATTTCAAGAGAGATAAACTGAATACAAATTCATATTGTGTAACTTAAAAACTAAACGCGCTTAATTGTTAATGGTGGTGGGATTGCTGGTTTATTCATTACACGACTTTCCGGGATGCCGTCAAATTGGTCCTTGGTCATTTACATAAATGAAAACGCAGTTCGGTCCGATCTATTTCTGCTGCTGCGGTTAGTCACTAGCCCCAGGAAGCGGTGGTGATTGACCATAGAAGCAGACAGTTAATCTGGACAAAACCACAGCTTCTGCCTTAGTTCCTATAACGAATTATCGGAAGCAGATTTTTTAGCTCGCACGTAATAACCTTTGGGCCGTCGATGAAAGCGTGAGCCTGCGAACCATCCGGGAAAAGTCCCCGATGACAGGGGAAAGGATGATGAAGACGACTCACGACACGATAAACAAAGATTTCCTTTCGTCGTTTCCAGGGGAAGGTTCGCACGCGCATGAACAATCTGTCCGCCAATTAATTGCCACGTGTAATTCAAACCGGAGGTGTTCAGAGATAATAACTTTCGGTTGGTTATTACCTTATTGTTATTGGGCATTAAATCGAGAATCTCTCAGCACTTCACATCCCAAGCGCTTTCGATTTCGATAAGATCGTCTCATACAATTCATCAAGCAGGGAAAAAATATCTGATGAGGATTATATATAAATGTGAGCCAAAGAAGGCAGGAATAATTTATAATCAAAATTCCGTCTCTGAGGATTAGCTAACTGAAAGATAACTAAACCAGGACTTTGTAAATTAATTTTCGATTTCGATCAGAAGGAATACAATTCCATTTTCCTCACGAATATTGAAAGCTTGTAATATGGAATAACGCGATCAAAATCACCTGGCCATAATAATTTTTAATTTAATTAATTAATTAAATAATTCAAATAGTTCAAACTCGCACGTAATTCCAAGATGGCGGCTCAATTTAAAATGACAAGATCAGTCTCTATCACTCTCTGTCTCTCTAGCTCGACCGGAAGTGAAGTAAATTTAGACCCCAATTTAAATCCTTGTGGGATTTCGTCGGAGAATAGCAAAGACAGCTCTTCTTTGCTATCCTCCTCCTAACGTCATATCATTTCTTTACCAACTCTAAGGTCGTCGCAAATTTCTTCACATATATCTAAAGTCATCTCAATTTTCTTAATAATAATAATAATAAAGAATATTTGTTAGCAGAAAAGATACATAATATACAAATGGTAAATATATACATGACAACAAACAACACAACAATACAACAAAAAGAACAATGCAAATGCAAAGACACAAATAGTAAATACTTTTCACAAACATCTAACCTGAACTTTGAATATTCCTTTTCCATTTCAATAAAAAAGAATACAATTCTATTTTCCTTACAAACATCTAACATCATCTCAATTTTTTTCACCAACATCTAAGGTCGTCGCAGATTTCTTCACAAATATCGAAAGTTATCTCAATTTTCTTAATAATAATAATAATAATAAAGAATATTTGTTAGCAGAAAAGCTACATATAATATACAAAAGGTAAATATATACATGACAACAAACAACACAACAAAACAACAAAAAGAACAATGTAAAGGCAAATACACTAATAGTAAATACTCCTCACAAACATCTAACCTGAACTTTGAAAAATCCTTTTCCATTTCAATAAGAAAGAATACAATTTTATTTTCCTCACAAACATCTAACATCATCTCAATTTTCTTCACAAAGATCTAACGTCATCTTAATATCCTTCACAATATTTAGCGTTGTCTCAATTTTCTTGCCAAATATCTAACATGATCTTAATTTTCTTTACAAACATCTAACATTATTTCAATTTTCTTTAGAAATATCTCACGTCAACTTAATTTTCTTCACACACATCTAACGTCATCTAAATTTTGTTCACAAACATCTTACGTCATCTAAATTTTCTTCCCAAACATCTGACATAATCTGAATTTTCTCCACAAACTTTTAACGTCAACTAAATTTTGTTCACAAACATCTGAAGTCATCTCAGATGTACCTTCATCTCAGATTTATTCACAAACATCTAACGTCATCTAAATTTTCTTCCTAAACATCTGACATCATCTGAATTTTCTTCACAAACTTCTAACGTCAACTTAATTTTGTTCAGAAACATCTGACGTCATCTTAAATGTACCTTCATCTCAAATTTATTCACAAACATCTAAAGTCATCTAAATTTTCTTCTCAAACATCTAACGTCAACTAAATTTTGTTCACAAACATCTGACGTCATCTCAAATCTACCTTAAACTCAATTTTATTCACAAACATCTAACGTCATCTAGATTTTCTTCCCAAACATCTGACATAATCTGAATTTTCTTCACAAACTTGTAACATCAACTAAATTTTGTTCACAAACTTCTAACGTCATCTATATTTTCTTTCCAAACATCTAACATAATCTGCATTTTCTTCACAAACTTCAAACATCATCTAAATTTTGTTCACAAACATCTGAAGTCATCTCAAATCTACCTTCATCTTAATTTTCTTCACACACATCTAACGTCATCTAAATTTTGTTAACAAACATCTGACGTCCTTTCAAATCCACCTACATCTCAATATTCTTAATAATAATAATAATAAAGAATATTTGTTAGCAGAAAAGCTACATAATATACAAAAGGTAAATATATACATGACAACAAACAACACAACAAAAAGAACAATGTAAAGGCAAAGACACTACTAGCAAATACTCTTCACAAACTTCTAACCTGAACTTTAAAATATACTTTTCCATCTCAATAAGAAAGAATACAATTCTATTTTCCTCACAATCATCTAACATCATCTCAATTTTCTTCACAAAGATCCAGGCATCTCAATATCCTTTACAATATTTAGCGTTGTCTCAATTTTCTTCCCAAATATCTAATATGATCTCAATTGTCTTCACAAACATCTAATATCTTAATTTTCTTTAGAAATATCTGACGTCATCTCAATTTTTTTCACATACATCTAACGTCTTCTAGATTTTCTGTACCAACATCTAATGTCGCAATTTTCTTCATAAACATGTAACCCGAACTTTGAAAATTCCTTTACCATTTCAATAAGAAAGAATACAATTCTATGTTCCTCGTAAACATCTAACATGATCTCAATTTTCTTCACAAATATCTAACATCATCCAAATATTCTTCACTGCATCTAATGTTATCTCAATTTTCTTCACAAAGATCTAACGTTATCTCAATATCATTCATAATATTTATCGTTATCTCAATTTTCTTCCCAAATATCAAACATGATCTCAATTTTCTTCACTAACATCTAATATTATCTTATTTTTTTTTAGAAATATCTGACGTCATCTCAAGTTTCTTCACATACATCTAACGTCACCTTAATTTTCTGTACCAACATCAAATATTGCAATTTTCTTCACATACATCTAACCTGAACTTTGAAAATTCCTTTTCCATTTCAATAAGAAAGAATACAATTCTATTTTCCTCATAAACATCTAATATCATCTCAATTTTCTTCACAAATATCTAACGCCATCACAATATTCTTCACAACATCTAACCGTATCTTAATTTTCTTCATAAAGGTCTAACGTTATCTCAATATCCTTCACACTTTTCTTCCCAAATATCTAAGATGATCTCAATTTTCGTCACAAACATCTAACATCATCTCAGTTTTCTTTAGAAATATCCGACGTCATCTCAATTTTCTTCACATGCATCTAACGTCATCTAAATTTTCTGTACGAATATCTAATATTATCGCAATTTTCTTCATGAACATTTAATGTATTCTCAATTTTCTTCAAAACATCTAATGCCATCTCAACTTTCTTCCAAAATATCTAACATAATTTTAATTTTCTTCACAAACTTCTAATGTCATCCCAATATTCTTCACAACATCTAACGTTATTTCATTTTTAATAGTGCTGGCATCTACTTCGTGATACATTTTATTAATTATAAATAAAACACATTACTTTGTTAGTATCACATAAAATTATGTATTGATTTGTTACTAGTTTCGACTGATAGAGTCTGTTTGATAATGATTACTTAAGTTGTCGAAACTAGTAACAAATCAATAAATAATTTTATGTTTTACTTACAAAATAACTAACAGAGACTGTTTAATAATGATTACTTAAGTAGTCGAAACTAGTAACAAATCTATAAACATCTAATGTGTCCTTAATTTTCTTCCCAAACATCTAATGTCATATCAATTTTCTTCCCTAACATCTAACATAATCTGAATTTTCTTCACAAACTCCTAACGTTATCTAAATTTTGTTCACAAATATCTGACGTCCTTTCAAATCTACCTTCATCTCAATTTTCTTCCCAAACGTCTAATGTCATCTCAACTTTCTTCCAAAATATCTAACATAACTTGAATTTTCTTCACAAACTTCTAACGTCATCTCAATATTCTTCACAACATCTAACGTTATTTCATTTTGAATGGTAGTGGCATCTACTTCGTGATACATTTTATTAATTATAAATTAAACACATCACTTTGTTAGTATCGCATAAAATTATTTATTGATTTGTTACTAGTTTCAACTATTAGAGTCTGTTTGATAATGATTACTTAAGTAGTCGAAACTAGTAACAAATCGATACATAATTTTATGTGATAACAAAATTTAGATGACGTTATAAGTCTATGAAGAAAATTCAGATTATTTTACGTGTTTGGGAAGAAAATTGAGATGACATTAGATGTTTGTGAAGAAAATTGAGAATACATTAGATGTTAATGAAGAAAATTGCGACAACATTAGATATTGGTAGAGAAGATTTAATAGATATTTCATATCTAATGTATTCCCAATAATTTTCTTCCCAAAGATCTAATGTTATCTCAATTTTCTTTCCAAACATCTAACATAATCTGATTTTTTTTCACAAACTTCTAACGTCATCTAAATTTTGTTAACAAACATTTAACGTCATCTCAATTCTACCTTCATCTCAATTTTCTTTACAAACATCTAACGTCCTCTAAATTTTCTGTACCAACATCTAATGTTGTCACAATTTTCTTCATAAACATCTAATGAATTCTCAATTTTCTTCCCAAACATCTAATGTCATCTCAATTTTCTTCCAAAACATCTAACAATCCGAATTTTCTTCACAAACTTCTAATGTCGTGTAAATTTTCTTCACAAACATCTGACGTCATCTCAAATCTACTTTCATCTCAATTTCCTTCACAAACATCTATCGTCATCTAAATTTTCTGTACCAACATCTAATGTTAACGCAATTTTCTTCATAAACATCTAATGTATTCTTAATTTTCTTCTCCAACATCTAATGTCATCTCAATTTTCTTCCCAAACACTTAACATAATCTGAATTTTCTTCACAAACTTCTCATGTCATCTAAATTTTGTTCCCAAACATCTGCCGTCATCTCAAATCTAATGTCATCTCAATCAAACGTTATTCCAATTTTCTTTAGAAACTTCTTTAGAACTTCTTTAGAAATATCTGGCGTTATCTCAAATCTACTTTCATCTAAATTTTCTTCATAAACATCTAAGGTCATTTAAATTTTCTTTCCAAACATCTAACATAATCTGAATTTTCTTCACAAACTTCTAACGTCATCTAATTTTCTTCCCAAATATCTAATGTCATCTCAATTTTCTTCCCAAACATCTAACATAATCTGAATTTTCTTCACAATCTTCTAACGTCATCTAAATTTTGTACCCAAACATCTGACGTCATCTCAAATTTAATGTCATCTCAATCAAACGTTATTCCAATTTTCTTTAGAAACTTCTTTAGAACATCTTTAGAAATATCTGGCGTCATTTCAATTTTCATCATAAACATCTAACGTCATCCCAAATTTCTTCGCAAACATCTAAAGTGCTCCCAATTTTCTTTTCAATTATAAATTTCTTGCCCCATCGTTTCTTTCAACTATTTTCGCATTGGAGACTCATCCTCACCTTCGGTCATGACGGTTAGATCTTCATGTATGAAGAATAAGATCAGATCTATTATGTTTAATGACTTATTGATGACCAATGATATTTATAAGAAAATACGGGGTGTATTAAAAAAAAAAGCAATGTGTGTTACCTCGCATAACGCCACTCCTGTTTCGAGCTTGTCCAGGAAATTCTCAGTGTGCACCCTGAGATGCGGATAGAGCGTCTGGAACCACTCGGCAAGGTCCTCCTTCATGGCGTACAGGTACTCCTCGCTGGACTTGAAGGGCCTCGAGGGCCTCGACATGAGCAGCACCCCCGACATCTTCGCGCACTTTCACCACCCCGCAAAAAAAATTAAAAAAATAATAATCTAACTCTTCTGCTGCGCGCACTCAAAGGTCATTCTAGGTCGTGGGCGGCGTCGCCACTGCTGCCCCTCGTTTCGGTCGTCTGCAGCCTGATGCACGCTGCCGCTCCTGCTGCTGATCTGCAAGAAAAAAACGGAAGAGACGGAGTTAGAAGTGGCACTGGGCGACGGATCGTGTTCAGGGCCGGCTGCGGGTGGAGGCGAAAAAATGGTTTTCACGGTTATGTTCGCTTGTGTACGTGAGTGGTGCTTAAGCAATGTGTGCGCCATTGTTCTTTGAGTGCTTTGGTTTTCAGGCAAGTTTCGTGACGCTTTTGTTTCCCGCTGGAATGGGCGCAACTAAACAATCCGCTTGTCAATCGAAGGCAACCATGTACTTCGTTACATTCTATGTGAGTAGGTACGCAGTGGTACTACCTACCGACTTGTACACAAACAATACGAAGATAGAATATGTGGTTCTCAATTGAAGAAGACGAAAGAGAAAACTATTAGATTGCTTTTGCAAAATGTTTTTTTTTCATATGTGCAATGACAGTTTTTCAAATTTTAAATCTTCTGGTCAAATTTTCTAAGAATTAGAAAAGTGCTTAGTTTAGACATGTTAGGTTAGTTAAGGTTAGACCAGCTGCTAGCAAATCAACAAAACAAAAACTGGATGCTTTTGCAAAATGTTTTTTTTTTCATATGTGTAATGACAGTTTTTCAAAATTTAAATCTTCTGGTCAAATTTTCTAAGAATTTTATAGGTTAGTTTAGGTTAGACCAGCTGCTAGCAAATCAACAAAACAAAAACTGGATGCTTTTGCAAAATGTTTTTTTTTCATATGTGTAATGACAGTTTTTCAAAATTTAAATCTTCTGGTCAAATTTTCTAAGAATTTTATAGGTTAGTTTAGGTTAGACCAGCTGCTAGCAAATCAACAAAACAAAAACTGGATGCTTTTGCAAAATGTATTTTTCATATGTGCAATGAAGCATCGAAATCTTGTCAAAATTACTAAGAATTAGTACTTAGGTTATGATGTGTTACAGCCTTAACTCTTTAATATTTCAACGTGGGCGTTATTTCAAGTTTCATATGCCGCTGAAGTTTGCATTAAAATTACGCCGAGTCGAGAACTGCCAGAGATTTATGGTTTTCAGCGGGGACTGCTTAATGGCGCCCTTCAATTGTTTCCGCGCAACCCCAATCCCTCGATAATTAAACACGACGTCCCTTAATGCGTTTCCGCCCCAAGGGATGCAAGGAGCCATTCCCTTCTGGACGGCGCTGATTGATCTCTGGAGCTGACGGTGGTTTGGGGTCGCTGGGGGGAGCGCCATTGCGACCCCTATGGGGGGTGCGTCCACCGGCGATGAGGGTAACCGTATTAAAATTGCTGGGGGCATCTGCAATATCACGGCGATGGACGTGCGGTTTTATTAAGGAACGAAACGAAAAGGAATTTCGTCGCGATTTTTCATGCCTGCACAAACAGATAGACATACAGATACCCAGAAAGATAACCGGATAACCAGATAGGCATATAAACGGTTACACAGATAAATCTGTGCATATACAGATAGACAAACAATCAGATCAACAGATAACCAGATAAACAGATGGGCAATCAGATGAATACACAGACGCACCTGTGAATCTACAGATAGACAAATAACCGGATAACCACATAGGCATATAAACGGTTACACATATATACCTGTGTATCTGTTTACAGATAACCAGATCAACAGATATCCAGATAGACATATAAGCAGACAGACGGTTACACAGACGCACCTGAGTATGTACAGATAACTGGATAACCAGATAGGCAGATAAACGGTTACAGAGATAAACCTGTTTATATACAAATAGACAGACAACCAGATCAACATATAACCAGATAAATAGACAGGCATTCAGATAATTACACAGATGCACCTGTGTATATACAGATAGACAAATAACCGGATAACCAGATAGGCATATAAACGGTTAAACATATACACATGTGTATATACAGATAGACAGATAACCAGATCAACAGATAACCGGATAAACATATAAGCAGACAGACGATTACACAAATGCACCTGAGGTACCTACAGATAACTGGATAACCAGATAGGCAGATAAACGGTTACAGAGATTAACCTGTTTATATACAGATAGACAGACAACCAGATCAACAGATAACCAGATAAATAGATAGGCAATCAGATGAGTACATAGACGCACCTGTGTATATACAGATAGACGAATAACCGGATAACCAGATAGGCATATAAACGGTTACACAGACATACCTGTGTGTATACAGAAAGACAGATAACCAGATAAACAGTTAGACATATAGATGGTTCACAGGTGCATCTGTGTATATACAGTAAGTCAGATAACCGGATAACCAGATAGGCATATAAACCTTTACACATATACACATGTGTAAATACAGATGGACACATAACCAGATCTACAGATAACCGGATAAACATATAAGCAGACAGACGGTTGCACAGATGCACCTGTGTATATATAGATAACCGGATAACCAGATAGGGATATAAACGGTTATACAGATAAACCAGTTTATATCCAGATAGACAGACAACTGGATTAACAGATAACCAGATAAACAGATAGGTATTCAGATGACTACACAGACTCATATGTGTATATACAAATAGATAAATAACCGGATAACCAGATAGGCATATAAACGGTTATACAGATATACCTGTGTATATACAGATAGACCGATAACCAGATAAACAGTTACGCATATAGATGGTTGACAGGTGCATCTGTGTATATACATATAGTCAGATAACCGGATAACCAGATAGGCATATAAACCGTTACACCTGTGTTACACCTAATACCTAACACCTAAGACGGTTACACAGATGCACCTGTGTATATACAGATAACCGGATAACCAGATAGGCAAATAAACGGTTACACAGATTAACCTGTTTATACGGGGTGTTAAAAAAAGAGTGTAAAATATTTAAGGTCGTAGAAGTATGAACCACAATAAAAAAAGTCTTGATAAAGATGGGTCCTCAAAATAACGGTTTCGGAGATATGGAAGATTATTCTTTTTACAATTATAATTACAATTGCAATTATAATTACAATTACACAACAAATAAATATTTGTCAATATACTAGAAAAAGACAGGTATTTTTTAAACATGGCGGAAACTAAAACTCCTACTGTGAAAATCAACGAACAATTGAAAGTTGATGGTTCAAATTTGCAAGTTTCAGTTACGTCAAAGTTTTAATTGAACTGCGAATACCTGCCAAATTTTTAATTTCAACTGCACAAAACTGCAACATTTCCGATTGAAACTGCCAAAATCTCTACAATAATCAATTTCCTTTGGTTAGCTCTGTTGAAAATATCGAAAACTATTTTTATTAATGTATTACATTATTATTATTACTTTCAAAACTATCGAAATTTATCAAACTCTACATCACAGTTGGTCTGCCTAACCTAACCTAACCTAACCTTCAACTGCACAAAACTGCAAAATTTCCGATTGTAACTGCCAAAATCTCTACAATATTCAATTTCATTTGGTTAGCTCTGTTGAAAATATCGAAAATAAACTATTTTTATTAATGTATTACATTATTATTAATAATTTCAAAACTATTGAAATTTATCAAACTCTACATCACAGTTGTTCTGCCTAACCTAACCTAACCTAACCTAACCTAATCTGCACTTACAATTGTGTCAAAGTTTTAATTCAACTGCCGAAACCTGCCACGGTTTTAATTGGAAGTGATCAAATCTTAAAAAAAAAGTCTAATAATTGGTCAAGTTTTCATTTTATCAATCTCTATGTCACAGATTCTCTACCTAATCTAATCAAGCCTAACCTATTAAATTTACAACGACAACTGTCAAAATCCCACATATTTTGAACTGATACTGTCAAAATCCGTCATATTTTCAAATGCTACTATCAAAATATGAAATGTTTTTACATTAAGCTGCGAAAATCTGTACGATTTACAAATTCAACTGTCAAATTCAATAGGATTTTGAAAGTTTATGGGAATTGCCAATTGCAATTGTGTCAAAGTTTTAACTGAACTGCTGAAACCTGCCAAAATTTTAATTAGAACTGCACAAAGCTGCAAAATTTCCGATTGTAACTGCCAATTTTCGATTTTGTTTGACCAACTCTATTAAAAAATCGAAAACTATTTTTATAAAAAAAGTTTTTGCTACTATCAAAATATGATTTTTTTTTACATTAAGCTGCGAAAATCTGTACGATTTACAAATTCAACTGTCAAATTCAATAATATTTTGAAAGTTTATGATAATTGTCAGTTGCAATTGTGTCAAAGTTTTAACTGAACTGCCGAAACCTACCCAATTTTTAATTGGAATTGCACAAAGCTGCAAAATTTCTGATTTTAACTGCCAATTTTCATTTTTTTGGGTCAACTCTGTCGAAACATCGAAAACTGTTTTTATAAATATATTAGTTATTTATTACTAATCGAAATTTATCAAACTCTACGTCATAGTTCCTCTACCTAACCTAACCCAACCTAACCTATTAAATTTATATTGACAACTATCAAACTTCGTCATATTTTCAACTGTTACTGTGAAAATATGTAAACCTTACTTTAAGCTGCGAAAAGTACAACTGTCAAATACAATAGGCTTTCGAAAGTTTATGGGCATTGCCAATTGCAATTGTGCCAAAGTTTTAACTGAACTGCTGAAACCTGCCAAATTTTTAATTGGGACTGCTCAAAACTGGAAAATTTTCGGATGAAACTGTAATAATTTATCAAATTTTCATCTTCTCTTGGTTAAATCCAAGGTTAAATATGTTAAATACGATGTTTCGACAATAAAAAAGTGTACAATTTCCAACTGAATTTGTTAAAATCTGTCTATTTTTTTTAAACAGATTTTTTTATGTTTTTAAAATTTGTACGTGCAGTTATCCAAATATGTAAAATGTTTAGCTTCAGTCCTAATAAGCTCTTCAATGTAATTGTAACAGTCATATTTGTATGAAATTTGCTGCTGTTTTAATAAAAATTCGGCAAATTTTCAAGACCAACTGTCGAAATCGACAGTTGTTTCAGAACACCCTGTGTATTCTACGTGACTCAAAATATTGTGTGTGTTTTAGGCACATTGCTTGGATACTTGGAGACTGAGATCAACCAGATCAGATCAACAGATCAGATCATCAGATCAGATCAACAGATCAGATCAACAGATCAGAACAACAGATCAGAACAGGTCAGATCAACAGATCAGATCAGCAGATCAGATCAATAGATCAGATAACCGATCAAATCAACAGATAACCAGATCAACAAATAACCAGATAAACAGATAGGGTGACAGACGGTTACACAGATATGCTTGTATGTATATCCAGATAGGCATTGCAGAGCATTATAGACGTATAAATACTCATAGACAGAGGTGTTACAGAGCCATAGACAGACAGACAGACAAATAGATAAACATATTTGCAGACAGGAAGACAGACACACGCAATCAAGCACAATCAGGCATGCAGAAAGACACCTCAAACTAGCACAAAACGGAGGAAACTCGTAAACCGCATTTCCTGGACGGCAGACGCGAAGTAAGGAAAACCCTGCACATCAAGTGCCATTAATTGTCTGCCGGGGCGCGCCAGATGGCGCCACTCCTGCAGCCCCTGCGTAATTTTCCCGCGGGCCGTCCCTGACCCGGGGGGTAATTAGGGCCGGAAAGTGGGCCGCAACCCTGGGATGCGATCCAGGCGGCTCTGAATGTTTCATCAAGGCCGTGGCGCCCTTCACTTGTTATTTTTTACGGTTTGTTTGGATGGACGCCCGGCGCCGGAATCGATTAACCCAGGGACGGTGCTGCAGGGACGTTTTTCACAGCAATACCACAAAAATAAACTAAAACTTCCCAATGGAGAATAGTAACAAAAACTTGCCAAAGAAGATAACTATCTAACTAGAAAACTAAAACTTGCGGATAACCGGATAACCATTAACCGAGTAGTAATGATTTTGTTTTAGATTAAGGAGAACACATTTTTTTGCCCAATTATACTTACAAATTAAATTCTTGAATATTCAACAGAAACAAAATATTCACTTCGCCTATTTATTGCCAAATGGCTGGGCATATAGTTGACGGAAATATTTAGTACCACAAACAAATACTTCACATAACTATAACTTCATAATCGGCTTTCCTCCACCGATTAATCACACCAATTTTCACATTTCTGTTCCTCGCCATCCCATTATCATTCCCAGCTCGTATCTTACGTCAAATTTATAAATTAAGCTGCGATAGCGGTCCAAATCCTTTAATTCCTCTTATCGATGCGTAGATCGACGGTCTTAACAAATATAATGTGAAATTGGAATTTAAAAAATGGAATAACAAGTGACGTACTGCGGGGGGCTTAAAGGGGGACGAAACGTCGGCCTGGGAATGCGACCCGTGCTGACGCAACGCATCTGTGTGTACGCATTAACGGATTGCCACACAGGAAAGCGATACAGATTGTGATGAAGTGTTGTTTATGCGTTGGTCAATCACCAGGAGATTACAGAAATTCTTAGATTAAACGGGATCAGATTCGGCTTATATGTAAAGGCAGTCAAATAGTAGCGAAGTAATTTTAGAATATTAAGTTAAGTTGATTTGTATAAGTAATTTTAGAATATTAAGGACTGTTCAAAAACAAAGAACAAAAATTGTTCCTATTCTAGAATTAAAATAACAAAACAACCGAAGAACACCAAAATTCTTGATCTATTAGACCAAAATCAGGAATATTCGTTCTGTTTGGTTGTTTCTTTAATTCAGACTTGATCCAATTGGAAGAATTTTGGTTGGATGTAAAACAAACACAACCAAAAAGAACCAAATTTGTTGATCTTCGTCTAATAGATCAAGAATTTTGGTTCTGTTTGGTTCTTTTATTATTTTAATATAGACCAAGATGAAGATCTTGCTCTAATAGATCAAGAACTTTGATGTTCTTTGGTTGTTTTATTTTTTGAATTTCAGACTTGTTCCAATTGGAAGAATTTTGGTTGGAAGTAAAACAAACACAACCATAAAGAACCAAATTTCCTTATCTTGGTCTATATTAAAATAATAAAAGAACTAAACAGAACCAAAATTCTTGATCTACTAGAACAAGATCAACAAATTTGGTTCTTTTTGGTTGTGTTTGTTTTACATCCAACCAATTTTTTTCCAGTTGGATCAAGTCTGAATTAAATAATAACCAAACAGAACCAAAATTCTTCATCATGCTCTAATAGATCAAGAACTTTGATTTTGTTTGGTTGTTTTATTTTTTGAATTTCAGTCTTGATCCAGTTGGAAGAATTTTGGTTGGAAGTAAAACAAACACAACCAAAAATAAACAAAATTTCTTTATCTTGGTCTATATTAAAATAATAAAAGAACCAAACAGAACCAAAATTCTTGATCTATTAGACCAAGATCAACAAATTTGGTTCTTTTTGGTTGTGTTTGTTTTACATCCAACAAAATTTCTTCCAATTGCATCAAGTCTGAATTAAAAAAAAAACAACCAAACAGAACCAAAATTCTTAATCTTGCTCTAATAGATCAAGAACTTAGATTTTGTTTGGTTGTTTTATTTTTTGAATTTCAGACTTGATCCAATAGGAAGAATTTTGGTTTGAAAAAAAGCAAACACAACCATAAAGAACCAAATTTCTTTTTCCATTTTACTAAGTTTGAAGAATACAAAATCCTTGCGAATTTTGCAAATATTTATACCTACTTCTAAAAATTATTATTAAAAAAATCTTATTATTATTGATTGAGTTATTGATTCTCATTTATATTTTATTTGTTTCTTAACTGAAATCTGTTTCTTCTGGTATGTTACTGAGGAAGATTGTATTGAGTTTTTTTAAGATTACGATTGGATTAATTGGATTAATTGGATTAAGATTGCATTGAGATCTTTGTTATTCGTTTCGTACGACCTCCAGTTTCTGCTGCTATATCTATTTACCGCCGAAGACTGTATTCGGGACTGACCATCAATCCGTCGAACTGTTTTATTTGCTTTACGCAATCGTCAATCATTTCTATTGGACGAAGTCGGATATTAAAATAATAAAACAACCGAAGAGAACCAAAATTCTTGACCTATTAGAACAAGATCAATAATTTTGGTTCTGTTTGCTTCTTTTTTTAAATCAGACTTGATCCTATTGGAAGAATTTTGGTTGGAAGTAAAACAAACACAACCAAAAAGAACAAAATTTCTGTATCGTGGTCTATATTAAAATAATAAAAGAACCAAACAGAACCAAAATTCTTGATCTATTAGACCAAGATCAACAAATTTGGTTCTTTTTGGTTATGTTTGTTTTACATCCAACGAAAATTCTTCCAATTCGATCAAGTCTGAATTATAAAAAAACAACCAAACAGAACCAAAATTCTTGATCTTGCTCTAACAGATCAAGAAATTTGATTTTGTTTGGTTGTTTTATTTTTTGAATTTCAGACTTGGTCCAATGGTTCCAACCAAAATTGTTTCTATTGGACCAAGTTTGAAATTAAAATAATAAAACAACCGAAGAGAATCAAAATTCTTGATCTTGCTCTAATAGATCAAGAACTTTGATTTTGTTTGGTTGTTTTATTTTTTGGATTTCAGACTTGGTCCAATAGGAAGAATTTTGGTTTGAAGTAAAACAAACCCAACCATAAAGAACCAAATTTCTTTTTCCATTTTACTAAGTTTGAAGAATACAAAATCCTTGCGAATTTTGCAAATATTACTACCTACTTCTAAAAATTATTATTAAAAAAATCTTGTTGTTATTGATTAAGTTATTGATTCTCATTTAGGTTTTATTTGTTTCTTAACTGAAATCTGTTTCTACTGGTATGTTACTGAGGAAGATTGTATTGAGTTTTTTTTAAGATTATGATTGGATTAATTGGATTAATTGGATTAAGATTGCATTGAGATCTTTGTTATTTGTTTCGTACCTATTGATAAAAGCGCAGAATAAAAAAAATCTGATACCGATTCTCATAGAAATTTGTTATAAGTCTTCTCATAGGTTGTTAAGTCTTGCCAACTTAACGACCTCCAGTTTCTGCTGCTATATCTATTTACCGTCGAAGACTGTATTCGGGACTGACCATCCATAACATGCATGTATTGCATGGCTGCATGAAAATAAAGAATCGAAAATTGAAATTGACCATCAATCCGTCGAACTGTTTTATTTGCTTTGCGCAATCGTCAATCGATCGATTGATAGTTTGAGGCGTCAAGGGGTTGAAGTGGGACAGTTTTTAGGCCGCGACACGATAAAAGGAGGTGATGTAAAATTCATCACGGCCTACATTCCCGCTTTATCGATGAACGACCTAATTAAACAGCTGCGACTCGATACAAACAAATGATGAACGACACGATGACGGGATTAAAACGAAGAGATTTTCATGGCGAAATTAAACGAGCAACTTTAATGGAGTTTGCTAACGAGTTTGATATAGGTTGGCCGCAAGAATTGGTCTCATTTAAATTTGATTAAAAGTATGCATGACTGAACTACTAGCAATTGCAGAAATGGTTCAGTTTTGGTTTTGGTTCCAAGGGTCATGAAAAATTAAGTTCGAATTGCTCTTATTAACATAACAGCGCTTGCTGTTCATAACCTATGAACCAAGTATATGCCTAAGCAGGTACCCACTAATAGTAGGTACCTGACTATTAGTGGTCCCACGTTGGGCTCCAAAATTTCATCCACTTGCACTAGACTAACAAAATGTTCAGGACATTATTTTTATATTGTCGCATAGAATTTCAACAAATTTTCGTATCGAAGGATGTTTTCCTCGTCAACTGGTGTTATGCAGCAGCACATTAAAATTACAGAAATAGTTCAGTTTTGGTTTTGGTTCCAAAGGTCATGAAAAATAAAGTTCGAATTTCTTTCCTAACCTATGAACCAAGCATATGTAGATTCCTGACTATTTGTGGCCCCTCGTTGGGCTCCAAAATTTCACCCACTTGCACTAGACTAAAAAATGTTTAAGATATTATTATTATTTTGTCGCATAGAATTTCCACAAATTTTCTTATCACCGATAGTTTTCCTCGTCAACTGGTCTTCGCCGCCGAATTTCCCGGAATGGTGGTTATTGCAAAAAAAAATCAGCGAAAAGCTGACGGGCTACGGAGAAGGCCGCGATATTCAAAATTATGCAAAAATTTTCACCGAACTTCGCCGCCGGCTTCGCGGAATCCCTAATCGAACGGCCATTAATATTTATGTCGCGAATAAATTTTCAATGCCGCACTATCTGCCAGATTGTTAGCAACAAAAAAAAACAAAGGCCTCTCGTCCTTGCGGCTTATCAAAGCAATTCCGAGTTTCAATTGTTTATTGGTTTAAATGATAATGCTGGTCCATAAAAAAATTGAGAAGTTTAATATCGTAGTTTTCTGTTTTTGTTTTGTTTCATTACTATGACTATTGCACTTGTCACATTTACATATGAAACTTAGTAACATACTAACTTTACTAATAGTAACTTACTTTTTAGTATTCTCTGGCGTGGAGCGAACAATTTTTTGCTTTATATTTGTAAGAGATTTGATGCCAAACTAGTTGGAAGACATTTTTATAATATTTATTAAATATTTGTCAATGTCAATACGAGCAATGGTCATGCAAAATATGTTTCGTGCATAGTACCTCGCATAGATAATACCCGCTACAGCGGGTATTATCGGAAGTCACTATGCACGAAACATATTACTAATTGATAATTGGTCTTATCATGTTATAGAAGACTTGTATATATTTAATTAGGTATCAAAACTACGATCGCTTATCGACGGCGGTAATCAGTCATAGCAGCAGCAACGTCTGCCTTCAAATCCCAAGACACAAAACCTATTCGTATTTAATTATCGATTGGTGCCTGGCTGAAAACGGAACCTTCCCGTAACAGAAACAATTATTCCTCGAGTTTTGCACTGTCACGGTGCATGGCTTATAAAAATCAGGGCAGGACACTTGGGCGTAACCTGTGGCCGTTTCACAACCCTGAGCGATTATGCCCAGCATTAATATTAATAACTTTTGATTGCCGGGGCCCCGTTTTGGAACTCTGCTGCGTTTACTGGCACAATGAAATTAATTAGCATAAACGAGAATCAATACTGCGCACAGGATTATGGATGATGATGGACTTTATTGCTGAGACGTAATTGATTATGTGCGAGTATGAGTTGTGAAAATTGCAGACTCAAAACCATTAACGAATCGAGGACGTATTTGCGGTGCAGTTAAAATGGAAGCAAGTTTGGAGCCCAACGTGGGGCCACATATATTTACGTACCCAGAGGATTTAATAAGGTTAGGTTAGGTTAGATGGGAGAATGTAAACTGCGCCAATGGTGGTATAATTCTTTCTAACTTGCCAATAATCCCACTTGTAAACTGCAAGAATGCCCCATGTGGTGTTACGAGATACTTAATTGCAGGGCTTGTACCTGTTTCTGCGTAGCCCGACTTAAAACCGAAATCCGGATTAAAACCGGAAATGGAAGAGTGAAATTCAATTATAATTCAATGCATTATTCTTGTAATATGCAATTTTGTGTAATTTCAACTGATATTTCAAGTACTCTTGACTGATATCTCGAAACCCAGCAAAAGAAAATTAATCAAATGAATTACTGATTATGTAAAAATCATTAAACCATTATTAAACCATTGTATATAGAAACATTGCGTATACATTTATTTATACTTCTATATTTATCAGACATGTTTAGTCTATCGGTAATATCCTAAACATGTCTGATAAATGTGGAAGTAATATTTCTATAGTAAAACATATTTTTATATCTCCCGTGAAAATATGTTCTTAAAATTTATAATAGACTTAATTTGGCAAATATAAATATGTCTACGAATATGTAATAATATTTAAACGTCGGTTAAACATTATTCATTGAACATGTTCAGTATAAACATGTGTATGAATATGTTTTTTAAACGTTGGTTAAACATTATTCATTGAACATGTTCAGTATAAACATGTGTATGAATATGTTTTTTAAACGTTGGTTAAACATTATTCATTGAACATGTTCAGTATAAACATGTGTATGAATATGTTTATTACACGTTGGTTAAACATTATTTATTGAACATGTTCAATGTTATAGAAGTTATATTCCCTTAGTGGATAAATAATTTACATATCTTATAATTTAAAGTAAAACATGTTTAGTATATCAGCCAGGAAAACATGTAGAATACGAGATAAATGTAGAAGTAATATTTCTATAGTGATTAAATAACCTACATACCTTATGATTTAAAGTAAAACATACTTTTTATATCTCCCGTGAAAACATGTTCTTAAAATTTATAATAGAATATAATAGAATAGAATTTATAATTTGGCAAATATAAATATGTCTACGAATATGTAATAATTTTTAAACGTCGGTTAAACATTATTCATTGAACATGTTCAGTATAAACATCTGTATAAATATGTTTTTTAAACGTTGGTTAAACATTATTCATTCAACATGTTCAGTATAAACATGTGTATGAATATGTTTTTTAAACGTTGGTTAAACATTATTCATTGAACATGTTCAATGTCATAGAAGTCATATTCCCATGTGGATAAATAATTTACATATCTTATAATTTAAAGTAGAACATGTTTAGTATATCACCCTGGAAAACATGTTCTTAAAATTAATAATAGACTTATTTTAACGAATCAAAACATGTGTAGCAATATGTTATTTAAGCATGGGTTAAACATTATTGATTGAACATGTTCGATTGATTACAACTTATCATCAGGTGGCATTTTGTTCAATATGTTAAAAATTATAGATCTAACATGTTCTATTGATAAATGTCGAAATCATATTACTATCGTTGATAAATAACCTACTTATTTTAGGATTTAAAGTAACAAGCATGTTTTGTATGTCACCCGTTAAAACATGTTCTTAAAATTAATAATAGACTAATTTTTAACAAATATTATATGTGTCATCGTGTGAAGAACATCAAATTTGGTCCAATGGATGAAGAATTTTTATTCTTTTTGCGAACGGATTTCTTTTTAGTGGATAGTTAACAGTTTGAAGAAATTTGGTTTACTTAGGTTATTAATTCAATTCAATTCAATTCAATTTTGCTTTTGTTACAAAATTGATTCCATTGAAAATTGGCCTTGAAATTTTCGTAAACTTGTTAAATTTTTTTTAAGAATTTTCCTTAACTTAGGCTTTGTTATAAAATTGGATGGTAACAATTATGCAATTTTCTGAAAAAAAATGGATTACTTTAAATCTTTGGAAAGTGAAGTCCAATTCTTTAGAAACTTTAACAGTTTGCAAAGTTTTGGCCAATTTTAAGAATAGACATACTATTGTTTGTTTTGAACTTGATTCAATTATTGAAGAGACCATTTCTGCAAATACTATTTCTGGCTAACATTAAATCTTTAAAAAATAAAGCCTAACATTTTACATACATTATTACATGTATAGGTGGCAAAGTAAAAATATAAATTGAAAAAAAACTATTTAGAAGGTTTTCTGATTTGGAAAATTTTGCCAAATTTTTAGTACGGATGTTTTGCTATTGGTTTTTAAATTTGTTTATTTGTTAAAGGACTCATTTTTAGTACGGATGTTTTGCTATTTGTTTTTAAATTGATTGATTAGTTAAAGGACTAATCTTTAGAAGATGAATACATTTGTTTTTGGAAAATTTTGGATAACTATGGTAATAGTTTGCCGTTTATTTTAAACTTGAAATCATAATTTACTGTAAAATATGTAGCGAAGTATTCTCTGAATGTCTGTGCCAAATTTCGATTGAATATTTAGTATTTTGTATACACATATTGTTGTTTGTTTTGAACTTGATTCAATTATTGAAGGGAACATTTTCCCAAATTCTGTTCTGGCTAACATTGAATCTTGAGAAAATGAAGGCCAACTATTTAGAAAGATTTGGAAAATTTTGGCTAATTTTTAGTGCGGATGTTTCCTGTTTGTTTTTAAATTAGTTGATTTGTTAAAGGACTAATCTTTAGAACATAAATGCATTTGTTTTTGGAAAATTTTGGATAACTATCTTAATATTTTGCCGTTTATTTAAAACATGGAATAATTATTTACTCTAAAATATGTAGAGAAGTATTCTCTGAATATCTGTGCCAAATTTCGATTGAATATTTGGCATTTTGTATACACATATTGTTGTTTATTTTGAACTTGATTCAGTTATTAAAGGGAACATTTTCCCAAATTCTGTTCTGGCTAACATTGAATCTTTAGAAAATGAAGCCCAACTATTTAGAAAGATTTGGAAAATTTTCCTGTTTGTTTTTAAATTGATTGATTTGATAAAGGACTAATCTATAGAAGATGAATACATTAGTTTTAGGAAAATTTCGATTGAATATTTGGCATTTTGGAGAATTTTGGTCAACTTAGGGTATTAATTTTTTGATTTTTGTTTTAATATTAGTTCATTGAAGCAATTATACAATTTTCTAGACAAAATTAAATTATTAGAAAATGAACTTCATTTTTTAGAATCTTTAGAAATTTTGGTTAACTTAGGATATTAATATTATATTTTTGTTTCAAAATTTATTCAATTGAAGGCCAATATTCGTTTTATAAACTTTTACATTTTTTAAGAACTTTCCTTAAGTTAGGGTGTGTTATAAAATTGGATTGTAAATTATGCATTTATCTGAAAAAAATGGATTACATTAAATCTTTAGAAAGTAAAGTCCAATTTTTTAGAATCTTTAACGATTTGCTAAATTTTGGCCAAATATAAGTATGGACATAATGATGTTTGAACTTAATTCAATTATTGAAGGGGCCATTTGTGCAAATACAATATCTGGCTAACATTAAAACTTAAAAAAATTTAACCCAACTATTTAAAAATGTTTTCAGATTTGGAAAATTTTTGCTAATTTTTAGTACGGATGTTTTGCTGTTGGTTTTTAAGTTGGTTGATTTGTTAAAGTACGACTTTTTAGCACATCAATAAATTTGTTTTTGGAAAATTTTGGATAATAGTGGTAATATTTTGCCGTTTATTTCAAACTTGAAATAATTATTTTTTCTAAAATATGTAGCAAAGTATTCTCTGCATATCAGTGCCAAATTTTGATTGATTATTTGGCATTTTGGAGAATTGTGGCTAACTTAGGGTATTGATATTTTGATTTTTATTTCAAAATTGGTTTAATTGAAGCAATTGCAATAACAATAAATATTTAGAAGACGAACGCCTTTTTTTTAGAAACTTTCCCATTTTAGAGAACTTTGGTTAGCTTAGGGTATTGATAATTTGCCATTTATTGTAAACAAGAATGATTGTCTCTGAAACCTATAGGGAGATATTCTCTGAATATTAGTTCCCAATTTTCATGTAAAATTAGTCATATTGGAGAATGTTGGTTAAGGTATCGATATTTTGCTCTTTGTTTAAAAAATCGAATTTTGAACTTTTTGAACTTTGGTAAATTTCGAGTAGCTATTGATACTACTAATGTAGTATTTGTAATCTAATAATAGTAATCTAATTTTAATTATTTTTAATAACCTGACACTGTTATATCCATTAGGATCATAATAGTGTGAAATATACTATACTATATTTTACTCTTTGTTTTTAAATTACTCTTACTCTTACTATTACTCTCACTTGTAGTCAATAATACAATATTCTAGACAATATTAAATAAAACAAAAGGAATAACTTTTTTTTTGGGAAACTTTAGCATTTTGGAGAACTTTGGTTAGCTTAGTGTATTGATATTTAATTATTTGTTGGAAACTTGTAATAGTTATGTTCTCTGAAACCTATAAGAGGTTATTGTCTGAATATTAGTTCTCAATTTTGATGTAATATTAGGCTTTTTGTACAATTTTGGTAAATTTCAAGTAGCCATCGATATTTTCAAAATTGATTCAATTGAAGTAATTCGTATTTTGAACTTTGGTAAATTTCGAGTAGCTATTGATATTTTGCTCTTTATTTTTAAATTACTCTTATTCGTACTCAAAAATACAATTTTCTAGGCAATATTAAATAAAACACAGGGCATAACATTTCTTTTGGGAAACTTTTGCATTTTGGAGAACTTTTGGAGTATTGATATATTGATATTTGTTGGAAACTTGTAATACTTATTTTCTCTGAAACCTATAAGAGGATATTGTCTGAATATTAGTTCTCAATTTTGTTGTAATATTTGGCGTTTTGTACAATTTTGGTAAATTTCGAGTACCTATCGGTATTTTCAAAATTGGTTCTATTGAAGTATTTAGGTTTTGTTATTGGTTGTAACAATTATTCAATTTTCTGAAAAATGTTTGTCGAGGTGATGTACCTCTTACCATTCCACATTAGATTAGAATGTTACGATCCAAAAATGTTCGCAGCTTTTTGACAGTTGAAGTTATAGCGATTGCCTTGAAGAAAACTTGCAGGATTTTCTGCAATTTACTAGAACACATCGATTTCTCCAATTTTTTCATGCTTTTTTCTGGCGCACGTCTCGCGAGTAATGAGCGTCAAATTGAGACATCTCGCACATGCTATCGCAATTACGAGGCATGAAAAACCAGTCCCCGGTGTCGTGAGACAGGCCCAAAAACAACCGAGCATACAGGCTCCCAATCACCACGTCCGATTAATTACTTAATGGCCAGGCACTTGAAAAACCATCACTTCCGAAACGTCGCAGATCAACCCGCCAGAAAAGCGACGAGGTTTCATGTGCACCGACCACAATTTCCTGGACTGATTATCGCGAGGATTAATTATTTCCTAATTAGCGCACGTAACTATTTTTTTTTTGGCGCACAAAAATTCACGTCACATAACTTTTTCGCAATTTTTTTTTTTGGGTAATTTGTGGACAGCTTACTTCGTTAATGCGGTGGTTATTCCTGGTGCACTGAGGGATGCTCGCGGGTCGTTTTTTAAATATTTTTACGCGTCCGCGGGCTCGCGTGGGTCTAACGGGTCTCGGACCCGGGTCGTTCGGTACTGACTCTACGTGAGCCGCGCCGTGTATACATACACGAGGACTCGGCGAGGACGCGACGCCCGCGAAGGTGGGGGCGTCGGGGGGCGGCTGGCAGCGCTTTGGTGGAGGCGGCGGGATGCGGCGCCGGACTCGAACCCCAGCCAATCGATACCGCAGGGGTGGAAGGTGGAGCGGGGCGCCAGGTGGTGGGGGGCGTCGGCGGCGTCGGAGGCTGCGTCGCACGCGACGACGCACCCCCGGCACTTGTTGATTTATTGGGCGCGTCGCGACGCTGCGATCGCAATCGCTACAGAAGACGGGGATATATGGGGGTTGGAATTGGAATAAGTGCTGTTTTTATGGAGTTCTGCTCGGTTGAATTTAATCAAATTTAACTTCCTTATTACATATTCTATAAACTCTACAAAAAAATTAAAACTAAAGCAACCCCCTTCATTAGATTTCGCACTTTCAAAACTTTTTCAACATTATTACGAAAAACGCTCAAAATGCACGATTCTTTCATATTTGAGTGTTAGTCTTGCAATTTTAATGAAACTGCCTATATTTATTAACCATTCCATGAACTTGATGCAAACACAAAAATTTCAAAATACCGCATGACTTTATTCTAGACTATTGTCCCAAAAATTGCAAAAAATTGTTAAATTTCAAAGTCGTATTTTGACGAATCGAATTTTGAAATTGTGTCAAAATACAGTTTCAAAATTCGATTCGATATTTTGACAATCAAGTTGAGTTTTAGTACACAAATTTTATACATACTCAATATAGTTGTATTATCATATTAATATCATTATAAGTTGAGTTTAAGTACAACAGTTTGATTCGAAATCAATATCAGATGATTGTATTTTGACAATTAAATTGCGTTTTAGTACACCAATTTCATACATAATCAATATACTCGTATTATCATTTTAATATCAATATTAGTAGAGTTTTGGTACTACAATTTGATTAACAATCAATATAAAATGATTGTATTTTGACAACAAAGTTGAGTTTTAGTACACCAATTTTATGCATAATCAATATAGTCGTATTATCATTGTAAATGATTGTATTTTGACAATCAAGATGAGCTTTAGTACACCAATTTTATACATAATCAATATACTCGTATTATAATATTAATATCATTATTAGTTGAGTTTTAGTACAATTAGTTCAAGTACAACACAATCAATATCATTAACAAATGATTGTATTCTGACAATTAAGTCGAGTTTTAGTACGCCAACTTTATGCATAATCAATATACTCCTATTATCATTGTAAATGATTGTATTTTGACAATTAAGTCGAGTTTTAGTACACCAATTTTATTCATAATCAATATCAATGACAAATGATTGTATTTTGACAATCAAGTTAAGTTTTAGTACACCAATTTTATACATAATCAATATACTCGTGTTATCACATTAATATCATTATTAGGTGAGCTTTAGTATAACAATTTATTTATAATCAATATCAATATTAATTAGTATTGAGTATTTTGACAATTAAATTCAGTTTTAGTACACCAATTTTATACATAATCAATATACTCGTATTATCATTGTAAATAATTTTACTTTGACAATCAAGTTGAGTTTTAGTACATAAATTTTACCCATAATCAATATACTCGTAATATCGTATTAATATAATTGTTAGTTGAGTTTTAGTACAACAATTTGATTCATAATCAAAATCAATATCAAATGATTGGCATTTTGATAATCAAGTTGAGTTTTAGTACACCAATTTTATACATAATCAATATAATTGTACTATCATTAAAAATGATTTTATTTTGACAATCAAGTTGAGTTTTGTACACCAATTTTGTTCATAATCAATATCAATGACAAATTATTGTATTTTGACAATCAAGTTAAGTTTTAGTACACCAATTTTATACATGATTAATATACTCATATTGTCATCGTAAATGATTGTATTTTGATAATCAAGTCGAGTTTTAGTACACCAATTTTATACGTAATTAATATACTCATAGTGTCATTGTAAATGATTGTATTTTAAAAATCAAGTTGAGTTTTAGTAAACCAATTTTATACATAATCGATATACTCGTCTTATCATATTAATATCGTTATTAGTTGAGTTTTAGTACAACAACTTGGTTCTTATTCAATATCAAATGATTGTATTTTGACAATCAAGTTGAGTTTTAGTACACTATTTTTATGCATAATCAATATACTCGTATTATCGTTCTATATGATTTTATTTTGACATTCAAGTTGAGTTTTAGTACACCAATTTTATACAAAATCAATATACTCGTATTATTGTATTAATATCATTATTAGTTGAGTTTTAGTACAACAATTTGATTCGTAATCAATGTGAAATGATTGTATTTTTACTATCAAGTTGAGTTTAGTACACCAATTTTAAACATAATCTATATACTCGTATTATCTTATTATTATCATTATTAGTTGAGGTTTAGTACAACAATTTGATTTGATTCATAATCAATATATTTCAAAATAAATTCATATAATTTTGGAAAATTGAAAAATAAGAATGTACCCCACCAATTTTCCAGAATTTTTACCTAAAACTCACATTAAATAAATTCAAAGTCGACATAATGCTAATTTCTTGATGTACTTAATTTTCATTGAGTGTTTGTCCTGCAATCATGATAAGAATCCGAATATGTATTAATCATTCCATATACTTTATGAAAATAAAAAATTAGAATTCTTCTTAGTTTTCCAGAATTTTCACAATAAAATTACAAAAAATTATTCAATTGCAATGCTCGTTTTTACATTCTCATTTTTTTATGAGTTGTACTTCAATTTTATTCATTATCAATAATTTTGTTTATAAGTCTATATATGAGAATATAAAAATATATGTGTTTATAAGTTTATATATGAGAATGGAAAAATATGGAACTTAATACTCATTTCATACTCAGAACTCATTATTGGCTGGGTTTTCGACCTGCGAATTATAGGTGGGAATTTTTCCAGAATTTTTAGCTAATACTAACATAAAATAAATTCAAAGTTGAGATCATGCTAATTGGATAATTTTAATAATACCTATAATATAAAATAATATAATGTAAACTTAATTTTGATTGAGTGTTAGTCCTGCAATTATGAGCAAAATCCGAATATGTACTAATCATTCCATATTCTTTCTGAAAACAAAAAAATAGAATACCGCCATTCTTAGTTTTTCCAGAATTGTTACAATAAAATTACAAAAAAATATTAAATTGCAATGCTTGTTTCTTACATTCTCAGTTTTTATTGAGTTGTAGTACTCCACTTTTATTCATAATCAATAATTTTATTTATAAATCTATATAATATATGAAAATGGAAAAATGAGGCTTTACTGTATCTAGTTTTTCCAGAATTTTCCAGTCCTGCATATTTAATGAAAATCCAAATTTTTCTTAATCATTTCACATACTTTATGGAAATAGAAAACTTTTAATACACCATCCATCCTTATTTTTTTCAAACTTTTCACTTGCAAATTACAGAAAATTTGAATGTTGTGTAAATGCTTGTTTCTGGAATATCCCCATTTTTGGTTGAGTTTTAGTGCAACAATTTAAATCAAAATCAATATATTTAATAATCAGCAATAATAATGTTTGTTTGCTTTAATTTAATACCTAATTTATGCAAATGAATTAGAATCTACCGAATTCTTAGTTTTTCCAGAATGTTCACTGAAAAATTACATTAAATAATAAAAAAATTAATGCTTCCTTTTCGAGAATTTCATTTTTAGTTATTTGTTTAGAACTTTATTTGATTGATAAATTTATAATCAATACATTTATAAATCAGTTCATATAATTTTGAAAAATTGGGTTGTAACACATCTTTCCAAAATTTTAACTTAAAACTGACATAAAATGAATTAATAATTGTGCAAATGCACGTTACATGACCAAATCATTTTTGGTTGACTTTTAGTTCTGCAATTTTAATGATTATCCAAATATTTATTAATCATTCCATAGACTTTATGGAATCAAAACAAAAAATCCTCTGTATTTCCAAAAAAATTACTTCAAAATTATAGAAAATTTCAACGTTGTGTAAATGCTTGTTTAATGAAATGTCCCATTTTTTGTTGAGTTCTAGTGCAACAATTTAATTCAAGGTCGTGTAAATGCTTGTTTTTTGAAAATCAAGTTAAGTTTTAGTACACCAATTAGATTCATAATCAATATATTGTTATATTAAGCTCATTTCTAGTTGAGTTTTAGTATAACAATTTGATTCATAATGAATATGAATGAAATGAATATTATTTCAGTTCTAAACCTTAATATTTAATAAAATTCAACACACTTTTTAATTATAATACAATTAATAATAATAATAATAATAATAATAACAACTCTTTAGCGACGGTAATTAGCCATTGCGGTAAAAATATGCCGTCGTTAAGTAAACAAATTAAAAATAATAATAGCAATAGAAAAAGTAATAATAATAATAATGTCGATATTAATAATAATAATAATAATATAGTAATGCTCACTGAATTGGCTGATCAGTGGGTAATAATATTTATAAGCTATTCCTTCTATTTTCCAAAACTATGGACAATTAATGAAATGCTTAAAATTTAATAATCATAATCGTTATTAATAATATTATATAACAATTAAATCAGTAATTAATATTGATTGGGCCTTCTATAGAGTTATAGGTTCTATCTACTAGGCTCTATCTACTATCTGTTATAGAGTCTATTAGTAGATAGGGTACGAAATCGATTGCAGAAATAATAAATAAGTTAGCTGTCAAGATCAAAAAAATGAGTATTAATTTCATGGCCTGGGTTATAAAAACAGTAAAGTAAGTACCTACATAAGTACTTACGTAATGTAGATGTGTTTCTGTCTTAATCTAATTTTAAAAATAACTAATATTTTCTGAAAATTTGTGTTAAAATAATGATATCAACGAATTTTTCATTTAACTTTGGACCGTTTTAAATTATTCACAAAGAAACTATTGGAAAAGTATTATAAAGAGAGGATATGCATCCACAACTTCATACGCTTATAACTTCAAAAATAACCATCACAGGAAATTTGTATATGGATTTAGAGTCATTGGTTAGTAGTATGTCACATATAAAGGATGGACACCATTTTAGAGACACCCTGTATATTTGTTCTGTAAATTTGATGCTTTATTTACATATAATTACAGTTTTCAAATTTAGATGTTAATTTTTTGGCAGGTTAGTAATTCATATGCAGAGTTTTTAATTTCTGCATAATAATAATAATTCTTCAATGTGTTACAATTCAATTAAACTCTAGTTTAAATATTTCTGCCAACTTTTTATTTCAACTACTATCTGCATTTTCTCATACACCGCATTCTACTCTCTCATTCATCGCATGCAACCTTATTTACACACATATATTTATTTTTGTTGTTAACAAAATATAAATTCATTAAAGATTTATCAATGAGTAGAAATTTTACATTAACATATTGTCCACAACAAATTCTGGATGTACGGTGACAAAAATATCCAGAACTTGTTGAGGGCATTGTGTCCTGTGTAAATGTCCAATGTAAAAATTCTACTTAATATTTAATATTTTGTTAATTATCATGAATGACTTATAAGTTAACATAAAATTGTTTACCTCTAGCAATTATGTGATCATTGGGAAATGTTTTCGTAGAAATATCTCTTCATTTTACCAATTTATGTGAATTATTAATATTTTAATATTTAACAGACTTTGCATGTATGCACCCCAATGTGCATGCATATCAATTCATGTATGTATGTACTTTAATAATTAACATGTCGCTTATTGCTCAGAGCATTTCAATTAAGTTTTAACATTGTACATAACAGGCAATTAAAATTATCTTTGGTTTGCAAATTTGATGCTTTAATTACAAATTATTGCGATTTTAAAATTTCTTTGTTGTTACTTCTTTTACTTCTACACTATACTATACTATACTATACTATACTGTACTATACTATACTTTACTATATACTATACTATGCTGCTATGCTATACTATATCATTGAGTAAGGAATTTACTCAATATAAATACAAATTATACATCTTTAGACTGATGATATAAGGCAGCATATTATTATTATCATTTTGTGGCGATTATTCAATAATTGCAAATGAAAGACATAATTCAAATCATTCTGCTTTTGTATTATCAGAGTTCATAAATTATTTTGGCAAATGATTTTCATTTGCTGAAATTAGTCGTCAGATATTTATTATATTATTTTTATTTAGATATTTATTATTCTTCAAACTGTAGTGTATCTATTAATCAATAATTCTAATGACTCTCTTCTTCTAACTTTGATGTCATCAATATTCACAAATTATTGTGGCTAAGGATTTTAATTTGAGTTAGTTTAGTCGTCAGATAATTATAATTCTTATAAGTTTAGTATCGATTATCAATAATTTTAATATTTTTTTCAATTACAACTAATCTCTTCCAATTTAGGTTATCTATATTCACATTTATTATAGCTAAGGATTTTTAATTTGTCTGATATTTGTCTTTATTTGCAGACAATTATTTTTACTTTAATGATTAGGCAAGCATTACTTTATTGCACCAATTAATCAATAATTTCGATAAAAATTAACAAATATTGAAATCTGCTGCGATTTTAATAACTTTAAAAAAATAGGCAAGTGTTTCAATATCAGATTTAGGGAAATTGTGGAACTTCGTTGATTCCACTTGTTAAGTTTAAGTTTCTAAACAGGGTAGATCGCTTCACCAGGATAACTGCAGAAGTAGGCAGTCACCCACGGGACGACCTTTGCCCTTCTAAAAATTGGAGGCTAGGAAGCCTAGCATGAAAGCCAAGCGTTACCAAGGCTCGTATATTTTCCTTACTCAGTAGTTTAAGGCACGAATTTTAGGCCGCACAAGAAATCATTATAAACCATCGACCAACACGCAATGCATCACAGAGAAAGCCTGCGTCATCTGTTGATAATCATTGTAAAAAACATTTTAACCTAGGCAACATTATATCCAAGGTGTAGAATGGGGAGCATACAGTCATCCCTACAAATGAAACAAATTATAGCCTGCGTCATCTATCGCAAAATATTGTAAGAAGCACTTTATACTAGGCAACATTATATCCATGGTGCAGAATGGGAAGTCAACCGTCACCCTCACAAATGAAACGAATTAATAATTCTAACGAATACATATATCAAAATTTATAATTTATAAATGTACCAAGTCAGTAGAGTGTGAATGATTAAGTTATGAGAATGGTTTAATCGATGTAAATTATTGCACAAATTACATATAAAAATGAAATTATTAAAAAAAAACTTGTATGCAAACAATTCCATGGCTTGTTAACACGCAATTATTATTTGTTAATCAGCCATGTTATTCGGAAATGTAAAATAATATTCTTGGATATCTTATATGTATTTATTGGGCCACATTTGTACTGCAGACATTCCCCAGTCTTAATAGCCAGTAGTAGACCATTGCTCTGTTACTACTGGCATTAAAAGCCATTGCTTTACCATTAAAAGTCATTAAAAACCAATGCTCTACCATTACTGGCATTAAAAGCCATTGGTTTGCCATTAAAAGTTATTAAAAGCCATTGCACTGCCATTGCTGGCATTAAAAGCATTGATCTGTCATTACTGGACATTAAAATCCAGAATCTGCTATTACGGCATTAAAAGCCATTCTTTTGCCATTACTATCTATTGAGAGCCATTGCGCTGCGATTAATGGCCATTTAAGGCCATTCATTGCTCTGCCCTTACTGGCTATTAAAAGCCTTAGCTTTGCCTTTACTGGCCATTAAAAGCCATTGCTATGCCGTTAAAGGTCATTAAAAGCCATTTCTTTGCCATTAAAGGTCATAGCTATGCCACTAAAGGTTATTAAAAGTAATTGCTTTGCCATTAAAGATCATTAAAAGCCATTGGACTGCCATTACTGGCATTAAAAGCATTGCATTGCCATTACTGCACATTAATAGCCATATATCGGCCATTACTGGCCATTAAAGGCCATTGCTTTGCCATTACTATCTATTAAGAGCCATTGCTCTGCCATTTATGGCCATTTGAAGCCATTGTTCTACCCTTATTGGCCATTCAAAGCTTTAGCTATGCCCTTACTGGCCATTAAAAACCATTGATATGCCATTAAAGGTCATTAAAAGTCATTGATTTGCCATTAAAGGCCATTACTATGCCATTAAAAGTCATTGAAAGCCATTGCTTTGCCATTAAAGGTCACTAAACGCCATTGCTTTGCCATTATTGGCATTAAAGTCATTGCTTTGAAGTTAAAGGTATACTGGCATTAAAAGAATTGCTCTGCCATTACTGGACATTAAAAGTCATATATCTGCATTACTAGCCATTGAAAGCCATTGCTTTACTATTACTATCTATTAAGAGCCATTGCTCTACTATTAATGGCCATTTAAAGCTATTGCTCTGCTCTTATTGGCCATTAAAGGCCTTAGCTTTGCCAATTTTGGCCATTAAAAGCTTGCAATGCCATTAAAGGTCTTTAAAAGCCATTGCTTTGCCATTAAAAGCCATAGCTATGCCATTAAAAGTCTTCAAAAGCCATTGATTTGCCATTAAAGGCCATAGCTATGCCATTAAAACTCATCAGAAGCCATTGCTTTGCCATTAAAGGTCATTAAAAGATTAAAAGTCATTGGTCGCTATTATTAGCATTAAAAGTCATTGCTTTGCCATTTAAGGTTATTAAAAGCCATTGCTCTGCCATTACTGGCATTAAAAGCATTGCACTGCCATTACTGGCTATTAAAACTAATGCTTCGCCATTAAATGCCATAGCTTTGCCCTTACTGGCCATTAAAAGCCATTGCTATGCCATTAAAGGTCATTAAAAGCCATTGCTTTGCCATTAAAGCCCATTGTTATGCATTATAGGTCATTAAAAGTAATTGCTTTGCCATTAAAGGTCATTAAAAGACATTGTTCTGCCATCATTGGCATTAAAAGTCATTGATTTGCCATTAAAGGTTATTAAAAACCTTGCTCTGCCATTATTGGCATTCGAAGTCATTGCTTTGCCATTAAAGGTTATTAAAATCCATTGCACTGCCATTACTGGCATAAAAAGCATTGCTCGGCCATCACTGGACATTAAAATTCATATATCTGCCATTACTGGACATTAAAAGCCATTGATTTGCCATTACTATCTATTAAGAGCCATTGCTCTGCCATTAATGGCAATTCAAAGCCATTGCTCTGCCATTAATGGCAATTCAAAGCCATTGCTCTGCCATTAATGGCTTTTTAAAACCATGTTTTGCCTTTACTGGCAATTAAAAGCCAGTGCTCTACTATTAAAGGTCATTAAAAGCAATTGCTTTGCCATTAAAGGTCATTAAAAGCGATTGCTTTGCCATTACAGGCTATTAAAATCCATTGCTCTGCCATTAGTGGCTATTGAAACCCATTGCTTTGCCATTTCTATCTAATAAGAGCCATTGCTGTGCCATTACTGGCGTTAAATGCCATTGCTTTGCCATTAAAGGTCATTAAAAACTATATTGCTTTGTCATTAATGGTCATTAAAAGTAATTGATCTGCCATTACTGGCTATTAAAATCCATTGGTCTGCCATTATAGGCCATTAAAACACTTTGCCATTATTATCTATTAAGAACCATTGCTCTGCCATTGCCTTGCCATTAAAGGTCATTAAAAGCCATTGCACTGCCATTACTGGCATTAAAAGTATCGCTCTGCCATTACTGACAATTAAAAACTATTTCTGTGCCATTACTGGCCTTTAAAAGCCATTGCTTTGCCATCACCATCTATTAAGAGCCATTGCTCTGCCATGAATGGCCAGTCACAGCCATTGCTATGCCATTAATGATCATTTATAGAAATTTCTCTGCCCTTACTGCCATTGATCTGCCATTAAAGGTCATTAAGCGCTATTGATTTTAATGGCCATTATAGGCCATTAAAACACTTTGCCATTATTATCTATTAAGAACCATTGCTCTGCCATTGCCTTGCCATTAAAGGCCATTTCTCTGCTATTACTTGCCATTAAAAGCCATTTCTGTGGCATTACTGGCATTAATTGCTCTGCCATTATTGGGTATTAGAATCCATTGGTCTGCCATTACTGGCCAATAAAACCATTTGCATTGCCATTACCATCTATTAAGAGCCATTGCTCTGCCATTGCTTTGCTATTAAAGGTCATTAAACGCAATTACTCAACCATTACTGGCTATTAAAATTCATTGATCTGCCAACAATGGTCATTAAAACCTATTGATTTGCCATTAATATGTATTAATTAAGAGCCATTGCTTTTCCATTACAATCTGCCATTTATGACCATTTAAAGCCATTGCTTTGCCATTACTGGCCATTAAAACAAATTTATTTGCCATTACTAACTATTAAGAGCCATTGCTCTGCCATTATTGGCCATTTAAAGCCATTCATTACTCTGCGCTTACTGATAATTAAAATAATTTGCTCAGCCCTTACTGGCCATTAAAAGCCATTGCTATGCCATTAAAGGTCATTAAAAACCATTGCTTTGTCATTGGAGGCCATTAAAAGCCATTTATCTGCCATTACTGGCCATCAGAACCAATTGCCTTGCCATTACTGTCTATTAAAAGTCATTTCTCTGCCATTAGTGGCCATTAAAAGACATTTATCTGCCATTAATGACCATTTAAAGCCATTTCTCCCCTTACCGGTCATTAAAAATGCCATTAATAGCTATTAAAAGTCATTGCTCTGATATTAAAGGTCATTTAAATAAATATCTCTGTCATTGTTGGCTATTATGGGCCAGTGCTCTGCCATTACTGTCAATTAAGAGGCATTACTTGGCAAGACATTTATGTTATTGTCACTGATATTTTTTTTAGATGTGATTTTTTTGTAACTGTTATGTAACATTTGTAAGAAAAATACCCGATAAAAACAAATGTCTAGCCTAGCAATGGCAACAAGTGGGTCTTTACTCGGCCATTGCACTGACCTTACTGGCCATTAAAAGCCATTTCTCTGGTATTAAAGGTCATTAAGAGCCATTGATCTGCCATTAAATGTCATTACTAGCATTTAAAGGTCATTTAAAATATATTGCTCTACCATTACTGGCTATTATGGGCCAGTCCTCTGCCATTACTGTCAATTAAGAAGCATTACTTTGCAACACATTTATGTTATTGTCATTGATATTTTTTTTTAATGGGATTTTTTTGTTAAATGTGCTCTGCCATTACTGGCCATTACAACCAATTGCTTTGCCATTACTGTCTATTGAAAGCCTTTGATCTGCCATTAATGGCCATTAAAAGCCATTTCTGTGGCATTAATGACCATTAAAAGCCATTTCTCTGCCATTAATGACCATTTAAAGCAATTGCTCTGCCCTTACTGGCCATTAAAAGGCCAGTGGCCATTAAAAGCCATTGCTCTGCCCTTAATGGCTATTAAAAGACGATTGGCCATTAAAAGCCATTGCGCTTCCATTAACGGTTTGAAAAACCCCAGTGCTTTGGCATCACTGTCTATTAAAAGCCATTGATCTGCCCTTAATGGCTATTAAAAGACATTTCTCTGCCATTAATGACCATTAAAAACCATTTCTCTGCCATTAATGACTATTTAAAGCCATTGCTCTGCCCTTACTGGCCATTAAAAGGCCAGTGGCCATTAAAAGCCATTGCTCTGCCCTTAATGGCCATTAAAAGGCCATTGGCCATGAAAAGCCATTGCTCTTCCATTAACGGTTTGAAAAACCCATTGCTTTGCCATGACTGTCTAGGAAAAGCCATTGGTCTGCCATTAATGGCCATTAAAAGCCATTTCTCTGCCATTAATGACCATTAAAAGCCATTTCTCTGCCATTAATGACCATTTACAGCCATTGCTTTGCTCTTACTGGCCATTAAAAGGCCATTGGACATTAAAAGCCATTGCTCCTCCATTAACGGTTTTTAAGGGTATTGCTTTGCCATTACTGGCTATTATGGCTCAGTGCTCTGCCATAACTGCCAAATAAGAGCCATTACTTGGCAAGACAGTTCACATTTATATATATATATATATATATATATATATATATATATATATATATATATATATATATATATATATATATATATATATATATATATTTTAATTGTGATTATTTTTTGTAACTCTTAAGCAACATTGTTATGAAAAATACCCAATAAAAATAAATGCATAGCCTAGCAATGGCAACTTAGTGGGCCTTTATTTGGGCAGATATTAGATTTTATTGGTTAAGAACGGAGTACATTCTATTTTTTTCAATTTTCAATTCCATTCCAATTCCCTACAGATATTTAGTGTTTTTATTAAAATAGGTGGATTATAACACCTCCGAAAAAAGCGACCCCAAATTCTGAATGACTCTCGAGATTTATTCTCGTAAATTACCGTTTTTCGGCCAAATTTCTGGCTACACCGTAAACTGTGGACACCTTGAATTTCTCGCCGAAGTGTGTTGTCCTGCAACTTTTTTGGGACACAATCATGGAGCGTGTCAACTAAAACATTCACTTGGCTTCAGTGGACACCGAAAAAATCGCACATATTTTTATAGAATTATGATTTAATGCCTCGCAAATAGAACGGGACATTGTCACGCGTCACACTGCGATGAGTGAGCGCATTTTCGGGCAGTCGTTAAAATAATAACTTTGTTTATTACCGGGGCAAGTTTAACATTATTCTATTTTTATATGTTGGAAAAATTGGGCAGATGTTAGGAAGTAAGCTATTTATCGGGGAATTTAACGTTACAGATATTTAAATCATATTAATAACTAAATACAGGCCAGTCGCTTTTTTTTTAGTCGTCACTGGCAACAATTCTTGCACCACTGAGACCCTATAAGGGTGTAAATCCAACCTCTTTCTCACAATTCTATGCTCAAAGGGAATTCCAGCTTGCATAGCCAATTTACGAATTGACTTTTGAGGGATTCGAGTCGTTCACGAACATCTGCAACAACCTCTCCTGATACTGAGGGTCTGCCTGAGGATTTCCCTTTCTGAACACTACCTTTTCCTAAAACACTATTCGTGAAATATGTATTGACAAAACCGAGTATTCAAATTGGTGGTCAGGGAACTTCTGTTGAAATTCCCGAACGCACTCTGGAATTGAATAAATCCATTCTTCATTTTCAAATCGTCCATTACGAAAGTAAGCCTCAACAATAAAAGTGTTCTTCTGATGAGTGTACATTTTTACAAACTACTGTTATTATGTTGGCTGACAGTTGACAGCTATGGTTGACAGTGACAGTTGACAAACTACTGTTATTATGTTGGCTGACAGTTGACAGGTATGGTTGACAGTGACAGTTCTCAGATAGTACGGTATACAAATTTGAAAAACGGAACAATTGAATTGAAGTGATTACATAACAATCATTTAGGTACACCTTGTAGATACTGTATGCGAGATACAGTATGCGAGCTACATCGCGATACATCACAATCGCTCATTATAAACACTTGTCATGGAACGCAAAATTTTCGCCAACGACAAGTTGAATACTCATCTGGCCTAATTGTATGCGATACTGTATGCGTTAATTTTCCTCCGCGATACTGTATCATGTACTGTATCACGCATGTAGTATCTGTATAGAGTATCTACATTTGTTCAGGCTCATTTAGTTCATTATTGCGCCAGACTTTTATAAATGGGATAGTAAAAATAATCGTTTTTAAAACAATGATAAAAACGCTTTTCCAATTCATGAGTTATAATCGTTTACAATTATTGACGCAGTTAGGCACACGTGCGTGAATAATTTAAGATAATCGCCATGTTAATTGTAAACTAGAATTTGTTTTACGTTTTGCTGATTGGTCTGTGATTCCCATGGGGTTTTTAACGCAAGTCTGTAAGTGAATCAATAAATAAATAAATACAATTATTCCGGAATAATTGCAGCTATTTGTGTGCAAGATTCTTGGAAAAGCCAAGCACCTGTTTAGACTTGTTTCCCACAAGAGTAGTAAAATCGTCCCCTTTATTGTACATATCGATAAATAAAGCAATAAAATTATACATATGGTAGGAAGACGTAACGCCGGACTAAAAATATAAAAAATATGTTGATGTATTCTTGTAGCTCTGAGTAATTGTTTTTAGAATACAAGCTACCAAAATAGTTCCTGAAATGGCGCTCAAAACATCGTCTATTCCACATTATGGCAATAACAGAGCCGCTGCGTGGCGAGTTAAGGCTCCGACGTCTAAACTGCCTTGTACCACTCCAACCTCTCTCAGAGTGGTATTAAAAAGTCTAACTTAATTATCTATAATTTTAGCCAATGTGGTCCCTTTTAATATGCACTCCATAAATTTTTACTTCTGAATATTCAATCGGCACAAAACATATTAGCATTTTCGACAATGGAAGCTGTGTCTGGATGCAGGTGGTTTCGGGTTCGTTGGTACGAATTAAACGCTCACGCAGAAATTCCGGCGGTTTTCGCCTCGATTCCATTGCGGTGACGATTGCCGGCAACAAAAGACGACTCACAAAAGCGGCCTCGAACCGCAGATCTTTCAGATTGCAGGTTCACGGCTGGCCGCTGCAAGGAGACCTCATGCTGGTACACGGAAGCAGGAAGGAGCTTCCTGTGTGCAGAGGGTCAGGAAAGGATTTCGCGCACAGGTCAACAAAGTGCAATTGTAACGATGTGCACGTGCCTTCAAGTTTCCGGGGATTAGAGGAAGACCCACTTTCGGTCTTACAGTCTCTGATTAACTTTAATCTTCAGTTAGTGTAATTATAATGAGGCACATATTCCACTAGTACTGGTGATTATAAGAGTTATTCAATTTATTGGAAACACAGTTATAAATCATCGACACGTGCACGAAATTTAATAAAGCTAACCGTTCGATGGCACGTGTGGTTAGAGATCAACGACACAATTATGGAAAATGAATAGTTTCTCCAGATGAGTCATTGTTCTATAATTCCAAATCTCTAGTAATTTGTGATAATTAATCACCGACACGTGACATAAATTTTATTAATTATACCTCAGCATTATATTATTTAATGCAATCACGCCACGTGCACTGTCAAATCATAAACTTCATTTCAAATTATGGAAATCGCAGGAATGAATGATTGACACGTGCACTACATCAAAAATATAACAGTATTTTCGTTCTATTCATCATATCATAATTCCATTATTTAACGCAATCATGCCACTTGGGTTATAAAGTCAATGACATCAACTCTAATTATTAATGTATACGCAAGAATGAATCAACGTCACGTGCACGAAAGTTTAACAAAGATAATATTCAGCGAGATTATGCCACCTGAAGTATAAGATCTTAGACACTATTACGAGTTCATCAATATGAGGTCGAAATACAAAACATGCCGGAGTATATCACCAACACGTGCTGAAGTACATAAATAGTTTGTATCTGCGAAATCAAGCCACGTGTGGTATGAAATCATCGAAGCAATAATAAAAAGTAGAGGTCACTATATTCTTAAAAGAGACAACGTTCTCAACGATTATAAAAAATTCTAGATGGTTCATATTTCTGTAATTCAAAAATTTGAGTATTTTGTGATAATTAATCACCGACACGTGACATAAATTTTAAAAATTATGCCCCAGCATTATATTATTTAATGCAATCACGCCACGTGCACTATCAAATCATCAACTTGATTTCTAATTATGGAAATCGTAGGAATAAATGATTGACACGTGCACTACATTAAAAAATATAACAGTATTTTCGTTCTATTCGTCATATCATAATTCCATTATTTAACGCAATCATGCCACATGGGTTATAAAGTCAATGACATCAACTCTAATTATTGATGTATACTCAGGAATGAATCAACGTCACGTGCACGAAAGTTTAACAAAGATGATATTCAGCCAGATTATGCCACGTGAAGTATAAGAACTTAGACACTATTACGAGGTCATCAATATGAGGTCAAAATACAAAACATGCCGGAGTGTATCACCAACACGTGCATGAAGTATATAAGTAGTTTGTATCTGCGAAATTAAGCCACGTGTGGTATGAAATCATCGAAGCAATAATAAAAAGTAGAGGTCACTATATTCTTAAAAGAGACAACGTTCTCAACGATTATAAAAAATTCTAGATGGTTCATATTTCTGTAATTCAAAAATTTGAGTATTTTGTGATAATTAATCACCGACACGTGACATAAATTTTAATAATTATGCCCCAGCATTATATTATTTAATGCAATCACGCCACGTGCACTATCAAATCATCAACTTGATTTCTAATTATGGAAATCGCAGGAATGAATGATTGACACGTGCACTACATAAAAAACATAACACTATTTTCATAATATTCATCATATCACAATTCCATTATTTAACGCAATCATGCCACATGGGTTATAAAGTCAATGACATCAACTCTAATTATTGATGTATACGCAGGAATGAATCAACGTCACGTGCACGAAAGTTTAACAAAGATGATATTCAGCCAGATTATGCCACGTGAAGTATAAGAACTTAGACACTATTACGAGGTCATCAATATGAGGTCTAAATAAAAAACATGCCGGAGTGTATCACCAACACGTGCATGAAATACATAAATAGTTTGTATCTGCGAAATCAAGCCACGTGTGGTATGAAATCATCGAAGCAATAATAAAAAGTAGAGGTCACTATATTCTTAAAAGCGACAACATTCTCAACGATTATAAAAAAATCCAGATGGTTCATATTTCTGTAATTCAAAAATTTGAGTATTTTGTGACAATTAATCACCGACACGTGACATAAATTTTAATAATTATGCCGCAGCATTATATTATTTAATGCAATCACGCCACGTGCACTATCAAATCATCAACGTGATTCCTAATTATGGAAATCGCAGGAATGAATGATTGACACGTGCACTACATAAAAAATATAACAGTATTTTCGTTCTATTCGTCATATCATAATTCCATTATTTAACGCAATCATGCCACATGGGTTATAAAGTCAATGACATCAACTCTAATTATTGATGTATACTCAGGAATGAATCAACGTCACGTGCACGAAAGTTTAACAAAGATGATATTCAGCCAGATTATGCCACGTGAAGTATAAGAACTTAGACACTATTACGAGGTCATCAATATGAGGTCAAAATACAAAACATGCCGGAGTGTATCACCAACACGTGCATGAAGTATATAAGTAGTTTGTATCTGCGAAATTAAGCCACGTGTGGTATGAAATCATCGAAGCAATAATAAAAAGTAGAGGTCACTATATTCTTAAAAGAGACAACGTTCTCAACGATTATAAAAAATTCTAGATGGTTCATATTTCTGTAATTCAAAAATTTGAGTATTTTGTGATAATTAATCACCGACACGTGACATAAATTTTAATAATTATGCCCCAGCATTATATTATTTAATGCAATCACGCCACGTGCACTATCAAATCATCAACTTGATTTCTAATTATGGAAATCGCAGGAATGAATGATTGACACGTGCACTACATAAAAAACATAACACTATTTTCATAATATTCATCATATCATAATTCCATTATTTAACGCAATCGTCCCACATGGGTTATAAAGTCAATGACATCAACTCTAATTATTGATGAATACGCAGGAATGAATCAACGTCACGTGCACTAAAGTTTAACAAAGATAATATTCAGCCAGATTATGCCACGTGAAGTATAAGATTTTAGACACTATTACGAGGTCATCAATATGAGGTCGAAATACAAAACATGCCGGAGTGTATCACCAACACGTGCATGAAGTATATAAATAGTTTGTCTCGACGAAATCAAGCCACGTGTGGTATGAAATCATCGAAGCAATAATAAAACGTAGAGGTCGCTATATTCTTAAACTGCACAACGTTATCAACGATTATGAAAAATTGTTGATGGTTCATATTTCTGTAATTCAAAAATTGGAGTTGTTTGTGATAATTATTCACCGACACGTGACATAAATTTTAATTATTATGCCCCAGCAATATATTATTTAATGCAATCACTACACGTACACCATCAAATCATCAACTTGATTTCTAATTATGGAAATCGTAGGAATAAATGATTGACACGTGCACTACATAAAAAATATAACAATATTGTCGTTCTATTCATCATATCATAATTCCTTTATTTAACGCAATCATGCCACATGGGTTATGAAGTAAATGACATCAACTCTAATTATTGATGTATATGCAGGAATGAATCAACGTCACGTGCACGAAAGTTTAACAAAGATAATATTCAGCCAGATTATGCCACGTGAAGTATAAGATCTTAGACACTATTACGAGGTCATCAATATGAGGTCAAAATACAAAACATGCCGGAGTGTATCACCAACACGTGCATGAAGTACATAAATAGTTTGTATCTGCGAAATCAAGCCACGTGTGATATGAAATCATCGAAGCAATAATAAAACGTAGAGGTCGCTATATTCTTAAACCACACAACGTTCTTAACGATTATGAAAAATTGTAGATGGTTCATACTTCTGTAATTCACAAATTCGAGTAGTTTGTGATAATTAATCATCGACACGTGACATAAATTTTAATAATTATGCCCCAGCATTATATTATTTAATGCAATCACGCCACGTGCACTATGCAATAATTAATTGATTTCAAAATATGGAAAATGCGGGAATGAATTATTGACACGTGCACTACATTAAAAAAATTATAACAGAGTTTTCGTGCTATTCATCATATCATTATTCCATTATTTAACGAAATCATGCCACATAGGTTATAAAATCATTGCTCTAATTATTAAACGAGTAGGCAGGAATGAATCATCGACAGATTCATGAAATCATGCCACATGGGTTATAAAATCATTGCTCTAATTATAATTAGAGCAATATAATTGCTCTAACTATAATTCTAATTGTGGTTACAGATCAACGACACAATTATGGAAAATAAATTGTTTCTCCAGATGAGTCATATTTCTGTAATTCAAACACTCGAGTAATTTGTGAAAATTAATCAACGACACGTGACATAAATTTTAAAAGTTATGCCCTAGCATTGTACTATTTAATGCAATCACGCCACGTGCACTATGCAATAATCAATTGATTTCTAAATATGGAAAATGCGGGAAAGAATTATTGACACGTGCACTACATTAAAAAAAATGATAACAGTATTTTCGTGTTATTCATCATATCAATATTCCATTATTTAACGAAATCATGCCACATAGGTTATAAAATCATTGCTCTAATTATAATTATTCTAATTGCTCTAACTATAATTCTAATTATAATCAGAGCAATGATTTTATAACCCATGTGGCATGATTTCGTGAATCTGTCGATGATTCATGCTGCCTAATAATTATTGATTGAATAGGCAAGAATGAATCATCGACAGATTCATGACATTTTTAAATTTTGTGATGTGATGAGTCTCTGATCAACTTTAACCAAGAGTTAGTGTAATTAAAATGAAGCACGTATACCAGTAGTACTGCTAATTATTAGGATTATTTAACTTATTGAAAATACTGTTATGAATCATCGCCACGTGCATGAAATTTTAACGAAGATAACAATATTCAACCAGATTATGCCACGTGAAGTATAAGATCTTATACACTGTTATGTGGTCATCAACATGAGGTCTTAAGTACAAAACTTGCCGGAGTGTTTCACCAATACGTGCATGAAATACAAAAAATATTCTCTATCCGCGAAATCATGCCACGTGTGATTTTATAACCCATGTGGCATGATTTCGTTAAATAATGGAATAATGATATGATGAATATTATGTGTAAGGAATATGGTATGAAATCATCGACGAAATTATAAAAGGTAAAGGTAATTATATTCTTAGACGACACAACGTCTCAATGATATAATTATGGAAAATTTCAGATGATTCATATCCTAAAATTCGAATAATTTGTGATAATTAATCAACGACACGTGACATGAATTTTAAATATTATGCCCCAACATTATATTATTTATGGCAATTATGCCACGTGCATTGTAAAATCATCGACTTGATTTTTAATTATAGAAAATGCATGAATAAATGATTGTCACGTGCAAGATAAACGATATTTATCATATCATCATTATATTTTATTTAATGTAATCATGAAATTATGCAATTAATCAACGACACGTGACATGAATTACAAAAATTATGCCCCTGCATTATATTATTTATGGCAATTACGCCACATGCATGTGAAACATCGATTTGGTTTCTATTATGGAAAATGCATGAATAAATGATTGTCACTTGCACGAAAAACCATATTTATCATATCATCATTCTATTTTTTTTAATGTAATCATAAAATTATGCAATTAATCTATGACACGTGTCATGAATTTTAAAAACTGTGCCCCAGCATTATATTATTTATGGCAAATACGCCACGTGCATTGTTAAATCATTGACTTGATTTCTAATTATAGAAAATGCATGAATAAATGGTTGACACGTGCAATCATGTAATTATGCAATTAATCAACGATAGGTGACATGAATTTAAAAAACAATGCGCCAGCATTATATTATTTATGGCAATTACGCCACGTGCATTGTTAAATCATCGACTTGATTTCTAATTATAGAAAATGCATGAATAAATGGTTGACACGTGCAAGAAAAACTATTTTCAACGAATCATCATTCCATTTTTTTTAATGCAATCATGTTATTATGCAATTAATCAACGACAGGTGATATGAATTTTAAAAATTATGCTCCTGCATTATATTATTTATGGCAATTACGCCACGTGTATTGTGAAATCATCGAATTGATTTCTAATTATGGAAAATGCATGAATAAATGATTGCCACGTGCAAAAAAAATCATATTCATCATATCATTATCCCATTTTTTTAATGAATCATGCAATAATGCAATTAATCAATGACACGTGGCATGAATTTTCAAAAGTATGCCCAAGCATTATATTATTTATGGCAATTAAGCCACGTGCATTATGAAATCGTCGAATTGAGTTCTAATTATGGAAAATGCAGGAATAAATGGTTGACACGTGCAAGAAAAACGATATTGCAATCTTTTTCTACTTCTTCCTTCAATACATTTCTTCGTTTTCATCAAATTTTCAACGTTCTTATTTCCTCAATTTTTGAAATCTTTCACCACTCTGGGAATATCTACAAAATGTTCAGTCTACTTCGTTGGCCTCACACTTCTTATGGAGTTTTGCAGCTTCTGTTCGATTCATTTAGTTGGATGGACCAGCCTCAATTTTTCTTCTTCATTTATTTTTGTCCATCACTATCTCTTTCCAATTCCTAATTCAAAGTTTCATGTCCTTTTCTATTTCTTCCTTCTATCCTACGATTTCATCCAATTGTCATCTCTCTTATTTCTTCAATTTCTCAAATCTTTCACCACTCTGAGAATAACTACAAAATTTTCAGTCTTCTTCGTTGGCTTCGCACTTCTTATGGAGCTTTGCAGCTTCTATTCGATTTATTTAGTTGGATGGACCAGTCGCAATTTTTCTTCTTCATTTATTGTTGTCCATCACTATCTCTTTCCAATTCCTAATTCAAAGTTTCGTGTCCTTTTCTATTTCTTCCTTCCATCTATTCCTTCGATTTCATCCTATTTACATCGCTCTTATTTCTTCAATTCTCAAATCTTTCACCACTCTGAGAATATCTACAAAATGTTGAGTCTTCTTCGTTGGCCTCACACTTCTTATGGAGTTTTGCAGCTTCTGTTCGATTCATTTAGTTGGACGGACCAGTCTCAATTTTTCTTCTTCATTTATTTTTGTCCATCACTATCTCTTTCCAATTCCTAATTCAAAGTTTCGTGTCCTTTTCTATTTCTTCCTTCCTCTATTCCTTCTATTTCATCTGATTTTCATCGCTCTTATTTCTTCAATTCTCAAATCTTTCACCACTCTGAGAATATCTACAAAATGTTCAGTCTTCTTCATTGGCTTCACACTTCTTATGGAGTTTTGCAGCTTCTATTCGATTAATTTAATTGGGTGGATCAGTCTCTATTTTTCTTCTTCATTTATTTTTGTCCATCACTATCTCTTTCCAATTCCTAATTCCAAGTTTCATGTCCTTTTCTATTTCTTCCTTCCTCTATTCCTTCGATTTCATCCAATTTTCATCGCTCTTATTTCTTCAATTCTCAAATCTTTCACCACTCTGAGAATATCTACAAAATGTTCAGTCTTCTTCGTTGGCCTCACACTTCTTATGGAGTTTTGCAGCTTCTGTTCGATTCATTTAGTTGGATGGACCAGTCTCAATTTTTCTTCTTCATTTATTTTTGTCCATCACTATCTCTTTCCAATTCCTAATTCAAAGTTTCATGTCCTTTTCTATTTCTTCCTTCCATCTATTCCTTCGATTTCATCAAATGTTCATCGCTCTTATTTTCTCAGCTTCTCAAATCTTTCACCACTCTGGGAATATCTATAAAAATTTCAGTCTTCGTCTTGAAGAAGAGCATGTTGTTCTTTTTGTGTGATTTGTATGACAATGTTTTAACTGCGTAAATAAGTATCGGTCTTACTATGGTTTTATATACTTTAATTTTGTTCTTCTTCATTGCAGAAATGCAAATATCTTGGCACTCAAGTTACTCATCACTCTGTACATCTGCACATGCCTCAACACTATCATCACGTTTGCGAACAAGGCACCGGACGCCCTCGCGTTCCGGCAAAACAATAATCTCCTCTCTGCGTGTTTCTCTTCCCCGTTTCGTGCCCATCAATCATCAATCTGGCCACCCACAGGGCCGCGGCCCCATTGTCTCGCGGTTCGCGACGAGGGCACGAGCCGGCCCCCGTCCGTGTAAGGAGCCGGCATTTGTTTTCGCCGATTCATCATCGGCTTATCGACACGTCGCATCTCGCTTTCTTTGTGAACCACATCGAATACAGCGAGAACCCGAAATCGGATCGGAAATGAGACGCATCGGCGTTCCGAGGGCTCCCACAGGGCTCTAATGGTGCAAGTCTAGGTACTAAACATGCCATAATGAATCATCAACACGTGCATGAAATTAAAAAATAAGTATTAGACCAGATTATGCCACGTGATCACGAAAACGATGTGATATTTAGATATTAAAAACTTGACATCTTTAACAGAGTTGCTTCCATATGACTCGGTGGCAATATGTCAAACTCCAGATGTGCAGACGATCATCGACACGTGCTGAATGGCAAAACTTCCGTGAACATAAGTCACTGTTATTTGTTTAGAATATATGACGTTGTGGTCATGATTAATGTATATTCCAGATGATACCTGCTAAAATGCAAAGTAAACGTAAGTCATTTCGGTGAATCAGTGCCACGTGCTAAAATGCAACACTCGAGTTAATGTAAGTCACTCTCATTTATTCGGTGAATTTTCCTCACGTGCTAAAATGCAAATTAACCGTAAATGTTTTACTCGGTGAATCAGCGACACGTGCTAAAATGCAAAACTCGAGTATAAGTAAGTTACCCTCAGGACAGGACTCATGGATGAAAGCAGAGTCCATAGAGGAAAGCATAAAAGGACTACAGAGGCCAAAGTGCTGAGGAGCTTTAGGGAACATACCCAGGAGAAGACAAAAAAAGTTACCTTCATTTATTCGGTGAATCATCCACACGTGCAAGAATTCAAAGTTAACTTGCGCCATTTACTCGGTGAATCGGCGACGTGTACTGTAATGCAAAACTCGGGTAAATGTAAATCAGGACATAACGTAGTTTCCAGATGAGTCACTCTTTAATGATCCAACACCAGACACGCAGAGAATCATCGTCACGTGCTGAATTTCAAAATTTCATTAAACATAAGTCATTATCAATTATTCGATAAATCAACGGCACGTGTTTAAATGCAAAGCCAACTTGCGTCATTGACGCAAGTTGTGAATCACCTAGACGTACTGAATGGTAAAACTTGAGTAAACGCAAGTCCTTTTATCGGCAAATCATCCACAAGCGATAAAATGTAAAACTGTAGTCAAATGAAGTCACTGTCATTTATGTAGGAATGAATACATTATCATCTTTAACATCGTACCTTCCAGACGAGTCACTTCTTAATAATCCAATACACGGTGAATCATACACACGTGCTAAGCTCAGACTAAACGTAAGTAATTTAATAAAGTTAATGGAGGAAGCCGTTACTAGGTGATAATTAATCATGAGGATACAAAAATGAAACATGTCACTACAAGCGATAAAATGCAAAACTAGAGTCAAAGGAAGTCACTATCATTTATGTAGGAATGAATACATTATCATCTTTAACGTCGTACCTTCCAGATGAGTCACTTCTTAATAATCCAATACACGGTGAATCATACACACGTGCTAAGCTCAGAGTAAACGTAAGTCATTTAATAAAGTTGATAAAGGAAGCCGTTACTATGTAATAATTAATCATGATGATACAAAAATGAAACATATTACTACGTTTTTCATCACTTTTTTTCATTCTTGTATTTTGAATTACTTGAGAATGACCTAATTGTGGTCGAAACTGCAGTCGTGTTTAACAAAAAAATAAAGTGATAAAAAACGTAATGACGTGTTTAATTTTTGTATCATCGTATGTCATTTACTCGGTTAACAGCGACACGTGCCGAATTGTGAAAAACTGTGAATGTGAATCATTGACACGTGCTAAAACGCAAAGTAAACGTAAGTCGTTTACTCGGTGAATCAGCGCTACGTGCCAAAATGAAAAACTCGAGTTAATGTAAGATATTGTCATTTATTCGGTGATTCATTCACACGTGCTAAATAGAAAAACTTGAGTAAATGTAAGTCACTGTCATTTATGTAGGAATGAATACGTTATCATCTTTAATATCATAGCTTCCAGATGAGTCACTTCTCAATAATCCAATAAACGATGATCCACACGTGCTAAAACTCAGGTGAATCAGCGAGACGTGCTGAATGGTGAAAAGTGAGTAAATGACTTGGTGAATCATCCCCAAGTTAATGTCACTTTATTTAGAAATTAAAAGACGTCGCGATGTTCAATAACGTAGCATCTAAATGAGTCACTTGTCACAATCAGTCTCCAAATACGCGGTGAATCATCGACACGTGCTAAAACGCAAGGTAAACGTAAGTCATTTACTCGTTGAATCATCCACACGTGTTAAACTTAGAGTAAATCTAAGTCATTTACTCGGTGAATCAGAGAGACGTGCTGAATGGTGAAACGTGAGTAATTGTAAGTCATTTACTCTGTGAATCATCCCCAAGTCACTGCCATTTTATTTAGAAATTAAAAGACGTAGGGATGATCAATAGCGTAGCTTCTAAATGAGTCACTTGTCAGCAATCGATCTCCAAATACGCGGTGAATCATCGACATGTGCTAATACGTAAGGTAAACGTAAGTCATTTACTCATTGAATCATCCACACGTGTTAAACTTCGAGTAGACCTAAGTCATTTACTCGGTGAATCAGCGATGCGTGCTAAATGGTGACAAGTGAGTAAATGTAAGTCATTTACTGGGTGAATCATCCCCGAGTCATTGACATTTTATTTTATAAAAGACGTCGCACTATTCAATATCGTAGCTTCTAGATAAGCCACTTCTCAGCAAAACAACTCCAGATACGCGGCGAATCATCGACACGTGCCAAAACGCAAGGTAAACGTAAATCATTTACTTGGTGAATCAGTGACACGTGCAAAATGTAAAACTCGAGTTAATGTAAGTTATTGTCATTTATTCGGTGATTCAACCACACGTGCTGAATAGTAAAACTTGAGTAAACGCAAGTCTTTTCATCGGTGAATCATCCACAAGCGATAAAATGCAAAACTAATGTAAATATAAGTCACTGTCATTTATGTAGGAATGAATAGGTTATATTGTGTTAATATTGCATTAATACGAGAAGTGATGAGTCACTTCTCAATAACCCAATACACGGTGAATCATCCACATGTGCTTAATTCAGAGTAAATGTAAGTCATTTACTCGGTGAATCAGCGACACGTGATGAATGGTGAAAAGTGAGTATATGTAGGTCATTTACTCGGTGAATCGTGTCCAAGTCACTGTCATTTTATTCAGGAATTAAAAGACGCGATGTTCAATAATGTAGCTTCCAGATGAGTCACTTCTCAGCAATCCAACTCCAATTACGCGGTGAAATCATCGACACGTGCTATAACGCAAAGTTAACATAAGTCGTTTACTCGGTGAATCAGCGACACGTGCTAAAATACACAATTCGAGTAAATGTAAGTTATTGTCATTATTCGGTGAATCATCTACACGTGCTGAATGGTAAAACTTGAGTAAACGCAGTCATTTTATCGGCGAATCATTCACAAGCGATAAAATGGAAAACTAGTGTAAAACTAAGTCACTGACATTTATGTAGGAATCAAATACGTTATCATCTTTAATATCGTAGCTTCCAGATGAGTCACTTTTCAATAACCCAATATGCGGTGAATTATTAACACGTACTAAACTCAGAGTAAATGTAAGTCAATTACTTGGTGAATCAGCGATACGTGCTAAATGGTGAAAAGCGAGTAAATGTAAGTCATTTACTCGGTGAATCATCCCAAGTCACTGTCATATTATTTAGAAACTAAAAGACGCCGCTATGTTCAATAACGCAGCTTCTAAATGAGTCACTTATCAGCAATCGATCTCCAAATATGCGGTGAATCATCGACACGTGCTAAAACGCAAAGTAAACGTAAGTCATTTACTCGGTGTTAACACACGTGTTAAACTTAGAGTAAACCTAAGTCATTTACTCGGTGAATCAGCGACACGTGCCAAATGGTGAAAAGTGAGTAAATGTAAGTCATTTACTCAGTGTATCATCCCCAAGTCACTGTCATTTCATATAGGAATTTGCGATGTTCAAAACGTAGCTTCTAGATGTGTCACTTCTCAGCAATCAATCTACAGATACGCGGTGAATCATCGACACGTGCAAAACGCAGCGTAAATGTCATTTACTTGTTGAAGACGATTAAAAGACGTCGAGATTTTCAACAATGTAGGTTCTAGATTAGTGACTTCTCAGCCATCCAACTTCAGATACGCGGTGAATCATCGACACGTGCTAAAACGCAAAGTAAACGTAAGTCGTTTACTCGGTGAATCAGCGACACGTGCTAAAATGCACAATTCGAGTAAATGTAAGTTATTGTCATTTATTTGGTGATTCATCTACACGTACTGACTAGTAAAACTTGAGTAAACGCAAGTCATTTTATCGATGAATCATTCACAAGCGATAAAATGCAAAACTAGTCTAAAAGTAAGTCACTGTCATTTATGTAGAAATTAATACGTTATCATCTTTAATATCATAGTTTCCAGATGAGTCACTACTCGATAATACAATACGAGATGATTCACACGTGCTAAACACAGATAAATGTAAATCATTTACTCAGTGAATCAGCGACACGTGCTGAGTGGTGAAAAGTGAATAAATGTAAGTCATTAATGGTCATCAATAGTGAATCATCTCCAAGCCATTGTCATTTTAATCAGGAATTAAAAGACGTCGCGATGTTCAATAACGTAGCTTCTAGATGAGTCACTTCTCAGCAATCCAACTCCACATACGCGGTGAATCATCGACACGTGCTAAAACGCAAAGTAAACGTAAGTCATTTACTCGGTGAATCAGCGACACGTGTTAAAATACAAAACTCGAGTAAATTTAAGCGAATCATTTACTAATGATTCATCGGTAATTCGACAACCATGAGGACGTATGCAATTAAGTCATCGACACGTCATCAATATCTGAACAATACAAATCAATTTCATTAACTGAATATTAACTTAATATGTTAATTACTCAGAATTATTGGTAGTGGAAGTCACAAATATTTACAGATAAGTCATAAATGTGTAATTTTTTCACGCGCGTGATGTTACTATTGACACGTGCAAAATCCATAAACGTTTATGTAAAACGAAAATGGGTCGATTAAATCGACATGAGTGCGCATTCTATAAATAAAAAATATAATAATAAACGTCGCGATTAAAACTTTACAACAACAATAGCTTTACAACAACAATAGTTTCAGTATGACATAGTAAAGTCTTTTTTTAACTTTCTTCAAAGATCCCATTTTTTTCCCACAAACTTTTTTATTAATAAATATATTATTCTGTTTTAATATCATGGGTTCTCGCAGTATATTTACGTGCGCGATTAAATCATCGACACGTGTAATGTATTTGACGCATATACTTCCTGGGTTTGAACCTTTTACGTGCGCGATTAAATCATCGACGTGTAATGTACTTGACGCAAATACTTCCTGGGTTTGAACCTATTACGTGCCCGATTTAATCATCGACACGTGTAATGTACTTGACGCATATACTTCCTGGATTTGAACCTATCACGTGCGCGATTAAATCATCGACACGTGTTATGTATTTGACGCATATACTACCTGGGTTTGAACCTATTACGTGCGCAATGAAATCATCGACACGTGTAATGTACTTGACGCATATACTTCCTGGATTTGAACCTATCACGTGCGCAATTAAATCATCGGCACGTGTAATGTATTTGACGCATATACTTCCTGGGTTTGAAACTATTACGTGCGCGAATGATTCATCGACACGTCAATAATGGTTCTCATATTGGAAATTCAGTTGGAAATACAGTGCCTTTTTAATTAGTGCTACTGTTATTTATAATCCCCAGTGGAGCTTTGAATTACGCCCATACTACGTCTAAGGTTGGATATTTAGTATTCAGTACAGGGTCTTATGACAGCTGTAGTTGGTATTGATCTTCTGTGCCCCACAGGGCTCCATATTGGGTCTATTTTGGAAATTGCTCGGGTATGATTGCTGTATGGCTTTATTTTAAGTCTAGGGTGGATTATTTGGCAATGTGGCAATGGCAAGATGAGTGCTACTACAGTGCTCTAGATATGCTCTATACTAGGGTTGCCAACTGCCATTTTGAAGACTTAGATATAGTTAGTAAAACTTAACGCTGATTCATAGGCTGATTCAAATCTATGAATTAGCTTTTAGAGATTAAACTGTTCAGCCGCCAACAGCGGGTTTCGAACCCAGGACCTTTATGTTTATCGGGAACAAATAAACACTCATACTAATAATTGAGTTATTTACTGTAATAATAAGCATCTTGTAAAAAAAATTATCACGCACGTACTACATACTCATTGGGGCTTTGTAAACAAATGCGCACGTGAGAATAAACAATTGCTACCGTGCATCAGACACAACACGAGATGACACGTGCAGACTCGCGCTTCGGCACGATAACAGAAGAAGCACGCACAATCGTGCCAGCGCAAACAATGCGATCAAATGATGGCAAGAAACGCGAACAAATTATTATTTTCAGTACGTGATGAATGGCGATTGTGGTTCACAATTGGACCGAGACGTCAAGGCCACCCACGTGCTCTTTCTTTTTCTGGCGCTTCCGCTTTTCCCGGAATCACGCGCTTATTTTTGGCCACTTTTGAACGTGTCGAACTAAGAAACGCAACTTGATCCGCATATTGCGCGCATTAATTGGGTGACACTGATGATGGATCCAGCTGACGTCCGAGATGTTTACCACCTGGGGAGCGCGCGAGGCCCAATCACGCGGTGCCGCTAATTAATTTTAATTGAACAGAATTTCATGGTCGAAAGAAAATTGGAGCAAATTGCGATTTTTATATTTGTATAAATAGTTTCATCCTTCCAGAACATCTAATTCTTTGCTAGTTTCTTTTTTATTCCAGAAGTTCTAATTCTTTGCTAGTTTTTTTTCACCCCTAAACTTCTATTTCTTTGCTAGTGTTTTTCAATCCAGAACTTCTTTGGTAATTTTGTTTTCACCCCAAAACCTCTAATTTTTTGCTAATTTTTTTCATTCCAGAACATCTAATTATTTGCTAGTTTTGTTTTCATCCCAGAACTTCTAATCCTTTGCTAGTGTTGTTCAATCCAGAACTTCTAATTCTTTGCTAGTTTTGTTTTCATCCCAGAAGTTCTAATTCTTTTTCTACGAAAGTGTTGAAAGACACGTTTTCTGTCATAAAATTTAACCTTGAAAGTTGGTATTTGTTACAAGGAGTGCAGAAAGTACTTTCCGCACTTATATGAGTGCGGAAAGTACTTTCCGCACTCACTTTCCGCACTCCAATACCTCTCTTTTGATTTTTGAGGCAATAAATCGGACGAAACTGTGGATGCAATGGCCGCAAGTTCCGGCGGAGTGTTTGTTATATCGTCACTATCGGAATCCATCATTGATATTCTTCTACTTCCAGTATTAATGTATAAATTTCGAGTCTCGATTTGGTGACAAGCGATTTATAAATTTTCTGACGTTTATATTAATGACAATGACATTTATTTTAAATTAATGATTAAATTTACATTAATCTTTAGTTTTCTACACTTTCGTAGAAAAAATAGTATGTAACACTCATGCGGAAATGGCCATTGCAAAACTCGTATGAATGGAGCACTCGCTGGCGCTCGTGCTCCAACTTTCATACTCGTTTCGCAATGAAGCCCTTTCCGCACTCTTATTACAATATACTATTGCTGGTTTTGTTTTAACCCCATAACTTCTAATTCTTTGTTAGTGCTTTTCAATCCAGAACTTCTTTGGTTTTTACCCCAAAAACTTCTAATTCTTTGCTAATTTTTTTCATTCCAGAACATCTAATTATTTGCTATTTTTTCATTCCAGAACTATAATTCTTGCTAGTATTTTTTCATTCTAAAACTCCTAATTCTTTGCTTATTTTTTTCAAAACTTATAATTCTTTGCTAGTTTTTTCATTCCAGAACTTGTAACTTTTTACTTTTTCGAGTACTTTTTCGAGTCGTTCCTAGTTTCTTCCTATGGAAAACTTGTACGATAAATCTTTTAAATCTGAAATCTTTTTCTTGTACAATACTACTACAAAAAATATTGTTAATTTAACCACTTCTCATATTACTCTCGATATATATACATTTTCCGGTAACCTTATTGAAATCTCTTGAAAAGCCACTCTCCTTCCGCTCCCTCTGATGTATCCAGTATCAATTTTCTTTTTACATTTGATCCCCCCTTTTTCGTGGCTTATTTTTTCATCTCGTCCGTCCTTCCGAGGATAATTACCAGAGCTGCATTTCCCGGCGGCTTTGCCATGCCGGCGAATCGATAAAGAACCTGCGAAGGTCGGAGGAGCAGCGAAATTGAATTTTTATCGCCAGCTTATGATAGGTTCGAAACTGGAGGCGTAAATCTCTCTTCGTATGGGACGCAAATAGAAACGCGGTCGCATCGAGACCTCCGTATATAACCTAGAGGACGTTTTTTATGTGTACAGCCTATTTTTAGTATCAAATTCGAGAAATGTGCGAAATAATGCAATACAAGTGCTAAGTGACATGCCATCAGAAATTTCGAGTGTTTGAAGCGGTATACTAAATTAATGTAATTCCCACAGACCTTTAAGATTTATTTTTTATCCCAACTCCCAAATTAATTTGCAATTATTGTTTAGTTTAGGTTGGGTTAGGTTAGGTTAGATTAGGTTAAGTTAATTTAGGTTAGATTAGGTTAAATTAGGTTAGGTTAGATTAGGTTCCATTAGATTAGGTTAGGTGTCATTATTCCCTAAATTCTATCTGAACTCAATATTAATCTTCACTATCTTCATTTAAAGCCAATGAATCCATTAATCCCAAATTCTGCCAGTCGGAAATTATCACCATCGTCTAACTTCTACTCTCAATATAGAGAATGTTTGCAGATATAAAAAAAAGATGGTAACTAATTCCAATTTCAGAGCTTCTTGAAATGCAACCTCTAGCAGCAATATAAAAATTAGGAAGATGTGTCTAAATATCGTAAAATATACCTTAACCTTATTAAGGATTATATACCTTATTGAGGTATCTCAATAATTATTTAATGTAAGTTGCCCTGTAATTCTGAAATATAGTATCTTAATTATTCAGAAACATAAGTAACGCAAGACACATGTGTTTATATAATTCTGAAATACAAGTAATTCTGAAAAATAAGAACCTTAAGAATTCTGAAATATAAGTACATATCTCAAGCTTATTTTGAAATATCTGAAGTATATGTCTAAATAATTCTGAAATATAAGTGCCTCGATAGTTTGAAACATAAGCGCCAAAACAAGTCTGAAATATAAGAACCTATGTCAATCCCATCTTCAAATATGTGTCTAAATAGTTCTGAAATATAAGTGTCTCAATAATTCTTAAATCTAAATATCTCCACAATTCTGAAACCTAAGTGACGTAAGTCACAGATGTTTAAATAATTCTGAAATACAAGTAACTCTGAAAAATAGGAGCTTCAAGAATTCTGAAATATAAGTACATATTACAATCCTATCTTGAAATATCCGAAGTATGTGTCTAAATAATTCTTAAAATAAGTTTCTCAATAATTTTGAAAACTAAGTATTTTAATAATTCTGAAATATAAGTTCCTACCTCAATGCTTTTAAATTATCTGAAGTATATGTCTATAGTATATCTGAAATATGTGTCTAAATTATTTTGAAATAGAAGTGTCTCAATAAAACAGAAATATTAGTAAGTAACTATCTCAATCCGATCTTGAAATATCTGACATATGAGTCTATATAATTCTGAAATGTAAGTGTATCAATAACTCTGATGAAAAATAAGTGCCTTTCATTCTCAAATATAAGTAAGGACCTATTTCAATTATATCTTGAAATGTGTGACTAAATAGTTGTAAAATGTAAGTATCTCAATACATCCGAAATATGGGTATCTCAATAATTCTGGGACATAAGTGACGTAAGACACAGGAGTTTATATAATTCGGAAATACAAGTAATTCTGAAAAATAAGAACCTTAAGAATTCTGAAATATAAGTACATATCTCAAACTTATTTTGAAATATCTGAAGTATATGTGTAAATAATTCTGAAATATAAGTATCTCAATAATTTTTAAAAACAAAGTGTTTTTAATAATGCTAAAAATAAATGAAATATGTGTCTAAATACTTCTGATATTTAAGTGTCTCAATTATTCTGAAAAATGTGTCTTAATAATTCTGAAATATAAGTACTTATTTCAATTCTATCTTAATTTATGTATCTAAATATTTTTGAAATGGAAGTGTCTCAATAAATTTGAAATATAAGTATCTCAATAGTTCTGAAACATAAGTGACGTAAGACACAGGTCAGTGTAAGTATCTCAATAATTCTGAAATTTTAGTATCTCAACAATTCTGCATTATAAGTGACGTAAGATACAGGTGTTTCAATAATTCTGAAATACAAGTCAATCTGAAAAATAAGAACCTTAATAGGTCTCAAATATAAGTACAGTCATGCTCACATAAATCTAGTACAAACATATTGACATTGCTATATCAAATTTCTATTGTAACCTAATTTCTTGTACTTGATTTATGTGAGCATTACTGAACATATCTCAATATTTTCTTGAAATATCTGAAGTATATGTATAAATAATTCTGAAATATAAGTGTATCAGTAATTTTGAAAACTAAGTGTTTTAATAATTATGAAATATAAGTACGTAGCTAAGAAATGTGAGTATCTCAACAATTCTGAAACATAAGTGACGTAAGTCACAAGTGTTGAAATAATTCTGAAAAATAAGAGTGCTAAGAATTCTGAAATATACGTGTCTCAGTAATATTGAAAACTAAGTGTTTTAATATTTCTGCAATATAAGTACCTATCTTAATTCTATCTTGAAATATGTATCTAAATAATTCAGAAGTGTAAGTATCTCAATAATTCTGAAATTTTTAGTATCTCAACAATTCTGTAACATAAGCGACGTAAGATAGAGGTGTTTAAATAATTCTGAAATACAAGTAATTCTCAAAAATAAGAGCCTTATAAGTCTGAAATATAAGTACAGTCATGCTCACGCAAATGTAGTACAAACATATTGACATTGCAATCAAATTTCAATTGTAACCTAATGTCTTGTACTAGATTTATGTGAGCACGACTGTACATATCTCAATCTTTTCTTGAAATATCTGAAGTATATGTATAAATAATTCTGAAATATAAGTGTCTCAATAATTTTAAACACTGAGTGTTTTAATAATTCTGAAATATAAGTACCTGTCTCAGTACTGTCTTGAAATATCTGAAATATATGTTTAAATAAATCTAAAATGTAAGTGTTTCAATAATTCTGAAAAAAAAAACGGATTTAATAATTGCGATAATTATTCTTTCTCAATTCTATCTTGAAATATGAATCTAAATAATTCTGAAGTGTTAATGTCACAATAATTCTGAAATCTAAGTATCTCACCAATTCTGAAACATAAGTGACGTAAGTGATGTTTAAATAATTGTGAGATACAAGTAATTCTCAAAAATAAGATCTTTAAGAATTCTGAAATATAAATACATCTCAATCTTATTTTGAAATATCTAAAGTAAATGTCTAAATAATTCTGAAATATAAGTGTCTCTAGTTTTTTCAATCTTGAACTTCTAATTCTTTACATTATTTTGATTCCAGAACTTCTATTTTTTTGCTAGGTTTTTCATTCCAGATCTTCTAATTCTTTCTTTCCTAGTCCTAGTACTTTTTCGAGTCGTTCCTAGTTTCTTCCTATGGTGGTATCTTGTACAATAAATCATTTAAATCTCAAATCTTTTTCTTGTACAATACTACTAAAAAAATGTTGTTAATTTAACCACTAAATATAAGTGTCCCAATAAAACTTAAATATAAGTAAGTACGTATCTCAATCTTATCTTGAAATATCTGAAATATGTGTCTAAATAATTCTTAAATGTAAGTGTCTCAATAATTGTGAAAAATAAATATATTCATAATTTTAAAATATAAGAAGGTACCTATCTCAATTCTATCTTGAAATATCTGTCAAAATAATTTTACCATCGAAGTGTCTCAATAATTCTGAATGTAAGTACCTCAACAATACATAAGTGACGTAAGTCACAGGTGTTTAAATAATTCTGTAATGCAAGTAATTCTGAAGTAGAATTAGAAAGAGAAGAGAAAGAAAGAAAGAAGAAGAAGAAGTCTGAAGAATTTGTACCTATCTCAATTTTATATTGAAATATCTGAAGTATATGTCTAAATAATTTTGAAATTAAAGTGTCTAATCTTGAAATACGTATCTAAATAATTCTGAAATGTTCGAATAGTTAGATAGTAGTATTTTAAAATACCAGTTGCAGAAGGCATATGTTCAAGTACGAACTTGAAATTCCGAAACGAGCTGCGTAGCAGCGAGTTGAGGAACAAATGAGTGCTTGAAGGACCTTCTGCAACGAGTGTTTTATACTATTCTTTCTAGGGAAAAAAATGACATCATTTGGGTGCTAGAATCAACTTATTCTAAACGCAAAATAGAAAACGATATTTAAGCCTGGGGTGCCCTCGTGCGCTCGCTGGTTTGCGAGAAACGAGGAACTCAGTTACAACTGCACACCGTCAACGGACCGTCGATTTTCATGTTCACCACGTGAGAGATGGGTCAAGGTGAGGCACTGAATACGGGAGTCAACCGGATACCACAGAGTACCCGGAGGGATCCATGACGCAGATGTTTTCGGCACAAGATCACTTATAGAAGGGAACTGGAGCTGATTCAAAGATCCCCCGCAGCACGTTGCCATGGCAATGTTGCCATTTATGAATCATTCCGAAAGTTAAGCCTATATCAACTTCTAATGAATCTCTGACTTGGAACTCTAGACACTTAGGCCCGTATCTATAGTCCGTATTTGGGCTTGAGTTCGACTCAAGTCGTATATTTGGTTGCGTTTAGTGGATAAATGCTTATAGAAAACACGCAACCAAATATACGACTTGAGTCGAACTCATGCTCAAGTACGGACCATAGATATGGGCCTTAGGCTTCGTCAAACTTTAAATTTATCACCACTATTAAACTGTCTCCGTACTCTTAGAACTGGTATTACCTGTAGTCGGGGTCAAATTAACTTGGGTGTGACCAATGGTGTTGATGTACTAAAAAAAATCTTCGCAGTGTACTTATTTTATTTTCTTGATGCACAAGCAACGAGGCACGAGACATAATATTTTCTGCATCGTAATCGATAAATAATCACTACGGTGACGCCCAAATTAATCTGATCCCGACTAATGCAATAATTGTTTTTTTAGTAAGCATGCATTGAGTTAGCACTTGATAATAATTAGCATAGCAAATAAATATCACGTGCAGTACCAAAGTATCAATGAATCATTAGTTTCGGAGTATTGTAAGTTGTAAACACAGATACGTTAATTACAAGAATTTCAACCGCAGACTCCACATTCTAATGCAAGACTACAACTAGTTATACCTGAGTATTAATAATAATAAATAAAAACGATAATAGCCATAGCTGCACAAATAAGTAAATATTGATGAACAAACAATAGCGAGTTAAAAAGTACCAAAACGGCAATTTTGCAATAAGGAAATTAAAAAAAAAAAAAAAATTTAATAAATTTTTCAAAAAATATATAAATAATCTTTATTAGGCTATCGACCCCATGTGGGATCTTTCGGCCTTTTTCAGAATATTTGCCAAGTTTTATAGCTTTTATTGTAAATTATGCGTGTCTAATAGGAGCGTGTAATAATCTTTGGTTTTGCATTTGAGTTTTGAAGAAATTAAATAATCCACCTTTTCCGCTCATCGGCTTTCTTCTGACCCAGAGGTCAGGGTTCAAATCCCGGTGTAAGTTCATAGTTAATTCCCGACGAAATCTAAAGGACCGCCGATAGCACAGGCTAATAAAGCGATAAAACATGTGCGCCTCTCTCCAGTTATTTTCGCGTATTCAACACATGCAGTAACACAATCGTGTGAAACGTGGACACAAATTTGAAACCTTGGCTGGACTCGCGGCGGACCCACCAACAAAGACATTAGGATTTAAAATTAGAATGCGACACCGGATTTGTTTGACTTTGCGAGCACGCCTGGCCGCTCCCAGACCACAATGTAATCAGCCATAGCAGCGCAAGTAGACGATGTTAAACGGCCAAACAGATGCACCTAAAGTTTGCATGCAGCAATAAACAACAATTTGGCAATGACTTCATCCACAAATCCAAACCGGATGGCGATTATCCAATCCTTTCTCTTTGGCCATCCGTGGGATCAGGGATCAGATTACGTGCAGACACATGGGGACAGCCTCAACCCAGTTAAAGACGGATCGGGATATCGCCCACGTCTGCAAGTGAAACGTATCGACACATTAATCAGCGGACGAAATTAGGTTGAATCTGTCTCGTACTTGAACCAGAAACCAGAATGGAGGAAGCCAAGCATAGACATCCTTTGATGACCATTTCAGGGAGCGAGTGTTCAAATTATCCACGAATTCACTAAGAAACTTCAAGGTAAATGTGAAAGCTAACTTGAGCATAAGTGCTGGGGGTTGAAAATTACTATGAGCCTTATCCTACATCCAACATTTTTTGCTCACGAAAAATATTGGGTACCTAATTAAAATCCGTTTTTACGTACGTTAGTTGCTCAACTTTGGCTTATTGATCCTTCGACTCTCAACAATCCTATAATTTTCCACTTGATAATTTCTGTTTAAAATCTAATTTATGGTCGGCAAAGGTCGTCGGGCATTAATCTTCCACTGGGGTCGCCGTTTCTGCTCCACTTCCAATTGTCGGCGTTATTTATAAGCAGTTGAAGACGTCGGCTCCTGGATTGCTTCCAGGAGCGGCGCTGTCCTCGCACCTGTCCTCACCTGGGGCCCCCCGGGACCCTCGGGGGGATCACCACGCGCTGTTAGCAGCAAAACAGCAAATCACTTTCTGGAACAGTGTCGCAGTTTGCAGGACTCGCGTGGGCCAGGACGTGCGTAATTTATCGGACGAAAGTTCCACGTCGCTGATAAATTATCGCTTTATCGCCGAAATGGATATAAATTACATCAATTTTGGATGTTTGATGGTCGAGATGTGCTTGCAGGTAATTTTATAAAGATTGCCGCAAGTTTGAAGATTGATGGTGCAGATGAACTTGTAGAGAGTTTAATAAAGATAATGGACACACTTGCAATACAATTACCTGCAAATTGGCAGGGCTTATATCAAACAACCTAACCTAATCTACCCAAAGCAGCTGAGGTGTACATAACAAAATCTAACCTAAACTGCTGTACCCAAAGCTAACCTGAACTATTACTGAAGATGATGGATAACCTAAAGACAGGACGTAGTATGAGCGATGGCGTATGAAATAAAAAAGACTTATTCTTTGTGACGTACCTGAAGGGCAATCAGCGCGTTAGGCCGTGGAGCGAGTGGAGGGTCCCTTCGAAGTAGTGACGAGGGCCAGGCTCTCGGTGTCAGAGAGTGGGGGGGTTAAAAAAAGGCTCCACGTAATTTTAACCTCGTTGCTACTTCGTCGCAAAGGGTGGCTCCACCCTACCTGCGTGGGTGGACGGCAGACAGTCAGCGAAGTTCAGAAATCACGATCTGTCACAACGCTGACCATTTGGCGCCAACACCACCAGATTTAAATCTCGCAGTGAGAATAGAAAACTGAAACTGAAATAAATGCCCGATCGAGAAAACGTGGGGGGAACAAAAAATAACAGGTGTGAGTTTTGTAGTGTAAAATATCGGCGTTTATTCACACAAACGACGGACACCGTGTCTGCGCTCCTGAAATAAATACCTCCGCACGCAACCCTTTCACGCAGGGTTCACTCTATTCGGCCGAATATAGCAAGCTCCTAATCGCGCGATTCAAAGGGCCGACGGAGCGACATTTCTCTTACACAAGCGCAAAGCACGTACGGCACGCAACACGTAAACGCAACTCTTACACAAAAGAATAAACGATATGTCAATAAGGAATTAAACGGAGGTCTGGCTCAATTGAGACCACAAAAAAAAATGTATCAATATCTATATATATATCTCTGGATATCTGGCCTGTGTTCCTGGTGGTCGTCGCTGGCGGCTGGCTACAGCTCCGGGAGGGCGGCGGTTTGCGTCGTGGACGCCTAGCGCTCGATTCCGGCCTCCAGCCAAGATGATCGCGGCCTCCAGCCAAGAATGGTTTGGCCGAGCTACTTAGCCCGTAACAAAACGCCTGCAAAGCACATGGCCTTAGTAACAATGGCCGGACACGTGGCTTCACGAAAAGGAAAAGAAATATCGGGCTTAACTACTTACTCAGGTGTTGTGAGCGTTTGGAAGTCCCTTGCCCTGTACCTGGTGCCTCAATCCCCTCAAGGGTGGTTAACTGAGTCCCCGTTGGTTATCCCGTAAACCGGATGGTGGTACACCTTATCTTAACGGTTCTTCTGGCACGGCCGTACTGGACACGAGTTAGCTGAAGTCTCCTCTATGGCGGCGTCTCGCCGGCGAATTTAATAATCGCACACATGGGAAACGCGTCACCACAACAAAAAAGTGCGAGTACGGTGGTCTACAGTGCAGGTCCATGCGCCAATTAATTATTAAAATGCAGTTTCTGCCAAAGACGTTTTCGGACCGTTACATCTTACCTAAAGTTCTATAACGGCCGTTAGTTATGAATTTCGTAACAAAATCTAACCTAAACTGTTGTACCCAAAGCTAACCTGAACTATCACTGAAGATGATGGATAACCTAAAGACAGGAAGTAGTATGAGCGCTGGCGTGTGAAATAAAAAAGACTTATTCTTACCTAAAGTTCTATAACGGCCGTTAGTTATGAATTTCGTAACCAAATCTAACCTAAACTGTTGTACCCAAAGCTAACCTACACTATTACTGAAGATGATTGATAACCTAAAGACAGTATGAGCGCTGGCGTGTGAAATAAAAAAGACTTATTCTTACCTAAAGTTCTATAACGGCCGTTAGTTATGAATTTAAGACGTGCAAGTATTCAGTCCCTCAACTGAGTAATATGGGGCCTTTCACTTCACAAATCGATTCTTCGCAGTTCACAAATCACGCTTAAATGGCAATCGCAATCCCGCTATTTTGTCCCGCAGACAAAAACTTCGACCGGCCAAACGTACGATCTCTGAACAACAAAAAAATCATCAAATGCGATTCTCAATTCTCGAACGGTGAAGCCCGATATCATGAACGGGGAAATTGAGTTAATTAGCACGTTAGGGTACTTCTATACGCAACCAAGTAATCGTTGTCGTGCGCTCAAAATATAACGTCACAAAACTTAACTTAAACTTTTACAATGAGAGCTAGCCCAAACTGTTACAAAATATCAAATGCGATTCACAATTCTCGAACGGGAAGCGATATCATGCAAGGGGAGATTGAGTTAATTAGCACGTTAGAGTGCTTCTATAGGCAACCGAGTAATCGTTGTCGTGCGCTCAAAATATAACGCTACAAGACTTAACTCAAACTTTTATAATGAAAGCTAGCCTAAACTCTTATAACGAAACCTAATATATCCTTATGTAGTCTTCTTCTTGATCCTTCTTTGCAGTGAATTAAGATATTTAGCAAAAATACGTAACATACATTTAGTTAATGCAATAAAACGTAACTTAACCTAACGTAACTAACGTAAAGTAACGCAAGGTAATGTCCTGCGAATTGAATTGACTGAAACAACTCGAAGGGATCAAACATGATGCGTGTTTTCAATTATATTCGTTATGACGTTTGAATCACTCAATGGATTATTTTTTCAGTAATACATATCAATGATAGACTATAGATTAATATTAGTAATCAATTGCATTTGTATTGGCACGCTAGTTTTTCAGGTATTGCTATTTAAATATGAGCCACATTGGAGAGTACTTAAACCAATGCCATAAATTCCACTAAAATTTAAATATCTTGATTATCACTCATTGGATAATAATTGAATAAAACACAGCATACTTCTATATATTACTTACTATTAGTGAAAAGTTGCATTTATATTGACACGCTACTTTCAGAGATATTGTTATTTAAATATATGAGACAACTTTTAAATATTTCATAAAATTACACGTTTTACTAAAATTGAAATGTTTCAAAAATTTCTCATTGGATAATGACTTAATTACATCAATTCAATATCTATATATTACTTAGTATTAGTGATAAGTTGCATTTATATTGACACGCTACTTTCAGAGATATTGTTATTTAAATATACGAGACAACTATATTTCATAAAATTACACGTTCTAGTAAAATTACAATGTATGAATAATCACTCATTGGATAATGATTTCATTACATCAATTTTATATCTATATATTACTTAGTATTAGTGATAAGTGGCATTTATATTAGTACCATACTTTCAGAGATATTGTTATTTAAATATGAGCCACATTCGAGACAACTTTTAAATATTTCATAAAATTATACGTTTTACTAAAATTGAAATGTATCAATAATTACTCATTGGATAATGATTTCATTACATCAATTCTATATCTATATATTACTTAGTATTAGTGATAAGTGGCATTTATATTAGTACCCTACTTTCGCAGATATTGTTATTTAAATATGAGCCACATACGAGACAACTTTTAAATATTTCATAAAATTATACGTTTTACTAAAATTGAAATGTATCAATAATTACTCATTGGATAATGATTTCATTACATCAATTCTATATCTATATATTACTTGGTATTAGTGATAAGTTGCATTTATATTGACACGCTACTTTCAGATATATTGTTATTTAAATATGAGCCACATACGAGACAACTTTTAAATATTTCATAAAATTATACGTTCTACTAAAATTGAAATGTTTCAAAAATTTCTCATTGGATAATGATTTAATTACATCAATTCAATATCTATATATTACTTAGTATTAGTGATAAGTTGCATTTATATTGACACGCTGCTTTCAGAGATATTGTTATTTAAATATACGAGACAACTTTTAAATATTTCATAAAATTACACGTTCTAGTAAAATTGCAATGTATCAATAATTACGTATTGGATAATGATTTCATTACATCAATTTTATATCTATATATTACTTAGTATTAGTGATAAGTGGCATTTATATTAGTACCCTACTTTCAGAGATATTGTTATTTAAATATGAGCCACATTCGAGACAACTTTTAAATATTTCATAAAATTATACGTTTTACTGAAATTGAAATGTTTCAATAATTACTCATTGGATAATGATTTAATTAAATCAATTCTATATCTATATATTACTTAGTATTCGTGATAAGTTGCATATATATATATATATATATATATATATATATATATATATATATATATATATATTGACACGCTACTTTCAAAGATATTCAAAATTACACGTTCTAATCACGAAGTGAAATAATATTTTCACTTCATTATTGTTTGATCATACTGGTGATGCTTAACACCACAATAAAGCGTACTACTGTTGGTTAATGTCTTATTACTTGATGCTGATCACCGTTATTATTCTAAATAGAGCTACTTAACACTGTACCAGAAAAGTCTAACATTCTAACTGGGAATGCTAACAATTTATCACTATAAAAGCGATACTTAAAAACTTTCACCAGACACTTTTAAAACTTAACATATCACCCCGAAACTTTGTCATATTTAGTGATGATGCTGAACCCCTGAACATCAAACTTTAAAAATCGCACTAATAATGCTTAATATTTCATCACCAGTATTTATTTTCACTGGTGGTGGTGCTTAACTTTTCAACGAAATCCCAAAAATACATGCTGGTGATGCTTAACACTTCTTCCTTTGTTTTGTAACAATCGAAGTGGCGCTACTTATCACCTCATTATTGGTTTGATCCTACTGGTGATGCATAACATTACAATAAAGCGTATTAGTGTTGGTTAATGATCTATTTCTCGATGCTGAACACCGTTATTATTCTTAATAGAGATACTTAACAGTGTACCAGAAAAATCTGACATTCTTACTGGGAATGCTAGTGACCCATCACTATTGTAGCGATACTTAAAAGCTTTCACCGGACACTTTTAAAACTTTACATTTCACCCTGAAACTTTATCATTTAGTGATTTAGTGACTCTTTAAAATTCGTACTTAATATTTCATCACCAGTATTTATTATTACTGGGGTGATACTTGCCACTTCAACGGCAACCCAAACAATCATGTTGGTGATGCTTAACACCTCATTCTGAGTTTTGTAACAATCGTAGTGGCGATGATTACCACCTCAGTATTGGTTTGATAGTACTAGTGATGCTCAACACCACAATAAAGCGTACTAATGTTAGTTATTGTCTTATTACTCGTACTTGTTCCTAGTCGCAATGCTTAAAGACCGAATGACTAGACAGAGATGATACTTAGGACTCATCTCCAAACGTTACGTTTCTCCATGGTAATTCTTAACACATCATTGCTGTGTTTCAACATTCGTAACGGTAATGCTTAATATTTTATCATATGTTTTTATCACTACTAGTGGTTTTATCATTGCCATGCTTCAACATTGGTAAAGGTAATGCTTAATATTTTATCATCAGTTTTTATCACTACTGATGGATTTATTATCGTTATGCTTCAACATTCGTAAATGCTTATACGCATGTTGAAGCATAACAATGATAATCCATCAGTAGTGATAAAAACTGATGATAAAATACTTGCTTAATGCTTCATATTTTATCATCAGTTTTTGTCACAACTGGTGGTTTTATCATTGTTATGCTTTAACATTCGTAAAGGTAATGCTTAATATTTTATCATCACTTTTTATCACTACTGGTGGTGAAACTCGACAGCTCATCGGCGGTGTATACATTGGTATTTTAGTGATGATTAATGCTTCATCGCTGGCATGAACACGCGTCATTACGAGTATGTAACATCAGTACTGCTGATATTTAATACCTCACAGGCTAAGCGATATAGTAATTGTGGTGATGCTTACCACCTCATTGCTGGCCTGAACAATTGTACTGGTGATGCTTAATACCTAATTTCGAATATGAAAAAACGTACTGATTATGGTTAGCACTTCATTACTAATCTGTAACATCTGAAGCGATGGTGCTTAACACCTTATCATCAAGCTGTATCATTTGTGGTGTGTGGGGTGTAAAGTTAGTTCGCCTCCTCGTGGTGCACCCTGGATAACGCTAAATGAACTAACATAGGCAGTCAGATAATCTTAGGATCTCCTGACTAAAACACATTCTATAATACTACACATAAGTAATCAACATGATTACACACGTAATCAACATGAAAGTGATAGTTGATGGTTATTGTGTCATTGGATGTGACACAATACCACTGGACTAACACGCGCTCATCTTACTTTAATACCTTGTATACACAGGCGTTATACTTAACACCATGGCATTAGTAACGGTTCTGATGCTTAACACCTCATTGCCGACCAGTTTTTCTCGAAATTCTATCAACTGCCAACAGATTTGCCACCATTCACATTTCAATAACACACCACCATAACACATACGTTATACTTAACATCATGGCATTAGTAACAGTTCTGATGCTTAACACCTCATTGCCGACTAGTTTCTCTCACTATTCTATCAATGCCAACTGATTTGCCACCATTCACCAATTCAATAATAGTGGTGATGCTTAACACCTCATCGCGAAGCTGTATGATTTGTAGTGGTGAAACTTAACACGCGCTCATAATCTTTTAACATCTCAAGAATACTGAGGTGATACTTAACACCGTGTAGTCTAAACCACATTAGTAATGGTGGTGCTGCTTAACACCTTATAGTCCAAACTACATTAGTAATGGTGATGCTGAACACCTCAACAACAAGCTTCACTTTTAGTAACAGTGAGACTTAACTTGCGCTCATCATCTTTTAACAAATCGTTTACCCAGAGGTGATACTTAACACCTTATAATCCAACCTACATTAATAATGGTGATGCTTAACACCTCATCGTTGACCTGAACAATGGTACTGGAGATGCTTAATACGTAATTTCTAGCTTGAAACAACACACTGATGATGCTTGACACCTCATTACTAATGTGTAACATTCCTAGTGATGATGCTTAACACTTCATCACCAAGCTGTATAATTTCTGGTGAAGAAATTTAACACACGCTCGTCATTATTTAACACTTCCTGTACACAAAGGTGATACTTAATAACACGCGTACACAAAACTGGTGATACTTAACACCTTATGGCCTAAGCTGCAGTGGTAAAGGTTATGGTGCTTAACACCGGTCGTTGGCCTGAACCATCGTACTAGTGATGCTTAATACATAATTTCTGATCTGAGAAACTTACTGGTGATGCTTAGCACCTCATTACCAATCGGTAATAGTCGTAATGGTGATGCTTAACACATCATCAACAAGCTGCACCTTTTGTAGCAGTGATACTTAACTTGCGCTCATCATCATTTAACACCTCGTGTATCCAGAGGTGATACTTAATACCTTATAGTTCAACTTATATTAGTAATGGTGATACTTAACACCTCATCAACAAGATGCATCTTTACTAGTAGTAAGACTTAACTTGCGCTCATCAAAATTTAACACCTCGTGTACCCCGAGGTCATACTTAACACTTTGCAGTCCAACCTACATTAGTAATAATGATGCTTAACACCTCATCAACAAGCTGCACCTTTAGTATCAGTGGTATTTAACTTGCGCTCATCATCACTTAACACCTCGTAGACCCAGAGGTGATACTTAACAGCGCATATTCTAACATTAGTAATGGTGATGCTTAACAGTTCATCATCAAGCTGCACCTTTAGTAGCAGTGAGACTTAACTTGCGCTCATCATCATTCAACACCTCGTGTACCCTGAGGTCACACTTAACACCTTACAGTCCAACCTACATTAGTAATGATGATGCTTAACACCTCATCAACAAGCTGCGCCTTTAGTAGCAGTGAGATTTAACTTGCGCTCATCATCATTTAACACCTCGTAGACCCAGAGATGATACTTAACAGGTCATAGTCCAACATTAGTAGTGGTGATGCTTAACACCTCATCAACAAGCTGCACCTTTAGTAGCAGTGAGACTTAACTTGCGCTCATCATCATTTAACACCTCGTGTACCCAGAGGTCATACTTAACACCTTACAGTCCAACCTACATTAGTAATGATGATGCTTAACACCTCATCAACAAGCTGCACCTTTAGTGGCAGTGAGATTTAACTTGCGCTCAACATCATTTAACACCTCGTGTACCCAGAGGTCATACTTAACACCTTACAGTCCAACCTACATTAGTAATGATGATGCTTAACACCTCATCAACAAGCTGCACCTTTAGTAGTAGTGAGATTTAACTTGCGCTCATCATCATTTAACACCTCGTAGACCCAGAGGTGATACTTAACAGTCCATAGTCCAACATTAGTAATGGTGATGCTTTACACCTCATCAACAAGCTGTACCTTTAGTAGCAGTGAGACTTAACTTGCGCTCATCATCATTTAACACCTCGTGTACCCAGAGGTCATACTTAACACCTTACAGTCCAACCTACATTAGTAATGATGATGCTTAACACCTCATCAACAAGCTGCACCTTTAGTGGCAGTGAGATTTAACTTGCGCTCAACATCATTTAACACCTCGTGTACCCAGAGGTCATACTTAACACCTTACAGTCCAACCTACATTAGTAATGATGATGCTTAACACCTCATCAACAAGCTGCACCTTTAGTAGTAGTGAGATTTAACTTGCGCTCATCATCATTTAACACCTCGTAGACCCAGAGGTGATACTTAACAGCGCATAGTCCAACATTAGTAATGGTGATGCTTAACACCTCATCAACAAGCTGCACCTTTAGTAGCAGTGAGACTTAACTTGCGCTCATCATCATTTAACGCCTAGTGTACCCAGAGGTCATACTTAAAACCTTACAGTCCAACCTACATTAGTAATGATGATGCTTAACACCTCATCAACAAGCTGCACTTTTAGTAGCAGTGGTATTTAACTTGCGCTGATCATCATTTAATACCTCGTAGACCCAGAGGTGATACTTAACATCTCATAGTGCAACATTAGTAAAGGTGATACTTAACACCTCATCGACAAGCTGCACCTTTAGTAGCAGTGAGACTTAACTTGCGCTCATCATCATTTAACACCTTGTATACCCAGAGGTGATACTTAACAGCTTAAAGTCCAACATTAGTAATGGTGATGCTTAACTTGACACGCGGTCATTATCATTTAACGCCTCGTGTACCCAGAGGTGATACTTAATACCTTATAGACCAATCTACATTAGTAATGGTGATGCTTGACACCTCATCAACAAGCTGCACCTTTAGTAGCAGTGAGACTTAACTTATGCTCATCATCGTTTAACACCTGGTGTACCCAGAGATGATACTTAACAGTTTATAGTCCAACATTAGCAATGGTGATGCTTAACTTGACACGCGATCATCATCATTTAACACCTCTTGAACCCAGAGGTGATACTTAACACCTTACAGTCCAACCTACATTAGTAATTATGATGCTTAACACCTCATCAACAACCTGCACCTTTAGTAGTAGTAAGACTTAACTTGCGCTCATCATCATTTAACACCTCGTGTACCCAGAGGTCATACTTAACACCTTACAGTCCAACCTACATTAGTAATGATGATGCTTAACACCTCATCAACAAGCTGCACCTTTAGTAGCAGTGAGATTTAACTTGCGCTCATCATCATTTAACTCCTCGAAGACCCACAGGTGATACTTAACAGCTCATAGTCCAACATTAATAATAGCAATGCTTAACACCTCATCAACAAGCTGCACCTTAAGTAGCAGTGAGACTAACTTGCGCTCATCATCATTTAACACCTCGTGTACCCAGAGGTGATACTTAACAGCTTATATCCAATATTAGTAATGGTGATGCTTAACTTGACACGCGGTTATCATCATATAACACCTCGTGTACCCAGAGGTGATACTTAACACCCGACCACCAGCATATCGTATGGCATGACGCATGCAGGAATCCCATGCCAGGCCGTGCCATCATCTTCGGCTGCAAGTATGCAAGCATTGTAAACTAGTATTCTCCCCCTCACGGGGCCTGTACTTCCCCGGCCCCCTCGCCGATCTGGGGACGGTATTTTCTCTCCTTCTCGCTTCTTCGGGGCTCTGCTCTTCGTCTGGCCTGTTGGTGGATTGGATGTGGATGTGGATGGTGAGCGACGGGACACAAACTGCTCCACCAAACCGCACAAGGCTGAAAGGCCCGATCCGCTCTGTACGTCCGTCGTACGTCCGCCTCAGTCCGTCTGCAGTGTTCGCTCCGGTAGTGTCGGGTGTGTACGGACAGTGCACACAGTACAGACTGGAACCAGGATACTCGAAGGACCAAAGGGGTTAATCGGGATGCGCCTGGCTGCGGTTGCGATTGCGGTGCCTTTGGCGCTACGAAATCCGGCGCCTTGCAGCCCGAAGTTTCCCACGAAGTGAGCGCGCCTCTTGTGCGCCCCATTGTGCGTCCGTGTGTGTGAGAGAGTGCGTGCCGTTTTCTTAAGGCCCCGGGGGCACTCGAGGAGGTCGCCTGTCTGCGTCGCTCATCAGGAGCACGGATCGTCCTGAGGAATTCGCGTCTCGAAGAGGCCCAGGTACTGTGGTCTGGTTTAGTTTTTTTTTCCGTCTTCATTCAGTTACTCTGTACAAGAGTTGCGGCTGATTTGTGGTGTGCGCCACTAGGGTGATTCCCAAATGACCTTGAATAGGGACGCATGACTAAAGAAGGATTAGGTTAGTCACCCCTATTCAGGTACATACATAAAAGGGAGCGAGAATTTTCGGAACAAAGAAATGGTATATTATCCACTCTGAACTTTAGTATGCAATCATACTAAATTTAGAGTGGATTCGTGCAAACACTGAAAATATTTTGTAAAGCAAAATTTTTATCACATTTTTTTGTGCATACAAATTCCAGTCTGGAATTTGTTATGGCACTTACAAACTCCTAACAAATACTGTAGGGGAGTCGCATACGTCTTATAATGAGATAGCTCTCAAAGAAAAATAAATATTACTGGTGTACAAAAAAATTCACCCTCTCATTTTTTTGTACACATTTACTATAGCAAATATTTAGTACAAACAATTTTCACTTTCACATTTTTTTTGTAATTATAATTATGAATTATTACTATGAATTATAATTATAAATTATAATTATAATATTTATAATTATTATAATATTTATTATTATTATAATATTTATTATAATCATAATATTTATTACAATTAGAAATTTATAAGAAATTCTCATAAGTACAAATACATTACTGGCAGGATTTTTATAGACACAAAGATTTCACTATCACAACTTCACGAATATATTACGAATATATCACAAATTCGTCATATATTTGTTATACACCCTCAGTAGAACTTTATATAGTTTTACATAGTACTATATTGTGGCTACATCGATGTTAGATACTAATACTATATAGTGAATGCACAAAGATTTCACTGTCACAACTTCACGAATATATCACAAATACGTCACATATTTGTTATACACCCCCAGTAGAAAATTATATAGTTTTACATAGTTCTATATTGTGGCTACATCGATTTTAGATACTAATACTAAATAGTGAATGCGCAAAGATTTCACTGTCACAACTTCACGAATATATCACAAATACGTCACATATTTGTTATACACCCTCAGTAGAACTTTATATAGTTTTACATAGTACTATATTGTGGCTACATCGATGTTAGATACTAATACTATATAGTGAATGCACAACGATTTCACTGTCACAACTTCACGAATATACCTAACACAAATACGTCACATATTTGTTATACACCCCCAGTAGAAATTTATATAGTTTTACATAGTACTATATTGTGGCTACATCGATTTTAGATACTAATACTATATAGTGAATGCACAAAGATTTCACTGTCACAACTTCACGAATATATCACAAATACGTCACATATTTGTTATACACCCCCCGTAGAAATTTATATAGTTTTACATAGTACTATATTGTGGCTACATCGATTTTAGATACTAATACTATATAGTGAATGCACAAAGATTTCACTATCACAACTTCACGAATACATTACGAATATATCACAAATACGTCACATATTTGTTATACACCCTCAGTAGAACTTTATATAGTTTTACATAGTACTATATTGTGGCTACATCGATGTTAGATACTAATACTATATAGTGAATGCACAACGATTTCACTGTCACAACTTCACGAATATACCTAACACAAATACGTCACATATTTGTTATACACCCCCAGTAGAAATTTATATAGTTTTACATAGTACTATATTGTGGCTACATCGATTTTAGATACTAATACTATATAGTGAATGCACAAAGATTTCACTGTCACAACTTCACGAATATATCACAAATACGTCACATATTTGTTATACACCCCCCGTAGAAATTTATATAGTTTTACATAGTACTATATTGTGGCTACATCGATTTTAGATACTAATACTATATAGTGAATGCACAAAGATTTCACTGTCACAACTTCACGAATACATTACGAATATATCACAAATACGTCACATATTTGTTATACTCCCCCAGTAGAAATTTATATAGTTTTACATAGTACTATATTGTGGCTACATTGATTTTAGATATTAATACTATATAGTGAATGCACAAACATTTCACTGTCACAACTTCACGAATATATTACGAATTTATCACAAATACGTCACATATTTGTGATACACCCCCAGTAGAAATTTATATAGTTTTACATGGTACTATATTGTGGCTACATCGATTTTAGATATTAATACTATATAGTGAATGCACAAAGATTTCACTGTCACAACTTCACGATTGTATTACGAATATATCACAAATACGTCACATATTTGTTATACACCCACAGTAGAAATTTATATAGTTTTATATAGTACTATATTGTGGCTACATTGATTTTAGATACTAATACTATATAGTGCATGCACAAAGATTTCACTGTCACAACTTCACGAATATATTACGAATATATCACAAATACGTCACATATTTGTTATACACCCCCAGTAGAAATTTATATAGTTTTATATAGTACTATATTGTGGCTACATTGATTTTAGATACTAATACTATATCGTGAATGCTCAAAGATTTCACTGTCACAACTTCACGAATATATTACGAATGTATCACAAATACGTCATATATTTGTTATACCCCCCAGTAGTTTTACATAGTACTATATTGTGGCTACATTGATTTTAGATACTAATACTATATCGTGAATTCTCAAAGATTTCACTGTCACAACTTCACGAATATATTACGAATGTATCACAAATACGTCATATATTTGTTATACCCCCCAGTAGAAATTTATATAGTTTTACATGAAAAATGTATGTAACTATCGCAAATTTAATAATTACAACGATTTTTACACAAATATATACAAAGCCGTTACAACTTTTTTGTGCTCCTAAATTTCACTTTCAGAAATGTTTGGACCATTGCAAATTCTAAAGAAATTCTCCGAATGTACAAAAAAATGCTCTCTCAATTTTTTACATCGCTCATCTCTTTTACATCACATTTACTACACAAAAAAATCAATGTCACATAGTTGATGTACACGAAGATTTTAGTTACAATATTTTTGTACACATAAATTTCACTTTCACAAAAGTTTACAAGTGTACAAAAAAGTTGTGATAGCGGAATCATTCTGTACATAAAAATTGTGACAGTGAATATAATATACATATTAGGTTATAAAAATTACAGTGACATTTTTATGTACAAATTACACTGTCACTAACATTTTGTAATGATACAAAATCATTGTAAATATTTTTTACAAAAAAACTCAATATTTTATCCGTAATTACAATTTACAAAATACTTCAAAGGATAATTCTTCAACGTTTCCAAATATTTCACTTTCAAAAATTTGATGTATACAAATATCCACTGTTACAATTTTTATGTACGCCATGATTTCACTATCACAACTTTTTTCTATGTATAAATTGCTCTTTCACAAAACTTTTGTAGCATTGCAAATTCAAATTTGTAGCATTGCAAATTCGAAAGATTTATTTTTTAAATACAAAAAAAAATGCTGTCGCAATTTTTTTCTACGAAATATTTCACAATCACATTATAGTACACAAGAAATTTAATGTGAACTATTTGTTATACACCAACATCAGACTGTTACTTTTTTTTGTGGATACACATAGATTTCGCAGTCATTTTTTTTAAATGGTCACAAAGTTCAAGAAAATAATATCTTAAAATTTTCTAAAATAGTGGCAAAATACGAATTTTTAAGAGTTATTGTAAGTTCCGTAAAAAAATCCTAATTTAAAAAAACTTCTTTGTAAGTTTCGTAAAAATATTCTAAATTTAAAAACTTCTCGAGATTTTAAAAGTGGTAATACATTTCGCTCTCAAATTTATAAAAACATCTGCAAATTCAAAATAATATCTTAAAATTTTCTAATATATTGTATCGTATCTGAGGCTTAAGAGTGAAATTTAAAAGTGAAATTGTAACAGTATAAAAGGGAGAATTTTGAAATGTCAAAATGGTACCAAAGACAATTTTATTGTAATTTTCATAAAAAAATAGTAATTTTAAAAATTTCGCGAAATCTTCAGAATTCTACATGAGTGGTAATACATTTCGCTCTAAAATTTATAAAAATATCTGAAAATTTAAAATAAAATTATTATTTTTCTAATATATTGGCAAAATAAAAGTTTCAAATGACATATTTTTGTGCAAAAAAATTACAACCAAAATATTTTTTAACAGTACTTTCAGTAACAGTAACAGTAATATAAAATATATATTACAAATATATTTGTACATATAATAATCCCTTTCACGAGTGTTTTGTACACAAATGTCTCTATAACTATTTTTTAGTACATAAATTAACAAATTTAATGTACACAGAGATGTCACTGTCACGTTTGTTATGTACACAAATATTTCACTGTGTCAATTGTTTTGTACACATCAATTTCACTGTTACAACATTTTTGTAGCACTTTACTTCTTAAGAAATATTCACTAGTGCAAAATAATCCAATAATGTCTCAATTTTTTATAGATTTATTTTTATTTTTAACAAATTAATTGCGCATTCACAAAATTTTTGCGATAGTGAATTCGTAACAAATAGCCTTGATTGTACAAAAATCGCAACTGTCTCAATTGTTTGTAGATAACAAATCTATGTATATTGAAATATGAAAATGGTATGAAAGACAATTGTAAATGCCATAAATACTCAAAATTTCTAGTAATTCCCGAAATTTCGCAGAAATGGTACTTTCGTTATGATATTAATAAAAATATCTCGAAATTTTCATACAAACAAAAGCATGCAGTGACAGACACCATTTTATATTATGACAGCAGGTTTGGGCGGTTGCCATAGCCAAATTATATTTTTTTATTAAAAAAAAAATTATATTTACAACGTGTTTATTTGCGATTTGTGTACAAATCAAGGCTCTTTCTTAGGAATTCACTATCGCAAAAATTTTGTGAATGCGAAATTAATTTGAAAAAAATACAAAAAAATGTACAAAAAATTAATACGTGAATTATTTTGTACTAGTGACTATTTCTTAGGAAGTAAAGTGCTACAAAAACGTAAAAGTGAAATTGACGTGTACAAAAAAAATTGACACAGTGAAATATTTGTGTACATTACAAGTGTGACAGTGACAATGCGTGTGACAAAAAAATTGTTAGACATTTGTGTACAAAACACTCGTGATAGGGATTATTATGTCCAAATATATTTGTAATATATATCTTATATTGGAATGCACTGTTAAAAAATTATTTTGGTTGTTTTTTTTTTTGCACAAAGTATGTCATTTTAAACTCGTATTTTGCCAATATATTAGAAAATTTTCAGATATTATTTTCAATTTTCAGATATTTTTATAAATTTTTGATTAATGTATTATCACTTCTACGGAATTCTGAAAATTTCTAGATTTTTTAAATTTAGGATATTTTTATGAAACTTACAATAAAATTGTCTTTGATACCATTTTGATATTTCAAAATTTACAGATTTTTACTGTTACAATGCTTTCCTTTTAAATTTCATATTTAGGCCTCGGCTACGGTCCAATATATTAGAAAACTTTGAAATATTACTTTCAATTATCAGATATTTTTAGAATTTTAGAGTGACTTAATTTTAGACAAAAAAATTGACACAGTGACATATTTGTGTGCATAACAAACGTGACATTGACATCTCTGTGTACATTTAATTTGTTAATTTATGTGCTAAAAAAAATGTTATAGAGACATTTGTGTACAAAACACTCGTGATAGGGATTATTATGTGTACAAATATATTTGTAATATATATTTTATATTGGAATGCACTGTTAAAAAATTATTTTGGTTGTTTTTTTTTGCACAAAGTATGTCATTTTAAACTCGTATTTTGCCAATATATTAGAAAATTTTCAGATATTATTTTTAATTTTCAGATATTTTTATAAATTTTAGATTAATGTATTATCACTTCTGCGGAATTCTGAATATTTCTAGAAATTTTTAAATTTAGGAGTTTTTTATGAAACTTATTGTAAGTTTGATTGTCTTTCATACCATTTTGATATTTGAAAATTTACAGTTTTTTTTACTGTTACAATGCTTTCCTTTTGAATTTCATATTTAGGCCTGGGGTACGATCGAATATATTAGAAAATTTTAAGATATTACTTTCAATTTTCAGTTATTTTTATAATTTTAGATTGAAATATATTACCACTTCTGTGGAATTCTGAAAATTTCGCGAAATTTTTAAATTTAGGATATTTTTATGAAACTTACAATATAAATGTATTTGATACCATTTTAATATTTAAAAATTTACAGTTTTTTTACTGTTGCAATGCTTTCCTTTTAAATTTCTATTTAGGCCTGGGGTACGATCCAATATATTTGAAAATTTTAAGATATTATTTTTAATTTTCAGATATTTTTATAAATTTTACAACGAAATGTCACCTCTGTAGAATTCTGAAAATTTCGAGATTTTTTTTTAAATTTTGAATTGTTTTATAAAACTTACAATAAAATTGTCTTTAATACCATTTTAATATTTAAAAATTTACAGTTTTTTTACTGTTACAATGCTTTCACTTTTAAATTTCACTGTTAGGCCCGCTTACGATCGAATATATTAGAAAAATTTAAGATATTATTTTTAATTTTCAGATATTTTTATAAATTTTACAACGAAATGTCACCTCTGTGGAATTCTAAAAATTTCGAGATTTTTTTTTAAATTTTGAATTGTTTTATAAAACTTACAATAAAATTGTCTTTAATACCATTTTAATAGTTCAAAATTTACAGTTGTTTTACTGTTACAATGCTTTCACCTTTAAATTTCACTCTTAGGCCTGAGGTACGATCCAATATACTAGAAAATTTTAAGATATTATTTTGAAATTTCGGATGTTTTTATAATTTTTAGAGCGAAATGTATTACCACTTTAAAAATTTTGAGAAGTTTTTAAATTTTGGATTTTTTTACGAAATTTTTTACGAAACAATTTGTCTTAATCGCACTATCGCATATTATGTATGTCTATACATGATATCTATACATGCTTAAGTGCAATTAATAATAAAATTAATCATGGCGCTTCTTTGTCTGCCTGATCTTGAACTCTTCAACTGTTAATGTTTGGAGTTCTATCTGTGGGTTTAAGACATGAGAGAAGTAGCAGCAATGTGATCGATTCTGGTACTTCTAGATCCAAAGAGCTGAGTGGATTAATTCGGGCATCGCTATTTCTGAGGCGGGCGCGCCTCGAGGTTACGCAATCAGCCCGATCCACTTCGCGATTTGCATAATTAAAACTGGCCAGCTCGTTGTGTGCAACCTGGTTCCTCGACTTGCAGTGCAGAAAACTGTTACAGCAGCATGTTTTCGCCACGGTCATCGCATATCGTCGAAAAGCTGACGGTAAAACCAAAAAAAACAAACGCAAAAATGGTGTGATTAATTCGGCACCTCATTGCACCTCATTACTTGTAAATTGCCAAAAAACTAAATATGTGATTATTTTTACTCCAATAGAGTTACAAGTAATTTGGAAATTGAAATATGTCAAAAATCCAAAATTTAATAGAACTAAGTAAATACAAAAATGAAAAATATAAAGCAAAACTAAATATGTGACTATTTTTACTCCAATAGAGTTACAAGTAATTTGGAAATTGAAATATCTCAAAAATCCAAAATTTAATAGAACTAAATAAATACAAAAATGAAAAATATAAACCAAATCTCTAATATGTGACTATTTTTACTCCAATAGAGTTAGTTACAAGTAATTCGGAAATTGAAATATGTCAAAAATCCAAAATTTAATAGAACTAAATAAATACAAAAATGAAAAATATAAAGCAAAACTAAATATGTGATTATTTTTACTCCAATAGAGTTACAAGTAATTTGGAAATTGAAATATGTTAAAAATTCAAAATTTAATAGAACTAAATAAATACAAAAATGAAAAATATAAAGCAAAACTAAATATGTGATTATTTTTACTTCAATAGAGTTACAAGTAATTTGGAAATTGAAATATGTCAAAAATCCAAAATTTAATAGAACTAAATAAACACAAAAATGAAAAATATAAAGCCAATTATCTCAGAACTACCAGAAATGCACTTAAACCCTTTTACTTCTAGACCCTTAAATTACTATGAACAATAATCTGAATTATTGCAATTCATCGTTGATTCTTCTGTTCCGTTTGCTTGTTATTTTTTGAAATAATATTTGTTGAAATTCGAGTATTAAAATACCTTTTGAATCATCTGCTGCTACACTTGCTGTATTTTCAAACTTTTTCACAAACTTGCTAATTGTTGATACGAATTGATTGATTTAGACTACTAAACTTCAAACGGTATCTCCCCATCATAAGTCAAATGTAATATAATTGCTGGTCATTTATTATTAACTTTATTAGGAAATACAGGACCAAGAATAACAATTATTTTATTAAATTTCCAGTTCGTAACCTATTCCTTCTGGAATTGGTTACGAGTCACGAGCAGATATAAGTCACGAACTCTGCGTAAACTGACGCTACTGTAAAATGTTTTGATAATAAGACCCTCTCTTCATTGCTGATATTAAAATAGATTAAAGATATTTTCTTTTTCTCTTCTTACTAATAATAATAATTTTGGCAGTCCAAATATAAATTCAATTAAATTATGCCAAAATTATAATTTTTAGTTGTTAGATTATAGAGATGTTAGAACCTTCAAAGCGTATCACCTTACACATAAATCTCCGACTTAACAGGTTTTCAGCGGACGATTTACAGCGACATCTATATTAAGAGTGATTTATGGCAGCTGCTTCACAGCCGCCTTTTTAACTACTCGATTGTATCTTTTCGTTAATTTACGATGTATTTCTTCGTGGGCGAAATTGTAAACCTCGCAGTCGTGTGCCGATTTAAAAATACTAACGAGGAAATTAGTATATTAGTCATAGTATAACAATGAACACATTTTTACTATTTAAAAAAAAAGTTTTGTAGCTTTCGCAATTATCTTATTTGTTATTTATAAATTTCTTCGTAAATTTTAAATGTATGTGTTATTGAGTTATTTATATGAATTTTATTTTTTAGTATTGTAGTCATAGTATAACAATGAACATATTTTTACTATTTAAGAAAAAAAAGTTTTGTAACTTTTGCAATAATCTTATTTGTTATTTCTGAATTCTTTGTAATTTTTAAATGTACGTGTTATTGGGCTATTTATGATAATTTTATTTTTTGTATCTTGTGCATTAATAGTGTGTTAAACAAATAACAAATAATGATAGTAAATAACATTAATTTTAATTTGTTTTGAACTCATCTGATATCCTTGTAACAACGAATACATTTTCGACATTAAAAAAATATACACATCAATGGAAAATTTATACGCATAAATTATTTTCCCGGACCCGGAAATTGCTTTATTTTCATCTTAGTTTCCACGCAATACATTTCGACTTTGATCGCCCCATTTCCATTTGTTTATTTGCGTGATCGTTAATGACATTTGTGTATTTAACGCGTTCCTAATGGCTCTCAAATATTCCAAATCTAAACTTTCGAGCTTCATAGGTTTCCAGTAGCTATTAAGCGACACGAGTCGTAAATGATAACATAAACAAACCAATGCATTTGTAAGTGACTTGAGTGTCCGTAAATCATTCTAAAATTAACGACAATGGAATATTTGGAATGGGCAAAATTTGCGAGTCTTTAATGAATTTTAAATTGGTTAATTTGAATATTACCTTGTGAATTTTGCATGAGTTTTAAATTAGGCAATTTAAATATTAATTTGCGAAATTTGGCTGGAATAATTGTTGCTAGTTATTAATTCTACAATGAGGACGTTCATAAGACAAAAATATTTTACATGGTGACGTAAATAGAAGCATTTAGATACACCTTGTAGAAAATACGCAACCAAATACACAACTTGATACGAACTCATGCTCAAGTAAAAAAAAAAAAGTTGGCGAAATGGAAAATTTGTTGTGGAATTTGGGCAAAGTGGAAAATACACTAAAACTTCTATACTACTTTCTATAGAAAACGGGCCTTAGTGAAAAAAAAAATCGCTGGCTCGAAATGGAAAATTTGTTGTGGAATTTGGGCAAAGTGGAATACACTAAAACTAAATGAACTAAACAATTCTCTTTCAAGATTAAATATTTGTTTAGCTGACTATAAATCAGGTTATTGGAAAAAAATATTCGCCGTCAGCAAATTTTCGTTTGGAAAAAACTTGCTTCGCAACTGACGTGAGAATTCGTCATGTGCACTTCGCTGAATCCGAATTATACAGATTAGATGCTGGCAGAACTAAAAGCGAGTGGAGACACAATCACAAAATAGAACGCCCTGATTCTTCCGCTCTGCCCCCATTATTTATAGAAGCGAAAAATGGCAACTGTATTTATATTTATAATATAAATACGAACCGGACTTTCCAGAGATCTTCGACCTGACAGAAATAAGCTGCGCAAGTTTCCAAAGGACCCCACCGCCATGCCACGTTTCGTTAGATTAACTACCATCATTTAACAGGCGCGGATTTAAAAGAGGGAACTTGCCACCATATTGCTATCGCTTAATTAAGATAAGTCTTATTTGTATTAATAATAATTAAGCATCAAAACTTCTTAAAACTCTCACGCATCTCAGCAGGTTATTTTTTTATATTCAGGTATATCGCGTATCATAAAACAGTAACGTATACGTTGCTTGGGAGCATCACATTCGAATTTCAAATGAATTTATGACATTTAAGTCATTGGAGCCGAATTAATCAACCATTTTTCTTTTTTTTTTTCGTTTTACCGTCAGCTTTTCGACGATATGGATGACCGTGGCGAAAACATGCTGCCGTAGCGCTTCCGTAAACATTTTTTTGAGAATACTAGCAAATTTACAAAATATGATAAGTTTGCATGTTTTGTAGTTCTGAAATAAATGGCTTTAAAATTAACTTGAATTTCAAAATTCCATTTTTAAGTTTAGAAAACTGTGTTACTATTTTAGACTTGGGTTTAGACTAAAATATTAACACAGTTTTCTAACCTTTTTCCTGGAATTTTGAAATTCAAGTTATCTTTAAAGCCATTTATTTCAGAACTACAAAAAATGTATACTTATCATGTTTTGTCGACTTTTTAGAAACCTTTAAACAATAAAATTTTTGCAATTTGTTACATTGGCTAATGTTTCCAGTTTTTGAATATTTTAATACTTGATTAGACATTATGGATTTTTTCAACTATTTTGATATTTTGTTTGCACATTTAAATTGCAAATTTTCATTAAAGCTCCACAAAATGGTTTGGAAATTTTCAAATTTTTGTGAAATATTGTGAAATTTCTAAATATGTTTTCCCTATATTTACAAATGATTTATTATATTATGATTAAATTGATTAATTAATCATATTTCATTCTAATTGCTGAAACTTCAGTCTACTGATTTGTATATTTTCATACCATGATTGTCCCTAAGTTTTCCAGCCTTTAAAAACGCAAATAAGTTTTTGACAATCTTATGTTTTATAGCGCTTTCGTAAACATTTTTTTGAGATTACTAGCAGTTTTACATAATATGATAAGTTTACATTTTTTGTAGTTCTGAAATAAATGGCTTTAAAGTTAACTTGAATTTCAAAATTCCAGGTTTAAGTTTAGAAAACTGTGTTACTATTTTAGACTTGGGTTTAGACTAAAATATTAACACAGTTTTCTAACCTTTTTCCTGGAATTTTGAAATTCAAGTTATCTTTAAAGCCATTTATTTCAGAACTACAAAAAATGTATACTTATCATATTTTGTCGACTTTTTAGAAACCTTTAAACAATAAAAATTTTGCAATTTGTTACATTGGTTAATGTTTCCAGTTTTTGAATATTTTAATACTTGATTAGACATTATGGATTTTTTCAACTATTTTGATATTTTGTTTGCACATTTGCAAATTTTCATCAAAGCTCCACAAAATGGCAATTTTCAAATTTTTGTGAAATGTTGTGTAATTTCTAAATAGTTTTTCCCAATATTTACATATGATTTATTTATTATGATTAAATTGATTTATTAATCATATTTCATTCTACTTGCTGAAACTTCAGTTTATTGATTTGTATATTTTCATACCATGATTGTCTCTAAGTTTTCCAAACTTTAAAAACGCAAGTAAGTTTTTGACATTCTTATGTTTTACAGCGCTGTCGTAAACAATTTTTTGAGATTACTAGCAATTTTACAAAATATGATAAGTTTACATTTTTTGTAGTTCTGAAATATATGGCTTTAAAGTTAACTTGAATTTCAAAATTCCAGGAATAAGTTTAGAAAACTGTGTAAATATTTTAGACTTAGGTTTAGACCAAAATATTAACACCGTTTTCTAAACTTACTTCTAAACTTAGACTTAGGTTTAGACTAAAATATTAACACAGATTTCTAAACTTTTTCCTGAAATTTTGAAATTCAAGTTAACTTTAAATCCATTTCTTTCAGAACTACAAAAAATGTAAACTTATCATATTCTGTCGACTTTTTAGAAACATTGAAACAATAAAATTTGTTACATTGGTTCCAGTTTTTGAATATTTTAATACTTTTGATATTTTGATTAGACATTATGGATTTTTTCAACTATTTTGATATTTTGTTTGCACATATTGCAAAATTTCATTAAAGCTCCACAAAATAATGTGGCAATTTTCAAATTTTTGTGAAATGTTGTGTAATTTCGAAATAATTTTTCCCAATATTTACAATTTTTTAATTATATTATGATTAAATTGATTAATTAATCATATTTCATTCTAATTGCTGAAACTTCAGTTCACTGATTTGTATATTTTCATACCATGATTGTCCCTAAGTTTTCCAAACTTTAAAAACGCAAATAATTTTTTGACATTATTATGTTTTATAGCGCTTTCGTAAACATTTTTTTGAGAATACTAGCAAATTTACAAAATATGTTGAGTTTGCATGTTTTGTAGTTCTGAAATAAATGGCTCTAAAGTTAACTTGAATTTCAAAATTCCAGGAATAACTTTAGAAAACTGTGTTAATATTTTAGACTTGGGTTTAGACTAAAATATTAACACAGTTGTCTAAACATAGTCCTGGTATTTTGAAATTCAAGTCAACTTTAAAGCCATTTATTTCAGAACTAAAAAAAATTAAACTATTCGACTTTTTAGAAACATTTAAACAATAAAATTTTTGCAATTTGTTACATTGGTTGATGTTTCCAGTTTTTGAATATTTTAATACTTGATTAGACATTATGGATTTATTCAACTATTTTGATATTTTGTTTGCACATATTGCAAATTTTCATTAAAGCTCCACAAAATTGCAATTTTCAAATTTTTGTGAAATGTTGTGTAATATGTTTTTCCTATATTTACAAATGATTTATTATATTATGATTAAATTGATTAATTATTCATATTTCATTCTAATTGCTGAAACTTCAGTTTACTGATTTGTATATTTTCATACAATGATTGTCCCTAAGTTTTCCAAACTTTTAAAAACGCAAATAAGTTTTTGACATCCTTATGTTTTATAGCGCTTTCGTAAACATTTTTTTTTAGAATACTAGCAATTTTACAAAATATGATGAGTTTACATGTTTTGTAGTTCTGAAATAAATGGCTTTAAAGTTAACTTGAATTTCAAAATTCCATTTTTAAGTTTAGAAAACTGTGTTAATATTTTAGACTTAGGTTTAGACTATTAAGGATAATTTTTTAATATTTTTGATTTTTGATTATAAGCCATTCAAGTAAGCAATCACTAAATATTATTATAACATTTAGAATGAAATAAAAACCTTTTGAAGGTTCCGTCCTTCGTGTAGCTACCGACATTAGCCGAACGTGTGCGATCCGCTGCATCGCACTCCCCAATGACGGCCACTTAACGTCCCTGTTAATAAAATTATACACGTCCCTGTTAATAAAATTGTACACCTTTTGCGGTGCTAAATTATTTCTCAAACCAATAAAATTTGTTTAGCGACCTCTGCTATACTAAATAATGCCGTCATATAATCACTGATATAATCACCTCGAATTCCTGAAAATTACGAGCAAATACGATTACCTGCAGAGTTTTACGTAATCACATTTATGGTTTAGTAGTAAATACAAATTTTTCTAATTCCTTGGCAATTCGTGGAACTCTAAATTGCGTAAAAAAATGCCACACTACAAAAACATTACCGGATATTAAACTATTCGCATTTATGCTGATAACAAATTTTCTGATAATAGTTATGAAACATTGTGAAGTGTGCGTCACGAAAAAAAAAATATATATAACGTGTAATAATAGGTACAAATTCAAATTTTCTAACACAAATTGCCGTTCCCTTGGAGGGGAACTGAAACAGACGGTTCTGTGTACTGTTAAATTATGTGTACACGTCAATGAAGAGTCCAGTACTACTTCAGTACTACTTTGGCAGTGTAGTACTACTTTGGTAGTGTAGTACTACTTTAGTAGTGTAGTACTACTAAAGTAGTACTACACACTTTACCTTAGGACTACTTCAGTAGTACTACACATTTTAAGGGTCTTGACCTGTGTTCCTGTCACTTTAAAGTGGAAGAAATGGAAATTCAAGCAAAAGAAAAGAGTTTTGTTCAATTACAAATTCAAATTATAACCTAAAAATGAGGTTGGGTCTTCACTAGTATGAAAGGAAATAATGGGAGAATTATGCAAAATCTGTAAAGGCACCATTTCCAAGTGTGGTAGATCACTGTAAGGCAATAATTAGCCATAGCAGCAGTTAGGTAGTAGCAGAAGGAAACCAAAGAAGAAATGGGAGGATGATGTAATGAATAACATTACTGTTAACTGTACTGTTGAATTATGTGTACACGTTAATGAAGAGTGCAGTACTACTTTAGTACTACTTTAGTAGTGTAGATACATACTGCATTAGTAGTACTACACAGTTTACTACTACCTTAGGACTACTTTAGTAGTACTACACATTTTAAGAGTCTTGTCCTGTGTTCCTGTCACTTTAAAGTGGAAGAAATTGAAATGGAAGCGGAAGAAAAAAAGTTCTGTTCATTCAATTACTAATTCAAATTAGAACCTAAAAATGAGGTTAGGTCTTCTCAAGTACGAATGGAAAGACCAATGGGAGAATTATGCAAAATCTCTAAAGGCACAACTTCCAAGTGTGGTAGATCACTCTATGGCAATAATTAGCCATAGCAACAGTTAGGTCGTAGCAGAAGGAAACCAAAGAAGAAATGGAGGGATGATGTAATGAATGACATTCGTTTAATGAAGGTCGGAAGTTGGAAGGAAGTCAAGGACAGAGTGTCCTGGAAGAGGCTGGTGGAGGAGGCCAAGACCCACTTGTCCAGAGGGTCAACCAAGGTCAAGAGGGTCCAGAGGGTATAACCAGAGGGTTATAGTACCAGAAGATGAATGAATGAGCAGTACTAATCTTAGAGTCAGCAGTAGTTATTATTCAATCTTGGCTATTTGCTGCACTAAGAACTCTTTATTCTAGAAAAGTAATCTAATGAGTAGACATAAAAATCACCCATTTCATTTAGTAGATGTCAGCCCCTGACCCTTACTTGGAGCTCTTAGAGCTATAATCACTATAATTGGATCGTCGTTTTCAAATAAACAAATAATGTGCAAAATGTCTGTACAATAAGTGAGCATCATGGAAGCCAAAGATCGAAGATTCGGATTATACCCAATGGAAGTCAAAAGACTGGAAAAGAAGTAGCATCTTAAAAGTGCATCTAGGAACTTACAAAGGATCGAGAAAAATGCACATAAACGAAGAAAACTGCAAGATCGAAGATTCGGATTATACCCAGTGGAAGTCAAAAGACTGGAAAAGAAGTAGCATCTTAAAAGTGCATCTAGGGGCTTACAAAGGATCGAGAAAAATGCACACAAACAAAGAAAACTGCAAGATCGAAGATTCGGATTATACCCAGTGGAAGTAAAAAGACTGGAAAAGAAGTAGCATCTTAAAAGTGGATCTAGGAACTTACAAAAGATCTAGAAAAATGCACACAAACGAGGAAAACTGCAAGATCGAAGATACGGATTATACCCAGTGGAAGTCAAAAGACTGGAAAAGAAGTAGCATCTTAAAAGGTCATCTAGGAACTTACAAAGGATCAAGAAAAATGCACACAAACGAAGAAAACTGCAAGATCGAAGATTCGGATTATACCCAGTGGTAGTCAAAAGACTTTAAAAGAAGTAGCATCTTGAAAGTGCATCTAGCAACTTACAAAGAATCGAGACAAATGCACACAAACGAAGAAAACTGCAAGATCGAATATTTGGATTATACCCAGTGGAAGTCAAAAGACTGGAAAAGAAGTAGCATCTTAAAAGTGCATCTAGGAACTTACAAAAGATCTAGAAAAATGCACACAAACGAAGAAAACTGCATGATCGAAGATTCGGATTATACCCAGTGGAAGTCAAAAGACTGGAAAAGAAGTAGCATCTTAAAAGTGCATCTAGGAACTTACAAAGGATCGAGAAAAATGCACAAAAACGAAAAAAAATGCAAGATCGAGGATTCGGATTATACCCAGCGGAAGTCAAAAGACTGGAAAAGAAGTAGCATCTTAATAGTGGATCTAGGAACTTACAAAAGATCTAGAAAAATGCACACAAACGAAGAAAACTGCAAGATCGAAGATTCGGATTATACCCAGTGGACGTCAAAAGACTGGAAAAGAAGTAGCATCTTAAAAGTTTATCTAGGAACTTACAAAGGATCGTGAAAAATGCACACAAACGAAGAAAACTGCAAGATCGAAGATTTGGATTACACCCCGTGGATATCAAAAGACTGGAAAAGAAGTAGCATCTTAAATGTGCATCTAGGAACTTACAAAGGATCGAGAAAAATACACACAAACGAAGAAAACTGCAAGATCGAAGATTCGGATTATACCCAGTGGAAGTCAAAAGACTGGAAAAGAAGTAGCATCTTAAAAGTGCATCTAGGAACTTACAAAGGATTGTGAAAAATGCACACAAACGAAGAAAACTGCAAGATCGAAGATTCGGATTATACCCAGTGGAAGTCAAAAGACTGGATAAGAAGTAGCATCTTAAAAGTGTATCTAGTAACTTACAAATGATCGAGTTTCGATTTCCATCGAAATATTTCAGTTTTGCTAAAAAATAATAATTTGTGCCTAAGGGCACAAACCAAAAGTGGTTTTTGGAATATTTCTCGGTTTAACGGTTTTAAGATACCTACAAGAAAATTAGAAACGCACTGGAGAAGTAGTTATAGTCCGTGCCAGATAAGATGTCACTTTTCATATATAACTGAAATCCCCCCACTGGTGGAATTGCACCAATGAGAATGCACCAATGAGATAAAGCGGCAGCTGGTTTGAGATACAAAGCTTTTAACCCTAAATGTATTCCTTTGTACCCTTAGAAATGAAGTACTTTTGAATAAGAAACCTTATCAGGGACTTTAAGCTCACTATCGTACCAAGAGATGCTTTTGCATTTCTGTTGACCAGTCCGACAGGATAAAGGAGGGACTTCGGTTTTGTATGAAATGTGGCATCTTCTGGCATGGGCTGTATCTGCTGGATATGTACCCCCACAATCTAACCTCCTTGAAGGTGCGTCTTTCTGGCACTGGCAGATAACTTATCCTCAACTTTTGATGTGCCCTCACAGTTTTGCTAAAAAAATATCATGTCATTTTGATATTTGGGTTTATCTATCGGTTCAATTGAACTCCATTGAACTGTTCAGAGCCGTAACATCTAGGATAAAGCTAGCCATGATAATATCCAACCTTCTCAAAGGAGATGGCACATGAAGAAGAAAATAAGAATCAGTTCAAAATTCGACTTTTGTTTTGTATGAAAAGTGACCTCTTCTGGCATGGGCTATATCTGCCGGATATGTACACCCATAATCTAACCTCCTTGAAGGCGCGTTTTTCTGGCAGATAACTTATCCTCAACTTTTGATGTGTCCTCACAGTTTTGCTAAAAAATGATCATGTCATTTTGATATTTTCGTTTATCTGTCGGTTCAATTGAACTCCATTGGACTGTCCAGAGCCGTAACATCTAAGGTGAAAGTCGCCATGATGATAGCCAATCTTCTCAAAGGAGACGGCACATGAAGAAGAAAAGAAGAATCGGTTCAAAATTCCACTTCGGTTTTGAATGAAAAGTACATCTTCTGGAATGGGCTATATCTGCCGGATAAGTACACCAACAATCTAACCTCCTTGAAGGCGCGTCTTTCTGGCAGATAACTTATCCTCAACTTTTGATGTGTCCTCACAGTTTTGCTAAAAAAGGATCATGTCATTTTGATATTTGGGTTTATCTATCGGTTCAATTGAACTCCATTGAACTCTTCAGAGCCGTTAAATCTAAGGTGAAAATCGCCATGATGATAGCCAATCTTCTCAAAGGAGATGGCACACAAAGAAGAAAAGAAGAATCGGTTCAAAATTCCACTTCGGTTTTGTATGAAAAGTACATCTTCTGGAATGGGCTATATCTGCCGGATATGTACACCAACAATCTAACCTCCTTGAAGGCGCGTCTTTCTGGCAGATAACTTATCCTCAACTTTTGATGTGTCCTCGCAGTTTTGCTCAAAAATCATCATGTCATTTTGATATTTGGGTTTATCTATCGGTTCAATTGAACTCCATTGAACTGTTCAGAGCCGTAACATCGAAGGTGAAAGTCGCCATGATGATAGCCAATCTTCTCAAAGGAGACGGCACATGAAGAAGAAAAGAAGAATCGGTTCAAAATTCCATCAAGAAAATAGAAACACATTGGAGAAGTGGTTATCGACATGTACTACCACAATCTAACCTCCTCGTCTTTCCTATGTCTATGCCTATATGTCTAGTCTATGCCTATACCTTCTTGTGTATGCCTATCCTGCAGATAATTTATCATCAAGTTTGGATAGACAGAGTAACTACTACTGACTTACAAAAACTTACTAAAAATATGTCTCCCACACCCATTTAAAAACTGCAATATGCAGTAGCACATCAGTTACCATGCCTCTGAACAAAATTCTGCATTGGCCAAAAAAACACACAATCTAACCTCCTTGATGGCAGATCTTTTGGTCTTTTGGCAGATCTTTCGGTCTTTTGGCAGATCTTTTGGTCTTTCGGCAGATATTTTGGTCTTTCGGCAGATAACTTATCCTCAACTTTTGATGTGTTGGTCCTCACTTTCTATCCACATTTTTCGTCGTTTAATTCATATTCTTGTGTAAGTGTTGTGATGAATTCGTGCTGTTTCGAGGTTTTTACGACTGGCTATAAATCGTAAGGCGCCCACGAATAATATCTCAATCGTCAGTGTTCGATCATCGCCTGGAAGACGGATGCCAGATGGCGTCATCTAACGGTCACCCACGGAACAATCGGCAGGCGGACAAAGCGAGGTTACGTCAGACAGGATGGCCCCAGCTATGCAACGGTACTATTTCATCTCCGGACAACTTATCACGACCCACACTTCCTTCGAGGAATCAAAGAGCAATCCCAGAGTGATCGACGGTCTGAGGAGGTGGCTAGCTTCTAGGTCAGCCAGTAGATCGCGAGGAAAACACTAGTGACCGTCTCTAAAACAAAGATAAACAAGAGACGATTGCTTAATTGTTGTTTTTTGTTAGGGTGAGCGCATCGCCATCTATGGGCATTAGCCCAGATGGGCTAGATGGCCCATGGAAGGGTGAGCGCATCGCCATCTATGGGCATTAGCCCAGATGGACTATATGGCCCATGGGCGCTAGCTTGAGTCAACAAAGGAAGATATTGCAAAGAGCAAGAGATTTCAAGATAAAAACACAAGACATAATCGCTGGAACAATAACATATAAGATACCAATGGAAGGAATCAAAATAAGAACTTCAACAAGCAAAACCGGAGATGATTGCTAGTGAAATAAAAATATGTGACAAGAAACAATAACAGGGGATAGCTGCAACAAAAAGAAAATAAAAAGTAACAGATGTTCTCTGGAACGAACAAGAACAAAGGATAACAACTAGAACAATCAAAACAGGAGATAATTTCTGGACGAAAAACAGAAATGAGAAGGAAAATGTTGGAGGCGAGATCTAGGAGAACCAATGGAAAGAACAATATAAGGGATGACCGCTAGCAGAAACAAAAGATGAGACGACCAACACGAAAAACAAAACCTGAGATGATTACTAGAGTGAAACAAAAAATAAGAGACAAGAAACAATATCTCAATATTAAAGAGATGATCACCAGAACAAACAAAACTGCAGATGTTTCATATGAAACAAAAATAAAGTTAAGATAGCTGGTAGAGGATAAGTAAGAGACGAGACAATCAATGGAAAGAACAAAATAAGGAATGACACCACTGGAAGAAACAAAACATGAGATGATTACTAGAGTGAGATAAAAATAAGTGACAAGGAAGAAGAACAACATATCAACAAGAAACAATATCTCAATATAAAGAAAACAAAGTGAACAAGAACAAGAGACGACAACTGGAACAAACCAAACAGGAGATCATTTCTAAAATGAAACAAAAACAAGTTAAGATGGCAAGAAGAGGAAAATGTAGGAGACGAGACAATCAATGGAATGAACAAAATAACAGATACCCACTAGAAGAAACAAAAATGAAACAAACAGAACAATGCTAGAATTAAGCAACACAAGTAATTGACCACATCTAGAACAATATAAGCGGACCAGTTGCTTGAATGAACAATTTTCAATTATCGGAACAAATGTAAGACCATTAGAACAAACAGAAAAAACAAAAGATGATGATTGCAAAAATGAAACAATAATGAACGATAAACGCTAGTACAATAAAAGCGGAGATGGTTGCTAGACTGAAGCAAAATTCAAACAAACAGAAGAGACAATCGTTAAATCAAACAAAAAAAAAACATTTTCCATTGTTAGAAACAAACTTAAGAAAACATTTTCCATTGTTCCAAACAAATTAAGACATAATCTAAAATAAATTTTAAAAAACATGGACAAACAAGAGACAATCTCGCTGAAAGAAGCAATACAAGATACAATGACTACAACAAAACAAGAGGCGATCGCGAAACAAAAATAAAGATGCGATCGTGATAGAAGGAGCAAAAAAACAAACGGCAGCTAAATTAGAGATGATTACTAGATCCAAGAATGGTATCAATAAAACTAAGTGATAATTTCTGGAATAACACAAGTAAGTGATTATCCAAACAATATATAATAGGATACTATCGTTTGAAACTCTCGCGGGAACAAAAATACAAGATACAATCAGTAGAACAGAAATGTCATCCCTTAATTGAAAAGTGTCTTCAATTATGAAGACAAACAAGAGATGATTGTTGGACCAAACAAGAGAAAGAGACGACTGCCAAAGTACCAACAAAATCAAGAAACAATCGCTAAACCATACCAAAACAATAAACTAATGTAGACCAAACAAACCAAATAGGAGGGAATGCAAAATAACATCGCATATTTTAATTGAAAGGTATCACGATTCTTCAATAATGAAGAATCCGATTAGAATTATTACAAATAGAATAGACGATTGTTGCACCAATCATGAGCCAGAGACGATTTCCAGAATACAAAGAAAAACAAGAAACATTCGCTAAATTAAACCAAAACAATAAACTAATGGGAGAACAATAAGCAAAAATAAAGACAAGAAGAGATAGCGAAACAAAATCGCTAAACCAAACCAAAACAACAAACTATTGGAAAAACAAAAACCAAAATAAATACAAGAAGGAATAGCGAAACAAAATAGCATCTCTTAATTAAAAGGTGTCACGATTTTTCGATAATGAAGAAAAGAAGGATACAAGAAAGATAAACAAGAGGTGATTGTTGGACCAAAGAAGAGCAAGAGACAATTTCCAGAATCTAAACAAAAACAAGAAAGATTCGGTAAACTAAATCAAAACAATAAAGCAAACAAAAACAAAAGACAGAGAGGAATGGCGAAATAAAATCTCATATCTTAATTGAAAAGTGTATCACAACTCTTTAATAATGAATAAACAACTGAGAAGAAGAAAGAATAAGAGCCAAAGTTCCAACACAAACAAGAAACAATCGCTAAACCTTTCCACAACAATAAACTAATATAGACCAAACAAACAAAAAAGTAACAGGGAGGAATGCAAAGCAACATCGAATCTGTTAATTGAAAGGTATCACAATTCTTCAATAATGAAGAATACAAGAATACAGCAACAAAACACAAGAGACTATTGTTGCACCTCATGATTGGTCAAGAGACGATTTCCAGAATACAAACAAAAACAAGAAACATTCGCTAACAACCAAAACAAAAAAATTGGCTACACCAAACCAAAACAATATGCTAATGTGAGTATTAATTGAAAAATGTCACTACTCTTCAATAATGAAGAAACGTATAAGAAGAGATCATTATAACAAAACAAGAAAGGATGGATAGTTCAACCAAACAAGAACAAGAGACGTTTGCTAGAATACAAATAAAAAACAAGAAATATTCTCAAAACGAAACCAAAACAAGAAACTAATGTGGATCAAACAAAAATAAAGATAGGAAGGAATGGCAAAATATAATCTCATCTTTCAATGGAAAGGTGTCACACGATTCTTCAATAATAAAGACATACGAATAGACCAAACAAAAACAAAAAAACAAAATAACGGTCGTTGGACAAATCAAGAGCAAGAGACGATTGCTACTATACTAACAAGAAACAAGAAACAAGCGCAAAACCGTACCAAAACAATAGATGTTTCCCAGACTCTAAAGAAAACATGACCCGGTCGCTAGAAAACAATCAACAACGGATGATCGATAAACCAAACAAAAGCAAGAGACCATTGCTGCACCAATTATGAGCAAGAGACGATTTCCAGATTACAAAGAATACAAACAAAAACAAGAAATACTTGCCAAACCAGTCCAAAACAGTAAACTAATGTAGACCAAACAAAAATATAGACAATAAAGATGGGAAAGAATGACGAAACAAAATCTCATCTTTCGATTGACAGGTGTCGCACGACTCTTCAATAATGAGGCAAGACGAATAGACCTAACAAAAACAAGAGACGTTCGCTGGACAAAACAAAAGCAAGAGACGATTGCTAGTATACAAATAAAAAACAAGAAACAATCGCGAAACCATTCCAAAACAATAGACGATTGCTAGACCAATACGAAAACAAGAGACGATCGCTAGAATATTGATTATGAGCCATTATGAGCAAGAGACGATTTTCAGAATACAAAGGATACAATAATAAACAAGATACAATTGTTAAATCAGTCGAAAACAATAAACTAATGTAGAGCAAACAAAAATAAAGACAATGAAGATACGAAGGAGTGGCGAAACAAAATCTCTTTGTTTAATTGACAGGTGTCGAACGACTCTTCAATAATGAAGATTGACCAATAGATCAACAAAAACAAGAGACGATCAGTGGACAAAACAAAAGCAAGAGACAATTGCTAGAATACAAACAAAAAATAACTAGAATCAACTGCGAAACAAACTGTTCTAAACCACTATATGATTGCTAGACCAATACGAAAATATGAGACGAGCGCTAGAATATAGAATATTGAAAAGAATATTGAATTATGAACCATTATGAGCAAGATACGATTTCCAGGATACAAAGGATACAATCATAAACAAGACACAATTATTAAACCAGTCCAAAACAATAAACTAATGTAGAGCAAACAAAAATAAAGACAATGAAGATAGGAAGGAATGGCGAAACAAAATATCATCTTTCTATTGAAAGGTGTCTCACGACTCTTCAATAATGCAGAAAGACCAATAGACCAAACAAAACGAAGATACGATAGGTGGACAAAACAAAAGCAATAGACGATTGCTAGTATACAAACAAAACAAAAAAAGAAACAATCGGGAAACGGTGCCAAAACAATAGATGATTGCTAGACCAATACGAATATATGCGACGATCGCTAGAATACAAACAATAGCAACGGATGATCGCTAGACCAAACAAAAATAAGAGACGAGCGGTGGACAAAACAAAAGCAAGAGACGAGAAGTGGACATAACAAAATCAAGACACGATTGATAGTATACAAGCAAAACAATAAAATAAACAATTGCGAAACCGTTCCAAAACAATAGATGATTGCTACACCAATACGAAAACATGAGATGATCGCTATAATATATTATGAGCAATTATGAGCAAGAGACGATTTCCGGAATGCATAGAATACAAACAAAAACAAGAAGTATTTGCTAAGCCAGTCCAAAACAATAAACTAATATAGACCAAACAAAAATAAAGACAATAAAAATAGGAAGGAATGACGAAACAAAATCTCATCTTCAATTGGCAGGTGTGGAACAACTCTTCAATAATGAAGATAGACCAAGAGATCAAACAAAAACAAGAGACGATCGCTGGATAAAACAAAAGCAAGAGACAATTTCTAGAATACAAACAAAAAATAACAAGAATCAATCGCGAAACAAACTGTTCTAAAACACTATATGATTACTAGACCAATACGAAAATATGAGACGATCGCTAGAATATTGTTTATGAGCAATTATGAGTAAGAGATGATTTCCGGAATACAGAGAATACAAACAAAAACAAGAAACATTTGCTAAACCAGTCCAAAACAATAAACTAATATAGACCAAACAAAAATAAAGACAATAAAAATAGGAAGGAATGACGAAACAAAATCTCATCTTTGAATTGACAGGTGTCAAACGACTCTTCGATAATACAGAAAGACGAAATGACCAAACAAAACCAAGAGACGATCGGTGGGCAAAACAAAAGCAAGAGACGATTGCTAGTATACAAAGAAAACTAAAAAAGAAACAATCGCGAAACCGTTCTAAAACAATAGATGATTGCTAGACCAATACGAAAATAAGACACGATCGCTACAATACAAACAATAACAACGGATGATTGCTAGATTGCTAGACCAAACTAAAACAAGATACTATCACATGAAAACAGGACACAATTATCGCGGAAACATCAAATTGATTATCGCCGTCATCTAGCAGTGACTCCGTCACAAAGGACAAAACAAAATCAAGACACGATTGCTAGTATACAAACAAAACAAAACAAAACAAGAAACAATCGCGAAACCTTTCCAAAGCAATACATGATTGCTATACCAATACGAAAGCGAGAGACGATCGCTGCAATACAAACAATAACAACTGATGATCGCTAGCCCAAACAAAAACAAACCACGTATCACGTGAAAAGAGGACAGAATTATCGCGGGAACATCAAATTGATGATCGCCGCCGTCAAACAGTGACTCCATCACGACGGACAAAACAAAAACAAGAGACAATTGCTTGTATACAAACAAAAACCAAGAAATAATTGCGAAACCGTTCCGAAACAATAGATGCTTGTTAGACCAATACGAAAACATGAGACGATCGCTGCAATACAAACAATAACAACGGATGATCGCTAGACCAAACAAAAACAAGATATGTGATCACATGAAACGCCGACAGAATTATGGCGGGAACATCAAATTGATGATCGCCGCCGTCTAGCAGTGAGTCAGTATGTCATTAAAGCGCTAGCGAGGGGAATCCCGGCTAACGGAAAAAAATGAACGCCGTAAACCAACCGGAGCCGGCCGTTATTATATCGGTTTACCACGCCATACTCGATTTCCATAACACATAAATAACGCTTCGTGCTGTTGACCGGGTTAAAGACAGAGACGAATCGCTACAACAATTACAGGTTAGATGATTTTTTTATCTGTTTATGGTTACAACTTTGTTATAATTTACTAATCATCATGTGTGATGTGTGCTGGTAATTCCTAGAATTTAGGCCCAAAAGCTGCAAACTCGACAGATTTAGGTTATGTAACTGTCAGTTCTCATTTTCGCGTGACATATGTCAACTGAAACAACGTCATGTTGCTGACTTGGCTATAGGCAGCTGTTAATTTTGCTTGATATGTGTCAAATAAACCGTGCAAAATAAATAGGTATTGACTAGAATTTAGGCCCAAAAGCTGCAAACTCACCAGATTGAGGTCATGTATTTATCAGTTGTTACTATCGCTTGACATATGTCAAATACAACAACGTGGTGTTGCTGACTTGGCTATAGGCAGCTGTTAATTTTGTTTATGGTTACAAGTTTGTAATAATTTGGTAATCATCATGTGTGATTGTGTTTTTTTAGACATTTTTTTGAGGTTATGTTCTTACGTAGTAGTCATCTGTCATTTTCGCTTGACGTCATCAAATAACTAACCTCAAAAAGAGAACATTGCTGCCAACTTAGTGTTGCTGTAACGGTGATGATTTTTTTTTATTGGTGTGAGCGCATCGCCATCTATGGGCACTTGCGGACAATGATGATATCAAATAACACATGGTGCAACTCCTTCAATTTCAGTCCACCGATAAAGTAGCGAATAGTTATCTTACGGTTTAAAGCACTCTAGAAATTAGAAACGCATTTTGCTGTTCGTTTTTTTTTTCGAAACATTTTATTGAGGTTATGTTCTTACTCGGTAGTCATCTGTCATTTTCGCTTGACGTCATCAAATAACCATCCCCACGAAGGGAGCATCGCAGCCAACTTCGTGCCGCTACAACAATGATGATTTTTCCTCAACTTCCTCAACTTTGGAAAGACCGGTCATTATGCATTAAAAATTACGACAGAATACTTCTCAATGTTTTGATTGATGCACGATTACAACTTTTTTTTTCGCGTGTACATTGCTCCCTGGCATGCGTTACACAACTCCACACTACATGTGTACAAACAAATGCTAATCGCTGAGATAATGATTGTTATGCGAGCGAAGTCATTGTCGGCTATTAATAGTCTGAGAGCTGTACGTTCACTTGCAATGCGGATCTAAAAATAAGCTGCATGCCTACATAGTCGACGTGTCACATAGTGCTTATACAAGTCGGTGCAAGGGATGAGAGATGTATTAGATATGTAGCACTAAAGATAAATAGATGCTGTACAAACAAATCAAAATAGATGCGAATATTACAAAGTCACGACGAGATCAAAGATTTATCTAAATTCGCGAACATACCGCCCACTTTAGCCTCCAACATAAAACCTTGTGGTTTGCACCCAGGCAGATTTCACTTCATATTTGTATATACATCGTGAACAAAGCTTGTAATTTAACATCAATATTAACAACTACCAAATAGACCTAGGTGACTACACGCGAACATAAACCCCTTCATAAAACCTTATGGTTTGTACCCAGGCAGATTACGCTTCCCATTTGTTGTCGCCATGAACATACCGTATAGTTAAACATTAACCGGTAGAGCTACGTTATCACAGAGGAACATGCCTCCCGCCTTAGTACCCCCATCATAGAACCTTGGGGTACTCGGATCAGATTTACGCATTATTTTTGCGTGCGGCCGGACAATGTGCAAGCCCAGACGCGTTTTTTCGTCGTGAAAGTTTCTAGTTGCGAAACCCCAGACAAGAATGTTGCGACGTGGAAAAGTGCGGAGGAAAGAGATGGAGATTACGACGTCGAGGGAGTTGCAAAGCACGCACAGGCCCAAGGAGTCATGGGGTCGGCATGCGGAGGAGACGTTGCAAAACACCATGGACTCGTGCAGGTTTTCGCACGTCCGTCCGTTAACCAACAGCGAAAGTGTCTATGGGAAGGTTACGTGCCATTGAGGCTGTGCTAAAAAAACACGTGAACGCTTTATGATGATTTGTGATGATAACACCTCCCATATTGTGTTATCATCGTTAATCGTAATGAAAGTATCTTATTTTTTATGGCACGTAGTGCTGTTCTGGATTAGAATTAGTTTCAGGTGTACTATATAGGAATCTAATATCAAATTTGCAAATAATAAGTTTTCAGAAATTTCAGTAATAGCTAACCCATACCTGTCAATACAGAAAGTTATCTGTTTGATTTTCTCCCTTATTTAATACTGAAACTTTATCAACTTTACAGTAGAATTAGCCTTAGGTGTACTGTACACAAATCTAATATCAAATTTGCAGATAATAAGTTTTCAGAAATTTCAGTAATAGCTAACCCATACCTGTCAATGCAGAAAGTTATCTGTTTGATTTTCTCCCTTATTTAATACTGAAACTTTGTCAAATTTTCCGTGGAATTAGTTTCAGGTGTACTGTATAGGGATCTAATATCAAATTTGCAAACAATCAATTTTCAGAAATTTCAGTAATAGATAACCCATACCTGTCAATGCAGAAAGTTATCTGTTTGATTTTCTCCCTTATTTAATACTGAAACTTTGTCAAATTTTCAATAGAATTAGTTTCAGGTGTACTGTATAGGAATCTAATATCAAATTTGCAAATAATCAAATTTCAGAAATTTCAGTAATAGCTAACCCATGCTTGTCAATGCAGAAAGTTATCTGTTTGATTTTCTCCCTTATTTAATACTGAAACTTTGTCAAATTTTCAGTAGAATTAGTTTCAGGTGTACTGTATAGGAATCTAATATCAAATTAGCAAATAATCAATTTTCAGAAATTTCAGTAATAGCTAACCCATACTTGTCAATGCAGAAAGTTATCTCTTTGATTTTCTGCCTCATTTAATACTGAAACTTTGTCAAATTTACAGTAGAATTAGTTTCAGGTGTACTGTATAGGAATCTGATATCAAATTTGCAGATAATAAGTTTTCAGAAATTTCAGTAATAGCTAACCCATACCTGTCAATGCAGAAAGTTATCTGTTTGATTTTCTCCCTTATTTAATACTGAAACTTTGTCAAATTTTCCGTGGAATTAGTTTCAGGTGTACTGTATAGGGATCTAATACCAAATTTGCAAATAATCAATTTTCAGAAATTTCAGTAATAGCTAACCCATACTTGTCAATGCAGAAAGTTATCTGTTTGATTTTCTCCCTTATTTAATACTGAAACTTTCTCAAATTTTCAGTAGAATTAGTTTCAGGTGTACTGCATAGGAATCTAATATCAAATTTGCAAATAATCAATTTTCAGAAATTTCAGTAATAGCTAACCCATACTTGTCAATGCAGAAAGTTATCTGTTTGATTTTCTCCCTTATTTAATACTGAAACTTTGTCAAATTTTCAGTAGAATTAGTTTCAGGTGTACTGTATAGAAATCTAATATCAAATTTGCAAATAATCAAATTTCAGATATTTCAGTAATAGCTAACCCATACTTGTCAATGCAGAAAGTTATCTGTTTGATTTTCTCCCTTATTTAATACTGAAACTTTGTCAAATTTTCAGTAGAATTAGTTTCAGGTGTACTATATAGGAATCCAATATCAAATTTACAAATAATCAATTTTCAGAAATTTCAGTAATAGCTAACCCATACTTGTCAATGCAGATAGTTATCTGTTTGATTTTCTCCCTTATTTAATACTGAAACTTTGTCAAATTTTCAGTAGAATTAGTTCCAGGTGTACTGTATAGGAATCTAATATCAAATTTGCAAATAATCAATTTTTAGAAATTTCAGTAATAGCTAACCCATGCTTGTCAATGCAGAAAGTTATCTGTTTGATTTTCTCCCTTATTTAATACTAAAACTTTGTCAAATTTTCAGTAGAATTAGTTTAAGGTGTACTGTATAGGAATCTAATATCAAATTTGCAAATAATCAATTTTCAGAAATTTCAGTAATAGCTAACCCATGCTTGCCAATGCAGAAAGTTATCTGTTTGATTTTCTCCCTTATTTAATCCTGAAACTTTGTCAACTTTACAGTAGAATTAGCCTCTGGTGTACTGTATACAAATTTAATATCAAATTTGCAAATAATAAGTTTTCAAAAATTTCAGTAATTGCTAACCCATACTTGTCAATGCAGAAAGTTATCTGTTTAATTTTCTCCCTTATTTAATACTGAAACTTTGTCGAATTTTCAGTAGAATAGTTTTAGGTGTACTGTATTGGAATCTAATATCAAATTTGCAAATAATCAATTTTCAGATATTTCAGTAATAGCTAACCCATACTTGTCTATGCAGAAAGTTATCTGTTTGAATTTCTCCCTTATTTAACACTGAAACTTTGTCAAATTTTCAGTAGAATTAGTTTTAGGTGTACTGTATAGGAATCTAATATCAAATTTGCAAATAATCAATTTTCAGAAATTTCAGTAATAGCTAACCCATACTTGCCAATGCAGAAAGTTATCTGCTTGATTTTCTCCCTTATTTCATACTGAAACTTTGTCAAATTTTCAGTAGAATTAGTTTCAGGTGTACTGTATAGGAATCCAATATTAAATTTGCAAATAAGCTATTTTCGGAAATTTCAGTAATAGCTAACCCATAGTTGTCAATGCAGAAAGTTATCTGTTCGATTTTCTCCCTTATTTAATACTGAAACTTTGTCAAATTTTCAGTAGAATTAGTTTCAGGTGTACTGTATGGGAATCTAATATCAAATTAGCAAATAATAAATTTTCAGAAATTTCAGTAACAGCTGACCCATACTTTTTAATGCAGAAAGTTATCTGTTTGATTTTCTCCTTTATTTAATACTGAAACGTGATTACATAACAACCATCATTTAGGTACACCTTGTATTAACAACTTTTGCATTCCTCCTCGTTTATCAAAAACCCTGATCGCTCTGTGGCTTGGCAAACGTTCAAATCGAAAGTCCGGATTTCGTTCCATTCGGCTTGTCCAATGCTGGCTGTCCATTGTGCTGGCTCCGGGGCTCCGGAACGTCTGGCGCATTGTGTGCCGCAATCGGACACATCTTTTCCAACGACTGGAATCGCTCCATTTGCCAAAACCCACAAAAGTAGCCGCTTTGTGTGTGAGTTAACTTGTAACGCTCTGATAAACGTGCCAAGTCTGCTCACGTAACACCTTCACTGTGTGTCTGCTCTCACGAGAAATCACGAGCAAAGAAAGAGCCGGATTTGTGCGGCGAAGCTTCCTGGTTCGAAATACTGGTCTGCTGAGATGTGTGTTAATGTGTCGAATTCGCCAAATAGCAAATCCGATAATGGATCCACTCAGATGGGATTTGAACTTTTTTTTATAAACATACCGCACTCATTTCTACACGAATCATTTATATAATATAAGTTGGGCACTAATTTGCATAGATCATAATATGCTTATTTACCTAATATACAACATTACCTACTAATCTTCCATTGGCTTCACACAAATATTCAAATTACCATATCAGGCAAACATAACGTTAACACAAATTTAGTTAAGTAGCTCGGTAACCATACATCTCGTATCATTCTAAGTTGACCCATCAACAAGTTCACACGTCTTCTTATTGTGCTTCTGTGGACCATCATTGCCCATCTAACGCTGATCTAAAAAGTTATGTCGATGCTCTCTTAGTCCATTGTCGCAGTTGTCTAGGAAGCTCGTCAAAAATCAGATAACAGAAAAAACAGGGTTAGATGAAAGATATTTATAGCCTGGGGTGTCCTCGTGCGCTCGTTGGCGTGCGACTGCGTCCGTTACTTCAGGAGGCGCTTGCAACAAGGAGGAGCTCAGCATTGAACAACGAGCTCAAGAGCCATCAATCTTAATGTTGCCATCTATAAATCAGCCCCGAAATTTCAGCCCATATCAATCTTTAAGAAAATGTTAATTGTACGCAATTAGACACATTAGACGCACGAAAGTGAAATGTATAAATTATAACACCTACAATGTTAAATTTAAATTTTAGTACTTTTACATCGAGCTCAAGATTTATTAGCATCACTTTTGGGACTTCTAAAACTGCTAATATTGGAAATTAAAACCTTTAAAGTTATTTCACTTCGAAATGAAACTTGTAAATTGAAACGTGTCTACATCTATTCACTATTATTGAGAAATTATACGAGTGAAATGTGTGGAAGATATATGTTTGTGACTTCAAATGGGATCATTATTTGACTTCGAAATGAAACTTGTAAATTGAAACTTGGACGTGTCTACATCTATTGACTATTATTGAGAAATTATACGAGTGAAATGTGTAGTTATATATGTTTGTGACTTCAAATTGGATCATTAAGGCCCGTTTCTATAGTCCGTACTTGAGCATGAGTTCGACTCAAGTCGTATATTTGGTTGCGTATTCTCTATATACGTTTATGCACCAAACGCAACCAATTATACGACTTGAATCGAACTCAAGCTCAAGTACGGACTATAGATACGGGCCTAAGGCAAAATTACACTTAATTGCCAACAGTTAATTGGCAAATTTTCGTTGAAAACGGCAAAGTAGTCATCAAATTTTGGAAAATATATGCAAAAATTTATCAAGCTTAATAAATTCTGATTTATTTCCATATTATCCATAAATGAGTATTTGTAAAAATATTAATTTTTAAATTTTCGTTAAAAACGACAAAGTAGTCATAAACTTTTGCAAAATATATGCAAGAATTTGCAATGTGAATTGAAGCAATTTCGCATTTTCATGAATTATGAAAATGCGAAATTGTTTTAATTTTCACAAATTCTGATTTATTTCCTTAATCTCTAGAAATGTGCATTTGTGAATAATGTTAATTGGCAAATTTTCGTTGAAAACGACAAAGAAGTCATTAAATTTAGGAAAATGTATGCAAAAGTTTATCAAGTTTAATAAATTCTGATTTATTTCCATATTATCCATAAATGAGTATTTGTAAAAATATTAATTTTCAAATTTTCGTTAAAAGCGACAAAGTAGTCATAAACTTTTGCAAAATATTTGCAAGAATTTGCAATGTGAATTGAAGCAATTTCGCATTTTCATTAATTATGAAAATGCAAAATTGTTTCAATTTTATCCAATTCCGATTAATGTCCTTAATCTCCAGAAATTAGCCTTTGTAAAAAATGTGAATTGACAAATTTTCGTTGAAAACGACAAAGAAGTCATTCAATTTTGCAGAATCTATGCAAAAATTTATCAATCTTTACAAATTCTAATTTATTTCCTCATTCTCCATAAATGAGTATTCATAAAAACTATTAATTGGCAAATTTTCGTTGGAAACGACAAAGTAGTCATAATATTTTGCAAAATAAATGCAAAAATGTTATCAAGTTTAATAAATTCTGATTTATTTCCATATTCTCTAGAAATGAGTGATTGTAAAAACATTAATTTTCAATTTTTCGTTGAAAACGATGAAGTAGTAATCAAATTTTGCAAAATATATGCAAAAATTTGCCAATTTTTACAAATTCTGATTTATTTCTACATTCTCCATAAATGAATATTTATCAAAAATAGTAATTTTCAAATATTCTTTGAAAACGACAAAGTTGTCATAACATTTTACAAAATTAATGTGAAAATTTATCAATTTTAACAAATTATGATTAATTTCCATATTCTATAAATGAGTATTTCTAAAAAATATTAATTTGCAAATTTTTGTTGAAAACGATAAAGTAGTCATCATTTGAAGTCGGCAAAATAATTAAAATTTACTTTATGTGATAGAAATGTACCCCTATTTCTCTTCAAACATTATGTTTAAATTCCCAAAAAAATATAATTACCAGCGACTCCATTTTTTCGAATTGTTTGGAGTGAAAGTAAGAAAAAATGGTAGCTGATGTTTTGGAGTAGAAAATGTATCAAATTATAATTTTGCGCATTTAATTACCAATTGTTTGGAGTGAATATGTGAGATATTTTATATCTAATTGGAGTGAAAATGATAAAAATAGTCAGAGTTTCGTAGTTTCTGGAATTTGATGACTTTTTTAGAGCGAAAAATTTATCAATTTTGTCAAATAACTCGCATGGTAATCACGGTTATCTAAATAATCTCCATAAATCAGAATAAGTAGAAAATATTATTGAACTTTCACATTTTTCACAATTTTCAAAATTTGGACACAACTTTTGACTAAAGACGATAAGTGGAACTTGTGAAAGGTTCGTATTAATACAGAAAAAAACACCTTTTTCACAATACACTTTTTTTTTTAATCTAAATGTACATTTTGATCGCTAGGAGACCATCTTCAGTAGTAATATTTCTTCTGAAGATGGTCGCCTAGCGATCGAAATGTACATTTAGATAAAATACATGTGTTTTGTGAATAAGGTTTTTTTTTGTTTATTAATAAAGACGATAAGGTCATCAAATTTGAAAAAAATAGTCTACTAACTCTTTAACTTCCGGAACTGAATGGCGAATTGTTTGGAATGATAAGATAAATAAAGAAAATTTGATGATTAGTTTGCAGTGGAAATGCGTATAATTTTCGAATTTGATGACTGTTTGTTTGGAGTGAAAACGCAAAATTTTGATAACTTGATGAATTGTTTCGGGCAAAAATGCGAATATTTGTAAGTTTTAGTTTTTCGAAATTGATGACTAATGTTTAATGATTTATCTCATAATTTCCGTTGATCAGTATACAGATTTAGAAAATATCATTTCAAACTACCACTCCAAATGATAAAGTCATCATATCGCAAGTCATCAAATACGCAAAAAATGACTGGATAATGTTTATAATTGAATGGCGAATTGTTTGGAGTGACAATAAAAAAGTTTGATGATAGTTTTCTTTATACTGCATACTGTACTTTATACTTTATCTACTGTGTAAATTTATTTCTAATTTTCGAATTTTATGTCTTATCTTCCCAATAATCTTCAAATTTTATGACTCATAGTTTGGTGTAGAAACGCAAAACGTTGATAACTTGACGAATTGTTTGGGGTAAAAATGGGAAAATTTATATGCTTTAGTTTTTCGAATTTGATGACATATGTTTTACTGATTTATCTAACAATTTCCATAAATCAGTATACGTATTTAGAAAATATTATTCAATTTCGAATTATTGCTCCAAACGATAAAGTAGTCATCAAATTTGAAAAAGAAACTACTTCAATTTTTCGAATTAAATTGCAAATTATTTCGAGTGAAAATAAAAAGATGATTTGATGATTAATTGGTTGCAATAATAATGCAATAATAACAATCTAAGTAAACGCACTTATTTGACGTATACTCAAAATATTATTCAATTTCAAATGTTCACTCCAAACCATAAAGTAGTTATCAAATTGCCAAAAATAATAACTACTGACTATTTTTGTTTTCATTGTTTGGAGTAAATTAGATATAAAAAAGTGATAACCATAGTTTCGCCTGTAAATGTGAATATTTATAAGTTTTGCAAAATTTTGATTTATCTCCATAATATCCATAAATGATGTTTATAGAAATTGTTATTGATTCTCTAAGTTTCACTTCAAACGATAAAGCAATCATCAAAATTTTGCAAAATATTTAACATTTGCTTTGTACGATAAAAATCCTCATCTATATCTGTATTCTCTACCTCAACGAAATAACTTATTAGTACAGTTTGTAGAACTTTTTTTTGAGGATGTATTGAAGTGCAAAGGTGGCAAAGTATAATTATACTTCTTCTTCGTCTTGTTCTTCTTCATCTTCATCTTATTCTTCTTCTTCATCTTGTTCTTCTTCTTCATCTTGTTCTTCTTCTTCTTCTTCTCCTCCTTCTCCTCCTCCTTCTCCTTCTCCTCCTTCTCCTCCTTCTCCTCCTTCTCCTCCTTCTCCTTCTCCTCCTCATCCTCCTCCTCATCCTCCTCCTCCTCGTCTTCTTTTTCGTCGTCTTCTTTTTCCTCTTCTTCTTCTTGGAAATCTATCGATCTCTTAATTCTAAAGCTGCGTCTGCATATTTCTTGGGAAGTAGATTGCCTAGAAACGTGACAAATAATTATTATACTTCTTCTTCTTCTTGGAGATCTGTCGATCTGTGAATTCTGAGGCTGCCTCTACATTTTTTCCTGGGAGGTAGATTAGAGGTAGGGGGTAATCTCTAATATATATATATATATATATATATATATATATATATATATATATATACTTATTTATTATAAAAATTAATTATATTTTGTGTAAATATTGACTCTATTATCTATTAGCGAAAAATACACAATCAATCGCTATATGGTCGATAGCCTGTCGAATATTGACTATATTTTTATCTCCATCTGTATTCTCTATTAGAGAAAAATGTATATATAACAAATATTTATTAGGCTATCGACCTCATTTAAGACTAAGTTTGTGCCTCGGGAAAAATTAACAAAACAAATTCTTCGTTTTGTGTTAACTTGAAAAATTGGCGTTTTACACTTTATTTTTGCAAATAGTAATAAATCGAACTTGAAAAATTGGCGTTTTTCAATATTATTTTTGCAAACAGTGATGAATCAACTTGAAAAATTGGCGTTTTTCAATTTTATTTTTCCAAATCGTAATGAATCTAACTTGAAAAAATGGCGTTATTCAATGTTATTTTTGCAAACAGTAATGAATCCAACTTAAAAAAAATGTCTTTTTCAATTTTATTTTTGCAAATAGTGGTGAATCCCCATTCTCGTGTCTATTTCTAATCTCTATTAGAGCACGAAATAAATATCAGCAAATTTTTTGCCGCATTTGGAGCAAATAGGCAAGAAACTTTTCCACGCTTTGTTCACCTATTGGCCAATCCACACCCATCCTCGCCTCTATTTACTACTATTATCAGAGCGCGGAGAAAAGTTTCCTCGTGATTTCCTCACGTGTTCCAAGACCATTTAAATTCCGCGGCCTCTCCTCTGCGTGACATTTCGTATCAACACGGCGCAGCTCTCGTTCTTAATTGCAATTAACATAACCACAAGGTAAATCCTTTGTGTTCTGCCATTAATATTAAAAATTATTTTTTCATGGAGGAAAAGAGCGCTCAGTACCGTAACATGTTGAAATATACAATTTCAAATACAGATATGTGATAATAATACAAACTAAGTTCAAAGAAAATTTACGTATGATTTAAAAAACAAAGCATAATTTTGAAAGATGAACAAATAGGCGTGAAATACTTTTCTGCTTCTTCATATTTTTAAGTTAGTAAGTGCTGTAGAATCTTCCCAAAATTAGGGACAAGTTATCTGTTGGATAAGAATAATTTTAGAAAATTCTGAAGGACATTCTTAGGGACAAGTTATCTGTTGGATAAGAAAAATCTTTGAAATAAAAAGAGATGAATGCAGTATTTTTCTGCTTCTTCATATCTTTGTGTTACTAAGTGCTGTAGAATCTTCCCAAAATTAAAGACAAGTTATCCGTTCCATAAGAATAATTTTAGAAAACTGATGAAAAAATATACGTTAAGTATTTTTCTGCTTCCTCATATCTCTAAGTTAGTAAGTGTTGAAGAAACTTCCCAAAATTTGGGAGAAGTTTTTTGTTTGATAAGAATAATTTTTGAAAGTATAAAAGATACATGAAGTATTTTTCTGCTTCTTCATATCTTTGTGTTAGTAAGTTCTGTAGAATCTTCCTAAAATTAGGGACAAGTTATTTGTTCGATAAGCATATTGTGTAACATCATGCCTCGATGTTGAAAATAATTTTACTTTACATTTGATATTGATGTATGAATCATTTTTTTTTTCTAAATTTTCCACGTCGTTTATCAAATCCCTGTCAACAGCTGCAAAATTCTTTCCTAGGCCTACAAACAACTGAAAAGCTCTGAAAGTGACCAAATCCCCTAAAGTAATTTCTTCATTTAAGAACTTTCGTTTTTTCTTCGCTGTGTTTTTGTCAAGCACAATCAATTTCATTACTGGAAATACATACCAATAAAAAAATGGTCTTCGATTCCGAATTTGCATCTTTGATCACTTTGGCATCTACATTTCTTCACCTCCCAATTTGGCAACCAATTAACGTCCATCCCACATTATTGCCCCAAGCCACAAAACTCCTTGCTTACATAAACAACATCAATCCTCATCTTTCGCAACTAGTAGCTCTGATCCCTGACCTCAACCTCTAATTCTGCATACGCTGAAGACATAAATAATCTTCAACTTTCAACGTCAGCTGTACCTCACCACATTCTAAAATATTGCGTGCGATTCGCACGACTGCCCATTTTCCCACCGTTTACCGTCCGCTTCGACATCCATGTCAATGATTTTCTAATGGCATTCGAGTCACGGATGGATGCCATGCGTACAGAAGAAGAAAAAAAAGGACGCTGGCCTTGGCTGGGCGCAGCCAAAATATTTACGTTCGAATTGAGCGCTCCAGAAATCGACAGTGAATAAAAACAACTATTTATAATTGGGCAAACACAGAGCAGCTCGGATTCTGGAGCAAACACACAATTGCAATAAATAAATGATACAATAGGCAGACGCGGTTTTAGGAAGGCAATGAAATAGTGATACGTAAAGAAGCGGATTTACGAGAGGAGGCAGGTGATAAAGTGTGGGATTGTTTGCAATTACTCAGTGGATGGAGCTTGTTGAAGGTGGGCGAACAGAACGGTGTTTATGCAGAAGCTTGCGAAGAGTTGCATAACAATATGTGGAGGAAATGTTCTCTTTATACGTAGGAATGATTTGGTTATATTAATAATAATTCCATTATGGTTTTCAAAAATTTGTTTCTTCTAAAAGCAAGCTAGTTCCAAGTTCCATTTAATATCAGTAAAGTTAAAATTGTAATCGGCCTAAAGATAGAGGGTGGTATGAGCACAACGTATGATATACACAGGGCTAATCCTTCTTACCTAAAGATCTAAAATGGCCGATAGTTATGAATTTGAGATTGCGAATAATCCACTCCCTTAACTGAGTGTAATAGAGCATAAAAAACCAAAAGGCCCACTCAATTTACAAATCACGCTTAATGGCGGTCACAATCCCGGTATTTTACCGGCTTCGTCGTAGACAAAAACTTCGAAGGATAATAATTCCATTATGGTTTTCAAAAATAAATTTCTTCTAAAGGCAAGCTAGTTCCAAGTTCCATGTAATACCAGTAAAGTTAAAATTTTAATCAACAATCGGCCTAAAGATAGAGGGTGGTCTGAGCACAACGTGTGGGCCTAATCCGCCTTACCTAAAGATCTAAAACGGCCGATAGTTCTGAATTTGAGATTGCGAATAATGCAGTCCCTTAATTGAATGTTATGGAGCATAAAAAACCAAAAGGCTCACTCAGTTTACAAATCACGCTTAATGGCGGTCACAATCCCGGTATTTTACCATCTTCGTCGTAGACAAAAACTTCGTGTGATCGAATCTCTTAATAATTCAAATGCGATTCAAAATTCGCGAACTAATTTACGGTGGAAGCCCGATAGCATGGTAGGGGAAATTGAATTTCCCCTAACGAACGCTAACGTAGGCAGCCTTGCGAACCTAGTCGCGCGCAGATAATAAAACGTTACAACTTTTTTTAATACCCAAGTTCATGACAATTTTATTTATGGTGATAATTTTTTTTAATTCCAAAGTTGATGACAGGTCAAATTTGATTTAACACCAATGCCCATGATGTTACATTTTCATTCTTGAAGACCAAATTTTATTTATACCAAAGTACAAGAAGACCTACATTTTTTTTATACCGGAGTTTATTAGGATCAATATTTTGTTAGTGCCCGAGTTAATTGAGATTCGATTGTTATTTGGTACAAATATTAATATTAATATATATGACGATATTCATGACGATAAAATTTTATTTCATGCCAAAGTTTATGGAGATCATATTTTATGTACAGTCATGCTCACATATATCTAGTACAAGAAATTTGGTTACAATAGCAATTTTATATAGCAATGTCACATTATTTGTACTAGATTTATGTGAGCATCACTGTACTTCTTCAAATGCTTCAACTCGAAAATACTTCAACTGCAAATTACTTGTAATGACTTTAAATCATATTTAATTAAAATATGATTTACCTCAAACCCGATATTACTCAACTCGAAAATACTTCAACTGCTAATTACTATCAAATTTGTAAAGTGCATCACTTTGAAGTGATGCACTTCAGTGAATCGCCAAGTGAAGGTGAAGAAATTTTTAGTTGAAGTAATTTCGAGTTGAATTAATTAGCAGCTGAAGTGTACTATAGTTAAAGTATGTCAGAGTTGACGAATTTTCTTATTGAAGTAATTCTGCGTTGAAGTATTTTCTTGTTGAGGTAATTGCAGTTGAAGTCATCTCCTGTTGAAGTAATTTCAAGTTGAATTAATTAGCAGCTGAAGTGGACTCTAGTTGAAGTATGTCAGAGTTGAAGTAATTCTGCGTTGAAGTATTTTCTTGTTGAGGTAATTGCAGTTGAAGCAATCTCTGGTTGAAGTAATTTCAAGTTGAATTAATTAGCAGCTGAAGTGTACTCTAGTTGAAGTATGCCAGAGTTGAAGTATTTTCTTATTGAAGTAATTCTGCGTTGAAGTATTTTCTTCTTGAGATAATTGCAGTTGAAGTAATCTCTGGTTGAATTAATTAGCAGCTGAAGTGTACTCTAGTTGAAGTATGTTAGACTTGAAGTATTTTCTTATTGAAGTAATTCTGCGTTGAAGTATTTTCTTGTTGACGTAATTGCAGTTGAAGTAATCTCTGGTTGAAGTAATTTCAAGTTAAATTGATTAGCAACTGAAGTGTACTCTAGTTGAAGTATGTCAGAGTTGAAGTATTTTCTTATTGAAGTAATTCTGCGTTGAAGTATTTTCTTGTTGAGGTAATTGCAGTTGAAGTAATCTCTGGTTGAAGTAATTTCAAGTTGAATTAATTAGCAGCTGAAGTGTACTCTAGTTGAAGTATGTCAGAGTGGAAGTATTTTCTTATTGAAGTAATTCTGCGTTGAAGTATTTTCTTGTTGAGGTAATTGTAGTTGAAGTAATCTCTGGTTGAAGTAATTTCAAGTTGAATTAATTAGCAGCTGAAATGTACTCTAGTTGAAGTATGTCAGAGTTAAAGCATTTTCTTATTGAAGTAATTCTGCGTTGAAGTATTTTCTTGTTGAGGTAATTGCAGTTGAAGTAATCTCTGGTTGAAGTAATTTCAACTTCAATAAATTCTTGTTATTGTGTCATTTGTCGGTTAAATTTTCTATATTTATATGTTTCGCGTTCAACTTTTTTTTATAAAATTAATTGATTTGAAAATTAATACAGATCTAAAATCTGAAAAACGTATGCAAAGGAAAGAAGTGGAAGAAGAAAAAATTAAAGATGCTCAAAACTTATCAATCATAATTTAAAAATTAGAAACATAAATTTTGTGCATCTTTAATTTTTTCTTAAGCTACTTCTTTCTTTTGCATATTATTTGCATTATTTTCATTCTTTGCAATATTTCGTTCGAAATTGTGTAGAATTTTCAAAATTTCAAATAATATGGATGGATTAGTTTAATTAGGGAATTGGCCAAGAACCTTTCTACATTTCTTCTGAAATTTGACCACAATAATTTGGTTTAAATATAATAGTTTAGATAGGATAAGTTTTTTTTAAATTGTAGTTTAACTTTTTATTATTTCTAATTGTCGATTTTGTTTTTACCAAAAGCTTAAATTTAGTATAAAGAACTGACATTTCTGATTGATTTTCGACATTTTTTAATTTATTTATTAGGCAATTGGTCAAGAACCTTTCTACATTTCGTCCGACATTTCACCTCAATAATGTTTTTTTTTTAATATCAAAATTTGGATATGAGGAGTTGAATTTCTTAAAATTTTAGTTTAAATTTTTATTATTTCTAATGAACTAGCGATTTATTTTACCAAAAGCCTAAATTTAGTAGGAAGAAGTCTGATAGAAATCTGATAGATTTTCGACTATTTTTGAATTTCTATTATTTAATTTTTGATATTTTGTTCGAAATTTTGTAGATTTTTCAAAATTTAAAATAAGAGAGAGAAGGTTTAGTTTTATTAGGGAATTGGTCAAGAACCTTTCTGCATTTCTTCTGAGATTTCATCACAATAATTTGGTTTAAATTTAATAATTTAGATAGGATAAGTAATTTTTTTTTTAAATTTAATTTTAACTTTTCATTATTTCTAATTAATTACAGATTTTTGTTTACCAAAAGCCAAAAATTTAGTCCGGAGAACTGACATTTCTGAAGAAGTGACATATCTGATAGATTTTTGAATTTCTATTATTTAATTTTTGATATTTTGTTCGAAATGGTGTAGAATTTTCTAAATTTCAAATAAGACAGAGATGGATTAGTTTTATTAGGGATCAAAAATCTTAATACATTTCTTCCGAGATTTCACCTCAATAATGATTTTTTTAAATATCAAAATTTAGATACGATAAGTTGAATTTCTTAAAATTTTAGTTTAAATTTTCATTTTTTCTAATGAACTGCGCATTTTTTTTACCAAAAGCCTAAATTTAGTAAGAAGAAGTGACATATCTGATAGATTTTCGGCTATTTTTGAATTTCTATTAATTATTTTTTATATTTTGTTCAATATTTTCTAGAATTTTACAAAATTTCAAATGAGAGAGAGCGGGATTCGTTTTTATTAGATAATTTGTCAAGAACCTTTCTACATTTATTCTGATATTTCACCACAATAATGATTTTTTTTTTATATCAAATTTAGATAAGATGAATTTCTTAAAATTTTAGTTTTACTTACTACCTGTCTTTTTTTACCAAAAGCATAAATTTAGTAAGAAGAAGTGACTTTTTTAATTGATTTTCGTATATTTTGGAATTTCAATTACTTACTTTAGATATTTTGTTCGAAATTTTGTAGGATTTTACAAAATATCTGATTGGTTTTTATTGCCAATTGGTCATCGACATGTCTGCCTTTCTTTCGATTCACTGAATTATAACTTTTTTTAAACATAAAAAAATAATTTGGATATGTAGAATTTCTTAAGATTTCAGTTAAATGTTTAATTGATTTTAATTGATTGTTAACAATTCTTCATGACAAACCTAAAATTTAGTATGAAGATGTGACATTTATGTTTTGATTTTCAACTATTTTCTAATGTCTCATTAAAAGTACAGAAAGCGCGAATGCCCATAGATAGATGGAGATGCCCTTACAAAAAAAAATTAAAAAGTACAGAATTTCGATTTATTTATATGTTTATTTATGTTTCCATATTTGTAATCCTTTTTTCATCTGAAATTGTGTTAGAATTTTGAAATTATTAAACGAAAGTTAAAAATATAGTACTAGTAGAAAAAATATATAAATTAGAGCTGTGAGTTAAAATAATTTTATAACGTGTAATTTTTTAATCAATAAAAAAGTGATGAGGGCCAATAATACCACATCATGATCAGATCAAATTATGTGATGCCAATTCAGATTTTATTTAATGCCAAAGCATATAAACTAGAAATTTTATAAAATACGTGAAAGGAATAATTGTAAAGAATAAAAAAAAGTTGGTGCATACATTTATTCACCCTCCCAGTGCATAGTGGATGATTCTTGGAAACGTTAATTGTATTTCCTCGAACCTCCAATGCACGGCAAATAAATTAAAAACAGCAACTCCATCAGCTGCGAAATTAGATCTGTTTTGCATTCATGGCCTGCACCCACAGCCTCGCTGCATCCAGCATCCAGCACCCAATCGATCATGGCATCGAGAGCTCCGGCTTGATTAACGCCCTCGGGACGTAATCTCGTTACCTCCCTCGGGTCCGCGGGGAAATAACTCAGTGCCGAATTTCCATCAGTCACAATCATTATCGCTCATTAACTATTAATAAATTCGATTCGGGAGCAGCCGGCCAGCGGCTCACCTGGGCTAATTGAATCGTTAGGTTTCAAGGTAGCTTGCTTCAACCTACGTCGTTCAGTAATTGCATTAATTTAAATCGGTTACCTCACCGCTGAAATTGAGCGACGCCATTTTGGGAGAAATTGCGAAACCGAGGGGGCTGCGGGCAGTTGAGAAACAAAAGACAGCCGAGGGCCGGACAGGCCTGAAGTTGCCGTGATGCGAGAACGATTCGGTCGCGGACCGAATTGGAAGAATTGCTTGCCCGAAAAATGCCAGCAGAGTGGAATCTTTGCAGAGTTAATTAGAAACGTTCGGAATATTTTCACTGGTAATCGTGGAATTTTTAACGAATTCATTACCGTTTTTAGGTATAAATGCACAAATCATGTTCAGATATTGGTAGTCCTGATTTTGGTGATGGTAGACTTGATCGTCTCCTAACCGCCCAAAATTTTGGGCAGTACAAAGTGTTAACCACCGTCCACAAGTATACCGATTGACCGAATACTTGGTTAAGTAGTGCCCGTAACAACTAACAACTTAACATTCGCTGATATCAAGTGTCCCAGGTGAATAATTGACCATCGCACATTGATATATAAACATATACATCTCTTCAACTGTTGTTGTCAAGACATCTGTCAAGTCATCCGTCTTCAACCGTTGTCATCTCTTCAGATGACAGCATGTCATCTCTTCAGATGACAACATGTCATCTCCTCAGATAACAACATGTCATCTCTTCAGATGACAACAAGTCATCTCTTCAGATGACAACATGTCATCTCTTCAGATGACAACATGTCATCTCTTATGTTTTTTGTATCTGGCAGTCGTTGGTTGACAAACTGTCTACGAATCTGTCCTCAATGCATGTAAACAAACCGCAACATTTTTAAATCGTTCGTTCATGAATTTGATGCAATGTAACATAATTTTGCGCATGATTGACAAGCTGGTCGATATTCACCATAGCAACCAAATAAATAATCGTATTCGTGCCGATTTCCGGTGAGTGGTGTAGAAGAATGCTTCAAATTCTCATCATTTGTGAATAAAATTTATTTATAAATATGTATTAGTTCGCTAGCTCTTGTGTTTTCTGTATCCGGCATTTATTGGTTAACTACAATATACTATAGATGAATCTAGCCTCACGAGAATTAAATAAACAAAAAACGTTTTATTCCCAAAAATAATTATCATCAGTCACGTGCTTTAAAAAATGCGGCTTTGTGTTTTTTGGGTCCGGCATTCATTGGTTACCATATTTCAGATGAATCTAGCCTCACGAAAATTCAATAAACAACAAAATTTCCCAAATTAAATTATCATCAGTCTCGTACATTAAAAAATGCGCCTTTGTATTTTCTGTGTCCGGCATTCATTGGTTAACGTACTGTAGATAAATCTAGCCTCACCAAAATTCAATAAACAACAAAATTTCCCAAATTAAATCATTATCAGTGTCGTGGATAAAAAAATGCGCCTTTTGCAAATCAGAAAGGTTTCTAGAAGTTTGTGTTTTCAGTTCACTGTCATTATGTTATCTCACTAGCTCTTGTGTTTTCTGCATCCGGTAGTCATTGGTCAGCATGGTATATTTGAATCAGGCTTCATAAATATTCAAGAAACAACAAAATTCCCCAAATTAAAATATCATCGGTCTCATCCTTTAATTAATTCGCCTTTGTGTTTTCTGTATCCGGCAATCATTTGTTAACATACTGTTGAAAAAGTCAATAAACAACAAAATTTCCTAAATTAAATTATCATCAATCTGATGCTTTAAAAAATTCACCTTTTGCGAATTAGAAATGATTTTAAAGTTTGTGTTCTTTGATCTCCGTCGTTATGTTATATCGCTAGCTTTTGTGTTTTCTGTATCCGGTAGTCATTGGTCAGCATGGTGTATCTGAATCAGGCTCACAATCATTCAAAAAACAACAAAATTCCCCAAATTAAATTATCACCAGTCATCAAAAAGTGTGCCTTTGTGTTTTCTCTATCCGGCATTCATTGGTTAACATCCTGTAGAATCTAGCCTCAGGAAATTTCAATAAATAACCAAATTTCACAAATAAAATTATCATCACTATCATGCATTAACATATACTTTTCGCGAATTAGAAATGTTTTTCAAAGTTTGTGTTTTCTGATCACTGTCGTTATGTTATCTCGCTAGCTCTTGTGTTTTCTGTATCCGGTAGTCATTGGTCAGCATAAATCAGGCTTCACAAATATTCCAAAAACAACGAACTTTCTCAAATTAAATTATTACCAGTCTCATGCATTACAAAATGCGCCTTTATGTTTCCTGTGTCCGGCATTCATTGGTTAACATAATGTAGATGAATCTAGCCTCATGAAAATTTAGCAAACATTAAAATCTAATGTCTAATGCATTAAAAAATGCAGCTTTTGCGAATTTGAAATGTTTTTAAAAGTTTGTGTTTTCTGATCACTGTCATTATGTTATCTCGCTAGCTCTTAAAAAATACGCCTTTGTGTTTTCTGTGTCCGGCACTCATTGGTTAACATACTGTAGATAATCTAGCCTCATGAAGCTAGCTCTTGTATTTTCTGTATCCGGTAGTCATTGATACAGCATGCCCCTGTATATGAATATCTCTGCACGAATATTCAAAAAACAGCAAAATTTCCAAAATTGAATTATTATGTATTCAAAAATGCGTTATTTTACGAACAAAAAACTTTTAAAATATGAGTGCCTTTTGATCACTGTCCTGGAAATTTTAGAAAATTAATTACCTTCTAAATGAAGCAATATTTAAAAAAGATACCGAAAATGATGTGCCAGCCCTAAGACGATTCATTTTTTTTAATAGTTGTTTTTGAAAAATTCTGTTAGAAAAGTTTTTTGTCTCCAAAGATTTTTCATTGTTTCTTTGAAGTTCTTAGAATATAAAAAATGGAGGTTTTGTTTAAAAAGGTTTTTTCACTTGCCTGCAAATTTCAGAAAATTAATTACTTTCTAAATGAAGCAATGTTTAAAAAAGATGCCGAATATGATGTGCCATCACTAAGACGATTCAAATTTTTGATAGGATGTTATCGAAAAAAATTGTTAGAAAAGCTATTTGTCTCTAAAGATTTTTGATTGATTTTTTTGAAGTTCTTAGAATACCAAAAATGGAGTTATGGTTTGAAAAGGTGTTTTTACTTCCCTGCAAATTTTAGAAAATTAATTACTTTCAGAATGAAGCAATATTCAAAAAAGATACCGAAAATGATGTGCCAGCACTAAGACGATTCAATTTTTTTAATAGTTGTTTTTGAAAAATTCTGTTAGAAAAGTTTTTCATTGTTTCTTTGAAGTTCTTAGAATATAAAAAATGGAGGTTTAGTTTAAAAAGGTTTTTTCACTGGCCTGCAAATTTTAGAAAATTAATTACTTTCTAAATGAAGCAATATTAAAAAAAATATACCGAAAATGATGTGCCAGCACTAAGACGATTCAAATTTTTGATTGGATGTTTTCGAAAAAATTTGTTGGAAAAGTTTATTTGTCTCCAAATATTTTTCATTGATTTTTTTTAAGCTCTTAGAATACCAAAAATTGAGTTATAGTTTAACATGATTTTTTCACGTAGGTACTTATTTTTACACGACACGAATATAACTTATTTAAATAATCATGTCTTTCAAATAAGCAAATTTAGAGCCGGTCTTTCCACCTCCTTCCACCTCCAAAGGTTTGAAGAATGATTTTGTATTGCGGCAATTCAATATTTTGGGTTAGGTGATTTTTACAATTATCAAAAATTTCTCGAAGAAATTGGAAAATTTTACAAAATTTGTAACTTCTGTTATCGAACCTGTGCTAGCACTATTTTGTATGAAGTGACTAGCGTTAATTTCTCGAAGAAATGCAATGTTTATTCTTCTATCATTTTTATAAAGCAATTCATGATAAAACAATAAACTTCTTGTTTCTATTACTGTAGAATAAGAAAATCAACCAACTCATTTGGTAATTATCCCAAACTTTATATAACTATTTTCATTTCTAATTGATTTTTTAACGCTTTCATCACCAATTGCAATTGTAAAGTGACTTTGGCTTTGATTTAAGGAATTCATTGAAAAACGCATAAATTTCAAATTAAAAGTCGTAGTTTTAGAGGTGAGGCATCATTTGCGGCATTTTGAGGCATCAAAGCAAAATATTTATATTATTATTATTATTATTATTAAAAAAAAGTATAATATTTGAATAATACCTTGATACTATAGAAATTCCAAATTTTTAATAGGGCAGCTGTTAGAATTTTCGAAATTTCTCAATTTTTGTTTTTCGAACCACGTTGGCAATAATTGCTATACATCAATTCACGATGAAGCACTAAGTTTCCTCCTTTTATTGCTGTATAGAACACCAAAATCTACCAACTGGTATGGAAATCATGCCAAATTTTATGTAATTTTCTGCATTCCCAGTTGGAATTCAACACTTACCTTTGAGGAACTAATTGAAATTATCATAAGTTTTAAATTGGAAGACGTAATTTAGTAAGCAAGGCATCATTTGAAAGAAAAAGATTTGAAGAATTACTTCAAACACGTGCAAACCAAGAAAAAGGGATTTTGGTGATTGTTACAATTTTCGAAAAATTATACTAAGGTGAGTTTAGTATAATTTACGCAAGTTTTTGAAATAATCATAACTTTCATATTAGAAGACGTACTTTAATATGCGAGGTTTCAGTTGAAAGAGGGAGATTTGAAGAATAACTTGATGCTACGTATGATCCAAAATTTTGAGTTGGGTGGTTGTTTCAATTTTGGAAAAATTCTCCAAATTTGTAATTTCTGTTTTTAGAACTGTGCTACCAATAATTTTTACAAAGCAATTTACGATGAAGCTACAAGCTTTCTCTTTCAAATTAGAAGACGTAATGTAACAAGTGAATACAAATGATACATAATTTGATACGATGTGCAATACAAAGGTTCGTGTCGTTTGGCTGTTACAGTTTTTGAAAATGTATAAAAATTTCCCCATTAACATAAAATTACATATATTTATTGCTTCAGCACTATTTTTTATGAAGTGACTAGTGTTCATTTTTTTTCTTTTTTTTACATAATTTTCGCTATGTATGTTGGTACAAGTTTTGTTTCATCGAAGTTTTTATTCAATCTATGCCATGGATTTATTCCTTCTAATTTTTTCCTTGATATTTTCCTTCTTATGTTCTAATTTAGATTTTTTTTTCGTATTTTTATTTTGTTTGTATATTTCGGGAAATGGGCAATTTCCAATCGCCCTTGCATCACTATCACGCAAATACGTGCCAGCCATAGTCCTTTTCATTATTTCATTGTTACCCAGTTAATTATCACTTCATGGAAGAATTGAGTTTGGGCCCAACCCGCACCATTAAATCTGTGATGTCACCTCTTCTGACCCCGCACTTTGTACCACAGCTCTTTGTACGCTTGGCTAACTACAACGTTTTGTTGTTTCAGAAGCCCGCAGGCGTGAGACACTCGAAGCGCTCAAAAGCAAAGGTGAGTCGTTCTGACCATTTCAGAAAGATCGTAACATTTATTCAAATTACACACGTAATGTGTTTGCATGTGTGTACATGCGTATGAATGTCCCTGTGTAAATATGAATTCTTGTACCTGTTTAAGTATATACGGTGCTTCCCGGTAGTTACTGATAAAATAATGAAATCTTTAAGAAATATAATGAGGTGTAATTTTTAACCCCCTACTCTACAATTCCAAAGTGCTAGCAACCTAATTTTGTGTGCTCATTGGAATCAGGACGGTCCAATTAGTCTGGACATGCGCCTCTAAGGTCATTTAGAGCAACTCGAAAAATCGCGATTTTTCGGAATTTTTTTTTAGTCGATTTGATCGGAAAATCATCGATTTTACGTTTTCCCTGCTGGGCGCTCTACCAAGCGGCACACTTTCAAATATTTTTATGGGGACTTAGCCCCATATGTGGCGCATATTTTGAGCGCTCGTCCATTCTCGTACTCCCACAACTCCCCGAGTTGTCTCGCTTTTCGTGAAAAAAGTACGTTTTTTTGAGGAATATTTCTCTCTTCTTAAGGCCACCCTGTACAAACGTGATGGACCAACGGGGCCCACTATGGCTCATTGTGCTTGTATTTGGGCCCTCTATGACCCCTCCAAATTTCGTCCGAATCGGTTGAGTCGTTCTCGAAATGGAATTTCATCGAGATGGCAAAAAACGCGTCATTTTCGAAAATTTCGAAAATTAAAACGTCTTCCAAAGTATATCAAGTGTGGTCTGGTATGAACCGTATGACTCTCCTGAATCGAATGAGGCTATCGGCATCAAGATTGGATCGTTCGTTTAGAAGTTTAATTTTAATAGCCCTTTTTTGCTATTTGTTTTAATTTCACAACTTTGAGGCCGCATATCTCGAGAACCGCTGGGGCTAGGAGGCTGAATGGGTGCTCATTGGAATCAGGAGGGTCCAATTAGTCTGGACAGGTGCCTCTAAGGTCATTTAGAGCAACTCGAAAAATCGCGATTTTTCGGATTTTTTTTTTAGTCGATTTGATCGGAAAATCATCGATTTTACGTTTTCCCTGCTGGGCGCTCTACCAAGCGGCACATTTTCAAATCATTCTAAGGGGACTTAGCCCCGTATATGGCGCATATTTTGAGAATTCGTCCATTCTCATACTCCCACAACTCCCCGAGTTATTACACTTTTCGTGAAAAAAGTACGTTTTTTTGAAAAATATTTCCCTCTTCTTAAGGCCCCCCTGTACAAATGCGATCGCCCACATGGGCCCACTATGGCTCATTGTGCTTGTATTTGGGCCCTCTATGACCCCTCCAAATTTCGTCCAAATCGGTTGAGGCGTTCTCGAAATGGAATTTCATCGAGATGGCAAAAAACGCGACATTTTCGAAAATTTCGAAAATTAAAACGTCTTCCAAAGTATATCAAGTGTGGTCTGGTATGGACCGTACGACTCCCCTGAATCGAATGAGACTATCGGCATCGAGATTGGACCGTTCGTTTAGAAGTTTAATTTTAACAGCCCTTTTATGCTAATTTTTTTAATTTCCCAACTTTGAGGGCGCATATCTTGAGAACCGCTGGGGCTAGGAGGCTGAATGTGTGCTCATTGGAATCGGGAGGGTCCAATTAGTCTAGGCATGTGCCTCTAAGGTCATTTGGAGCAACTCGAAAAATCGCGATTTTTCGGATTTTTTTTTTAGTCGATTTGATCGGAAAATCTTCGATTTTACGTTTTGTCAACTGGGCGCTCTACCAAGCGGCACATTGTCAAATATTTTTATGGGGACTTAGCCCCATATGTGGCGCATATTTTGAGCGCTCGTCCATTCTCGTACTCCCACAACTCCCCGAGTTATCTCGCTTTTCGTGAAAAAAGTACGTTTTTTTGAGTAATATTTCTCTCTTCTTAAGGCCACCCTGTACAAACGTGATGGCCCAAGAGGGCCCACTATGGCTCATTGTGCTTGTATTTGGGCCCTCTATGACCCCTCCAAATTTCGTCCAAATCGGTTGAGGCGTTCTCGAAATGGAATTTCATCGAGATGGCAAAAAACGCGACATTTTCGAAAATTTCGAAAATTAAAACGTCTTCCAAAGTATATCAAGTGTGGTCTGGTATGGACCGTACGACTACCCTGAATCGAATGAGACTATCGGCATCGAGATTGGACCGTTCGTTTAGAAGTTTAATTTTAACAGCCCTTTTATGCTAATTTTTTTAATTTCCCAACTTTGAGGGCGCATATCTTGAGAACCGCTGGGGTAGGAGGCTGAATGTGTGCTCATTGGAATCGGGAGGATCCAATTAGTCTAGGCATGTGCCTCTAAGGTCATTTGGAGCAACTCGAAAAATCGCGATTTTTCGGAATTTTTTTTTAGTCGATTTGATCGGAAAATCTTCGATTTTACGTTTTGTCAACTGGGCGCTCTACCAAGCGGCACATTGTCAAATATTTTTATGGGGACTTAGCCCCATATGTGGCGCATATTTTGAGCGCTCGTCCATTCTCGTACTCCCACAACTCCCCGAGTTATCTCGCTTTTCGTGAAAAAAGTACGTTTTTTTGAGTAATATTTCTCTCTTCTTAAGGCCACCCTGTACAAACGTGATGGCCCAAGAGGGCCCACTATGGCTCATTGTGCTTGTATTTGGGCCCTCTATGACCCCTCCAAATTTCGTCCAAATCGGTTGAGGCGTTCTCGAAATGGAATTTCATCGAGATGGCAAAAAACGCGACATTTTCGAAAATTTCGAAAATTAAAACGTCTTCCAAAGTATATCAAGTGTGGTCTGGTATGGACCGTATGACTCCCCTGAATCGAATGAGACTATCGGCATCGAGATTGGACCGTTCGTTTAGAAGTTTAATTTTATTAGCCCTATTTTGCCATTTTTTTAATTTCTCAACTTTGAGGCCGCATATCTCGAGAACCGCTGGGGCTAGGAGGCTGAATGTGTGCTCATTGGAATCGGGAGGGTCCAATTAGTCTAGGCATGTGCCTCTAAGGTCATTTAGAGCAAGTCGAAAAATCGCGATTTTTCGGATTTTTCGATAAATCGTTATACGAGCGTAATTAATTTTTCACATTTTTTTTTTCTGGAAATTGCAAGACATTGTTTTAGAGAAGGTTATTTCGAAGACCAAACATTACCTTTAAATTGTTTGTCTGATTGATATCAGTGAACTTGCATTTTATATTAATCATCCTTATTATATCCAATTATATTTCATATCAACGTTAGAATTCATTATTTTATTTCATCCTGTGTAAAATTCCAATACTTTATTTTTTATTCTCAAATTTTGCCTGTAGCTTATTAGGGATATCTATAAAATTAGCGTGTCAATATTAATCAAATTTATCACTGATATTGAGTGATATATAGGTACATTAAATATGTGACTAAATTGATATCTAATGATTAATTTTTGAGATATTTGATTTTTTGTACAATCATGTGTTTTTGGCGATATTCTCAAATTTTGCTCACATTTTAAATAATGATATATGAAAAAGTGGCGTATAAATATCAGTACAATTTATTCTCTCTATTGAACGGTATACTATTACATTTTGAGTAGAATTGCATCAATATCCAATGAATAATTCTTAAGATATATACTATTATGTACTTTTCTCAAATTTTGCCTTTAGCTTATTAGTGATATCTATAAAACTAGAGTGTCAATATTAATGAAATTTATCACTGATATTGAGTGATATATAGGTACATTATATATGTGACTAAATTGATATCTAATGATTAATTCTTGAGATATTTGATTTTTAGTACAATCATGTGTTTTTGGCGATATTCTCAAATTTTGCTCACATTTTAAATAATGATATATGAAAAAGTGGCGTATAAATATCAGTACAATTTATTCTCTCTGTTGAACGGTATACTATTACATTTTGAGTAGAATTGCATCAATATCCAATGAATAATTCTTAAGATATATACTATTATGTACTTTTCTCAAATTTTGCCTTTAGCTTATTAGTGATATCTATAAAACTAGAGTGTCAATATTAATGAAATTTATCACTGATATTGAGTGATATATAGGTACATTATATATGTGACTAAATTGATATCTAATGATTCATTCTTGAGATATTTGATTTTTAGTACAATCATGTGTTTTTGGCGATATTCTCAAATTTGCTCACATTTTAAATAATGATATATGAAAAAGTGGCGTATAAATATCAGTACAATTTATTCTCTATATTGAACGGTATACTATTACATTTTGAGTAGAATTGCATCAATATCCAATGAATCATTCTTAAGATATATACTATTAAGTATTTTTCTCAAATTTTGCCTGTAGCTTATTAGTGATATCTATAAAACTAGCGTGTCAATATTAATAAAATATATCATTGATATTGAGTGATATACAGGTATATTATATGTGTGATCAAATTAATATCTAATGATTAATTCTTAAGATATTTGATTTTTAAGTACGATCATGTGTTTTTGGCGAAATTCTCAAATTTAGCTCACATTTTAATAATGATATATAAAAAAATAGCGTATAAATATCAATACAATTTATTCTCAATCCTCAACGATATAAAAATATGTTTGGTGCAGAATTGCATCAATATCCAATGACTAATTCTTGAGATATATACTATTAAGTACTCTATCAAATGTTGCCTGTAGTTTATTAATGATATCTATAAAACTAGCGTGTCAATATTAATCAAATTTATCATTAATATTGAGTGATATACAGGTATATTATATGTGTGATCAAATTAATATCTAATGATTAATTCTTAAGATATTTGATTCTTAAGTATGATCATGTGTTTTTGGCGAAATTCTCAAATTTAGCTCACATGTTAATAATGATATATCAAAAAGTAGCGTATAAATATCAGTACAATTTATTTTCGATACTCAGCGGTATACCAACATATTTGGTGGAGAATTGCATCAATATCCAATGAATAATTCTTGAGATATATACTATACAGTACTTTTATCAAATTTTGCTCGTAGTTTATTAGTGTTATCTCTAAAACTATCGTGTCAATATTTATCAAATTTATCGCTGATATTTAGTGATATACTGGTATATTATGTGTGTGACATAATTAATATCTAATGATTAATTCTTGAGATATTTGATTTTTAGTGCGATCATGTGTTTTGGCGAAATTTTCAAATATAGCTCGCATTTTAATAATGACATATCAAAAAGTAGCGTATAAATATCAGTACAATTTATTTTCGATACTCAACGGTATACCAATATATTTGGTGCCGAATTGCATCAATATCCAATGAATAATTCTTGAGATATATACAATTAAGCACTTTTCTCAAATTTTGCTCAAAATTTGCTCAAATTTTGCTCAAATTTGCTCAAATTTTGCTAATTTAGGTCGTTGCTTATTAGAGTTATCTCTAAAACTAGCGTGTCAATATTAATAAAATTTATCACTGACAATAAGTGATATACTGGTATATTAAATGTATGATGAAATTAATATCTGATGATTAATTCTTGAGATATTTGATTTTTTAATGCAATCAGGTATTTTGGCGAAATTTTCAAATTTAGATCACACTTTAATAATAATAAATCAAAAAGTAGCTTATAAATATCAGTATAATTTATTCTCATAATTGAACGACATATTATTATTTTATGTATAGAATTGCATGAATATCCAATGAATAATTCTTGAGATAAATACTATTAAGTACTCTATCAAATTTTGCCTGTAGTTTATTAGTGATATCTATAAAACTAGCGTGTCAATATTAATAAAATGTATCACTGATATTGAGTGATATATAGGTACATTACATATGTGACTAAATTGATATCTAATGATTAATTCTTGAGCTATTTGGTTTTTTAATACGATCATATGTTTTTGGCAAAATTCTCAAATTTAGCTCACATTTTAAATAATGAAATATCAAAAAGTAGCGTATAAATATCAGTACAATTTATTCTCGATACTCGCCGGTACACTAATATATTTGGTGCAAAATTGCATCAATATCCAATGAATAATTCTTGAGATATATACAATTAAGTACTTTCTCAAATTTTGGTCGTTGTATATTAGTGATATCTATAAAACTAGCGTGTCAATATTAATCAAATTTATCGCTGATATTTAGTGATATACTGGTATATTATGTGTGTGACATAATTATTATCTAATGATTAATTCTTGAGATATTTGATTTTTAGTGCGATCATGTGTTTTGGCGAAATTCTGAAATTTAGCTCACACTTTAATAATGATATATCAAAAATTAGTATATAAATATTAATACAATTTATTCTTGATATTGTACGATATGTTGTAATTTAATATGTGTAATTGAAATAATATAATTTATAAGATACACCAGTAATTGACATGATTTTTCCACAAATTCAATTTTCATTTTTAATCCCAGAATCTTGTAAATTAAAGATCATATATTTAGTCTTGCAGTGACAACAGATTTTTATTTTGAATGTATTTGTTATTGTATTTGTTTATCTTGCATTTTCGTTTGCTGAAAGGAATAGTAGAGAAGCTAGGAAGCTTCGATGTTAACTTCCCTGGTATTTTTGATTTCTCCGTATCTATGGGTACTAACTTATTTTGTTTGTTAGTTTCTTTGTCTGTTTGTTTGTTTTTTGTTTATTTGTTTTTATACATATTCCTTGTTTTTTTATATATTACCAGATGGCACTGCAATTTTTGATATCTCAGTATCAATGGATACAAACTTATTTTGTTTTTCTGTTTTTAAACATATTCCTTGCATTTTCTTTTTTGTATTGTATTTAAGCTGGTATATTTGATATCTCAATATCTATGGTTACAAACTTATTTTATTTGTTGGATTGTTTAAAGTTTGTATACATATTCCTTGCACTTTTTTTGTTTGTTTGTGTTTATACATATATTCCTTTTCATTTTTTTGTATTGCCAGATGACTCTGGTATTTTTGATATCTCAGTATCTATGAGTACAAATTTATTTTCTTTGTTTGTTTGTATGTATGTTTGTATGTTTTTTTTTACATATTCCTTGCATTTCTTTGTATTGTCAGACGACGCTAGTATTTTTGATATCTCAGTATTAATGAGTACAAACTTATTTTGTTTGTGTGTTTGCATGTATGTGTGTATGTTTGTATGTTTTTACATATATATTACTTGCATTTTTTGTATTGCTAGATGACGCTAGTATTTTTGGTATCCATTAGTCCAAACTTATTTTGTTTGTTTGTTTGTATGTTTGTATGTTTTTATCCATATTCCTTGCATTTTTTTGTATTGTCAGATGGCGCTGGTATTTTTGATATCTCTAGGTTTGTACCTATGGGTACAAACTTCTTTTGTTTGTTTGTTTGATTGTTTGTTTGTATACATATCCCTTGCATTTTTTGTACTGCGAGATGGCGCTGGCAGTCCAAAAAATCCGACTTTGCCAGAGAAATGCCGTTAGTTCGTCAGCAGTAATCGTTATGAAAGGGAAAAAAACGAGCGTCCTCGAATTAATTACGAATTAATCGCGGCCAGCCATCGTCGCTTTCTTGATGCGACAATGCGGTCAGTGGCGTCCTCGAATTTAATTGTAACAGCGCACAACGCGCGCTGCATAAAAAAATAAAAACAGCAGGCGACGTCCTGCGTACCAAGTAATCATGCGCGCATATGTTTCACAAAAACAAATGCACTCCGAACAATTGACACATCGAATGTTAATTTTAAATTTGCAATTTAAAATATTTTTTTTGACTAAGAACATTGGATTAGTTTCTACATATATTTGTTTTATCTACAATATTTAAACATAACAACATTAAGGACCAAAATACATTTTAATATCATACCGTGACATTTTTAAATTCTGAACATAGTCAATAAAACGTCCCTATGTTCAATTTTAAAAACACATGTCAACAATTTACGTGTATTAGCTATGCAACCAATTATACCACAAACCTGTCAAAAAATCTGTCAATTCTGTCGAAAATGATATTGAAGAACTAAAAGATCGAATAAGGCATTGTTAATTATTAGAAATAATTTGAATTCCAATTAGTACCCTATAGAGAACTACAGGGTGATCCCAAATAAAGTCTAACTTTGTTTTGCTTGTGAAACAGTTGGCAATTTAAATTTCCAAATTGGCAAAAATTGGCAAATAAATATAAAAAATATTAATTATTAATATAAATGACTATTTGATACATAATAAAAATAACCATTAAATTATAATTAAACATCACAATATTAAGGACCAAAATACATTATAATATCATACCGTGACATTTTTTAAACTATGAACATAGTCAATAAAACTTCCATATGTTCAATTAAAAAAAACACATGTCAACAATTTACGTGGTTTAGCTATGCAACCAATTATACCACAAACCTGTCAAAAAATCAGTAGATTCCTTCGAAAATAAAAATGAAGAACTAAAAAATCGGATAAGGCATGGTTGCAATGAGCTTGATCGCAATTTCATTTGAAATGTTGTTTAAGGTTTTTACAATAGGCAGGCATATTGTCTAGAACGTGAAGGTAAACAAAATTAAATTTCGTAAGAATTGGTTATTACTATTCGCTTCTAAGCAATATAGCTAGAGTTTCAATAGAGAGAAGTGGCAGAGACACACTTGTCATTCTAATTAGGTTATGATTGACGAATTGAGGTTATGTTTCTGTCAAGAATGACAGATATGTATTTGATTAGGTGACTACGCCTCATTTGTTTTGATAAAAGACGAAATGTTTTTCTATTTCTTATTATTTTTGTTGTGTAAAAAGTAATTATCTTCAGGTGACTTCTTTTCAATTTGCGTGCATTGTGTCCAAATTCAATGAAGCACCTCTGACGTGGCGCCCTTTGATCGGTTTCTAGGAACGACTGCGCCCATTATGCTGCTCGCGCTCTGTTACATCTATGACAATCGCGTTTCCGTGACAACGCGAAAAACAAAACCCGCATTTCTCCCCCTCGGCCTGTCACCAGGCAACTGCGTTTATCTCCCACACCATACGAGGTATCGGGATTTCGTGCAGACACGCGACACGTGCGGATTCAATGGCGACGTGCTCCCCTTCCGCCCACGTATTGTCCTGCTACGCTATATTTAGCGCAGACCGCAGGTCGTGGGTCAAGTTCTGCTAGGTTAGTTAATTCCTGCTGATAACAGACTTTACTGCCTGGTGATAGTGGCGCGTCGGTGGCGAGCCTCCAAAAAACAGCACGTCACTTCTCCAATGCTATCAACATGTTTGTCGGTTAAAACTCGGGACATGCGTAAGCGACCGTTTCCTGCAAGGAAGCTGCTTTCCGGCAGAGCTGACAAATTTTCGAACTCTAATTCTGCCCTGGCACAATTTCGTACTCCGATTCTGTCCTGACAACATTTCGAATAATAATTCTGCTGTGACAAAATTTGGTACTCCAGTTCTGACAGAAACTTACGTAATTAACAAGATAATACAGAAAAAAGACACTAAATACATATCCATGCAAGAATCAACACAATGATACAGACAAAGGTGACAAATTTGTGAAGATCGACAGACACAAGTCAGAAATCAACTAGAATTCTGCCCTGCCAAATTTTCGTACTCCAATTCTATTACCACGAACTTGGAAGGAGAATTCTGTCCTGACAAAATTTCGAACTATGATTCTGTCCTGACGAAATTTTAAACTATGATTCTGTCCTGGCAAAATTTCGAACTATGAGTCTGCCCTGACAATATTTCTAACTAGGATTCTTTTCTAACAAAATTTGGTACTCCAATTCTGTTACGACGAAATTTCGAACTATAATTCTGTCCTGACCAAATTTCGAACTAGGATTCTGCCTGTCAAAATTTCGAACTAGGATTCTGCCTGTCAAAATTTCGAACTAGACTTCTGTTCTAGCAAAATTTTGTACTCCAATTCTGTTACAACGAAATTTTGAACTAGAATTCTGTCCTGACAAAATTTCGAACTATGATTCTGTTTGACGAAATTTCGAATTAGGATTCTGTTCTGACAAAATTTCGAACTAGCTACTGTTCTAACACAATTGGATACTCCAATTCTGTTACGACGAAAGACACTAAATACATAGCCATGCAAGAAAGTCAACACAATAATACAGACAAAGGTGACAAATTTGTGAAGATCGACAGACACAAGTCAGAAATCAACTAGGATTCTGCCCTGCCAATTTTCGTACTCCAATTCTATTACCACGAACTTGGAAGGAGAATTTTGTCCTGACAAAATTTCGAACTATGATTCTGTCCTGATAAAATTTTGAACTATGATTATGTCCTGACAAAATTTTGAACTATGATTCTGCCCTGACAATATTTCGAACGAGGATTCTGTTCTAACATAATTTGGTACTCCAATTCTGTTACGACGAAATTTCGAGCTATAATTCTGTCCTGACAAAATTTCGAACTAGGATTCTGCCTGTCAAAATTTCGAACTAGACTTCTGTTCTAGCAAAATTTGGTACACCAATTCTGTTACGACGAAATTTTGAAGTAGAATTCTGTCCTGACAAAATTTCGAACTATTATTCTGTAGTGACAAAATTTCGAACTAGGATTCTGTCCTGCCAAAATTTCGAACTCAATTTATGTTCTGATAAAATTTCGAATCAGACTTCTGTTCTGACAATATTTGGTACTCCAATTCTGGTACGACGAAATTTCGAACTAGAATTCTGTCCTGACAAAATTTCGAACTATGATTCTGTACTAACAATATTTCGAACTAGGATTCTGCCTGTTAACATTTCGAACTAGACTTCTGTTCTAATAAAATTTTGTACTCCAATTCTGTTACGATGAAATTTCGAACTCGACTTCTGTCCTGACCAAATTTCAAACTATGATTCTGTACTGACAAAATTTCGAACTAGGATTCTGCCTGTCAAAATTTCGAACTTGACTTCTGTTCTAACAAAATTTGGTACTCCAATTCCGTTACGACGAAATTTTGAACTAGAATGCTGTACTGACAAAATTTCGAAATAAGATTCTGTACTGACAAAATTTTGAACTAGGATTTTGCCTGACAAAATTTTGAACTCGAGTTGTGTTCTGATAAAATTTCTAACTAGACTTCTGTTCTAACAAAGTTTTGACCGCGCATTGTATCCTGACAAAATTGAAATAGTGGACGAGTAGATTGAAATGAGAGGCAGACAGATTAACAGCCAGACGGGGAGTTAGACAAAGAGGAATAGAAGCAATTGCCGCGTGAAGTCAGAAAAGAAATACAGGTGGATAGTTACACAGTAAACAGGCAGGTCTGTGTGATGGTCCTGATCTGGTAAAAACTGAATTCTATGATTCTGGCCGAGCACAAGTTTCCAAAAGTAATTTTGTCTATTGTGTTAGATTTATCTGATATGTTAGTTTATTCATCGATATTGTTTGTCTGTATTGACAAATTTGTTACTTATTTCTTTTCTCTGAATTATATATATTGTGTTTTTGCATATCTGTCTATTTAGTCTGGTACGGTGTTAATTTTGTCTTTCCTTAATTGTCTATTTTGCTAGATTTGTCTGATTTGTCAGTTTATTCTTCGTTATCTTTTGTGTGTCGTGACAGATTTATCACATATGTGTTTTTTGTTTATTATTTGTCTTGCCTTCTTGCATATTTATCTGATTAGCTTGGTGAAATGTTAATTTAGTCTTGCCATAATTGTCTATTTTGCTAGATTTATCCTATTTGTCAGTTTATTCGTTTGCTATGTAACAAGATAATACAGAGAATAAACACTTATCCAACGAATAAACTGACAAATAGGATAAATCTAACAAAATGGACAATTATGGCTAGACTAAATTAACACTTTACCAAGCTAAACAGATAAATATGCATGAAATAATACAAATTCTTGTTAATTATCTTAGTTTTTGTCAAAAGTTGTAAGTTCATTTTTCGTTTTGGGTTAATTTTGTCTATTCTGTTAGATTTATCTGATTTGTCAGTTTATTCTTGGTTATCTTTGCTGTATCTTGAAAGTGCAGCAAAGTTGACAAAATTTACAAGTGTGGCAAGGATGACAAAATTCTGATATCTGATATGTTAGTTTATTCATCGATATTGTTTGTCTGTATTGACAAATTTGTTACTTATTTCTTTTCTCTGAATTATATATATATATTGTATTTTTGCATATCTGTCTATTTAGTCTGGTACGGTGTTAATTTTGTCTTTCCTTAATTGTCTATTTTGCTAGATTTGTCCGATTTGTCAGTTTATTCTTCGTTACCTTTTGTTTGTCTTGACAAACTCAGTTATCTGTTTTGTCTCCATTATTTGTCTTGGCTTCTTGCATATCTATATGTTTAGCTTAGTGAAGTGTTGATGTAGTCTTGTCATAATTGTTTATTATGCTAGATTTATCCTATTTGTCAGTTTATTCGTTAGATATGTGTTTAGTGTCTATTTTCTGAATTATCTTGTTAATATGTTAGTTATTATCAAAAAGTTGTAAGTTTATTCTTAATTTTGAGTTAATTTTGTCTATTCTGTTACATTTATTTCATTTGTCAGTTTATTCATCGATATTGTTTGTCGGTATTGACAGATTTGTTACTTATCTCTTTTGTCTGAATTATATATCTTGCCTTCTTGGATATCTGTGTGTTTAGTCTTGTAAAGTGTTAATTTTGTCTTTCCCTAATTGTCTATTTTGCTAGATTTGTCTGATTTGTCAGTTTATTCTTAGTTATCTTTTATGAGTCTTGATAAATTTATTATCTCTAATGTCTTTATTATTTTTATTATTTGTCTTGCTTTCTTGCAATCTGTTTAGCTTGATGAACTGTTAATTTTGTTATCATTTATCTTTTGCTAGATTTATCCTATTTGTCAGTTTATTTCTCATTATCAATATCTGTCTTGACTCTTTTGTCGCTTATCTCTTTTATCCCTTTTATCTGCTTTGACTTTCTTACAAGTCTCACAGTTTAGTCCCTTTTTGTTCTATTACCTTGTTAATTATGTCAGTTTTGTCAGATGTATCTAATTTCTCAGTTTATTCCTCGTTATGTGTAAATATTGTCTTACCACAATTGATTATTTTGATAGATTTTCTAGTTTATTATTTGTCATAGATATTGTCTAGATTATTAGTTTTGTCTGTATCATTTTATTATATATTTTCTTATGTATCTATGCCTTTATGTGTCTTTCTCATTTCGATTATATTTCATTTTTTGTCTTTCTTTCGGTTAAAGTATTTTGATAGTCACGTGTACTTGTTGCTCAATATGCCTTATTTTAGTACATATGACTGTCCTGTATGACTTCTATTTGTGTTTCTATTCTGTTTTGTCATGCTGTCTTGCCTATATTTGTCTATAATAGTAGCCAGCCTGATCAGATTGACAAATGTAGCAAAGTTGACAAATTTTATAACAGTGGCAAGGATGTAAAATTGACAATTGTGGTTGTCAATGTACTGTTTATTGGTACTTAGAACATATAGTTTTACACTGGTCATACATATTTACAACTATGTCAAGAATGAATACATGATCAAGATAACCACTGATATATTTACCACAATAGTCGATTTTATCGGTCTTATCTCAATTGTCAATTTTGTCAGTATTGTCACAACTGCCAATTTTGCCACCTTTTCCACAATTGTCTGTAGATCTAACATATAATATCTTGCACGACTTCTATTGGTGTCGTTTTGATCAAACTGTCTTGCCTCAAGTTCTCGTGTTGCTTGTCATATCTGCTTTGTCAACCTTATATATTTGTCTAAATGTCAGTCTCTATTAGCTCCTTATTCATAACTTTCTTGATAATTTGTTCATCCTTGGCTCAGTTGTCGATTTTGTCAGCCTTGGCTTAGTTATCGATTTTGTCAGCTTTTTCACAATTTTCAATTTTGTCAGCCTTGCCACAGCTGTAAAATTTGCCAATTTTGCCACAATTGTCAATTTGATGAGTCTTGCTGGATGAGAATTATTAAACTTTTGGACTTATCCTGTTTGTCAGTTCTTCGTTATTTTATCAGGCTTATCACAATTGTCAATTTTGTCAACCTTGCCACAGTTGCCAATTTTGACAGCTATACCAGAATTGTCTTAGATGAAATAAATAATATCCTGTACGACTTTTATTTGCGTCGATTTTTCCCAACTTTGACTAAATTTCCGGTGTTGCTTAGCATGGCTGTTTTGTCTACTTTATTGTATATGTATGTATGTGTCTGAGTGTTCGTCTCTATTATCCTTATTATTATTATTATCTATTATTATTATTATTATTATCTTGATAATTTGTTCATCCAACACGTCGATTGTTTTTAATTGTCAATTTTGTCAGTCTTGCCATAGTTGTAAAATTTGTCAATTTTACTACTATTGTAAATTTGATCAGCTTTGCTACAATTATCAGACTTATCTTATTTGTCAGTTTACTTTTAATTACAGATTTTGTCTAGATTACCAGTCTTGTATGTCTACGTACCAAAGTGCCTATTTGCCTAATTGCATGATTGCTTCCTTCCATCTTTCTCTGTATGTATGTCCCTATGTTGGCATGTTTGTCTATTTGTCTATCACTTTGTTTACACGACTGTATATTTGTATGTGTGTTAGTCTACATTATCATAGTTTTTGTCATTGTCGTGATTTTGTCTGTTTGTCTATCCTTTTATCTACATGAATGTCTGTTTATATGTCTGTCAGTCTGCATATTTGTATGTCTGTCAGTCTACATTATCATACTTTTTTGTCATTGTCGTTTCTTTGTCTGTTTGTCTACCCTTTTATCTACACGAATGTCTGTTTATATGTCTGTCAGTCTGCACATTTGTATGTCTGTCAGTCTACATTATCATACTTTTTTGTCATTGTCGTTTCTTTGTCTGTTTGTCTACCCTTTTATCTTCATGAATGTCTGTTTATATGTCTGTCTGTCTGTCATCTGCATGCTGTTCCTTTTGCAAATTTGTTTTAGTACTATATTTATTTATTTCACATGTTGATTTACAAATAATCCTATTGAGGTAGTGACAATAAATCATAAATGATGCAATTTTGGTTACGATTAAAATTGTCATCCGTTTATCGTCTCTTGTACCATTTTTTATTGCATTGAATCCAACATTTTTATCACTATTGATAACATGACGCAACTCTTGCTCGTTAATCACAAATATTTTCACAATTCCTGTGCGTACGATAAAACTATTTCTGGCGAAATATCGGGTTCAATCAACACCCAGAATTACAAGTGATAACTCCGATTCGTCCAGTTTTCATCATCTGCCAACTATTTTGCGTAGATTTTCGCCAATCAGCAGCAAAGTTTACAAGTGATAACTTCAGTTCGTCTAGTTCCTAAGGACTTCCTGTTACGAGGTGTGTGTTTACTTTTATTGTGTTATTGTATGACAAATCCTTGCACGAAGTACGACAAACTGTGCTAATATTTTTACAGTATATTTAATCAGCGAGGGTTCAAATTATTAAATAAATACTATGAGATACACAAAATAAACATTACAAAATTCATGAAATAAAATTGTCTATTGTTTAGTTAATACTACTTGTATGTATTAATTTAAATATAATATATTGAATGAAAAACTAATATTTAATAAACGAAATAATTTAAGTTTGGTAATAATTTAAATAAATTTCTGCCATATAATGCTATAAATAAATACCATACTATAAGTAACAATTTTTATAGCACATTTTCCTTGAATCAAGTTAATGACTATCAACTATCACTTAGAAATTAATTAATACTAATGAATATAATTAGTAGTGTTTATTTTTATTTTATCTCCGCCTTGCTTGTAGTAAACGATTCGTGCTAATATTTGTCAAGTATTTAATCAGTGACCCTCATATCGTAGTGTGTACAAAAAAATTGTTCATTTGGTATTCAGGAATATCCCCAGCTCTTATCAGTACAGAAAATAAATATTGGATTTTTCTAGCCGACAAAAGCACATAATCCTTCAAGTCCAAGTGATCGGTGGTGCCTATTTGACAATCGTTGCGATAATTAGTCAATTGTGGAATGCGTAAATATGTAATGGAATGAGTAAATAGAGGCATAAAGTGTTTAAGAACAAAGTGCTGATTGGGTCAGTGTGCTATATAAATTGATTAATGTGTCACGCCTCAAACAATTGCATTTTTCCACTTATTGGCAATGTGAGTACTGATTTTTTTTGTAAGTATATTGGTTTTTAACTAATTTTGGATTTGAGGATCAAAAGACTCACGAACAGATTATTTAACAGACAGTTAATGAATGGAAACAAGAAAACATTTAAAAAAAAAATGGGTACGAGGATCAATTATAAGTATAATATAAAAAAATTAAAAAAAAACAGATGGACAACAGAGAAGCCTATTAAAAGAATAATTAAAAAGTAGACGAGCTTTTGCACAGCGATATCAGTAAATTCTATTTTAAAAACGCGATACGCAGACCATCTGGACGAATTTTAAAATTGTGAAAAATTATATTTTTAGAGGCGGAAAGACCCCATGGGGTCGATAGCCTAATAAAGATTGTTTATATATATATATATATATTTAGAAGAAAAATTAGTGGTTTGTAACGGTTATTCGTTATAATAAGTTCATTGAAATTAAAAAAAAAAATCAGCCAAATTGGTAATAAATTGTGGTTCACGTAAAGACGACTAATTTGTTACAAATTAATTATTGGGTCGGGTGAAGTGTTACACAGGCTGCACTTTATAATTAATTATTATAAAATATTCTTAACGTATAATTACAAAAAATCGTTCAATTTACTGTAAATTCTACGGTATTCCTGTACAAGGATGTTTTTATTTATACAAAAGTTATAAATAAAAATAAATCTGCGTTCGCCTCGAGCGAGTTTTCACGCTTCGCTTGATTGGAGTGAGGTTAAAAAAAGTGTTCCGTAAACCGAGTTAATTGGCATACCCAAAAAAAAATTAAAAAATAAATGACCGCAATTTTTTTGCAAATTTTCGATCTATTGCGTTACGTATTTGTTTTCAATTGCGGCAGAAGAAAGCCGCACGTAATTCTCGGACACTCTCTCTATTAGTCCACCGTCACGAATCATTTGTTTTAGCATTGTTTATTGCGAGTAACGGTTTTTTAAACAACAGTTTTTCGTTATTTATTGTGACTAACGATTTATTTAAACAGTAACAGTAAACAACGTGAGTCGAGTAATTTATCGATGCGATAATTATAATAATTTCAGCGCAAACTAATTAAATCATTTGTCGAGCGATTCCAAGTAACGCTATTGAGTTTGTTCAATGGAAATTGGCAATTATAATTTGCATTTCCTTAATTTTAAGCCTTTGCCTCGAACGCGGAAATTGCTGCAGCTTCGCGCAATATCTCGGTTAATTAATTGTATGGATTTGTCTGCAAGGTTGGGAGAGCGAAATTTCAGTTATGAGGTTATCAGAAGTAATCACGTTCTATTTCTATTAATTCAGTAGGCTGCGTCAATGTTTCCTGCACGTTCTTGTGGTAATTTTGGCATAATGTTTTTTAGGAAAAAATAATAGAAAAGGTTAAAAAGTAATAGACATGGTTGACATAATTTCAGGATTAAATAAGGGAGAAAATCAAACACTTAACTTTCTCAATTGACAAGTATAGATTAGCTATAACTGATATTTCTGAAAATTTGTTTCTTGCGAATTTGATATTAGATACGTGTACTGTATACCTGAAACTAATTCTCCTGAAAATTTGACAACGTTTCAGGATTAAACAAGGGAGAAAATCAAACGCTTAACGTTCTCAATTGACAAGTATAGATTAGCTATTACTGAAATTTCTGAAAATTTAATTTTTGCAAATTTGATATTAGATTCGTGTACTGTACACCTGAAGCTAATTCGCCTGAAAATTTGACAAAGTTTCAGGATTAAATAAGGGAGAATATCAAACACTTAACTTTCTAAATTGACAAGTATAGATTAGCTATTACTGAAATTTATGAAAATTTGTTTTTTACAAATTTGATATTAGATACGTGTACGTACACCTGAAACTAATTCTCCTGAAAATTTGACAAAGTTTCAGGATTAAATAAGGGAGAAAATCAAACACTTAAATTTCTCAATTGATAAGTACAGATTAGCTATACTGAAATTTCTGAAAAAATGTTTTTTGCAAATTTGATATTAGATTCGTATACTGCACTCCTGAAACTAATTCTCCTAAAAATTTGACAAAGTTTCACGATTAAATAAGGCAGAAAATCAAACATATAACTTTCTGAATTGACAAGCATAGGTTAGCTATTACTGAAATTTCTGAAAATTTGTTTTTTTGAAAATTTGATATTTGATACGTATACTGTACATCTGAAACTAATTCTCCTGAAAATTTGACAAAGTTTCAGGATTAAATAAGGGAGAAAATCAAACACTTAACTTTATCAATTGACAAGTAAAGATTAGCTGTTACTGAAATTTCTGAAAATTTATTTTTTGCAAATTTGATATTAGATTCGTGTACTGTATACCTGGAACTAATTCTCCTTTAAATTTGACATAGTTTCAGGATCAAATAAGGGAGAAAATTAAACACTTAACTTTCTCAATTTACAAGTAAAGATTAGCTATTACTGAAATTTCTGAAATTTTTTTTTTTTGCAAATTTGATATTAGATTCGTGTACTGTACACCTGAAACTAATTCTCCTGAAAAATTGACAAAGTTTCAGGATTAAATAAGGGAGAAAATCAAACGCTTTACTTTCTCAATTGACAAGTATAGATTAGCTATTACTGAAATTTTTGAAAATTTAATTTTTGCAAATTTGATATTAGATTCGTGTACTGTACACCTGAAACTAATTCTCCTGAAAATTTGACCAAGTTTCAGGATTAAATAAGGGAGAAAATCAAACACTTAACTTTCTCAATTGACAAGTATAGATTAGCTATTACTGAAATATCTGAAAATTTATTTTTTGCACTAGCACTTTGCACTAGATTCGTGTACTGTACACCTGAAACTAATTCTCCTGAAAATTTGACATAGTTTCAGGATTAAATAAGGGAGAAAATCAAACATATAACTTTCTGAATTGACAAGTATAGGTTAGCTATTACTGAAATTTCTGAAAAATTATTTTTTGCAAATTTGATATTAGATTCGTGTACTCTACACCTGAAACTAATTCTCCTGAAAATTTGACAAAGTTTTAGCATTAAATAAGGGAGAAAATCAAACACTTAACTTTCTCAATTGACAAGTATAGATTAGCTATTACTGAAATATCTGAAAATTTATTTTTTGCACTAGCACTTTGCACTAGATTCGTGTACTGTACACCTGAAACTAATTCTCCTGAAAATTTGACATAGTTTCAGGATTAAATAAGGGAGAAAATCAAACATATAACTTTCTGAATTGACAAGTATAGGTTAGCTATTACTGAAATTTCTGAAAAATTATTTTTTGAAAATTTGATATTAGATTCGTGTACTGTACATCTAAAACTAATTCTCCTGAAAATTTGACAAAGTTTCGGGATTAAATAAGGGAAAAAATCAAACATATAACTTTCTGAAGTGACAAGTATTGGTTAGCTATTACTGAAATTTCTGAAAATTTATTATTTGCAAATTTGATATTAGATTCGTGTACTGTACAACTGAAACGAATTCTCCTGAAAATTTTACAAAGTTTCAGAATTAAATAAGGGAGAAAATCAAACACTTAACTTTCTCAATTGATAAGTATAGATAAGCTATTACTGAAATTTCTGAATATAAGTTTTTTTGCAAATTTGATATTAGATACGTGTGTTGTACACCTGAAACTAATACTCCTGATAATTTGACAAAGTTTCAGGATTGAATAAGGGAGAAAATCAAACACTTAACTTTCTCAATTGACAAGTAAAGATTAGCTATAACTGAAATTTCTGAAAAATTATTTTTTGCAAATTTGATATTAGATTCGTGTACTGTACACCTGAAACTAATTCTTCTGAAAATTTGACAAAGTTTCAGGATTAAATAAGGGAGAAAATGAAACGTATAACTTTCTGAATTGACATGTATTGGTTAGCTATAACTGAAATTTCTGAAAATTTGTTTTTTGCAAATTTGATATAAAATACGTGTACTGTACACCTGAAACTAATTCTCCTGAAAATTTGACAAAGTTTTAGGATTAAATAAGGGAGAAAATCAAACATATAACTTTCTGAATTGACAAGTATAGGTTAGCTATTACTTAAATTTCTGAAAATTTGTTTTTTGCAAATTTGATATTAGATTCGCGCACTGTAGATCTGAAACTAATTGTCCTGAAAATTTGACAAAGTTTCAGGATTAAATAAGGGAGAAAATCATACACTTAACTTTCTCAATTGACACGTAAAGATTAGCTATAACTGAAATTTCTGAAAATTTATTTTTTGCAAATTTGATATTAGATTCGTGTACTGTACACCTGAAACTAATTCTTCTGAAAAATTGACAAAGTTTTAGGATTAAATAAGGATGAAAATCAAACGCTTAAATTTCTCAGTTGACAATTATAGATTAGCTATAACTGAAATTTCTCAAAATTTGTTTTTTACAAATTTGATATAAGATATGTGTACTGTACACCTGAAACTAATTCTCCTGAAAATTTGACAAAGTTTCAGGATTAAATAAGGGAGAATATCAAACTCTAAACTTTCTCAATTGACAAGTGTAGATTAGCTATTACTGAAATTTCTGATTTTTTTTTTTAATTTGATATTAGATTCGTGTACAGTACACCTGAAACTAAATGTCCTGAAAATTTGACAAAGTTTCAGGAATAAATAAGGGAGAAAATCAAACACTTAACTTTCTCAATTGACACGTAAAGATTAGCTATAACTGAAATTTCTGAAAAATTATTTTTTGCAAATTTGATATTAGATTCGTGTACTGTACACCTGAAACTAATTGTCCTGAAAATTTGACAAAGTTTCAGGAATAAATAAGGGAGAAAATCAAATACTTAACTTTCTCAATTCACAAGTATAGATTAGCTATTATTGAAATTTCTGAAAATTTATTTTTGCAAATTTGATTTTAGGTTCGTGTACAGTACACCTGAAACTAATTCTCCTGAAAATTTGACAAAGTTTCAGGATTAAATAAGGGAAAAAATCAAACACTTAACTTTCTCAATTGACAAGTATTGGTTAGCTATAACTGAAATTTCTGAAAACTTATTTTTTGCAAATTTGATATTAGATTCGTGTACTGTACACCTGACGCTAATTGCCCTGAAAATTTGATAAAGTTTTAGGATTAAATAAGGGGGAAAATCAAACACTTAACTTTCTCAATTGAGAAGTATAGATTAGCTATTACTGAAATTTCTGAAAATTTCTTTTGTGCAAATTTGATATTAGATTCGTGTACTGCACACCTGAAACTAATTCTCCTGAAAATTTGACAAAGTTTCAGGATTAAATAAGAGAAAAAATCAAACATATAACTTTCTGAATTGACAAGTATTGGTTAGCTATAACTGAAATTTCTGAAAATTAGTTTTTTGCAATTTTGATATTAGATTCCTATACAGTGCACCTGAAACTAATACTACTGAAAATTTGACAAAGTTTCAGGATTAAATAAGGGAGAAAATCAAACACATAACTTTCTCAATTGACAAGTATGGATTAGTTATAACTGAAATTTCTGAAAATTTGTTTTTGCAAATTTCATATAAGATTCATGTACTGTACACCTGAAACTAATTCTCCTTTAAATTTGACATAGTTTCAGGATCAAATAAGGGAGAAAATTAAACACTTAACTTTCTCAATTTACAAGTAAAGATTAGCTATTACTGAAATTTCTGAAAATTTATTTTTTTGCAAATTTGATATTAGATTCGTGTACTGTACACCTGAAACTAATTCTCCTGAAAATTTGACAAAGTTTCAGGATTAAATAAGGGAGAATATCAAACTCTAAACTTTCTCAATTGACAAGTGTAGATTAGCTATTACTGAAATTTCTGATTTTTTTTTTTAATTTGATATTAGATTCGTGTACAGTACACCTGAAACTAAATGTCCTGAAAATTTGACAAAGTTTCAGGAATAAATAAGGGAGAAAATCAAACACTTAACTTTCTCAATTGACACGTAAAGATTAGCTATAACTGAAATTTCTGAAAAATTATTTTTTGCAAATTTGATATTAGATTCGTGTACTGTACACCTGAAACTAATTGTCCTGAAAATTTGACAAAGTTTCAGGAATAAATAAGGGAGAAAATCAAATACTTAACTTTCTCAATTCACAAGTATAGATTAGCTATTATTGAAATTTCTGAAAATTTATTTTTGCAAATTTGATTTTAGATTCGTGTACAGTACACCTGAAACTAATTCTCCTGAAAATTTGACAAAGTTTCAGGATTAAATAAGGGAAAAAATCAAACACTTAACTTTCTCAATTGACAAGTATTGGTTAGCTATAACTGAAATTTCTGAAAACTTATTTTTTGCAAATTTGATATTAGATTCGTGTACTGTACACCTGACGCTAATTGCCCTGAAAATTTGATAAAGTTTTAGGATTAAATAAGGGGGAAAATCAAACACTTAACTTTCTCAATTGAGAAGTATAGATTAGCTATTACTGAAATTTCTGAAAATTTCTTTTGTGCAAATTTGATATTAGATTCGTGTACTGCACACCTGAAACTAATTCTCCTGAAAATTTGACAAAGTTTCAGGATTAAATAAGAGAAAAAATCAAACATATAACTTTCTGAATTGACAAGTATTGGTTAGCTATAACTGAAATTTCTGAAAATTAGTTTTTTGCAATTTTGATATTAGATTCCTATACAGTGCACCTGAAACTAATACTACTGAAAATTTGACAAAGTTTCAGGATTAAATAAGGGAGAAAATCAAACACATAACTTTCTCAATTGACAAGTATGGATTAGTTATAACTGAAATTTCTGAAAATTTGTTTTTGCAAATTTCATATAAGATTCATGTACTGTACACCTGAAACTAATTCTCCTTTAAATTTGACATAGTTTCAGGATCAAATAAGGGAGAAAATTAAACACTTAACTTTCTCAATTTACAAGTAAAGATTAGCTATTACTGAAATTTCTGAAAATTTATTTTTTTGCAAATTTGATATTAGATTCGTGTACTGTACACCTGAAACTAATTCTCCTGAAAATTTGACAAAGTTTCAGGATTAAATAAGGGAGAATATCAAACTCTAAACTTTCTCAATTGACAAGTGTAGATTAGCTATTACTGAAATTTCTGATTTTTTTTTTTAATTTGATATTAGATTCGTGTACAGTACACCTGAAACTAAATGTCCTGAAAATTTGACAAAGTTTCAGGAATAAATAAGGGAGAAAATCAAACACTTAACTTTCTCAATTGACACGTAAAGATTAGCTATAACTGAAATTTCTGAAAAATTATTTTTTGCAAATTTGATATTAGATTCGTGTACTGTACACCTGAAACTAATTGTCCTGAAAATTTGACAAAGTTTCAGGAATAAATAAGGGAGAAAATCAAATACTTAACTTTCTCAATTCACAAGTATAGATTAGCTATTATTGAAATTTCTGAAAATTTATTTTTGCAAATTTGATTTTAGATTCGTGTACAGTACACCTGAAACTAATTCTCCTGAAAATTTGACAAAGTTTCAGGATTAAATAAGGGAAAAAATCAAACACTTAACTTTCTCAATTGACAAGTATTGGTTAGCTATAACTGAAATTTCTGAAAACTTATTTTTTGCAAATTTGATATTAGATTCGTGTACTGTACACCTGACGCTAATTGCCCTGAAAATTTGATAAAGTTTTAGGATTAAATAAGGGGGAAAATCAAACACTTAACTTTCTCAATTGAGAAGTATAGATTAGCTATTACTGAAATTTCTGAAAATTTCTTTTGTGCAAATTTGATATTAGATTCGTGTACTGCACACCTGAAACTAATTCTCCTGAAAATTTGACAAAGTTTCAGGATTAAATAAGAGAAAAAATCAAACATATAACTTTCTGAATTGACAAGTATTGGTTAGCTATAACTGAAATTTCTGAAAATTAGTTTTTTGCAATTTTGATATTAGATTCCTATACAGTGCACCTGAAACTAATACTACTGAAAATTTGACAAAGTTTCAGGATTAAATAAGGGAGAAAATCAAACACATAACTTTCTCAATTGACAAGTATGGATTAGTTATAACTGAAATTTCTGAAAATTTGTTTTTGCAAATTTCATATAAGATTCATGTACTGTACACCTGAAACTAATTCTCCTGAAAATTTGACAAAGTTTCAGGAATAAATAAGGCAGAAAATCAAACACTTAACTTTCTCAATTGACAAGTATAGATGAGCTATTACTGAAATTTCTGAAAATTTGTTTTTTGCAAATTTGATATTACATATATGTACTGTACACTTGAAACTAATTCTCCTGAAAATTTGACAAAGTTTCAGGATTAAATAAGGGAAAAAATCAAACACTTAACTTTCTCAATTTAGCTAAAGATTAGCTATTACTGAAATTTCTGAAAATTTATTTTTAGCAAAGTTGATATCAGATACGTTTACTGTATACCTGAAACTAATTCTCCTGAAAATTTGACAAAGTTTCAGCATTAAATAAGGGAGCAAACCAAACATATAACTTTATGAATTGACAAGTATAGGTTAGCTATTACTGAAATTTCAGAAAATTTGTCTTTTGCAAATTTGATATTAGATACGTGTACTGTACACCTGAAGCGAATTCTCCTGAAAATTTGACAAAGTTTCAGGATTAAATATGGGAGAAAATCAAACATATAACTTTCTCAATTGACAAGTGTAGATTAGCTATAACTGAAATTTCTGAAAATTTGTTTTTTGCAAATTTGATATTTGATACGTGTACTGTACACCTGAAACTAATTCTCCTGAAAATTTGACAAAGTTTCAGGATTAAAAAAGGGAGAAATTGAAACTTATAACTTTCTGAATTGACATGTATAGATTAGCTATTACTGAAATTTCTGAAAATTTATTTGTTGCAAATTTGATATTAGATTCGTGTACTGTACACCTGAAGCTAATTCTCCTGAAAATTTGACAAAGTTTCAGGATTAAATAAGGGAGAAAATCAAACACTTAACTCTCTCATCTGACTAGTATAGATTAGCTATTACTAAAATTTCTGAAAATTTGTTTTTTGCAAATTTGATATTAGATTCGTGTACTGCACACCTGAAACTAATTCTCATGAAAATTTTACAAAGTGTCAGGAATAAATAAGGGAGAAAATCAAACACTTAACTTTCTGAATTGACAAGTATAGGTTAGCTATTAATGAAATTTCTGAAAATTTGTTTTTTGCAAATTTGATATTAGATTCGTGTACTGCATACCTGACACTAATTCTCCTTAAAATTTGACAAAGTTTCAGGATTAAATAAGGGAGAAAATCAAACATATAACTTTCTGAATTGACAAGTATAGATTGGCTATTACTGAAATTTCTGAAAATTTATTTTTTGCAAATTTCATATTAGATTCATTTACTGTACACCTGAAACTAATTCTCCTGAAAATTTGACAATTGTTTTATAAATAAAATATCAGAAATTACATATTGTTAGGATATACAACGATGATAGCCGCAAGGGAAAGTATCCTCGCGCTGTTTTTTTCCGGCTCACGATTTTCTTTAAGTTTTCATTTGTTTCTCGGGGAAGTTAGCGCCGTTTCCGGTTTTGGGCGGAAGTGGCGTTAACGAGGCCGCGTGTAATTTCTCGCCTTTGAAGATCGAATGGTCGTCGCCACCTTCGATGCACATTTATGGGTTCAATTGTTTACGTGAGTCACTGCAAGCACAGCACTGCTGATAAACAACAAATCCCTATCACTGCTCCTGTGAGTCACGTTTTGACTTGAAAATTTCGTGTTCAATCAGCATCTGGGGCCTCTCGAGTCCTGCCACATCCCGCCTACGTGATCCGTGTCCTGTTACCGAGGGGAATTTCCCATATTCCGGCCGGCCTTGATCTCGACATTGCCGAAGGAGCGACAAAAAGGAGATTGAAAAAGTGGCACCACATCTAGGCGCTACAATTAATTACCGCCGCCCGGTTTCGTTCGTCGCCTTTTATTTCCATGCACAAGGAAATGTTAATAAAGCCGAAACCTTTTATGTTCGTCGATCTGCCAAGGTCGCGAACGCGCAGAAGTGAAAGAGCCGAAACCTTAACTCAATTAGCGATCGGAAATTGCATTGAAGACTAATTAAATTTAATCAGGAGTTTCTGTGGCGAAATTTCCACGTCTTTGTCCAAACGTTAATTCAAGCATTTCACACCCAATTAAGCATCCGCGCAGATTGCGTCACATCGCCGTGTAACAGCCATTGAATTCCGAACATTAAACTGAACAGGCCCTTCCATCGTTATCTTCGGTCCAATGAATGAGAGCCATCTAGCGCAAGTAATGTGCAAATTTGTACAACGCACCCTCCTTAAAAGCGCGAAGAAACAAACAAAAAATAACGAATAAGAAGAAACAAATAACAAAAAACAGCAACAGCAAGAAAAAATAATAGAAAAGGTTAAAAAGTAATAGACAAGGTTGAGATAAGATATAAGAGATATAAGATTCGTGTACTGTACACCTGAAACTAATTACCCTGAAAATTTGACAAAATTTCAGAATTAAATAAGGGAGAAAATCAAACGCTGAACTTTCTCAATTGACAAGTATAGATTAGCCATAACTGAAATTTTTGAAAATTTGTTTTTTTGCAAATTTGATATTAGGTTCGTGTACTGTACACCTGAGGCTAATTCTCCTGAAATTTTGACAAAGTTTTAGGATTAAATAAGGGAGAAAATAAAACACTTAACTTTGTCAATTTACAACTAAAGATTAGCTATTACCGAAATTTCTGAAAATTTATTTTTTGCAAATTTGATATTAGATTCGTGTACTGTACACCTGAAACTAATTATGCTGAAAATTTGACAAAGTTTCAGGATTAAATAAGGGAGAAAATCAAACACTTAACTTTCTCAATTGACAAGTATAGATTAGCTATTACTGAAATTTCTGAAAATTTAATTTTTACAAATTTGATATTAGATTCGTGTTCTGTATACCTGAAACTAATTCTCCTGAAAATTTGACAAAGTTTCAGGATTATATAAGGAAGAAAATCAAACACTTAACTTTCTCAATTGACAAGTATAGATTAGCTATTACTGAAATTTCTGAATATTTGTTTTTTGCAAATTTCATATTATATTCGTGTACTGTACACCTGAAACTAATTCTCCTGAAAATTTTACAAAGTTTCAGGATTAAATAAGGTAGAAAATCAAACACTTAACTTTCTCAATTGTGCAAGTATAGATTAACTATTACTGAAATTTCTGAAAATTTAATTTTTGCGAATTTGATATTAGATACGTGTACTGTACACCTGAAACTAATTCTCCTGAAAATTTGACAAAGTTTCAGGATTAAATAAGGGAGAAAATCAAACACTTAACTTTCTCAATTTATAAGTAAAGATTAGCTATTATTGAAAGTTCTGAAAATTTGTTTTTTGCAAAATTTGATATTAGATACGTATACTGTACACCTGCAACTAATTCTGCTGAAAATTTGACAAAGTTTCAGGTATAAATAAGGGACAAAATCAAACGCTTAACTTTCTCAATTGACAAGTATAAATTAGCTATTAATGAAACTTCTGAAAATTTGATATTAGATTCGTGTACTGTAGAACGGAAACTAATTGTCCTGAAAATTTGACAAAGTTTCAGGATTAAATAAGAGAGAATATCAAACGCTTAACTTTCTCAATTGTACGTAGATTAGCTATTACTGAAATTTCTGAAAATTTAATTTTTGCAAATTTGATATTAGATTCGTGTACTGTACACCTGAAGCTAATTCTCCTGAAAATTTGACAAAGTTTCAGGATTAAATAAGGGAGAAAATCAAACACATAATTTTCTCAATTTACAAGTAAAGATTAGCTATTACTGAAATTTCTGAAAATTTGTTTTTTGCAAATTTGATATTAGATTCGTGTACTGCACACCTGAAACTAATTCTCCTGAAAATTTGACAAAGTTTCAGGATTAAATAAGGGAGAAAATCAAACACATAATTTTCTCAATTGACAAGTATAAATTAGCTATTAATGAAACTTCTGAAAATTTGATTTTTCAAAATTTGATATTAGATTCGTGTACTGTAGATCTGAAACTAATTGTCCTGAAAATTTGACTAAGGTTCAGGAATTAATAAGGGAGAAAATCAAACACTTAACTTTCTCAATTGACAAGTATAGATTAGCTATTACTGAAATTTCTGAAATTTTTTTTTTTGCAAATTTGATATTAGATACGAGTACTGTACACCTGAAACTAATTCTCCTGAAAATTTGACAAAGTTTTAGGATTAAATAAGGTAGAAAATCAAACACTTAATTTTCTCAATTGACAAGTATAGATTAGCTATAACTGAAATTTCTGAAAATTTGTTTTTTGCAAATTTGATATTAGATACGTGTACTATCTAAGTACACGTACTCAGTAGAGACCTGAAACTAATTCTCCTGAAAATTTGACAAAGTTTCAGGATTAAATAAGAGAGAAAATCAAACACTTAACTTTCTCAATTGACAAGTATAGATTAGCTATTACTGAAATTTCTGATTTTTTTTTTCAAATTTGATATTAGATTCGTATACTGTACACCTGAAACTAATTCTCCTGAAAATTTGACAAAGTTTCAGGATTAAATAAGGGAGAAAATAAAACACTTAACTTTCTCAATTGACAAGTATAGATTAGCTATTACTGAAATTTCTGAAAATTTAATTTTTGCAAATTTGATATTAGATTCGTATTCTGTACACCTGAAGCTAATTCTCGTGAAAATTTGACAAAGTTTCAGGAATAAATAAGGGAGAAAATCAAACGCTTAAATTTCTCAATTGACAAGTATAGATTAGCTATAACTAAAATTTCTGAAAATTTGTTTTTTGCAAATTTGATATTAGATACGTGTACTGTACACCTGAAACTAATTTTCATGAAAATTTGACAAAGTTTCAGGATTAAATAAGGGAGATAATCAAACACTTAACTTTCTTAATTAACAAGTATAGATTAGCTATTAATATAATTTCTGAAAATTTATTTTTTGCAAATTTGATATTAGATTCGTGTACTGTAGATCTGAAACTAATTGTCCTGAAAATTTGACAAAGTTTCAGGAATAAATAAGGGAGAAAATCAAACACTTAACTTTCTCAATTGACAAGTATAGATTAGCTATTACTGAAATTTCTGAAAATTTGTTTTTTGCAAATTTGAAATTAGATACGTGTACTGTACACCTGAAACTAATTCTCCTGAAAACTTGACAAAGTTTGAGGATTAAATAAGGGAGAAAATCAAACACTTAACTTTCTCAATTGACAAGTATAGATTAGCTATTACTGAAATTTCTGAAAATTTATTTTTTGCAAATTTGATATTAGATACGTATACTGTATACCTGAAACTAATTCTTCTGAAAATTTGACACAGTTTCAGGATTAAATAAGGGAGAAACTCAAACATATAACTTTCTGAATTGACAAGTATTCGTTAGCTATAACTGAAATTTCTGAAAATTTATTTTTTGCAAATTTGATATTAGATACGTGTACTGTACACCTGAAACTAATTCTCCTGAAAATATGACAAAGTTTCAGGATTATATATGGGAGAAAATCAAACATATAACTTTCTGAATTGACAAGAATAGGTTAGCTATTACTGAAATTTCTGAACATTAGTTTTTTGCTAATTTGATATAAGATACGTGTACTGTATACCTGAAACTAATTCTCCTGAAAATTTGACAAAGTTTCAGGAATAAATAAGGGAGAAAATCAAACACTTAACTTTCTCAATTTACAAGTATAGATTAGCTATTACTGAAATGTCATAGTTAAAACAAAATCCCATTCAAAATTTTTGATTTTAGATTTCCCAATCTATATTCATTGTTTATAGATCTATCGGGAATCATTTGTTTCGATAGCTCTCATCAATTTTTTTTTTACATCTAACGTAGGAAACGGTTTTTATTATAGGTCTAAAAGTAAATTGTTTCTTTACCAACTCTCACTGCAGTTAGTTTAGAGAACTCATGCTTAGAAAACAGCTTTTTTCGCAATTGTCATAAGATCTTATTTGACCGCTGTCATAAACAACTGTTTTTAACAGCTGTCACAGACAACTGTTTTTAACAGCTGTCACAGACAACTGTTTTTAACAGCTGTCACAGACAACTATATTTAACAGCTGTCACAGACAACTGTTTTCGATAGCTGTCACAGACAACTGTTTTCGATAGCTGTCATAGACAACTGTTTTTAACAGCTGTCATAGACAACTGTTTTCGATAGCTGTCATAGACAACTGTTTTCAACAGCTGTCACAGACAACTGTTTTTAACAGCTATCACAGACAACTGTTTTTAACAGCTGTCACAGACAACTATATTTAACAGCTGTCACAGACAACTGTTTTCGATAGCTGTCACAGACAACTGTTTTTAACAGCTGTCACAGACAACTGTTTTCGATAGCTGTCATAGACAACTGTTTTTAACAGCTGTCATAGGCAACTGTTTTCGATAGCTGTCATAGACAACTGTTTTTAACAGCTGTCACAGACACCTGTTGTAAACACCTGCCATGGAAAATCTTTTTACAGCTGTCACTTAAATCGTATGTTTTTACAACTGTTGTGGCAACTCGTTTTTTTTTTCTTCATTTGAATCAGTATTTTATGGGTATCTACGTTATGTATCAAGCTATTGCGATACAGTTTTGCGATCATCTTTACAGGGCAAAGACGTTTCGAAGAATTAAAAGGTATTACATGATAAATTCCTGCCTTGTGCGAAATTCAAGCTTATTCAATGATTGCACATTTCCTCAAGTTGTCGCCAAATTGCCAAATTGGACTATTCAAAATCCGTTTCGAATTAATTGGAATCGCGCAAGGCATAGCTTCTCGGGCTTATCCAACCACCCATCTTGCACAAGCAGTGCGCAATTTTCTTATACAATTCGACCCGATTCGAGGCGTGTAGGCCTATATTATCGAAACAACAATGTCAAGGATTGCATTATACATATTCATTCGTGTCCGTTATGGCCGTTACGTCGCCTCCTCGGCCGGCAATTAGCAATTAACCGGCGGCCAGAGAGCGATGTTATTAAGACAGTCCCGAGCAGCCAGCGGTGCGACGGAATCGTGTCGGGGCTGCCCCAAGGATCCAAAATAGGTCCGCTTAAAAAATCTGGATTTATCGTCAAAAGTGCGAAAGTCGTGGAAGTTATGAGAATGGAGACTGGTAATCCAAGTGCTCTAGGATTAGAAGACGGAATCGTGTCGGGGCGCCCCAAGGATCCAAAATAGGTCCACTTCTAAAATCTGGATTTATCGTCAAAAGTGCGAAAGTTGTGAGAATGGAGACGGGTAATCCAAGTGCTCTGGGACTAGAAGACTAGGACTCGTAACTCATATTCGGGATTTAGCTTTGTTCCACAGACATATTAAGTCCAGAGGCACACATTTTAGGCATTAATTGTAACTTACCCAAAAGACATTTAGAAAAACTTTGTGAAACGAAGATTTTTTTTGCAGATTGCTTCAAGAAGTCGTGAATACTGAAGCTAATCTGGCAACCAAAATATTTTGAAGCAACAGGAGCAAACAGGATAATAAAAAAATTGTAAGTATTACCATCTTTTTACGTAATCCCTCTGGTAATATGTATTTCGTGCGATTATCGATCCGGATGCAAATCGTCCCTTGCGCTGATGTAACCGGTCTAGTCTCTCTCATTTCGTATGCCCAATTCTCCCCCACACCTTATATAAGCCGATTGTTTGCGTTTTCCTCGGGAAATTTTCTCAAGGATCCTCACGTCCTGTCCGATTAAGCTCTGGACGTGATCGACGGGTCAATTTGCACACACGTAGCTGCCGTAAATAATCGCCCACGTTTTCGACTCGGATTCCTAAATAGATCGTTGTGTATGCTAGATGTATCCCCGAGTGGAAATTGATTCAGTATTTGTGTATTCTCGGAAGTAATGGGAATCTGTGGCTGGTCTGCCATATTTTATAGAATTTTGGGTAAACCTGGCATTGACGTTGTTTCGGTGATTTGTATGGAGCTGCCGGCCAACTGAATTGACGCTCTTTGATTATTTTAGTCCAAAATTATATACAGGGTATCCGGAATAAAGAATAAAGGGAATCACATAAACGTTAAGAGATAGATCCACGAGAAGTTAGAGTCCACGAAAATAACGTCCACGAAAGATAATTTGTCACTTTTCCCATAAAACCGAAATCCCACCCTCTCTCATATCGGACTGGAAGTCCATTTATCAGAAATTTTCCAAAATTCAATAGTGAGACATAGTTGCTTAAATTCAGAAGTGGGATTTAAGTCGATCAAATTTAGAAGTGGGATATAATTCGATCTCCTGGAACATCCCAGCTTATTGAGGTACGATTGTGAGCATAAATTCCCTGAATTCCAAAGTTGCTTATTTCAAAGCACTTCATTGCTAAGGGATCAAAGGAATACATTTATGGTTTATTTTGGACCAAAACCGCTGCCTCAAGTTTAGTGTGCATTCTCATTAATCTCATTCCACCAACAGCGGGCGGAATTGCTGTTTTATGGGAAAAGTGACAAATTATCTGGCATAGACTTCAGTCACCTAAATAGAGGCAAATCTGCATCACTTCAATGTGCACTAAATATTTGCAATACAGTAAATAGACATTGACTTATCTAAAAGTGGGAAATGGAGTATAACCCAGAAAAAAAAATCAGAAGATGAATGGATGAAGAAGATCTGAAGAAGCAGATATGTGCCTGGTTCTATAAAGTGTAGTCCAAATATTGTAAGAATCTACAAAAAAAAATCAAAAATTCGATAGTGAGACATAGTTACTAAAATTCAGAAGTGGGATTTAAGTCTATCAAATTTAGAAGTGGGATATAATTCCATCTTCAAAGTTTGTAAGACCTGACTGTGAAATAATTCCAACTTTTGTATGGGTTAGTTGGGACAATTAAAAGCAATTCCAAATACACTGAAAATTTTCGTACTTAGAAATTTGTTACTTGTTGTAACTTGTTACAAACAATGTTGAAACTTTACTTCTAACTCAAAACTTACTTTCAAACTTTAATGTTGAATCTTAGCTCCGAACTCAAAACTCAACATTATCGTTCATCTTTATCATTGATATTTGAGATCGTAGCTCAATATTTTGCAGTTGGAATTGATTTTGTAAGTCAAAACTTAAATATATTACAGCTAAAACTGATGTTGGAACCCAAAACTTGTCCCTTGACCAAAAAAATGTAGTTGAAATTGAACTGCAAATTTCCTAAAAGGCTTATTTCGGGGAATACTCATACTTGGTTTTCATAGGGGTAAAAGAGTCATTTTAGAAAAAAAAAACTGCTTGAGCAAGTTTTTTTTCTTCTAAAATGACTACAGTCAAATGGCACAACACAAATTTAATTTTTTTGTGCTTCCTGAAAATTTTTCACTTTTCTCATTAAACCGAAATCCAACCTTCTCTCCTATCGGACTGGACTACACAAATGCAGTCCAGCTATCAATTTTTTTTCCAAAATTCAATACTGAGACATAGTTCATCTTCAAAGTTTGTAAGACCTGATTGTGAAATAATTCCAACTTTAGTATGGGTTATTTGGGACAATCAAAACCAATTCCAAATACATTGAAAAATTTCGTACTTACAAATTTATTACTTCTTGTAACTTATTACAAAAAATGGTGAAACTTAATTTCTAACTCAAAACTTACTTACAAACTTTAATGTTGAAACTTAGCTCCGAACTCAAAACTCAACATCATCAATCATCTTTATCATTGATCTTTAAGATCGTAGCTCAATATTTTGCAGTTGTAATTAATTTTGTAAGTCAAAACTTAAATATATTACAGCTAAAACTGATGTTGGAACCCAAAACTTGTCCCTTGACCCAAAAAATGTAGTTGAAATTGAACTGCTAAATTCCAAAAAGGCTCATTTCGGGGAATACTCATACTTGGTTTTCATAGTGGTGAAAGAGTCATTTTGGAAAAAAAAACTGCTTGAGCAAGTTTTTTTTCCAAAATGACAAGTCAAATGGTACAACACAATTTTTTTTTTTTTGTGCTTCCTGAAAAATTTTCACTTTTCTCATAAAACCGAAATCCAACCTTCTCTCCTATCGGACTGGACTACACAAATGCAAGTCCATCTATCAAAATTTTTCCAAAATCCAATAGTGAGACATAGTTAATCTTCAAAGTTTGTAAGACCTAATTGTGAAATGATTCCAACTTTAGTATGGCTTAGTTGGGACATTCAAAATCAATTCCAAATATATTGAAAAATTTCGTACTTACAAATTCGTTACTTGTTGTAACTTGTTACAAACAATGTTGAAACTTAACTTCTAACTCTAAACTTACTTATAAACTTTTATGTTGAAACTTAGCTCCGAACTCAAAACTCAACATCATCATTCATCTGTATCATTGATCTTTAAGATCGTAGCTCAATATTTTGCAGTTGGAATTGATTTTGTAAGTCAAAACTTAAATATATTACAGCTAAAACTGATGTTGGAACCCAAAACTTGTCCCTTGACCCAAAAAATGTAGTTGAAATTAAACTGCAAATTTCCAAAAAGGCTTATTTCGGGGAATACTCGTACTTGGTTTTCGTAGTGGTAAGAGTAATTTTGAAAAAAAAAAACTGCTTGAGCAAGTTTTTTTTCCAAAATGACTCAAGTCAAATGGTTCAACACAAATTTAATTTCTTGTGCTTCCTGAAAAAATTGAATTTTCGTGGGCGAGCCCTTTTTGAATATTGCAATTCAATTAATTTTGTAACTAAAAACTTATAAACACAAGTTATATTTGGTCTTGAAACTCGTAACTACCAAACTTTCCCACAGACAGCAATGATTTTGAAACTAGTAACTCACAAACTTTACAGTAGAAATGATTTTGAAAGTTGTAACTCCCAAATTTGTCAGTAGAAATGATTTTGATACTCAAAACTGATAAATATTGAAGTGACAATTGATCTTTAACTTTGTTAACTTTTCAGTAGCAATGATGTTGAAACTTGTAACTCGCAAACTTTTCATTAGGAATGATTTTAAAACTTGTAACTCCCAAACTTTTAAAAATTTGAAAAAATTCTTCCAAAAAGTCCAAAAGTTACTTTTGAAACCAAAAACTTACAAAAATATGTAGTTACAATTCAATTGCCCATTTCCAAATAGGCTTATTTCGGGGAATACTCATACTTGCTTTTCATTTTCTCCTGAAAAAATTCCAAAACGATGAGCCGATTTCTAAATTTGCAATTCAAACCACATTATTTGGTTTTGACACTCATAACTACCAAACTTTCTAATAGAAATGATTTTGAAACTCGTAACTCACAAACCTTTCAGTAGAAATGATTTTGAAAGTTGTAACTCCCTAACTTGTCAGTAGAAATTATTTTTATACTCAAAACTGATAAATATTGAAGGGACAATTAGTCTTTAACTTTGTTAACTTTTTAGTAGCAATGATATTGAAACTTGTAACTACCAAACTTTCCAATAGAAATGATTTTGAAACTCGTAACTCACAAACCTTTCAGTAGAAATGATTTTGAAAGTTGTAACTCCCAAACTTGTCAGTAGAAATGATTTTTATACTCAAAACTGATAAATATTGAAGTGACAATTGATCTTTAACTTTGTTAACTTTTTAGTAGCAATGATGTTGAAACTTGTAACTCGCAAACTTTTCAGTAGAAATGATTTTGAAACTTGTAACTCCCAAACTTTTCAAAAATTGAAAAATTTCTTCTTTACAAACTTTAATGTTAGAACTTACAAACTTGTTACACACAGTGTTGGAACTTAACTTTGAACTCAAAACTTACCAACGTCATCGTTCATCGTTACCATTGATCTTTAAGATCGCAGGTCCAAAACTTACTTTTGAAACCAAAAACTTACAAAAAAATGTAGTTACAATTGAATTGCCCATTTCCAAATAGGCTTATTTCGGGGAATACTCATACTTGCTTTTCATTTTCTCCTGAAAAAATTCCAAAACGATGAGCCGTTTTCTAAATTTGCAATTCAAACCACATTATTTGGTTTTGAAACTCATAACTACCAAACTTTCCAATAGAAATGATTTTGAAACTCGTAACTCACAAACCTTTCAGTAGAAATGATTTTGAAAGTTGTAACTCCCAAACTTGTCAGTAGAAATGATTTTTATACTCAAAACTGAATAATATTGAAGTGACAATTGATCTTTAACTTTGTTAATTTTTCAGTAGCAATGATGTTAGAACTTGTAACTCGCAAACTTTTCATTGGGAATGATTTAAAAACTTGTAACTCCCAAACTTTTCAAAAATTGAAAAATGTCTTCCTTACAAACTTTATTGTTAGAACTTACAAACTTCTTACTTATTTTAACTTGTTACAAACAATTTAGAAGAGGGATATAATTCGATCTTCCGGAATATCCCAGCTTGTTAAGGTAGGATTGGGAAGCATAAATTCCCTGAATTCCAAAGTTGCTTATTCCAAAGCACTTCATTTCTAAGGGATGAAAGGACTAAATTGATGGTGTATTATGGCCCAAAACCGCTCCCGCAAGTTTAGTGTGCATTCTCGTTAATCCGATTCCACAAGCAGCGGGCGGGATTGCTGTTTTATGGGAAAAGTGGCAAATTATCTGGCGTGAACTTCAGTCAGCTAAATAGAGGCCAATCTGCATCACTTCAAGGTGCACCAAATATTTGCAATACACTAAACAGACATTGACTTATCTAAAAGTGGGAAATGGAGTATGATAAAAAAAAAACAGATGATGGATGGATGAAGAAGATCAGAAGAATCTGAAAATCTGCCTGGTACTATAACCTGTAGTCAAATATTAAAAGAATCTATGAGAAATGAAATAGAAGCTAGATATTGCACAACAAGCTATTAGTTAATTTGGCATCTCCATAGGTAATTTAGTTACATGCAATTATTATTAGAACTCTTTAGATCTAGCAATAACAAGCTACAATTCCGCTATGTTAGCTATATACCTAGCTACGTTAATTATTAGTTACAAGCTATTAGTTAATTTGGCATCTCCATAGGTCATTTAGTTACATGCAATTACTATTAGAACTATTTAGATCTAGCAATAACAAGCTACAATTCCGCTATAATAGCTATATACCTAGCTACGTTAATTATTAGTTATAAGCTATTAGTTATTTTGGCATCTCCATAGGTCATTTAGTTATATGCAATTATTATTAGAACTCTTTAAATCTAGCAATAATAAGCTACAATTCCGCTATGATAGCTATATACCTTGCTACGTTAATTATTAGTTCACTGTAGCTATCAGCACATATAATTGTTTAATTACATTCAATTAACACAGTTTTATATAAATATTTTTTAGTTACGCAATAACTAGTAATTTCTGGAAAATAATATAAAAGAACGCAATAACTAGTAATTTCTGGAAAATAATATAAAAAACCAGTTAGATTTTGCGTAGTTATCTTTTGCATAGATAGCTAATAGCTAGATTTTGTACATACTCATAAATCAGTGACCTACAATATTGGCTAGTATTTTCTTCGTAATTTTTAGCTAATCGTTAGATTTTGTACGTAAATCCATGATTTACAATATCTTAATTGCGAATTGGTTTTAGCTATTCGTTAATTTGGTATCTCCATAGGTCATTTAGTTACATGCTACTATTATTAGAACTCTTTGGATCTAGCTATAACAAGCTACAATTCAGCTATGATAGCTATATATCTAGCTACGTTAATTATTAGTCCACAGTAGCTATCAACAAATATAATTGTTTAATTACATTCTATTTACACAGTTTTTCTATACATATTAGCTATACATATTAGCTATACATATTAGCTATACATATTAGCTATACATATATTCTATTACATATTAGATTTTATACAAAAAAAAGAAAATGAACCAGTTAGATTTTGCGTAGTTATCTTTTGCATCTAACATATTAGAATTTATGTAAAAAAAGAAAAATAACCAGTTAGATTTTGCGTAGTTATCTTTTGTATCTAACTAATAGCTACACATAACGAAAAAAACTAGCAAATATTGCACATCTCTAATTTATGTACAAAATCAGTGATGTACAATATTTGCTAGTTTTGTTTTTCGTTATTTTTAGCTAATAGTTTAATTTTGTACATAAATGCATGATATACAAGATCTTATTTGTTTTTTATATAGAAATCTACTTTTTTGTCTGAAAATTCGTCATTTAAGATGTCTTAATTGCGAGTAAGATTTAGTGTAGATATGGCTCAATTACGAGTTAGACTTAAAATGAAGTAGGACCAGTTTGTATAAGCAGATAGCTACAAATTATAGTATTATAGTAAATTATAGCTGTATATAAATCCATCATTCAAAATATCTTTATTACAAATGAGGTTCAGTGTAGATATGCATCAATTGCGAGTTAGACTTAGTAAAACCAGTACAATTAGTTAAAAGAGTTTGTGTAAATGTTTTCAAAAGTCAAAGTTTGTATGAAAAGCTACTAATTTTTTTTTATAAAAAGATATTGTATAAAAATGGAAGTCAAATTTTGTATCAAAAGCTACTAATTATTTTTTCATGAAAAGATATTGTATCAAGATGGACAAGTCAAATTTTGCATCAGAAACTGCTAATTATTTTTTTATAAAACGATTTTGTATCAAAATTGTTTAAGTTAATTTTTTTATAGAAATATATTATTTACAAAATCTTATTTACCAGTTAGATTATATATAAAAATCTACGAATTTTAGCGTTAGATATTATATAGTTAGATTTTGTATGAAAAATGACCAAATAGATCTTTTATACAAAACTGCTAGTTATCTCTTAACTACTACTTAGAGTTTGTATACTCACCCATATTTCATAGAGAATCATGGCTCAATTAAGCGTCAATTGCTTAATTACTAGTTAGATTTTATATGGGCAGCTACTAAATTTTCTATAGAAAGTTACAAATTCTATTGTTAAATATTAAATTAATAGAACTGTAATTAAACGAGCAACAAAAGATGAATTGTTACACATCGTATAGAAAGCTACTAATTAGATTATGCATCAAAATTTGCTGCTTAAGATTAAACTACTTCTACTACTTTTTATTAGATTTTCTATGGATGGCTACTATTAGATTTTGTATAGTGTTATTGTTCTTTTTTACAAAAAATCGTAAATTATATTATGTGTAAAAAAATTTTAACTATTGTATAGAATATAGAGTATATTATATTATAATATAGAATATTAAGTATTCTATTGGTTTGACTAAATTCAAAGCTACTAATTAGATTTTCTATAAAATGCTAACAATAGATGATTAGATCTATGGGTTTGACCTAATTCAAAGCTACTTATTAGAGTTTCTATAAAATGCTAACAATAGATGATTAGATGTCTAATTAGCAGAATTAAAAAAAAAACGGTATAGATACAAAGTTAGAATATCCTTTATTTATAAAGCTGCTTAAATAAATTGCGAATACGCATCTATTACTTAAATTTGCTAATGATAAAACGCAATTATTACTTAGATTTTGTATGGACCGCTACGATTTAGATTTTGTTTAGAAAATTACTAGTCAGGCTTGTATACAAAGCTACTGGTTAGATTGTATACAGAAAGCTGGTAATTATATTTTATCTACAAAGATATTAGATTTTATATAGAAAGCTAACAATAGATGATTAGATCTATTGGTTTGACTTAATTCAAAGCTACTTAGTAGATTTTCTATAAAATGCCAACAGTAGATGATTAAATCTATTGCTTTGACTTAATTCAAAGCTACTTATTAGATTTTCTATAAAATGCTAACAATAGATGATTAGATAGCTACTATTAGATTTTGTATAGAAAACTATTGTTTATCTTTTTTACAAAAAATCGTAAATTATATTAATATGTAGAAATATATTAACTCTTGTATAGAATATAAAGTATTAAGTATTCTATTGGTTTGACTTAATTCAAAGCTACTTATTAGATTTTTTATAAAATGCTAACAATAGATGATTAGATCTATTGGTTTGACTTAATTCAAAGCTACTTATTAGATTTTCTATAAAATGCTATCAATAGATGATTAGATCTATTGGTTTGACTTAATTCAAAGCTACTTATTAGATTTTCTATTAAATTCTAACAATAGATGATTAGATGTCTAATTAGCAGAATAAAAAAAATAGCAGTATAGATACAAAGTTAGAATATACTTTATTTATAAAGCTGCTTAAATAAATTGCGAATACGAATCTAGATTATTATTACTTAGATTTTGTATGGACCGCTACGATTTAGATTTTGTTTAGAAAATTACTAGTCAGGCTTGTATACAAAGCTACAGGTTAGATTGTATGCAGAAAGCTGTTAATTATATTTTATCTACAAACATATTAGATTTTGTATAGAAAGCTGGTAATTATATTTTATCTACACAGTTAAAGCCATGCTGTTGTATTCAAAGTTATTTGGTATTGTATAAACATCTATTAGTTAGACTTGAATTGAAATCTATACGTTAGATTTTTTACAAAAACCTACTGATTCCATAGTTAGATGTCAAATTAGCAGTAGTCTATTGCTACTGCTTAAATTTTTTAATACCGTTTCTATATAATTCTATAAAATATGTTCTGTAAAATTCTATAAATATTTTTTGAATTCTATGAATTTCTATAAAATTCTATAAATATACAATTCTATATAGTAGAAAGCTGGTAAATATATATATATATATATATATATATATATATATATTGTATAAAAAGTTGTTTTGTATAAATATTATACAAAACGCTGCTGGTTTTAATTGTTCTACTAATTAGATTAGGATTAGATAGCTACTGATTAGATTTCTCTAAGTAGCGCTACTGGTTTACTTTGTTCTACTAATTATATTTTATGTAGCTGGCTACTAATGAGATTTGTGTAAGTAACTACCAATTAGATTTAGTTGCTTCATTAACTACAGTTCAAACTATTAATATAAATTCGAATTATGAAAAACATATCAATCAGATTTTGTGTAAAAGTATACAAATTAGATTTTGTATACAAAGTTGCTTATTTGGAGTTTATGTAGCAAGCTAATACTGCTAATTACTTACTATATATTTGTTAGATTATGCATGGGAAATTAAGTATAATCCTGAAAAAAATCAGAAGATGGATGGATGAAGTAGATCAGAAGAATCAGAAAATGTGCCTTGTTTATAAACTGTAGTCCAAATACTGAAGATTTTTTAACATGTATCGGTAATTTTCCGAAATTCAATAGTGAGACATAGTTGCTAAAATTCAGGGATTTATGTCAATCAAATTTAGAAGTGAGATATAATTCGATCTTCAAAGTTTGTAAGAAGTGATTTTGAAATAATTCCAACTTTAGTATGGGTTACTTGGGACATTCAAAATCAATTCCAACTGAAGTATTTTTAAGATTTAATAATAAATTCTACCTACGAAATCTGTGAGTTGGGAACGTAAAGATGAAATATAACTTCAATGTTCATCAGTTTTGAGTTTCAAAATCATATCCACTAAATTTTTTGGGAGTTTTAGCATCATTACCATTGAAAAGTTGCGAGTGTCTTTAAAATATCAGAAGTGGGATGTATACATAGTTTTATAAACTATAGTCCAAATATCGGAAGAAATTTGAACCCACAATTTATTAGAAATTTTCCAAAATTGTAAATTCTAAAGTGGTTCTATTTCTAATAGATTAGAATATAAGTGGATAAATTGCATACTCTGACATCTGCATCTGATGGTGGGATATAAGTTGATAACATTCAGAAGTGGGATGCACCTATGTTGAAAATTTCAACGCCTGTATCTAAAGTGGTTCTATTTCTAATAAACTAGAATATAAGTGGATAGATTACATACTATGACATCTGCATCTGATGGTGGGATATAAGTCGATAACATTCAGAAGTGGGAAATTTCAGCTGAAAATTTCAGTGCCTGTTTTATAAACTGTAGACCAAATATGGGAAGAATTATTAATTAACTTCTATCAGAAATTTTGTAAAATTAATAATTCAGAAGTAGGATTAATAATTCAGAAGTGGGATTACAGTATGTTTACTTAGTCCAAATATGGGAAGAATTATAAATTAACTTCTATCAGAAATTTTGTAAACTTAATAATTCAGAAGTGGGATTAATAATTCAGAAGTGGGATTACAGTATGTTTACTTAGTCCAAATATGGGAAGAATTATAAATTAACTTCTATCAGAAATTTTGTAAACTTAATAATTCAGAAGTGGGATTAATAATTCAGAAGTGGGATTAGTATGTTTACTTAGTCCAAATATGGGAAGAATTATAAATTAACTTCTATCAGAAATTTTGTAAACTTAATAATTCAGAAGTAGGATTAATAATTCAGAAGTGGGATTAATAATTCAGAAGTGGGATTAATAATTCAGAAGTGGGATTAGTATGTTTACATAGTCCAAATATTGGAAGCATTTCTAATTAACTTCTATCACAAATTTTCTAAAATTGATAATTCAGAAGTGGGATTAATATGTTTACGTATTCCCGCATGATAATTGCCGTTTACGTCAGCATTCGTCGTGCGTGCTTAATTTTTTATTGATAATCCGACTGGTACTTGGCGCTTCTGGTTACATATTTTAATTTTCCACATTTCAACGAACGACATTTCAATATTGAGACCGCGTAGGCGCGCTCGGACGTGCGCACGTCGGATTCGAAGGACCAAACGTGAGAAAAAATCTGAACTGGATCTCTCGCGCGGGGAAACCCAGTGTGCTGCGCTCGCAAACAAAAATAATAACAAACAGTGCCCCCCAAGAACAGCTGACGCATTCAGGTCTCGTGCGCAGTGCGTGGAATTCCTGTTATCAGGAGTTATGCGCGCGGCTTGGCCCGTCCAGAATGTTGCGCTGCCATGCTCTTAGTCTGCGAACGGCGGTGATAAAGCGCGTTGTATTCTGTGCGCAGGTGGCTATGGTGCGTCGCGACGCCTCTCCCATCAGGACGCCGCCGCGAGACCATCACCAGCATCAGCACGAAGTCGATCCAGGCGATAACCGCCGGTGTTTCATGGGATAACCAGATAGTGATAAACGTAAGTAGATCATTGGTTTCGTAATTTTTCTGATTTTTTGCAAGTACTTTGTAATAAATTTTCTCCATTTTTTGTTTTTTTTTTTTTGGTAGTACGTTAGAATTTATTTTCTAACTTAAAACGTACAACCATTAAAGTTCAAAATTGAGTTTTGAAAATTTGTAACCTCCTCACTTCCCAACTTTTGAATGAAAATGATTTTGAAACTCAAAACTGATAAACATTGAAGTTAGAATTGACCCACTAATAAACATTGAAATTATAATTCACCCACTAATAAACATTGAAATTAGAATTGACCCACTAATAAACATTGAAATTAGAATTGACCTATTAATAAACATTAAAGTTAGAATTGACCCAACATTGCAGTTAAAATTGACCCACTGATAAACGTTGTAGTTAGAATTGACCCAACATTGAAGTTAGAATTGATCCACTAATAAACATTGAAGTTAGAATTGGCCCAAAATTTCCTACTCGCTTCCTACTCCCTTCTCACATATTTTGTGGTTAGAATTGCCGAAATAGAATAAGTCGAAACTTAAAAATATTCTAAATCGAATTGGTGGTCCCCAAACGTACCCAAAAGTTTTAGTTAATTTTGAAACTAATAACTTACAAACATCTAATATGGTATTGTCTTTGAAAACTAAATAACTCCTCGATCGTAAACTTAAAGTTCCGATCTCAATTTTGAACACTAACGTATCAACAACTTATACAATTTATCTTTGTGGTCCTACCTCATAAATTTTGTAGTTTGAATTGTTTCGTAAGTCAAAACTTTAACATATTGTTAAAATAGATTTTAGAACTCAAAAGTTAAATAAAAATGTAGCAACAGTCAACTTTCATTGTGATCATAGCTCATAAATTTTGTAGTTGGAATTGTTTCGTATGTCAAAACTTAAACATATTGTTAAAATAATTTTAGAACTCAAAAGTTAAACAAAGACATGGCAACAATTAATTGTGTACCTCAAAACCTAAAAAACTGCAGCTACAACTAGTTGTGTACCTCAAAACTTATACAGTCGCAAACTTTTCAATGGAAATTGTTTTGAAACTTGTAACTACCAAACTTTTCAGTGGCAATGATTTTAACACACAGAACTCATAAATATCGTTACAAATCGTTAAGTTACAATCGATGTTTAAGTTCTTGATTGACAAATTTTGCAGTTGCAATTGATTTTGCAAGACAAAACATGAAATTATTTCAGTTATAATTGTTTTTTAAACTCCCAACTCACGAGTTGGAAGTTGGGAGTAAAACTCCCAACTGAAAGTTACGCACTACAACTCCCAATTTAAAGTTGAAATTAACACACTAATATTGAAATTAATTTTGATACTCTTAACTTATAAATAATGAGGGTGGCATTGAATTTGAAAATTTAAAAATTCCTTATTCAAGCTTTAATATTAGAATTTAATTTCGAACTCAAAACTTATGAACATCATAGTTGATGTTCAGCTATGATGAAAACCATAGTTGATGTTCAACTATGATGAAAATCATAGTTGATGTTCAACTATGATGAAAATCATAGTTGATGTTCAACTATGATGAAAATCATAGTTGATCATAGTTGATGATCTCCATACCATGGAGTTTTAAGATGTTAGCTCACAAAGTTTACAGTTAGAATTGATTTTGTAAGACATACATAACTTAAATATATTACTACTAGCACTGATTTTTGAACTTACTTTAAACAAATGTAGCTACAACGAATTTAGTAACTCAAACAAAAAAAAAATTAAGCTACAATTAAATTTGTAACTCAATAACTCGTAAACATTGAAGTTAAATTTGATTTTGAAACTCAGAACCTTTATAATGGAAATGATTTTGAAGTTTGTAACTCCCAAACTTTTAAGTAAAAATAATTTTGAAACTCTAAACTGATTGAAAATACAAATTGATCTTTAACTTCGTAAGCTTCAAATTATTCAATGATAATGATGTTGTCCTCAAAACTGATAAACATTGAAATAACAATGATTGGTCTGCAAGTTCCTAATTTATAAATGGAGTTGATATAGTAGACTTGATTCTGAAACTCAAAATATAAAATTATTCCAATAAGAATTAATTTGAAACTCCGTTCTCTAAAGTTGAAATTAGTTTTGAAACTCTTAACTTGCAAACATTGAAGATGGCATTGGTTTTGAAAATAAAACTCATTCTTACTTACTAACTTTTATGTTGGAACTTAACTTCGAACTCAAAACTTATGAACATCATAGTTCACATTGATTTTTTAAATCGTAGCTTACAAATTTTGTAGTTGGTATTGATTTTGTAAGTCAAAATATAAATATTGTTACAGCTAATACTGATTTAGGAACTCAAAACTTAACAAAATGTTGCTGCAGCTATGAATATAATGAATTTTTAATTTCTTTAATTCTCAAATTCTGAAACTCAAAACTTGTAGCTAAATGTAGCTACAATTAATTTTGTAACTCAAAACATATGAAAATGTAGCTGCAATCAATTTAGTAACTCAAAACTTATAAACATTGAAGTAAGATATGATTTTGAAACTAGTAACTCTCAAACTGTTCAATGGAAATGATTTTGAATTTCCCAACTCCCAACCTTTTCAGTGGGTATGATTTTGAGTTTGGAAGAAACTCCCAATTCATGCACATTCAAGTTGAAATTAATTTTGAACCTCTTGTAAACATTGAACATTGAATTGATTTCGAAAATTGAAAAAAAAAACTTTAATGTTGGAACTTCATTTCGAACTCAAAACTTACCAACATCATCGTTCATCTTTACCATTAATCTGTAAGATCGTAGCTCATAAATTTTGCAGTTGGAATTGATTTTGTAAGTCAAAACTTGAATATATTAGAGTTAAAACTGATTTTGAAACTCAAAACTTAAAAAGATGTCGCTGTAGCTATGTTTTAATAAAATTTAATTACAAATTTATATTTGTTTAATTCTCAAATTCTAAAGCTTATAAAAATAGCTAAAATTAAGTTTGTATCTCACAATTTATAAAAATGTACGTACAATTAATTTTGTAACTTAAAACTTATAAACACTAAAGTAAGATATATGGTTTTAAAAGTCGTAACTCTCAAACTGTTCAATGGAAATGATTTTGAAACTCCTAACTCCCAACCTTTTCAGTGGGCTTGATTTTGAGTTGGGAAGAAACTCCCAATTCATGCACATTAAAATTGAAAATAATTTTGAAACACGAAACTTACAAACATTAAACTTAGCATTGATTTTGAAAGTTGAAAACTTTCTTTCTTACAAACTTTTATGTTGGAACATAACTTCGAACTCAAAACTTATCAACATCATCGTTCATCTTTTCCATTGATCTGTAAGCAGCTATGTTTTAATAAAATTTAAAATTGTTTAACTCTGAAACTCACAACTTATAAAAATGTATCTACAATCAATTTTGTAACTCAAAACTTATAAACACTAAAGTAAGATATATGGTTTTAAAAGTCGTAACTCTCAAACTCTTCAATAGAAATGATTTTGAAACTCATAACTCCCAACCTTTTCAGTGGGCATAATTTTGAGTAGGGAAACTACCAATTCATGCACATTAAAGTTGAAAATAATTTTGAAACTCTTAACTTGCAAACATTAAACGTGGCATTAATTCCGAATATTTAAAAAAATTCTTACTTACAGTCTATAATGTTTGAACTTAACTTCGAACTCAGAACTTGCCAACATCATCGTGCATCGTTACTGTTGATCTTTAAGATCGCAGCATACAAATTTTGCAGTTTAATTTGATTTTGTAAATTTATTGAAAACTTAAATATATTACAGCTAAAACTGATTTTGGAACTCAAAACTTAAATAACAATTGTAATTACAATTGAATTCCAAATTTCCAAGGCTTATTTCGGGGAATACTTATACTTGGTTTTCATAGTGGTGAGAGAGTAATTTTAGAGAAAAAAAAACTTGCTCAAATAAGTCAACATAAGTTCAACATAAATTCAGTTGTTTGTGCTTCCTGAATTTTTTTAATTATCGGAGATGAGCCCTTTTCGAAATTTGCAATTCAAACCACATTATTTGGTTTTGAAACTCATAACTACCAAACTTTTCAGTAGAACTAATTTTGAAACCCGTAACTCACAAAGTTTTCATTGGAAATGATTTTGAAACTCGTAACTTCCAAACTTTTCATTAAAAACGATTTTGAAATTCAAAGCTAATAATCATTAAAGTTAGGTCCATTAGGTTTCTCATATTAAGGTTGTTTTTATTTTTATTGGTTTTATCAATAAAAAAAGTACAAAATCAAATTCAATTGCTTTTTAACTTTGTTAACTTTTCAGTTAGAATAATTTTGAATCTTGTAGCTCGTAAACTTTTCAGTGGAAATTATTTTGAAACTCGTAACTCCCATACTTTTCAGTGGAAATGATTTTGAAACTTGCAACTCTCAAACTTGTCATTAGAAATGATTTTGAAATTCAAAACTGATAAGACACTAAAGTTACAATTGATGTAAACAAATTATATTTGGTTTTGAAACTCACAACTACCAAACTTTTCAGTCGAAATGAGTTTGAAACTCGTGACTCGCAAATTTTTCATTAGGAATAATTTTGAGACTTGTAACTCCCAAACTTTTCATTAGAAATAACTGAAATTACAATAATTAAACACTGAAGTTACAATTGATCTTTAACTTCATAACTCACATATTTTGTAGCTACAATTGATTTTGTAAGTCATATTTGACTTAAATATTCTGCTTTTCATAAGTTAAGGATATTTCCAGAAAATACATCAGTCTTGATTTTGTCACAAAAAAAACACCGTAAAGCCTTGGCTACGATACGAGCAGTGAGCGGTTGCGAATATTAAGGTCTATGAGCAGCGGTGAGCGGCAAGCACAAAGCGTCAAGTTTTCCAGGCACGCTGCATTCAAATCGTGAACAAAACGTTTGTTTTGACGCTCTGCCGCTCGCCACAGCCGCTCACCGCTCATCTCTTGCTCGAGGCCTAAGATTATGGAACTTTTTTAAAAAACTAAAAAACACCAATAACTCATGTTAGACTGTATTTATATTTGGTTATCCGATTAGGACTTCCTTGATTCAATATAAATTGCCGTTATTTGGACTTTGAAGCACAAATATGGAATGGGGCCTCCTGTACTTAAAAAAGGGAACAAACCAATACCATCTTTAATTTTGAATGCAAGAAGTAGCTCGGTGCGGGACCCCACTAAACGGGGGCCCCAAGCGTTAGCACGGTAGACCCCCCCTAGGGACGCTACTGATTTCATTTGCACGTTACAAAATTCAACAGGCCTCGATGTATTCACATTGTAAAACGCTGTACCTAGAGTTAATATTGGCACATCAAACATGCCATTTCCGGTACGATTCCCCGTCCATTATGTCCATTATCTGCAAAGGGGAGATGAGATAATCGGGCGAAGCTTGATAAAAGGGATCGGACATTCCTCCTCGATGTCGGCAAATAAAAGAATCCAGCCGAGCAAGCGAATAAACCGTGGGATGGAATTTTTGCAACGAGCAAAAATGCCAGATAAAGGAGCGCCGAGATTATTTTAAATTGTACACGGCTTTGGGTTTTTCTACGCTCTTTGTATTATAATTTTTAAACGGAGATGCCTGGTAATTGCATTTTTCGTCGGATATTAAATCCTTTGCGTTATAAATTTTAATACGAGATAGGCTCCAGTTGAAAAGATAAATTACTTCTGCATTGCTTCGTTTGTAATTTTTTTTTCGAGTCCGTTCTGACATTCCTTGTTTGTGTAAAATACTGAGGGTTTACATTAATTTAGACTAAAATCTAAAAATGAACTTACTTTATGATAAAATCATCGTAAACATATATGTATGGACAAACATATAACAAACAAATTTTGCACAAAAACTGTGATGTATTAATTTTTCTCTTTCAAAATCTATATATGAAAATTGGGAAAAAATTTGGAAGTTAATTTCTACCTGATTTTCAAATATTTTAGCAAAATTTGGTTAACAATCATACCCTGCAAATATGCTTACTTGTAAGATGCAAAGATATACTTAGTTGTAAAATTATCAGTCGGAAATAATCCAAATTTGGCAAAAAAAAACTTTTTGCAAAAAATTATTGCAATGGAATAAATTTTGGATTATTCATTTCTACTTGGTTTTTAAGTACTACTGCAAAATTTTGTTCAGAATTATGGGCTGAATACAAAGTTATAAGAAGTTGAAAAGAGGAGAATAAGTAGTATAACAATGTTATAAATAAGTTCTAAGAAAATATTATAAATAATCCAAATGTGACAAAAAACATAATAATAAGCTATAAAAAAATAATAATAACTTATCATTGAGCATATAACGTTCGTTTCAGTATCCTCCAGATACGGGGCAATCAACTATGATGACCCTCGTCGCTCCTCTGTACAAAAAAAATCACCGATTTTCAATTAAACGCTGACCGAATTAGTGTCTCATGACATATTAAGAGCAGCCTAATGGCCAGAACGTGCACTTTAAATGCCGCATTAACGGAGCTCGTTTGATCATTAAGTGTTTTTATATCGGCCGCACGAATTTTCACGCAATTACCGGCCGGTTTAAAATTATCAGTGCGTATTTAAGCCGACAATTACTTAAACGCAGGATCCTTGCGATGGCTACCACACAATATTTCGAATTTCGAACATCTTCGCCTGCTCATTGGTCATAGAACCGTTTTTTGGTAGAGACGAAAGTTAACAAAGCTAAATCATTGCGATGGCAACCACACAATATTTAGAATTAAAAACATCTTCGCCTGTTAATTGGTCATAGCACCGTTTTTCGGTAGAAATGAAAGTTAACAAAGCTAAATCATTGGGATGGCAACCACACAATATTTTGCATTTCGAAAATCTTCCCCTGCTCATTGGTCATAGAACCGTGTTTTGGTAGAAACGAAAGTTAACAAAGCTAAATCATTGCGATGGCAACCACACAATATTTCGAATTAAGAACATCTTCGCCTCTTAATTGGTCATAGCACCGTTTTTCGGTAGAAATGAAAGTTAACAAAGCCAAATCCTTGCGATGGCAACCACACAATATTTCGAATTTCGAACATTCGCCTGCTCATTGGTCATAGAACCGTTTTTTGGTAGAAACGAAAGTCCACTAATCTAAATCATTGCGATGGCAACCACACAATATTTAGAATTAAGAACATCTTCGCCTGTTAATTGGTCATAGCACCGTTTTTCGGTAGAAATGAAAGTTAACAAAGCCAAATCATTGGGATGGCAACCACACAATGTTTCGAATTTCGAACTTCTTCGCCTGCTCATTGGTTATAGAATCGTTTTTTGGTCGAAACGAAAGTTGACAAAGCAAAATACAGTACAGTTGCGATTGACTCGAATTTGTCCTTGTCATTAGTCATAGATACGTTTTTGGTAAAAACGAATGTTAAAACTACGCTTTTAGCAAAAACGAATGTCAAAACTACGTTATTAGCAAAAACGAATGTTAAAACTACTAAAATACAGTACAGTTGCGTTCTGATCGAACTTCACCTTATCGCTAGCCATAGATATGATTTTGGCCAAAGCGAAAGTTAATAGTTATTTCAGTTTAGATTTCTATATTCAAAACTAAGAATTGTACATTAAGAATCTGATTTCTAAAAATTACGAATTCTACATTATGTAATTTATGTATTTGTACCACATTAAAATTAATGCCGCTAAAACTGTAGGCACCCTACAAAATAGGTATTACATACTATTGAAATTAATACTATTTACTAATACTATTCAAATATCATTATAAATTTTCTATTGATAATGGTACTGGTAATCAGCTTACTAATAAAGGTCACTGGTTCAAATCCCATTGTATTGCTAAAATAGGTTGCGTGGTTTCAATATTATGTCCGCGTTTATGGCTGCATAAAAATAAAGCCGTCTTTTATTGGTTTCTGCTTGATTGGTGTTGGTTTTCTACTTAATATTGTGTACTCATTAATGGCTACAAATTTTTTATTGGTTTCGCATCTTTCCTTGGCAACTCGCGCGTTATACTAATCTCAGTGCTATTATAATATTTGATCCACCTATGACCTCTTGGTCATGATTAATCCCACTTAACCTCGGAGGCTTCCCAAGAGACAAAAAAGTGTCAATCCTCTTGTGGATCGTGCCATTGCTGGTGGTAGCTTTCTCATGTCTTTGAATGCCGTTTCTGTCGCGTATCTTTCTCTTCCGGTAGACCAACATCCGATAAAGTGAGAGGAGAAAAAAGTATATAAGGCGTTGCAGTTCCCAGCTCAGAATTGTGTAATTGAATGACCTGTGAAATGATTTCACGAACATTTAAAAAAAAAAAACTTAAAAATACTGATATATCACCTAATATCAATAATAAATTGCATTGATATTGATACACCGGTTCTTTAAGATTTCGTAAAACTTAAATATGAGCCAAATTGGAGGAATTGCCTTAAAAATGTATTGATCACACTAAATATAAAATGTCCTCAAAATTACTCATTGGAAATGAATTTTATTATACATGTCCAAAACCGATATATCACTCAATATTAGTGCTAAATTTCATTTATTTTGATACGGTGATTTTAGCGATATCGTGATTTACGTACGAGACTTATGGAGAAATACTTAAAATCCCTACAAAATTGAATATCTCCATAATCTATCATTGCATTGGAATTAAATTGTACAACATACCTACCAGTATATCATCCAATATCAGCATTAAATTTGATTCATATTGATACGGTGGTTTTTGAGATATCGTTATTTTCATATGAGCTTCATTGAAGGCATACTTATAATACGCCTAAAATATCGAATTTTCAAACGAAAATTGATATTCTTAAATCTCTCATTGAATGTTAACAAAATTTCACATATAATATACTGATATATCACTTAATATCAAAAATGAATTACATTGATATTGATACCCAAGTTCTTTAAAATTTCGTAAAACTTAAATATGAGCCAAATTGGAGGAATTGCCTTAAAAATGTATTAATCACACTAAAAATAAAATGTCCTCAGAATTACTCATCGGAAATGAATTTAATTATACATGTTCAAAACCGATATATCACTCAATAGTACTGTTAAATTTCATTTATTTTGATACGGTGATTTTTGCGATATCTTGATTTAAGTACGAGACTTATGGAGAACTACTTAAAATCCCTACAAAATTGAATATCTCCAAAATCTCTTATTGCATTGGAATTACGTTGTACAACATTACTAGAAGTATATCATCTAATATCAGCAATAAATGTGATTCATATTGATGCGGTGGTTTTTGAGATATCGTTATTTTAATATGAGCTTCATTGGAGGCATACTTACAGTAGGCCTAAAATATCAAATATTCAAACAAAAATTGATATTCTTAAATCTCTCATTGAATGTTAACGAAATTTCACACATGATATACTGATATATCACCTAATATCAAAAATAAACTGCAGTGATATTGATACACCAGTTCTTTAAGATTTCGTAAAACTTAAATATGAGCCAAATTGGAGGGATTGCCTTAAACATGTATTAATCACACTAAAAATAAAATATCCTCAGAATGACTCATTGGAAATTAATTGAATTATACATGTCCAAAACCGATATATCACTCAATAGTAGTGTTAAATTTTATTTATTTTGATACGGTGATTTTTGCGATATCGTGATTTAAGTACGAGACTTACGGAGAAATACTTAAAATCCCTACAAAATTGAATATCTCCAAAATCTCTCATTGCATTGGAATTAAATTGTACAACACAATTACCAGTATATCATCCAATGTCAGCAATAAATGTGATTCATATTGATACGGTGGTTTCTGAGATATCGGTATTTTAATATGAGCTTCATTGGAGGCATACTTACAGTAGGCCTAAAATATCGAATAATCAAACAAAAATTGATATTCTTAAATCTCTCATTGAATGTTAACGAAATTTCACATATGATATACTGATATATCACTTAATATCAAAAATAAATTGCATTGATATTGATACACCAGTTGTTTAAGATTTCGTAAAACTTAAATATGAGCCAAATTGGAGGAATTGCCTTAAAAATGTATTAATCACACTAAAAATAAAATGTCCTCAGAATTACTCATTGGAAATGAATTTAATTGTACATGTTTAAAACCGATATATCACTCAATAGTAGTGTTGAATTTAATTTATTTTGATACGGTGATTTTTGCGATATCGTGATTTAAGTACGAGACATGGAGAAATACTTAAAATCCCTACAAAATATAATATCTCCAAAATCTCTCATTGCATTGGAATTAAATTGCACAACATAACTACCAGTATATCGTCCAATATCAGCAATAAATGTGATACATATTTATGCGGTGGTTTTTGAGATATCGTTATTTTAATATGAGCTTAATTGGAGACATACTTATAATGGGCCTAAAATATCAAATATTCAAACAAAAATTGATATTCTTAAAACTCTCATTGAATGTTAACGAAATTTCACAAAAGATATACTGATATATCACTTAATATCAAAAATAAATTACATTGATATTGATACACCAGTTCTTTAAGATTTCGTAAAACTTAAATATGAGCCAAATTGGAGGAATTGCCTTAAAAATGTATTAATCACACTAAAAATAAAATATCCTCAGAAATACTCGTTGGAAATGAATTTAATTGTACACGTTCAAAACCGATATATCACTCAATACTAGTTTTAAATTTCATTTATTTTGATACGGTGATTTTTGCGATATCGTGATTTAAGTACGAGACTTATGGAGAAATACTTAAAATCTCTACAAAATTGAATATCTCCAAAATTGCTCATTGCATTGGAGTTAAATTGTAGAACATAACTACCAGTATGTCATCCAACATCAGCAATAAATTTAATTCATATTAATACGGTGGTTTTTGAGATATCGTTATTTTAATATGAGCTTCATTGGAGGCATACTGATAATACGCCTAAAATATCGAATATTCAAACAAAAATTGATATTCTTAAATCTCTCATTGAATGTTAACGAAATTTCACATATGATGTACTGATATATCACCTAATACCAAATATAAATTGCATTGATATTGATACACCAGTTCTTAAGATTTCGTAAAACTTAAATATGAGCCAAATTGGAGGAATTGCCTTAAAAATGTATTAATCACACTAAAAATAAAATATCCTCAGAATTACTCATTGGAAATGAATTTAATTGTACGTGTTTAAAACCGATATATCACTCAATAGTAGTGCTGAATTTCATTTATTTTGATACGGTGATTTTTGCGATATCGTGATTTAAGTACGAGACTTATGGAGAAATTCTTTAAATCCCTACAAAATTGAATATCTCCAAAATCTCTCATTGCATTGGAATTAAATTTTACAACATAACTACCAGTATATCATCCTATATCAGCAATAAATGTGATTCATATTGATACGGTGGTTTTTGAGATATCGTTATTTTAATATGAGCTTCATAGGAGGCATACTTATAATACGCCTAAAATATCGAATATTCAAACCAAAATTGATATTCTTATATCTCTCATTGAATGTTAACAAAATTTCACATATGATATACTGATATATCACCTAATATCAAAAATAAATTACATTGATATTGATACACTGGTTCTTTAAGTTTTCGTAAAACTTAAATATGAGCCAAATTGGAAGAATTGCCTTAAAAATGTATTGATCACACTAAAAATAAAATATCCTTAGAATTACTCATAGGAAATAAATTTAATTGTACATGTTCAAAACCAATATATCACTCAATAGTAGTGTTAAATTTCATTTATTTTGATACGGTGATTTTTGCGATATCGTGATTTAAGTACGAGACTTGTGGAGAAATACTTAAAATCCCTACAAAATTGAATATCTCCAAAATCGCTCATTGCATTGGAATTAAATTGTACAACGTAACTACTAGTATATCATCCAATATCAGCTATGAATGTGATTCATATTGATACGGTGGTTTTTGATATATCGTTATTTTAATATGAGCTTCATTGGAGGCATACTTATAATACGCCTAAAATATCGTATATTCTAACAAAAATTGATATTCTTAAATCTTTCATTGAATAATAACGAAATTTCACATATGATATACTGATATATCACTTAATATCAAAAATAAATTACATTGGTATTGATACACCAGTTCTTAAGATTTCGTTACTTAAATATGAGACAAACTGGAGGAATTGCCTTAAAAATGTATCAATCACACTAAAACTCAAATGTTCTCATAATTACTCATTGGAAATGAATTTAATTGTACAGGTTCAAAACTGAGTAATCACTCAATAGTAGTGTTAAATTTCATTTATTTTGATACGGCGATTTTTGCGATATTGTGATTTAAGTACGAGACTTATGTAGAAATACTTAAAATGCCTACAAAATTGAATATCTCCAAAATCGCTCATTGCATTGGAGTTAAATTGTACAACATAACTACCTGTATATCATCCAATATCAGCAATAAATTTGATTCATATTGATACGGTGGTTTTTGAGATATCGTTGCTTTAATATGAGCTTCATTAGAGGCATACTTACAGTAGGCTTAAAATATCGAATATTCAAACCAAAATTGATATTCTTAAATCTCTCATTTAATATTAACGAAATGTCACATATGATATACTGACATATCACTTAATATAAAAAATAAATAACATTCATATTGATACACCAGTTCTTTAAGATTTCGTAAAACTTAAATATGAGCCAAATTAGAGGAATTGGCTTAAAAATGTATTAGTGACACTAAAAATAAAAATTTCTCTAGAATTACTCATTGGAAATGAATTTAATTGTACATGTTCAAAACCGATATATCACTCAATAGTAGTGTTAAATTTCATTTATTTTGATACGGTGATTTTTGCGATTTCGTGATTCAAGTACGAGACTTATGGAGAAATGCTTAAAAATCCCTACATAATTGAATATCTCCAAAATCTTTCATTGCATTGGAATAAAAACGTACAACCTAACTACCAGTATATCATCCAATATCAGTAATAAATTTGATTTATATTGATACGGTGGTTTTTGAGATATCGTTATTTTAATATGAGCTTAATTTGAAATTCTAAAGTCATTTGGATTTCACATGATGGCAACATATTCCAAATTTTTTCTTACCAAATATTGAATAGTTAACGCTATTCAGAACTCTTAAACTATCAAAATATTACGTCTTCTGTTGAATTTGCGGAAATTGTGACAACTATCAAACTAACATTTTTGGATTTCACATGATGGCAACATATTGTTGGAATTTTTCACTTTCCAAATATTTCATAGCCAACTCCATTCATAACTATCAAACTATCAAAATATATTACGTCTTCTGTTGATTGATCAAGTGGAACAGTATCCAATCGTTCATAATCAATAATTAGCAAAACACTGTATCCTTGAGACCCAAGCATTTCATGCGAAACGCCTTCCGATCTATAATTGTCCAAGCGTTGTGTATATTTTTTCTTCTGGTCATTAGAATCCATTACTGCGCTATTAATTTGTGCAGCCATTAGTTATTAATGACTTGCACCTTCGAGCAAACCAATACCACAATTGGCGACGTTCGATTATTAATTTTTTCACCATATATCTGTAGTAAACAAATATCCAAAATAGAATCACAATTTACATTTAAAAATCGTACATAATTTTCGTACAGATAGAAAGTTAAGCAAGAAATGTAAATTTTATCCATGTCTTTGGGAGCATATTGTTTTAACCTTGAAACAGAAATTCTCAGAAATTTGTAGTAAACAAATATCTAAATTGGAATCTCAATTTATATTTAAAAATCGCACATTATTTTCGAATAGCTAAAAAATTTAGCAAGAAGTGTAAATTTTATCCATTATTTTTGACCATGAAACAGAAATTCTCAGATATCTGTAGTAAACAAATATCTAAATTAAAATCTTAAGTTACGAATAGATAGAGAATCAAGCTAGAAATGTAAATTTCATCGAATTTGTTGAATGCATTTGCTGGACATTGTTAACAATGGTGAGCAATAACAATGTTGTTCCACAGCAAATAAAGAGGAAGTTTACAGACATTGATAAGAAAAAAATATGTATGTATGTAGGTTTGCAGTAATTGCTATTGTCGATCGAAAGTGTAATCAGCGAGCTGACATTGGTGGCGGGTGAACGCACGTGGCGGTCCTTGAGGTCGCGGGTTCGACTCCCCCATATTCAGTAAACAAGATAATAATTACAGCTTGATGTAATTTAGAGCACTTGTAACTCATGTGTTAATATGTGCAGATTACGTTTATCGGTATTATAAATGCATTGCATGTTACCCAGAGAACGTAACATGCGATTATCAATATTTTTTTTAAGTATGATAATCTGTATGATTTACTTTTATCAATATTTTATGCATTGATTTTCACGTTTGACAATTTGAGTACTATAATTTGGAATAAGCGATTCGTAGTTTTTTACTAAAACCCAAAAACTGAAATCCCATAATATATGTGAAACCAAAGAGGAATCATGGCAGAATAAGTTAAAATTTAGTGTAATTCAAAATTTGAATCTGGGTGATCGTTGCAGTTTTCGAAAATTTCTCAAAAGTCCCATAAATGTATGTGAAACCAAAGAGCAATAAAGGCAGAGTAAATTAAAATTAAATGTAATTCAAAATTTGAATTTGGGTGATCTTTGCAGTTTTCAAAAATTTCTCAAATTTAGCAATTTCTTATTTTGGGGGGCTAATTTTTCGTTTTTGCAAAAAAATAGATGTAGTTTTCGAAAATTTCTCGAATCCAGCAATATCTGATTTCTGGGGGTTAATTTATCGTTTTTGCAAAAAAAATACCTGTAGTTTTCGAAAATGTCTTAAATTTCTGATTTCTGGGGGCTAATTTTTCGTTTTTGCATAAAAATACATGTAGTTTTCGAAAATTTCTCAAATTTAGCAATGTCTGGAGGTTTTTTCTTATTTAAACAAAAATACTTGAAAATTTTGCGAGCATGATCCCAAATTTGCATATTGTTTTTATTTTCTCTTTGATCTTCGAATCATATCTTTGCTTTAAAACTAATATTTTTAAACTTATTAACTCTACTATTACATTTTAATGAACTTATCCTACAATTTTCATCGAAAATTTGATCAATTCAGCAACATTTAACTTTCTGTTGTGTACATTTTCAGCAATATTTCAGTTTCGTCACATTGTGAAATATTTTTAGCGATATTTCTGTTTCAGTAAAAGTATGAATATCGTTTGCAATTGTTTCACTTGGGAATAAATAGTTTCGGCGATATTTCAGTTGCAATGTAAGGGTACTCATTTTTAAATACATTTAGACTGAAACTAACGTGAAATATATCTACGATATTTCAGCTACTTGTGTACTTCGCGACGGTAATTAGCCATAGCACCATAAATACACCGTCGTTGAATAATAAAATTTTAGAGCTTATAGCTTTATAGACCGTTTGCTCAGTGGTTCAATAATAGTTTGCTCTGTGTTTCAATGATTTACTATTTTAACGCGGTTTAAGTTTCGTTGAAATATGTAATCTTCAACGATATTTCAGTTTCACTGTTAATCTAATTAATACTATTTTCAGGCACTTTTCAGGTTCAGTTTAATACGAATATTTCGACTTCGGCATAAAGATATTAGTTCAGTTTGAGTAACAGGTATAATATTTATAGCTGTATTTTGGTTTCAATGGAAAAATTAACATTTAAACACAACAATTTGGTTAAACTATTTTAACATTCAAATATGTTATCTCCAACGATATTTCAGTTTCAGTGTAAAGATGACGTTTATTGTGACCTTTCAGTTTCAGTTTAATACCTATATTTCAGTTTCGGTGTAAAGATAATAGTTTCAGAATTATTTCAGTTCAGTTTGAGTTACAAGTGTAATATTTAGAGCTATATTTCGGTTTTATTGTAAAGATTAACATTTTGAACACATTTTGGTTTAAGTATTTTGACGAAGTTTCATTCAAATATGTAATCTTCAACGATATTTTAGTTTCAATGTAAGGATGACGTTTTCTGGTACCTTTCAGTTTCAGTTTAATACCTATATTTCAGTTGCGGTATAATGATAATAGTTTCAGTATTATTTCAGTTCATATTGAGTAACAGGTATAATATTTGGAGCTATATTTCAGTTTCATTGTAAATATTTACATTTTAAACACAACACTTTGGTTTAACTATTATAACGAAATTTCGTTCAAATATGTAATCTCCAACGATATTTCAGTTTCAGTGTAAATATAACGTTTTTGTGACCGTTTCAGTTAAATAAAAATATTTCAGTTTCGGTATAAAGATATTAGTTTCAAAATTATTTCAGTTCAGTTTGAGTAACAAGTATAATATTTAGAGCTATATTTCGGTTTTATTGTAAAGATTAACATTTTGAACACATTTTAGTTTAAGTATTTTGACGAAGTTTCATTCAAATATGTAATCTTCAACGATATTTTAGTTTCACTGTAAAGATGACGTTTATTGTGACCTTTCAGTTTCAGTTTAATACCTATATTTCAGTTTCGGTGTAAAGATAATAGTTTCAGTATTATTTCAGTTCAGTTTGAGTTACAGGTATAATATTTAAAGCTATATTTCAGTTTCATTTTAAATATTAACATTTTAAACACAACACTTTGGTTTAATTATTTTAACGAAGTTTCGTTCAAATATGTAATCTTCAACGATATTTCAGTTTCACTGTAAAGATGACGTTTATTGTGACCTTTCAGTTTCAGTTTAATACCTATATTTCAGTTTCGGTGTAAAGATAATAGTTTCAGAATTATTTCAGTTCAGTTTGAGTTACAGGTGTAATATTTAGAGCTATATTTCGGTTTTATTGTAAAGATTAACATTTTGAACACAACATTTTGGTTTAAGTATTTTGACGAAGTTTCGCTCAAATATGTAACCTCCAACAATATTTCAGTTTCAGTGTTAATATAAAGTTTTTGTGACCGTTCAGTTTCAGTTAAATAAAAATATTTCAGTTTCGGTATAAAGATATTAGTTTCAGAATTATTTCAGTTCAGTTTGAGTAATAGTTGTAATATTTAGAGCTATATTTCAGTTTCATTGTAAAAAATTAACATTTTGAACACAACATTTTGGTTTAAGTATTTTGACGAAGTTTCGTACAAATATGTAATCTCCAACGATATTTCAGTTTCAGTGTAAATATGACGTTTTGGTGACCTTTTAGTTTCAGTTCAATTCCAACATTTCAGTTGCTGTATAAAAATAATAATTTCAGAATTATTTCAGCTCATTTTGAGTAACAGGTATAATATTTAGAGCTATATTTCTGTTTTATTTCACAGATTGACATTTTAAACAAAACATTTTGGTTTAACTATTTTAACGAAGTTTCGTCCAAATATGTAATCTTCAACGATATTTCAGACGTTTTTTGTGACTTTTCAGTTTAATACCAATATTTCAGTATTTGTATAATAATAATAGTTTCAAAATTATTACAGTTTACTTTGAGTAGCAGGTATAATATTTAGAGCTATATTTCAGTTTCATTATAAAGATTGTAACACAACATTTTGGTTTAAGTATTTTAACGATGTTTCGTTCAAATATGTAATCTTCAACAATATTTCCGTTTCAGTGTAAATATGACGTTTTTTGTGACCTTTCAGTTCAATTAGATATTTAGCGAGATTTATGTTTCAGTATGTTATGTTTCAAGAATATTTCAGTTTTAGAAGTAATATTTCAGCATTATTGCAGTTTCTGTATAATGTGAAATATTTGTAGCCAAATTTCAGTTTCATTGTAATGATTAATGAATAACATTTCCAGCCATATATTAGTTTCAATTTATCTTTTATGTTTGCACTGATTTTTCAGTTTCAGTTGAAATTAAGTTATAATTGCGAGAGGTATGAGTTTCAATTTCAGTTTCAATATATTGAGTACTATTTTGATCACTATTTTAGTTTCGCTATTTGTATTGTATTTTTTGCAATCGATTCACTTTGAAATAAATATTTTCAGTGATATTTCCGTTGCATTATTAAGAGGCCCATTTGTAGATATATTTAAACTGAAATTGACTTGAAATATGTTCTACGATATTTCAGTATCAATGTAATGAATAACATTTCCATCCACATATTAGTTTCAATTTATCTTTTATGTTTGCACTGATTTTTCAGTTTCAGTTGAAATTAAGTTATAATTGCAGGAAGTATGAGTTTCAATTTCAGTTTCAATATATTGGGTACTATTTTGATCACTATTTCCGTTTTGCTATTTGTATTCTATTTTTTGCAATCGATTCACTTTGAATTAAATATTTTCAGCGATATTTCAGTTGCATTATCAAGAGGCCCATTTGTAGATATATTTAAACTGAAATTGACTTGAAATATGTTTTACGATATTTCAGTTTCAATGTAATGAATAACATTTCCAGCCACATATTAGTTTCAATTTATCTTTTATGTTTGCACTGATTCTTCAGTTTCAGTTGAAATTAAGTTATAATTGCGAGGGGTTCGAGTTTCAATTTAAGTTTCAATATATTGAGTACTATTTTGATCACTATTTCAGTTTCGCTATTTGTATTGTATTTTTTGCAATCGATTCACATTGAAATGAATATTTTCAGCGATATTTCAGTTGCATTATCAAGAGGCCCATTTGTAGATATATTTAAACTGAAATTGACTTGAAATATTTTCTACGATATTTCAGTTTAAATATAATGCTAATAAAAATGCTAATATATCTGAAACTTAATTGAAATATTTTCTACGATATTTCAGTTTCAATTTCAGTTTCAATATATTGGGTACTATTTTGATCACTATTTCTGTTTCGCTATTTGTATTGTATTTTTTGCAATCGAAATTTCACATTGAAATAAATATTTTCAGCGATATTTCAGTTGCATTAGAAAGAGGCCCATTTTTAGATGAAAATCTTGAAACTTATTTGAAATATTTTCTACGATATTTCAGTTTAAATATAATGCTAATAGAAATGCTAATATAACTGAAACTGAATTGAAATATTTTCTACGACATTTCAGTTTCAATATATCCAATTCTCTATGCACATTGCTAATAATAAGCAAGATCATATCTTGCTATTCTTAATATTTTGTGTTGCTTAGCAATATTTTCTATATACGATAAATAGAAAATATTGCTAAGTAACACAAAATATTAAGAATAGCAAGATATGATCTTGCTTACTATTAGCATTGTGCATAGAGAATTGGACAAAATATAATGCTAATGGAATTGCTTATATAACTCAAACTCACTTGGAATATTTCCTACGATATTTCAGTTTCAATATAATGCCAATGGAGTTGCTAATATAAATCAAACTCACTTGAAATATTTTCCACGATATTTCAGTTTCAATATAATGCTAATGGAGTTGAGAATATAAATGAAACTCACTTGAAATATTTTTGACGATATTTCATTTTCAATATAATGCTAATCAAATTGCTAATACATATAATGAAATAGAATCTCAGAATTATATCTAGGAATTATGTGATACGCAATACACCTGATTGATCTGATATCTTGGAGAATCGATGTTACTTGAGGTAATTGGAATGATAATACATGGGTAATGGGTAATTTGAGGAATAATACTTGATATTACTTGAGGGATGTGTGTTGTCTTGCGTTGATATTCAGCTTTTGCATACGACAGATATGAATTTATGAGAATTGTCAACGAGCGTTTCAACTATCAAATTAAAAATCAAAATAAATATGTAAACTTAACAGTCGGGAGAAAATTTTTGTATGGGACAATATACCTCAATAATCTCTCAGCCGAAATGCCGGAGCGACCGTAGGGAGCGAATCACTTACGGCTTCGGGATTAAAACCCTCGTTTCTTCCCTTAATGCATAATTAACGATAATTACGAACCTCAATAACCCCTCAGCCGAAATGCCGGAGCGACCGTAGGGAGCGAATAACTCTAGGCTTCGGGATTAAAACTTCGTGCATTTCCTTAATGCATAATTATCTATAATTATTAATCCCAATAACACCTAAACCGAAATGCCGGAGCGACCGTAGGGAGCGAATCACTTACGGCTTCGGGATTAAAACCTTCGTTTATTCTCTTAATACATAATTAGCGATAATTATGTACCTCAATAACCCCTCAGCCGAAATGCTAGAGCGACCGTAGGGAGCGAATAACTCTCGGCTTCGGGTTTAAAACCTTCGTGTATTCCTTTAATGCATAATTAGCTACAATTACGAACCTCAATAACCCCTCAAGCGAAATGCCGGAGCGACCGTAGGGAGCAAATCACTTACGGCTTCGGGATTAAAACCCTTGTTTATTCCCTTAATGCATAAATAACGATTTCAGCGACATATCAGTTTCAATTGCAAAGAAGTTATTATTGCGAGGGGTTCAAGTTTATCATCATTTTATCACTTTAAGAGGAGATTTATTTTGCATAAGAGCAACATATTTATGTTTCCTCTAAGCAAAACACATTAAATACGAAAATTGCATGCGGCCAATAATTGCACGCTATTTTTAGTGCAACGAGAAGTAAAAATAATACGTTATTATCAATTAGTTGCGAATAACCGGTGCAATAAAGCAATATGTACAACTCATCAGGTAATAACAAGGGGAATTTTTCACGTCGAGTGTGCCCTTGCCTTGGGCACACACAACTGACCTACGCCAATGGCAGAGATAACGACTGGTTCAATATTTGCCGGCGATTTCCCCACTGGATTGCTGATCGGATGGTCAATAAAAGGAATCGCTTTCAAGCATCGCCTGTCAACTGCTCTTCAGCAAATTCATTGGCATGAGGAAAGCCAATGCACACTTGTTGATTCCTAGTAGCGCACGGACTTTATGTTTATGCTGCACACGGCGTGGAAATTCGCCGAATTTGTTTGCTTGATCACATTACATAAAGATGGCTATTTTTGTTTCTTGTTTGTACGACGTCACCATGTAAAATATTTTTGTTCCGCTCCAGTAAAAATAGTTCTATTTTTGACATAGGCAACTTCATTTACACTCATTAGACATGAGTATGGCAATAAAAGTTATCTTCATTCTATTCGAATTTCTACTGTGGAATTTCATATTTGACTGCTCAAATACGTAATTATTATTAGTTTCGGCAATATTTGTGGCTTCCAAACACATGAAAAGATAACAATAAAGAATTATTTAAAGACGCACGAGACATTTCACTCGTTACAAATGAAGATGGCATTAAAAGCTATCTTCATGCAATTCAAATTTCTATTGTGCCCGTTCATATTTGACTACTCAAATACTAAAATATGATTAGTTTCAGCAATATATGTGGCTTCCAAGCACATGAAAAGACTACAATGAAGAATTACTTAAGGGCCCACGAGTTTAAATGTGCATTATTTACATAACCTTACTTTTAAAATCGGGGGCATTCTTAAATTGTGTATACATAAAAATAACTAGATATGCATGAAAATGAAGCCCTCACAGGTAATATCCCCAAGTGGGGCAGATTACTTCACGGCACAAATAAGCTGTTAACTGAAAATCATGCAGGAATTAACGAAATAAACGAAGTGCGACAAATCTAAGAATTGCTCCGCTTTAAATCTGACAATGTTACAAAATGTTTTACTATTGCAAATTGAGGACTAGTAGACAATAAAACAATCACATAAAGTTATTAAAGTAATAAAAGCAAATTATTTAATAAACAGAAACATAAAAAGAAGTAAAGATTTAGAAAACATAACTAATAAATATAGTATATAATCAAAGCAGATGTTGAAAATGTGTACCATTTGCTTGTAAACACATTTGCACTAGTCTTCTTTTATTGTTGAAAATGTTGATTAGCATTTGAGGAGTTATGGTTCGGGAACATTTACGATTTCTGCTATTAACTCTTCCAATGTATGCAGTCTTTTTTGGAAAACTCTAACTTTTAAATATCCAAAAATTGAGTAGTCCAGTGGAGTTAGAACTGGAGAGCGTGGCGGCCATAGTCCTTGACTAATTAGTCTAGTATCAAAAAATTCTCTAAAACAATTGATTTTTGATAGCTTACTTCGTGTTGTTCACGAACATCTGCAACAACCTCTCCTGATACTGAGGGTCTGCCCGAGGATTTCCCTTTCTGAACACTACTAGTTTCCCTAAAACGGTGCACCATTAGGGCTTACTTCGAGTCGTTCACGAATATCTGCAACAACCTCTCCTGATACTGAGGGTCTGCCTGAGGATTTCCCTTTCTGAACACGTATATGCGGACTTATCAGCTCCGCATGACTTGTTCGGCAAACTACACATTCCTCAGTGTGAATATGCCGGTTAATCATCTCTACACGACTTATACAACAAACTACACATCGCTCGCACGAAAAACAACAATTTACATAACAAAGCCATTCAATTCAATTTAGCGCCAGCCGTGTAACACTAAAAGTAAACAAGCAGTTAACGTAAATGCGGCGTTTAATCGCCCGCAATTAACACGTTAAAGAATCACCGTTTTAATCCTCGGCTCTCCTAATGGAAAATGTACTGCCGGTAATCGCTGGAGACGGTGGAAAATGCAGAAGCAGCTTTCCAAAACCCATCGCGCCAATTTTTTTTTCGTTTTCGCAGTGGGCCGAAAACAATAGATTGATTGGCCGCCTTAATGGGATCCTAATGGCGTGTTAATGGCCTTAAAAATGAACCCGGGGACTTTCCAGTCGTCGACTTAAGAGGCACGTGACCCGATTCGAAACGCGTTAGAACAACAATAAATAGACGTGGCTGTAAATTTACTACTTAATAACGTGTACAACGTGAGCAGTATGTGAAAAAGTAATGTTACTATATCGATTACACTTTTCTTAATTTAAAATACATACTAATCAACAAAATTTAAACAAAAGAATAAAAAAAATGAGTCCAAAGAGATATTTTGATGCAGGAATTTATGTCCGAGGCTTTAGCCGAGGACAGCAAGCCGAAGAGGCCGAGAAGGCATTTTGTGTACGTACCGCACTTGAATTGTTTCTATTTTAACAAAGTCTATAAATCTATTAGTCTATTATCTATAAATAGACAAAAGTCTATTTTACGGCAGTTGTCGCAAAAGTGAATTATTGTTACAAAAAACGAAATGCGCTGTGATTGATACCATTTGTGTTTTGCATGCAGTATTGTCATTAATAATCTATAACTTTCCCGTCCAGTTTTGAAAATATACATCAGACGAAAAAAAAAATATTTGCTGTACACAACGGAAACATATGCATTCCCGGCCTAGGTTACAAATATAGTTATTTACGTTATTAGGCTGGGAAGTTACGTATTACTGTGCGAATGAGAAGTTTAAGGACGAGCCGGCGAAGGAACGAGTCCGGAATGAGTACTGTTATGCGTACTTCACAGCCTAATAACGTAAATAATTATTTTTCTAACCTAGGCCGGGAATGCATGTTTTTCCGTAGGTTAGCAATGTAGTTATTTACGTTATTAGGCTGGGAAGTTACGTATTACTGTACGAATGAGAAGTTTAAGGACGATCCGGCGAAGAAACGAGTCCGGAATGAGTACTGTAATGCTTACTTCACAGCCTAATAACGTAAATAACTATATTTCTAACCTAGGCCGGGAATGCATGTTTTTCCGTAGGTTAGCAATGTAGTTATTTACGTTATTAGGCTGGGACGTTACGTATTACTGTACGAATGAGAAGTTTAAGGACGAGCCGACGTAGGAACGAGTCCGGAATGAGTACTGTAATGCGTACTTCACAGCCTAATAACGTAAATAACTATATTTCTAACCTAAGCCGGGAATGCATGTTTTTCCGTAGGTTAGAAATGTAGTTATTCACGTTATTTGGCTGGGAAGTTACGTATTACTGTACGAATGAGAAGTTTAAGGACGAGCCGACGAAGGAACCAGTCCGGAATGAGTACTGTAATGCGTACTTCACAGCCTAATAACGTAAATAACTATATTTCTAACCTAGGCCGGGAATGCATGTTTTCCGTATGTTGGAAATGTAGTTATTTACGTTATTAGGCTGGCAAGTTACGTATTACTGTACGAATGAGAAGTTTAAGGACGAGCCGGCGAAGGAACGAGTCCGGAATGAGTACTGTAATGCGTACTTCACAGCCTAATAACGTAAATAACTATATTTCTAACCTAGGCCGGGAATGCATGTTTTCCGTATGTTAGCAATGTAGTTATTTACGTTATTAGGCTGGGAAGTTACGTATTACTTTACGAATGAGAAGTTTAAGGACGAGCCGACGAAGGAACGAGTCCGGAATGAGTACTGTAATGCGTACTTCACAGCCTAATAACGTAAATAACTATATTTCTAACCTAGGCCGGGAATGCATGTTTTTCCGTTAGCTAGAAATGTAGTTATTTACGTTATTAGGCTGGGATCTTACGTATTACTGTACGAATGAGAAGTTTAAGGACGAGCCGGCGAAGGAACGAGTCCGACTGTAATGCGTACTTCACAGCCTAATAACGTAAATAACTATATTTCTAACCTAGGCCGGGAATGCATGTTTTTCCGTAGGCTAGAAATATAGTTATCTACGTTATTAGGCTGGGAAGTGACGTATTACTGTACGAATGAGAAGTTTAAGGACGAGCCGACGAAGGAGCGAGTCCGGAATGAGTGCTGTAATGCGTACTTCACAGCCGAATAACGTAAATAACTATATTTCTAACCTAGGCCGGGAATGCATGTTTTTCCGTAGGTTAGAAATATAGTTATGAGTACTGTAATGCGTACTTCACAGCCTAATAACGTAAATAACTATATTTCTAACCTAGGCCGGGAATGCATTTTTTCCGTTGATGTACAGCAGACAATTTCTTCTTCGTCCTCCATATTTTTTTAACTGTACGGGAAACTTACAGATTATTAATGACAATACTGCATACTCAGTTTTAAGAGTATTTTCACTTTTTTAATTGAATTAGTATGTGTTTTATATATATATATATATATATATATATATATATATATATATATATATATATTATTGCTGTTGTATCCTAACTTTTTGTACTAGATGTATGTGGGCATGACTCTATTTCTATTGTATCTATTTTAATATTCGTCGTAATCATTGAATTTCTATTTGTTTTATTATTATTTTTTTAATTGCTGTTGTAACCTAACTTTTTCTATTAGATGTATGTGGGCATTACTTACCTCTATATATTTTAATATTCTTCATAATACAAGAAAAAGTATAACCAGTGATTATAATATTATTTATTTATTTGGGCACAAACCCAAATTATATAATAATTACAGGTATAACCATTTCATTAGGATTATCCGTCGCATATAAATGAACCTGAAACTTATTTTTGGGGTCCCTGTAGACTCTATTGATCGTAAAAGCGCCATCGTGCAACAGTTGCACACAGTACACAGCTTTTTAGTTCACTACTTTCTGCTTAGATGGCGCCGTGTGTACGTTGTACAACGGTGCAGCTTCTAGAACCGTTCATAAGAAATACGGTATATGCCTTATATATCGTTTACGAATAATCGTTTTTTAGATTTTCATGAAAGGGGAGCGGACTTTCCTGTTCGCACCCCAGGTAGAATATAAACAAGACCCTCTATTGTTTTTTTATGTGTAGTAATTATACGTTACTACAATAAAATACTAATCCATTATTATTATCGGTTTAATCTAATTCAATAATACCTATTACTATGTTTACTATTTATGTAATAATCCGTTATTATTATTTTAACCTTATTAAATAACGATGACCATATTTTATTAATCATATAAAATAATTATATGAATAATCTACTGGCATATGTTGGTCACTGCCTGATTATTGTAATTTAGACGCTTTAATTTAATGGATCGATGTATGTATGTATGTATGTGTGTATGTATGCATGTATGCATGAATGTATGTATGGATTAGTGAAAGCCTTTTTCTGCTACAGTAGCTGATATATCCCGCTAAGAAGTCAGTATATACGTATGTAAATATATATAAGTATGTATGTATGCATATATGTATGTATATATTCTATTGGCATATATTGGTCACTGCCTGATTATTGTAATTTAGACGCTTTAATTTAATGGATCGATGTATGGATGTATGTATGTATGTGTGTATGTATGCATGAATGTATGTATGGATTAGTGAAAGCCTTTTTCTGCTACAGTAGCTGATATATCCCGCTAAGAAGTCAGTATATACGTATGTAAATATATATAAGTATGTATGTATGTATATATGTATGTATGCATATATGTATGTATATATTCTATTGGCATATATTGGTCACTGCCTGATTATTGTAATTTAGACGCTTTAATTAAGAATTTATTTCTTTGTTCGTTTTTGGTACGTGTTAACATTTAAAGCCGGTCAAATTACGATGGGAAAATTACTGTTGCCCATACACACTTAAGAAACTGTAGAAACACGATTTCCGTGGGGGCGCTTCCATAATAGGTCCCGTGTCGAGCGTGGGAGGCCACCTCCTCGCACATGGAAACCTGCACAGCACAGAGGAAAAACTATTTATAAATCTGATTTCAAATCCAACAAATTTTCACACGCACTGATCTTAAAGATGCAACTTTTCCTGTCGCAAAAGACCAATCAAATTGATCTTATATTGACTTTTACGTTTATTTATTAAGGGCCTATATGTACTGCTATGGCTAATAACCCTCACCAAAGACTAATCTAGTAACTAATAATTGCTTTTTAAAACATCTTAAAAGTTTTCCCCACAAATTGATGCAACTTTCATTGAGAACGTGTTTCTATTGCTTTGGCTAATAACCACATCAAAGAGTAATCTAACAGATTTTTTTTGTATGTGTATTTATTAGGAGCACATTACATCTGCTGTGACCAATAACCGACACCAAAGAGTGACCTTTAACTGTCCCTAATAATAATAATAACATTTAACTGTCCCTAATAAGACGTCCCATAACGTCATAACAAGTGAAGGATTACACCAATGAACCTAACCTAACCTAACCAATTACACCACAGGTGAAGGAACAGGTATTACCATTGTTATTATTATTATTATTAAGTTGAATAGTAGTTATATGAATGAAATGCAGCTCGATGAAAACGCAGGGCTATATCCAGGATACGCTTATAAATTATCGTCAAAATAATCGAGATTAGTGTACATATTTATGATTGCACACAAATCACACGAAAATTGGGCAATTTCAGTGTAATCGCCGTCTGCGGAGGCGGCCACGTGTCATTTTCGAATTGCAGACGAATTTTCCGTCTGCTGGCCCCAAATTTGCTGCACGTGGACGTGAGATTTCAGCTAAAATTGCACCGCCTCCATTCGACCGCTCGGAATTGATAATCCTCCAAAAATTGCACCTAATTACAGAGAAATTTAGGCTTTACATGCCCATTGGCACATTTTAACTATTAAATAAGGGAGAAAATCAAACATAACTTTCTACATTGACAAGTATGGGTTAGCTATTACTGAAATTTCTGAAAACTTATTATTTGCAAATTTGATATTAGATTCCTATACAGTACACCTGAAACTAATTCTACTGAAAATTTGACTAAAGTTTTAGTATTAAATAAGGGAGAAAATCAAACACATAACTTTCTGCATTGACAAGTATGAATTAGCTATTACTGAAATTTCTGAAAATTGATTATTTGCAAATTTGATATTAGATTCCTATACAGTACACCTGAAACTAATTCTACTGAAAATTTGACAAAGTTTCAGTATTAAATAAGGGAGAAAATCAAACAGATAACTTTCTCCATTGACAAGTATGGGTTAGCTATTACTGAAATTTCTGAAAACTTATTATTTGCAAATTTGATATTAGATTCCTACACAGTACACCTGAAACTAATTCTACTAAAAATTTGACAAAGTTTGAGTATTAAATTAGGGAGAAAATCAAACAGATAACTTTCTGCATTGACAAGTATGGGTTAGCTATTGCTGAAATTTCTGAAAATTGATTATTTGTAAATTTGATATTGGATTCGTGTACAGTACACCTGAAACTAATTCTACTGAAAATTTGACAAAGTTTGAGTATTAAATTAGGGAGAAAATCAAACAGATAACTTTCTGCATTGACAAGTACGGGTTAGCTATTACTGAAGTTTCTGAAAATTGATTATTTGCAAATTTGATATTGGATTCGTGTACAGTACGCCTGAAACTAATTCTACTGAAAATTTAACAAAGTTTCAGTATTAAATACGGGAGAAAATCAAACAGATAACTTTCTGCATTGACAAGTATGGGTTAGGTATTACTGAAACTTCTGAAAATTGATTATTTGCAAATTTGATATTAGATTCCTATACAGTAGACCTGAAACTAATTCTACTGTAAAGTTGACAAAGTTTCAGTATTAAATAAGGGAGAAAATCAAACAGATAACTTTCTGCATTGACAAATATGGGTTAGATATTACTGAAATTTCTGAAAACTTTTTATTTGCAAATTTGATATTAGATTCCTATATAGTACACCTGAAACTAATTCTACTGAAAATTTTACAAAGTTTTAGTATTAAATAAGGGAGAAAATCAAACATATAGCTTTCTGCATTGACAAGTATGGGTTAGCTATTACTGAAGTTTCTGAAAATTTATTATTTGCAAATTTGATATTAGATTCCTATACAGTACACCTGAAACTAATTCTACTGAAAATTTGACAAAGTTTGAGTATTAAATTAGGGAGAAAATCAAACAGATAACTTTCTGCATTGACAAGTACGGGTTAGCTATTACTGAAGTTTCTGAAAATTGATTATTTGCAAATTTGATATTGGATTCGTGTACAGTACGCCTGAAACTAATTCTACTGAAAATTTAACAAAGTTTCAGTATTAAATACGGGAGAAAATCAAACAGATAACTTTCTGCATTGACAAGTATGGGTTAGGTATTACTGAAACTTCTGAAAATTGATTATTTGCAAATTTGATATTAGATTCCTATACAGTAGACCTGAAACTAATTCTACTGAAAATTTGACAAAGTTTCAGTATTAAATAAGGGAGAAAATCAAACAGATAACTTTCTGCATTGACAAGTATGGGTTAGCTATTACTGAAATTTCGGAAAACTTTTTATTTGCAAATTTGATATTAGATTCCTATACAGTACACCTGAAACTAATTCTACTGAAAATTTGACAAAGTTTCAGTATTAAATAAGGGAGAATATCAAACAGATAACTTTCTGCATTGACAAGTATGAGTTAGCTATTACTGAAATTTCTGAAACTTTTTATTTGCAAATTTCATATTAGATTCCTATACAGTACACCTGAAACTAATTCTACTGAAAATTTTACAAAGTTTTAGTATTAAATAAGGGAGAAAATCAAACATATAGCTTTCTGCATTGACAAGTATGGGTTAGCTATTACTGAAGTTTCTGAAAATTTATTATTTGCAAATTTGATATTAGATTCCTATACAGTACACCTGAAATTAATTCTACTGAAAATTTGACAAAGTTTCAGTATTAAATAAGGGAGAAAATCAAACAGATATCTTTCTGCATTGACAAGTATTGGTTAGCTATTACTGAAATTTCTGAAAATTGATTATTTGCAAATTTGATATTAGATTCCTATACAGTACACCTGAAACTAATTCTACTGAAAATTTGACAACGTTTCAGTATTAAATAAGGGAGAAAATCAATCAGATAACTTTCTGCATTGACAAGTATGGGTTAGCTATTACTGAAATTTCTGAAAATTGATTATTTGCAAATTTCATATTAGATTCCTATTCAGTACACCTGAAACTAATTCTACTGAAAATTTGACAAAGTTTCAGTATTAAATAAGGGAGAAAATCAAACAGATAACTTTCTGCATTGACAGTATGGGTTAGCTATTACTGAAATTTCTGAAAACTTATTATTTGCAAATTTGATATTAGATTTGTGTACAGTACACCTGAAACTAATTCTACTGTAAAGTTGACAAAGTTTCAGTATTAAATAAAAGAGAAAATCAAACAGATAACTTTCTGCATTGACAAGTATGGGTTAGCTATTACTGAAATTTCTGAAAACTTATTATTTGCAAATTTGATATTAGATTCCTATACAGTACACCTGAAACTAATTCTACGGGTGTGGCATTAGAAGATGCTCAACGAACCTATCAAATAATATCCATAGATAGCGATGGGCTTAACTCCCCTGAAAACAACTGTTTTCCTAAATTATGGCAAAATTGCTCAAAGGGAGAATTGATAATTGTATGGGTTTTGGGACTAATTGTGTTTTCTTTTTGTTGCAGGTGATCTATGGATCTAGAAAGTCACTGGCTTACAACAGTGGGATTGATAACATCTTCGCTCATCGCCATCACCTCCAACTCCCTCCTGCTGTTGGTGTTTTGTCGGCGAAGAGGTTTACGCACAGTTTCAAATAGGTACGACAAAATTTCCTCTCCGAGCTCCTATTTTTGTAGAAATAGATTGGCTCTTCGAAAATTTTTAAAAACACCTAAATGCATTTCTTGACATAATTTGGAAATAGGTAGAAGCTTTTTCTGATATTTTTTTTTGAAATACCTAGAACCATATTTTCTTCTTCTACTTCTTTTTTTTAAATCTAGAAGTATATTTTGTAATATTTTTGGAAATACCAAAAATATACAAGGTGTATCATATGATTGTAATTACGTAACCATGCAAAATATTTTTGTTCTGCTCCAGTAGAAATAGTTCTATTTATGACATAGGCAACTTCATTTATACTCATTAGACATGAATATATATAAAAGTTATCTTCATGCCATTCGAATTTCTACTGTGGAATTTCATATTTGACTGCTCAAATACGAAACTATTATTAGTTTCAGCAATATTTGTGGCTTCCAAACACATGAAAATATAACAATAAAGAATTATTTAAAGACGCACGAGACATTTCACTCATTACTCATGAAGATGGCATTAAAAGCTATCTTCGTGCAATTCAAATTTCTATTGTGTCAGTTCATATTTTACTACTCAAATACTAAATTATTATTAGTTTCAGCAATATTTGTGGCTTCCAAGCACATGAAAAGACTACAATGAAGAATTACTTAAGGGCCCACGAGTTTAAATGTACATTATTTACGTAACCTTACTTTTAAAATCGGGGGCATTCTTAAATTGTGTGTACATAAAAATAACCAGATGTGCATGTAAATGAAGTCCTCACAGGCAACATCGCCAAGTGGGGCAGATTACTTCACGGCACAAACAAGCTGTTAACTGAAAATCATGCAGGAATTAATGAAATAAACGAACTGCGACAAATCTAATAATTGCTCCGCTTTAAATCTGACAATGTTACAAAATGTTTTACTATTGCAAATTGAGGACTAGTAGGCAATAAAACAATCACATAAAGTTATTAAAGTAATCAAAGTAAATTATTTAATAAACAAAAGCATAAAAAGAAGTAAAGATTTAGAAAACATAATTAATAAATGAAATATATAATCAAAGCAGATGTTGAAGATGTGTACCATTTGCTTGTAAACACATTTGCACTCGTCTTCTTTTATTGTTGAAAATGTTGATTAGCATTTGAGGAGTTATGGTTCGGAGAATATTTACGATTTCTGCTATTAACTCTTCCAACTTATGCAGTCTTCTTTGGAAAACTCTATCTTTTAAATATCCAAAAATTGAGTAGTCCAGTGGAGTTATATCTGGATAGCGTGGCGGCCATAGTCCTTGACTAATTACTCTATTATCAACTAATTGTTGCAAATAGGCTAACGTTGCTCTGGCTACATGAGCTATTGCACCATCTTGTTGGAAATATCCGTTCTGCAATTCTTCATCATCTAATTGGTATATGAAAGACTGGACAATTTGTTGCCGATGCCTCTCACCGTGTATTGTGCCATGAATGAATATAGGCCCAATTATTCTACGGCGAGACACAGCCAACCAAATTCCAACCTTCTGAGGATGTAGAGGTGCTTCCACAAAAAGAGGAGGGTTTTCAGCATGCCAATTTACGAATTGATTTTTAAGGGCTTACTTCGAGTCGTCCTCGAACATCTGCAACAACCTCTCCTGATACGGAGGGTCTGCCTGAGGATTTCCCTTTCTGAACACTACCAGTTTCCCTAAAACGGTGCACTATTCGTGGGATAAGTATTGACAAAGCCGAATATTCAAATTGGTGGTCCATACATTTTTCATAAACCATCGGCAATAACTCAATCGTCATTGAGGATCCACTGGCTACAATTCTTGCACCACTAAGACCCTATAAGGTTGTATACCCTATATGGCGGGTGCTCGAGGGAATTCCAGCTTGCATAGCCAATTTACGAATTGATTTTTGAGGGCTTCCTTCGAGTCGTCCACGAACATCTGCAACAACCTCTCCTGATACTGAGGGTCTGCCTGAGGATTTCGATTTATGAGCACCGCCAGTTTCCTAAAACGGTGCACTATTCGTGAAATATGTATCTACAAATCCGAGCATTCAAATTGGTGGTCCTGGAACTTTTGTTGAAATTCCCGGAAGCACCCTGGAATTGAATAAATCCATTCTCCATTTTCAAATTGTCCATTACGAAAGTAAGAATAATAGAAGTGTTCTTCTGATCAGTGTACATTTTAGCAAACTACTGTTATTATGTTGTTTGACACTTGGCAGGTGTGGTTGATAGTGATAGTTCTGAAATAGTACGGTATACAAATTTGAAAGGCGGCACAATTGATTTGAAGTGGTTACGTAACAATCATTTAGGTACACCTTGTAGATTACTTCTAGACTTGCTGGTGGTTTAATCAAGGTTTGTTTTGTTCCAGATTTGTGATAAACCTGCTCTTCATAAATCTGCTGAGCGGCCTGCTGCTGGTGCCGTTCCTGATCGTTGACGCCGAGGCGGGCAAGAGGGTGCCCGTCCTCGAGAACTTCAACATCTCGACGGCGGAGTTCGTGGAGCGGACGGCGCCGACAAGGCCGTATACCCCCAAGGAGGTCATCTTCGAGAAGCAGAGCAGCCGCATCGTGAATGGTACCCTCTTCGAAAGCCGGCAGCTGCTGATCGACAACAGAAGCGCCGACGTGGACGACGTGGAGATCATCGAGGCCAACTTCAGCGTGAACCTGGGCAGACGGACGGACACGTTGTTCTGCAAGATCTCCCAGTTCGCGCTGAACTTCATCTGCACGGCCTCAATCCTCAGCATACTGCTGATCGGCGTTGACCAATACTTCGCTGTCCTTCACCCGTTGAGGTGCCACTCGTACATCAACAAGACCAAGTCGGTGGTCCTCATAGTGCTGGGGTGGGTGGTGGCTGGGATCTTCGCCACGTTAACAGCGTTAACGGAAGTGGGCACCAACCACTTCCACAACGTATGCCCTAGCGTTAACTGTGGCAGCTCCAATTTCATCTTCGCCGTTGTGTACTTCCTGGTGGTCATCATAACTCCGTTCGCAGCCATATGCCTCATCTACATCCTCATCTACAGAGCTGCGCATCGTAACAGCTCCAGGATGCGCAAGCGCACCAACGTCAACATCATCAGCAAGAAGCACTCGATATTCACATCACTACCTACTGGTGATGTGCAAGTCCTGAACAGAGCCTTGGAAGTTGGTGGGTCTACTAAGCTAGCCGAAAACGGGAAGACTCCTCCAGTTCTGCAAAAAGTCCAAAGCGCGCCCAACCTGATGGAGCTCAACAAAATAGGTGGCCTCCACGAGTTGGCACCTCCCGGCCATAAGAGGGCCACCGTCAAGCGCACACACAGCGAGAAGCCACCAAACAACATCATCAACTCGCTAAGAACAAAATTCTCCAACGTGACGGTCTTCCGCTACCGCGAGGAGAGCCGCACGGCCAAGATCAGCATCCTCGTGATCGTGATGGTGCTGGTCTGCTACATCCCGTACGGAATCCTCTTCATCCTCAACACAGTGCTCCCGGTGACCACCACATTGCACAACCTCAACTACGCCTCGCTGCTCCTCCTCATCAGCTCCAACCTGGTATCACCAATTCTCTTCGCCTACCGCAACAGGCGTGTGCAGCGCGAGCTGAAGAAGTTCGTCACCATCCACTTCAGCCGCAACCAGTACACGCTGGCCAAGCCCAAAATCGTGGTCAACCACATAGAGACCGACCTGAACAAGTCCACCGAGTGCATAGAGGTGGCCACCGAGCCCTTCCTAGTACCGGAAATCATCTTCGACTGCAAGATCGAGAACGAGCGCAAGAGCATCTTGAAGCGCGTCTGCAGCAAGAACTGGAGCAACTACAAGAAGTGCAGCTTCATCAACGTGCCGGACAGCTGCCTGGACGCCAGGGGGTCGTTCTCCAGCGCTAGCACACAGATCTCCACAGAGGACTGAGGAGGAAGTGAATACAAGTAAAGTGACTATTGTGAAAGTGAACAAATGTATGAATCAAACTTGCCATTTATAGATTCGCAGCTAAACGAGAAACCTTCAAAACTGTTAAGACTATGAAGTTAACAGCTAAATGTGTAATCAAACAAGCAAGGAGTTATTAATATTGGAAGAGAGATCTGTGTAACTACCCAGAAGCCATTCTGGGTAGGCATCCTCCTCCACCGGATGTGAAGAAGTCATTCCTTCCAAAGTTAGGAACGAATGTGAAGAAAGACTGTCTATTTGCCAAAAGATCGACCTTTACTGGGGTGCAGCTTAATCCGCGAACTAAAGAATCTCAAGACCTAAATCCGTTATTCGTGCGTTAGAAATTTGAAGAAATGTGTGAAGAAAAACTGACCAATTACAATTTATATGGTGTCCAATTTGAAAACTGAAGAATAAATTTGAATAAAACCTCTCAGGTCCAAAGAAGTCAGTTACAATAATAGAAGAGATGTGAATAAAAACTATAAGTGTTGATAGACCAAAATCACTGGGGTATTGTTACGTTCGAAAACTGAAAGCAAAATGAAGAACGAATGTGAAGAAAGACTGTCTAGCTGCCAAAAGATCGACCACCATTACTGGGGTGCAGCTTAATCCGCGAACTAAAGAATCTGAAGACCTAATTCCGTCATTCGTGCGTTAGAAATTTGAAGAAATGTGTGAAGAAAAGCCAAAAGATCGACCACTGTTACTGGGGTGCAGCTGTTTAATTCGAAACTAAAGAATCTGAAGATCTAAACCCGTCATTCGTGCGTTCAAAATTTGAAAAAATGTGTGAAGAAAAACTGCAATGTTTCATGACTAATTACAATGGTCCAATTTGAAAAGTGAAGAATAAATTTGAATAAAACCTCTCAGGTCCAAAGAAGTCAGTTCCAATACTAGAATAGATGTGAATAAAACCTGTAAGTGTTGATAGACCAAAATCGCTGGGGTATTGTTACGTTCGAAAACTGAAAACAAAACGAAGAACGAATGTGAAGAAAGACTGTCTGGATGCCAAAAGATCGACCACCGTTACTGAGGTGCAGCAGTTTAATTCGCGAACTGAAGAATCTGAAGACCTAAATCCGTCATTCGTGCGTTAGAAATTTGAAGAAATGTGTGAAGAAAAGCCAAAACATTGACCACTGTTACTGGGGTGCAGCTGTTTAATTCGAAACTGAAGAATCTGATGATCTAAACTCGTCATTCTTGCGTTCAAAATTTGAAGAAATGTGTGAAGAAAAACTGCAATGTTTCATGACCAATTACATTTCCTATAGTGTTTTTGTTCAATTTTAAAACTGAAGAATAAATTTGGATAGAAGCTCTCAGGTCCAAAGAAGTCAGTTCCAATAATAGAAGAGATGTGAATGAAAACTATAAGTGTTGATAGATCAAAATTACTGGGGTATTGTTACATTCGAAAACTGAAAACAAAACGAAGAACGAATGTGAAGAAAGACTGTCTAGATGCCAAAAGATCGACCACCGTTACTGGGGTGCAGCTGTTTATTTCGAAACTGAAGAATTTGAACCCGTCATTCGTGCGTTCGAAATTTGAAGAAATATGTGAAGAAAAACTGCAATGTTTCATGACCAATTACAATGTCTATGGTGTTTTTGTCTGTTTAATTCAAAACTAAAGAAGCTGAAGATCTAAACCCGTCATTCGTGTGTTCCAAGCTTGAAGAAATGTGTGAAGAAAAACTGTAAGGTTTCATGACCAAATACAATTTCTAGTGGTTTTGTCCAATTTGTAAACTGAAGAATAAATTTGGATAAACGCTCTCGGGTCCAAATAAGTTGTAAGTATTGTTACATTTGAAAACTGAAAACAAAATGAAGAACGAATGTGAAGAAAGACTGTCTAGATGCCAAAAGATCGACCACTGTTACTGGGGTGCAGCTGTTTAATTCGAAACTGAAGAATCTGAAGATATAAACCCGTCATTCGTGTGTTTGAAATTTGAAGAAATGTGTGAAGAAAAACTGTAAGGTTTCATGACCAAATACAATTTCTAGTGGTTTTGTCCAATTTGTAAACTGAAGAATACATTTGGGTAAAAGCTCTCGGGTCCAAATAAGTTGTAAGTATTGTTACATTTGAAAACTGAAAAGAAAATGAAGAACGAATCTGAAGAAAGACTGTCTAGATGCCAAAAGATCGACCACCGTTTCTGGGGTGCAGCTGTTTAATTCGAAACTGAAGAATCTGAAGATCTAAACTCGTCAATCGTGCGTTCGAAATTTGAAGAAACGTGTGAGGAAAAACTGCAATGTTTCATGACCAACTACAATTTCTAGTGGTTTTGTCCAATTTGTAAACTGAAGAATAAATTTGGATAAAACCTCTCGGGTCCAAAGAAGTCAGTTCCAATAATAGAAGACATGTGAATAAAAACTATAAGTGTTGATAGATCAAAATTACTGGGGTATTGTTACATTCGAAAACTGAAAACAAAACGAAGAACGAATCTGAAGAAAGGCTGTCTAGATGCCAAAAGATCGACCATTACTGGGGTGCAGCTGTTAAATTCGAATCTGAAGATCTAAACCCGTCATTCGTGTTTTCGAAATTTGAAGAAATGTGTGAGGAAAAACTGCAATGTTTCATGACCAATTACAATTTCTAGTGGTTTTGTCCAATTTGTAAACTGAAGAATAAATTTGGATAAAAGCTCTAGGGTCCAAAAAAGTCAATTCCAATAATAGAAGAGATGTGAATAAAAACTATAAGTGTTGATAGATCAAAATTACTGGGGTATTGTTACATTCGAAAACTGAAGAACAAATACGGCCTTTGATGATCTGAAGTAACTATTCAGTTCCAGTTTTTGAAGAAATGTGAAGAACGCACCGTTACACATTTTTGCGATTTTAGCTCATAAAAACGGTACTGTACGTGTTATGAGATCAATCATCAATACCAGGGTATCGGTTAATCAATCAGTAAACTGAAATCATCCGAAGAAGCAATTCTTCAATTCAAAAACTGAGACTAATGTAATGTAATAAAAACTTTTGAAAGTGTCAAATTTTGAAAATTGAAGATTGATGCATAAAATCTATGTGTTTACCAAGAGGTTCTTCGACAATATCGATGCCAAGTGGTAATTCTTCAATTCAAAAACTGAGAAAAATGTTATGTAATAAAAACTTTCCAAAGTGTTAAATTTTGAAAACTGAAGATTGATGCTTAAAAGCTATGTGGTTACCAAGAGATTTTTCAACTATATAGAAGCTAAGAGGTAAATTGCCAAAACGTCATCACTACTAGCATCGAGGTATTCTTCATCCATGTGAACAACTATCTGCGGAACTGAAGAAGTTGCCTAGAGGTGATTTGCCAAGCCATCATCACTTCTAGCAACGAAGTGATGATTCATTCGCCATTTCATGAAATTCATGAAAAATTCATGAATACATGAATGCAGGACACAATAAGTACTGCCAGAGAAATCTTCTTCGCCCTGGCCAAAAGCAGTCTGCAGAACTGAAGAAAATACCAAGAGCTAATTTACCAAGCCATCAGCACTACTAGCAATGAAGTATTCTTCAATCAGGTGAAAAATTCATGAATACATCAGGCGGACACAATCAGTACTGGCAGATAAATCTTCTTCGCCCTGACCAAAAGCTGTCTGCAGAACTGAAGAAAATACCAAGAGCTAATTGGCCAAGCCATCATCACTACTAGCAAAGAAGTATTCTTCGATTAGGGGAAAAATTTCATGAAATTCATGAGAAGTTCATGAATACATGAATGGCAGGACTCAGTCAGTCCTGGCAGAGAAATCTTCTTCGCCCTGGCCAAAAGCAATCTGCAGAACTGAAGAAAATGCCAAGAACTAATTTGCCAAGCCATCATCACTACTACCAACGAAGTATTCTTCGATCAGGTGAAAATTTCATGAAATTCATGAAAAATTCATTCGGATGTTATTCTACAGTTAAAGAGAAGATTCTGCAGTTGACAGATTATGAAGATACATGAAGAAATCTCGATGTGTTATTCTACTATCGCAAAACTAATATAGAAACATGAAGAAAACTCTTCCTCGAAAATCAGAGGGCCATTCTACAGTTGGCAGCTCATGAAGATACATGAAGAAATCTCGATATGTTTTTCTACTACCGCAAAGCTAAAATATAAACGTGAAGAAAACTCTTCCTCGAGTATCAGAGGATCATTCTACAGATGGCAGCTTATGCCAACTAAAGAAGAGATGTGAATAAAAGGCTGCCTCAATGCCAATTGATTATTCTTCAGTACCAGAGGGCCATTCTATAGTTGGTAGCTCATGAAGACACATGAAGAAACTCTCGATATGTTCTACTATCGCAAAACTAAAATTGAAACGTGAAGAAAACTCTTCCTCAAGTATCAGAGGGTCATTCTACAGTTGGCAGCTCATGAAGATACATGAAGAAATCTCGATATGTTTTTCTATTACCGCAAAGCTAACATATAAGCGTGAAGAAAACTCTTCCTCGAGTATCAGAGGATCATTCTACAGATGGCAGCTCATGCCAACTAAAGAAGAGATGTGAATAAAAGGCTACCTCAATGCCAATTGATTTCTTCAGTACCAGAGGGTCATTCTATAGTTGGTAGCTCATGAAGATACATGAATAAAATCTCGACATGTTCTACTATCGCAAAACTAAAATTGAAACGTGAAGAAAACTCTTCCTCGAGTATCAGAGGATCATTCTACTGTTGGCAGCTCATGAAGATACATCAAGAAATCTCGATATGTTTTTCTACTACCGCACAGCTAAAATATTAACGTGAAGACAACTCTTCCTCGAGTATCAGAGGATCATTCTACAGATGGCAGCTCATGCCAACTAAAGAAGAGATGTGAATAAAAGGCGCCTCAATGCCAATTGAGTATTCTTCAATACCAGAGGGTCATTCTACAGTTGGTAGCTCATGAAGATACGTGAAGAAAATCTCAATGTTCTACTATCGCAAAACTAAAATTGAAACGTGAAGAAAACTCTTCCTCGAAAATCAGAGGGTCATTCTACAGTTGGCAGCTCATGAAGATACATGAAGAAATCTCGATATGTTTTTCTACTACCGCAAAGCTAAAATATAAATGTGAAGAAAACTCTTCCTCAAGTATTAGAGGGTCATTCTACAGATGGCCTCTTATGCGAACTAAAGAAGAAACGTGGATACAAGACTACCACAACGCCAATTGATTATTCTTCAGTGCCAGAGGGTCATTCTACAGTTGGTAGCTCATGAAGATACATGAAGAAAATCTCAATATGTTCTACTAAAGCAAAACTAAAATTGAAACGTGAAGAAAAATCTTCATCAAGTATCAGAGGGTCATTCGACACTTGGCAGCTCATGAAGATACATGAAGAAATCTCGATATGCTATTCTACTGTCCCAAAACTAAAGAAGAAACGTAAACAAAAGGCTACCTTAAAACTAAGATTTATTTCTTCAGTACCAGAAGTTTTATATAGTACAACAATATTGGAAAATATACGAAGAATAACTATTTGGAAGTAAAAAATGTTATTCTACTTTTCCAGAACTATAAAACGAAAAGTGAAGAAATACCTTCCTTGGTACAAATGGGTTTTTCGAGATTCTACTCTTTCATCACTAAAAATAATAGTAGAGAATATGCTACCAGAATATCAATAAATTATTCTCTAGTACCAAGAGCACATTCTAGAGCTTATGACTATAAAACACGGCCTCAAGTTATATTTTTACTACAGTTCCAAAACTAAAGATGCCAGTAGAAAATTTTAATGCAATATCTACATCAGATATACTTACTACACTTCAAAACAATTCAACAAATTTTACGTTCTTCTTCAATATTTTGAAGAACGAAGTAGATAATTGAACTACTATCTAAAATAACATTTGCCATTTCAAAAAAACTTGAAGCAAATACTTTGAAGATCATTTTAAATATGAAAAATGAAGAACTTAAGAAACAAATGGTGCAACTTTCAGTAATCGTAAATGAAGATCTACTTGAAAAAATTTTCAATAATTCTTGAAAATCATCAAGAAATATGTAATTCAACATTTTCTAAAAGAACTACTTGAAAAATAATTTGACGAAATTTCCGTAATCAACTCAATTTTCGAACATCTTGAAACTGAAAAACTGAAGAAACAAATGGTGCAACTTTCAGTAATCGTAAATGAAAAACTACTTGAAAAATTATTCAATAATTCTTGAAAATCATCAAGAAATATGTAATACAAAATTTTCTAAACGAACTACTTAAAAAATAACAACTAAATTTCATTAATCAACTCAATTTTTGAACATCTTAAAACTGAAGAACTTAAGAAATAATTGGTGCAACTTGCAGTAATCGTAAATGAAGATCTACTTGAAAAATTATTCAATAATTCTTGAAAATCATCAAGAAATATGTAATACAAAATTATCTAAAAGCACTACTGAAAAATAATTTGACCGAATTTCCGGAATCAGCTCAATTTTCGTACATCTTGAAACTGAAGAACTTAAGAAACAAATGGTGCAACTTTCAGTAATCGTAAATGAAAAACTACTTGAAAAATTATTCAAAAATTCTTGAAAATCATCAAAAAATCTGTAATACAAAATGTTTTAAAAGAACTACTTGAAATACAATTTGACCAAATTTCAGTAATCAACTAAATTTTCGAAGATCTTGAAATTGAAGATCTTAAGAAATAATTGGTGCAACTTTCAGTAATCGTAAATGAAGAACTACTTGAAAAATTATTCAAAAATTCTTGAAAATCATCAAGAAATATGTAATACAAAATTTTCTAAAAGAACTACTGAAAAATAACTTGACCTAATTTCAATAGTAAATAATTAACTCAATTTCCGAAGATGTTGAAACTGAATAGTACAGAAACTATCGAAGCATTCCAAATTTTCAATGTTCTTGAACATGCTTAAAATAACTTTAAGCAATTTGACAAGGATCTATGCAATAAACGGTTCTAAAATGTTTCGTTTCTTCAACATTTGAAACTAATTTTCTGTACTTTGAAGTACTGTTATGTCATATGTTTCTTCAACATGTCAAATGTGTTTAAGACTAAGGTTAATAGCTTGCATTCCTCAAAATCTTTTGGCTTGTTCGAGAAATTTAAACATTTAGTTTCTTCAACATATTTAAATTTGTTCAAGAAACTGAAGCAATGTACAACATTTCAATTTCACCTTGCCTAATTATCCCGTTTCTTCAACCAACACATTTGAACATGTGAAGGCAGAGAAGTAATATTCAATAATTTAGAACCTATTTTGATTGAAATTTTCCAATTATTCAGTTTATTTTACGGGTTTGAATGTACAAAATACTAATCTTCAAAATCTCGAAACTTCCTGCCCGAATTATTCAGTTTATTGAACACGTTAAAACTTGTTCGACCCACTGATGCAATATACGAAATTTCGAATTACATTTTAGATTAATTCTTCTCTAATTATACAGTTTCTTCAACACGTTTGAACACTGAAGGCAGAGAAGTAATATTCAATAATTTAGAACCTATATTGATTGAAATTTTCCAATTATTCAGTTTCTTTGACGGGTTTGAATGTACAAAATACTAATCTTCAAAATCTCGAAACATTCTGCCCGAATTATTCAGTTTCTTGAACACGTTAAAACTTGTTCGGCCCACCGATGCAATATACGAAATTTTGAAGTACATTTTCGATTAATTCTTGCCTAATTATTCAGTTTCTTCAACATGTTTGAACATGTTGGATTCAGTGAAGTAATATTCAATAATTTAGAGCCTTTTTGGATTCAAATTGTCCAATTATTCAGTTTTTGATCGGGTTTGAATGTATCAAATGTTAATGTTAAAAATCTCGAAGCATATGCCTATTAATCCTGCCCGAATTATTCAGTTTCTTTAACGTGTTAAAACTTGTTCCAGCCACTGATGCTATATACGAAATTTAGTAGAACGTACATTTTCGATTGAATCTTGCCTAATTATCCAGTTTCTTCGACATATTTGTACATTTTGAAGGCAGTGAAGTAATATTCAATAGTGTAGAGCCCATTTCGATCTTCAACACGTTAAAACTTGTTCGAGCCACTGATGTAATAGATGCACTGATGCCGTGCTCGAGTTATTCAGTTTCTTCAGCATGTTTAAACATAAACACTGATGCATTATACGAAATTTTGAAGTACATTTTCGATTGAATCTTGCAAAATTGTCCTGTTTCTTCAACATGTTTGTACATGTTGTCGAAGAAAGTGAAGTACTGTGCAATAATTCGACATGTTTGTACATGTTGTCGAAGAAAGTGAAGTAGTGTGCAATAATTCGATGACTACTTCGATGGAAGCTCCCCAGTTATTCAGTTTCTTCAACATGTTTGAATATATATGGTAATGTTCAAAATTTTGATGCATCATATTATTCAGTTTATAAATCTAAGCACTGCTATGGTCAGAAGAATCTCAACTATATTAGTTCCTTCAACGTTGAATAAATTTTATGTGAATGTAAACACTTCTTCGAGTTGAAGAATCTCAAATCTGCCAATTTCTTCAAACAATAATAAAAATGTATAACGGTGTAAATAATTTGTACAAAAATATATTAGAACCTTTGTGATCAATTGAAGCTCATCACTATTCGCATATTTTGGCATTGAGTGTTTATAACAATAAAGTATCAACAGAAAGAAACAAATCTGACAGTATTAACTAATGTATTGTATTATAAACTACAAAATATGTTAAAAGTTGTTAGTTGAATAATCATCTCATTGAAGCATTTAAATATCATCACACGTTTTATTTTGTTATTCTCATTTTTTTTGTTATTCTAAAAGTATCTAGATCTCATCAATGGATTGGTGTAGGAAGCCAAAACAACAAAATTAGTATCTTGATACATCACAACGTTTGCAATAATTGAATAATCAATATTGTTTGGACTGAAATATTTTAACATAAATGTTATATTTTTGCAATGATTGTTAATCGAGATATTTGTAAAACACGTATAGAATAGTAATTTATTTATTAGTAATAATAGTAACCATTTATCAGGGTATTTTTTCTGTAACAAATTACCTTTTCATATGGACAAAAAGTATTTTCTATTGCAATGTATCCATTCAATGTATGTTTAACCAATGTATTCGTCAATCATTTAATCGTTTAATAACAACCATTTTACTACACTTACGTATTTAACCTCGTCCATTACTGTTGTATTAATCTGATTCTGTATTCTTGGAGGATGTTAATTTCTTGTTAGATTGAGCTGTAAACTGTATCAAATTAGTGACGTAAGTTGCATGTCTACCTGTATATATAGCTATAGTTTCTGCTCTCCCCCCTGTCCTATGTTGTAATTAGTAATTTGTAACTCCCATGTGATAAAAGTGACAGAAATGGGGAGGGGGCGAGTGCGCTCCATGGGTTCAAAATAACCTTTTATTTTATTATTAAATAACAGTGAACTGTGCATTAAATTATTTTTTATAAAAAAAATGTACATGCTAATTGTTTTATATATTCCCATGCCCAGTTTCCTATAAAATAAAATAAAATGTGTTGGTTTTTAAATATATATTTCAGTAAATAAGGAGGATTGTATGTTTTGAAGGTAATTAGAGCTGTTTTTAGTATTATTAGATCTGTTAGTCGAAGAGTCAAGTTGATATAGTCAATTTGGCACGATTTTATATCTAGTTTGCATTTTTATGTCCAGCTGAGGGCTCGATAGTACTAGTAAGTTAGTCGAGAAGTTGCTAAGCTAGTAGACCTGTTACGAACACAACGCAGCTATTGCCGAGACAATACAACTGGTATTATTATGATAATAGAGCTGTTACTAAGACAGCATTCAATAATTAGAGCTGCTGCGGTCTCATTTCAGCAGTTATCAAGAAAGTAGATCAGTTATTAATGCAATAGAGCTGTTACTAAGACAGTAAAGCTTCTATCAACAAGACAGTAGAGCTGTTTCTAGGACTAAGCCTGCTACTAATACAGCAGAGCTGTTAATAAGACATTACAGCTGATTCTAAAAAGGAGGAGAGCTGTTACTAGGACATTAGTCGTTAGTATCAATTAGAGCTGTTACCAAGAAAGTAGAGCTGTTATTGCTTCAATAAAACTGCTACCAAGATAGTGGTGTTACTAATACAGTATTCGTTTACAATAATTAGAGCAGTTGCGTTCTCATTTGAGCAGTTATCAAGAAAGTAGATCAGTTATTAATACAATAGAGCTGTTACTAAGACAGTAAAGCTACTATCAATAAGACAGTAGAGCTGTTTCTAACACTAGGCTTGCTACTAATAGAGCAGAGCTGTTAACAAGACATTACAGCTGATACTAATAAAGTAGAAGAGCCTTTACCGAACCATTACTTGTTTGCATCACTTACAGCTGTTCCCAAGAAAGTAGAGCTGTTATTGTTTCAATGAAACTACTATTAAAAGAGTGGTTTTACTAATACTGTATTCGTTAACAATAATTAGAGCTGTTGCGGGGTCTCATTTCAGTAGATATCTAGTAAGTAGATCAGTTATTAACGCAATAGAGCTGTTACTAAGACAGTAAAGCTTCTACCAATAAGACAGTAGAGCTGTTTCTAAGACTCAGCCTGCTACTAATACAGCAGAGCTGTTAATAAGACATTACAGCTGATGCTAATAAAGTAGAAGAGCTGTTACTAGGACATTAGTCGTTAGCATCAATTAGAGCTGTTACCAAGAAAGTAGAGCAGTTATTACTACAATAATACTGCTACCAAAATAGCGGTGTTACTAATACAGTATTTGTTTACAATAATTAGAGCTGTTACGGTCTCAATTGACCAGATATGAAGAAAGTAGATCAGTTATTAATGCAATAGAGCTGTTAATAAGACAGTAAAACTTCTTCCAATAAGATAGTAGAGCTGTTTTTAAAACTCAGCCTGCTACTAATACAGCAGAACTGTTAATAAGACATTACAGCTGATGCTAATAAAGTAGAAGAGCTGTTAGTAGGACATTAGTCGGTAGCATCAGTTAGAGCTGTTACCAAGAAAGTAGAGCTGTTATTGCTTCAATAAAACTGCTACCAAGATAGTGGTGTTACTAATACAGTATTCGTTTACAATAGTTAGAGCTGTTGCGGTCTCATTTGAGCAGATATCTAGTAAGTAGATCAGTTATTAACGCAAAAGAGCTGTTAATAAGACAGTAAAGCTTCTATGAATAAGACAGTAGAGCTGTTTCTAATACTAGGAATGCTACTAATACAGCATAGCTGTTAATATATCATTATAGCTGATAGGTACTAATAAAGTAGAAGAGCCTTTACTAAGACATTACTCGTTTGCATCACTTACAGCTGTTCCCTAGAAAGTAGAGCTGTTATTGCTCCAATAATACTGCTACCAAAATAGCGGTGTTACTAATACAGTATTTGTTTACAATAATTAGAGCTGTTACAGTCTCAATTGACCAGATATGAAGAAAGTAGATCAGTTATTAATGCAATAGAGCTGTTACTAAGACAGTAAAGCTTCTACCAATAAGACAGTAGAGCTGCTTCTAAGACTCAGCCTGCTACTAATACAGCAGAGCTGTTAATAAGACATTACAGCTGATGCTAATAAAGTAGAAGAGCTGTTACTAGGACATTAGTCATTAGCATCAATTAGAGCTATTACCAAGAAAGTAGAGATTTTATTACCATAATAAAACTGCTGCCAAGATAGTAGAGATGTTGCAATAATTATAGGTTATGGTCTCATTGGAGCAGTTTCTAAGAAAGCAAAATCTGTTATATGTGCAATACAGCCGTTATTATTGTCGGACAGTTACTACCAAAATCGTAGGGAGGTTACTAATACTGTACACTTGCTACTAAGGCAGTACACTTGCTACTAAGACAGTACAGTTGCTACTAAGACAGTACACGTGCTACTAAGACAGTGCACTTGCTACTAAGACAATACATTTGCTACTAAGGCAGTACACGTGCTACTAAGACAGTTCACTTGTTATTAAGACAGTACATTTGCTACTAAGACAGTACACTTGCTACTAAGACAGTAGAGCTGTTACTATAGCATTTTATGTGTTAGTAAAGCGGTTAAACTATTGCTAATGCACTTGATCTATTATTTAATCTGTCAAACTGTTACTATAATAATAGAATAGTTACAAATGTTACTAAGGCAATAGAACAGTTACAACTTTTAATAAAACAATAAAGTGGCAGTTACAGCATTGCAACTTACTGTAACATATCAGATTTTAGAGAGTATTGACTAGCAAGCTCAATATGTAGAGCTGTTAGCCGTGGTTTGATAAGACAGTAGATCTAATTCTAAGCCGTTAGAGCTTTTGCTAAAGATAAAATTCTAAGACATTTCACTTGCTACTAAGACAGTGCACTTGCTGCTACAAGTAGAGCTGTTACTAAAGCATTTTATGTGTTAGTAAAGCCGTAGAACTATTACTAATGCACTTGATCTGTTAGTAAATACGTCAAACTGTTACTATAGTAATAGAATAGTTACAAATGTTACTAAGGCAATAGAACAGTTACAACTCTAAATAAAACGATAGAGTAGCAGTTACAGCATTGCAACTTGGGGTAACACATCAGATTTTAAGAATTATTGACTAGCAAGCTAAATATGTAGAGCTGTTAGCCGTAATTTGATAAGACAGTAGATCTGTTTTTAAGCCATTAGAGCTTTTACTAAAGCTAAAATTCTAAGACATTTCACTTGCTACTAAGACAGTGCACTTGCTGCTAAGACAGTAGAGCTGTTACTAAAGCATTTTATGTGTTAGGAAAGCGGTTAAACTATTACTAATGCACTTGATCTGTTATGAAATCTGTTAAACTGTTACTAAATTAATAGAGTAGTTACAAATGTTACTAAGGAAATGGAACCGTTATAACTCTTAATAAAACGATAGAGTGGCAGTTACAGCTTTGCAACTTAGGGTAACATATCAGATTTGAAGGATTATTGACTAGCAAGCTCAATATGTAGATCTGTTGGCCGTAATTTGATAAGACAGTAGATCTGTTTCTAAGCCGTTAGAGCTTTTACTAGAGGTAAAACTCTAAGACATTTCACTTGCTACTAAGACAGTGCACTTGCTGCTAAGACAGTAGAGCTGTTACTAAAGCATTTTATGCGTCATTAAAGCTGTTAAACTATTACTAATGCACTTGATCTGTTATTAAATCTGTCAAACTGTTACTAAAGTAATAGAATAGTTACAAATGTAGCTAAGGCAATAGAACAGTTACAACTTTTAATAAAACAATAAAGTGGCATTTACAGCATTGCAACTTACTGCAACATATCAGATTTTAAGGATTATTGACTAGCAAGCTCAATATGTAGAGCTGTTATCCGTGGTTTGATAAGACAGTAGATCTAATTCTAAGCCGTTAGAGCTTTTACTATAGCTAAAATTCTAAGACATTTCACTTGCTACTAAGACAGTGCACTTGCTGCTAAGACAGTAGAGCTGTTACTTAAGCATTTTATGTGTCATTAAAGCTGTTAAACTATTACTAATGCACTTGATCTGTTACTAAATCTGTCAAACTGTTACTAAAGTAATAGAATAGTTACAAATGGTACTAAGGCACTAAGAATAGTTACAACTCTTAATGAAACAATAGAGGGGCAGTTACATCATTCCAACTTGGGGATATCAGATTTTAAGGATTATTGACTAGCAAGCTCAATATGTAGAGCTGTTAGCTGTGGTTTGATAATACAGTAGATCTGATTCTAAGCCGTTAGAGCTTTTACTAAAGCTAAAATTCGAAGACATTTCACTTGTTACTGAGACAGCGCACTTGCTACTAAGAAAGTAGAGCTGTTACTATAGCATTTTATGTGTTAGTAAAGCCGTTGAACTATTACTAATACACTTGATCAGTTAGTAAATCTGTCAAACTGTTACTATAGTAATAGAATAGTTACAAATGTTACTAAGGCAATAGAACAGTTATAATTTTTAATAAATCAATAGATTGGCAGATACAGCATTGCAACTTAGGGATAACAGATCTTACGGATTATTGACTAGCATGCTCAATATGTAGAGCTGTTAGCCGTGATTTGAAAAGACAGTAGATCTGTTTCTAAGCCGGTAGAGCTTTTACTAAAACTAATATTCTAAAGATTATTCAGCTGCTAACATTTACACTTACCAAGATATTTGTTCTGCGGTAATACCGTAGTAAATTAGAGCTGTTTTTATAAATGGTCATAATATACATTTGTCAGTTGTTTCTGAAATAATAGGATAGTAAATTTGACCTTTTTTTTATGTGTAGTGCAGCCTACTGGTATAATTAGTAGAACCATAATTAGATCAGTAAGTCCAGCAATATATCTTTGTAGTATGTAAGTATGTAATATCTTTGTTGTAAGTGTATAGCACTTAATTTATTTTATACGGTTTTAATACATGTTAAATGCATGATTAGACCTGTTATTGAAATCAGGACTGTTGGTTAATAGTAAATTCTTCGAGAACGTCATAATGTTTTTCAAGTAAATTAGAGCAATTCATAGAGCTGTTATTTGTAGTAAATTAGAGACTCTGTTAGAGCTATTATTTAAGCTAAGTTGCTAAGTAGTAGAGCCAGGCGTATCCTTTTTAACATACATTTTCGGTCACGATCTCATACAGCTGTTATTTGAAGAAAATTATATCTATTCAAAGAGCTGTTATTTTAAATTTATTAGAGCTGCTCATCGAGTTAGGTATTATTAGAGCTTGAGTTATCGCTAAAGAGTAAATCTGAGTTTAAGTATATCAATTGATTATAATATAGATAGAGTAGCTGCCTGTGAAGTTGTTATTAGAGCTGTGTTTTTACTAAATAGTAGAGCTGAGTGCAAGCATATTAACATGAATTATGTCACACTATTGGTGCTTTCCTTTCACGCAAAATCTCAGCTCATTTTGAGATTTATCACTTCCCTTTTATATGTTTTCGAAGTAATGGTTTCAAGAGGTAAACCAAAAAGTTATGTGGGAAATTTGCAGCCATTGTAAGTTCTAGTTTGATTTAACTATTAGGTTTCTAATTTTTACATAAGCACCAATGCCAATTTGCATTTGACAGTTCTCACTCACTTCATACTCAGTTAACTTGTGAAAGGAAAGCACCTTATTTTATCTGTTCTTTGAAGTCAATTAGAGCTGCTGGCAAAACAATGTGTATTAAAGTAATATAAAAGAAATAATAATAAATTAAAACTGGTAATAAAGCTGGCATTTTCGGTAAATTTGAGCTACTTTTATGATTCGTAGACCAATCATTATTCATTACCAATGCAAATGGGTACCAATTGTTTATCGTCGTTTAGAATAATTGTCGCTTTAAGTAAATAAGTTTAAGTAAATTGAAGCCAATTAGAGTTGCTTGCAAAGCATATGTTGAAATAAATTAGAACTTGTAATAAAGCTGGCATTTTAGGTAAATTAGTGCTACTTTTGAGATTCCTAGACTAATCATTATTTATTACCAATGCAAATGGCTACCAATTGTTTATCGTAGTTTTCAATAGTAGTGGGGCTATAGGAGTTCGGGGCCATTTCCCCATAGGAAGTACATGGGCCGATTTTTCGCTACTTACTTCCGGTCGAGCGAGCCGTTGCGTGTATGTTGGGCTGCCTAACATCTGCGCTGTACCCTCAACCCCTTACGATATCATCTTGTGCCCCTCCGCCCCTCAGCCCCTCACGATATCCTCTTTTAAACAGCTTTAAATAGCAAGGTTGTGTTGATGATGCAAAATCAGCTGTCTAAAAGAGGATATCGTTAATGGCTGTGCGGCTGTGGGGCGGCGGGGCGGAGGGGCGGAGGGGCGGAGGGACACAAGAGGATATCGTGAGGGGCAACTTGGAGGCAATAATTTCAGATATCTATTTTTATCGTTGGAGTTGTTTACTCATGTAAGTAAACAAATCTAATAAACATTAAAATCTAATATCTAAAACTGTATAAACTACCACTTCCTTATTTAAAAAAAATAGCACTAACGTTACACGCATTCGTCTTTATTTCACTGGTTTGAGCTACATAAATTTGCAACAGATACCATTAAAATGTGCAACTAAATGAGGCCCGAGTTAAATACAGTGTAGATGACGAGTATAAAGGGCAATGGGATTGGTAACTCAATCGGCAGGAATCTTGGGCCTAAGACGGCCACTGTGAGCATCCAGTGATTAATGGCGCAGCCACCAAGAACTTTGACTGCCTCTACCAGTGTGCCAGGCAAACCGTAGTTGAACACCGCTTCGACAGACAGCTCCTCAGCAGATGTGGGCAGCACCACCTAAAATCGTAAAAGCGAAAACATACAGATTCTGCAATTCTTCTTATTTTATGAACTCGGATTTCGTGAAACCAAATTCAAAATTTTGAAATTATCAGCCAAGATTTTGGGAACTTTGGTACTTTGAACTGTAATTTTGCACTAACGCATTTGTCAATGTGTTCAAAATGTATAATGACAATTATAATAATTTGCATAGTGATATTATATTCTTTTGGTGTAAATTAAGTTTACAGCGAATCAGAAGGTGTTAGTTGACTTGAACATTACCTGCAGGAACAGGAAGGTGAACAACAGCAAGGTCTTCATCATCTCGGCGTCGAAGTAAGTCTGATAATGGCAGCACGTACCAGTGGATCGGTCGCGAAAGGCACCATCTTATCTGGCGATTCGCGCATAAATTTGACTTTTAAGCAGGACGTCGCTCATTAGCTGTGCCGGAATCGTTATCAGCCCTCCATTTCCCAGACTGAAATGGAAATAGCAAAGGCAATCGCATGAATCCATTTCCATGAATCTAGAATCTGTGAAGGTCATAGCTATGATGTCAGCCGCATGATGGTTTTGGACCACAAATGTGGAGCTTTATAAATTTATACATGAACATGAATTTTTAAAAATACCTTCCATTTTGCTAATATCTGTAGCCATTTTAGCAATAATAAGACTATCGGCATCGAGATTGGACCGTTCGTTTAGAAGTTTAATTTTAACAGCCCTTTTTTGCTTTTTTTTTAAATTTCACAACTTTGAGGGCGGATATCTCGAGAACCGCTGAGGCTAGGAGGCTGAATGTGTGCTCATTGGAATCGGGAGGGTCCAATTAGTCTAGGCATGTGTCTCTAAGGTAATTTGAAGCAACTCGAAAAATCGCGATTTTTCGGATTTTTATTTTAGTCAATTTGATCGGAAAATCGTCGATTTTACGTTTTGCCATCTGGGTGCTCTACCAAGCGGCACATTTTCAAATCTTTTTATGGGAACTTAGCCCCGTACATGGCGCATATTTTGAGCACTCGTCCATTCTCGTACTCCCACAACTCCCCGAGTTATCTCGCTTTTCGTGAAAAAAGTACGTTTTTTTGAAAAATATTTCTCTCTTCTTAAGACCCCCCTGTACAAATGCCATCGCCTACGGGGCCCACTATGGCTCATTGTGCTTGTATTTGGGCCATCTATGGCCCCTCAAAATTTCGTCCGAATCGGTTGAGGCGTTCTCGAAATGGAATTTCATCGAGATGGCAAAAAACGCGGCATTTTCGAAAATTTCGAAAATAAAAACGTCTTTGTAAGTATATCAAGTGTGGTCTGGTATGAACCGTATGGCTCCTCTGAATCGAATGAGACTATCGGCATCGAGATTGGACCGTTCGTTTAGAAGTTTATTTTTAAAAGCCCTTTTTTGCTATTTTTTTTAATTTCCCAACTTTGAGGGCGGATATTTCGAGAACCGCTGGGGCTATGAGGCTGAATGTGTGCTAATTGGAATCGGGAGGGTCCAATTAGTCTGGGCATGTGTCTCTAAGGTAATTTGAAGCAACTCGAAAAATCGCGATTTTTCGGATTTTTATTTTAGTCAAATAAAAACGTCTTCGTAAGTATATCAATTTTATTTTAGTCAATTTGATCGGAAAATCGTCGATTTTACGTTATGCCATCTGGGTGGTCTGCCAAGCGGCACATTTTCAAATCATTCTACGGGGAGTTAGCCCCGTATATGGCGCATATTTTGAGCGCTCGTCCATTCTCGTATTCCCAACGTTAGCAATAGTTTGATCTTTGAGCTATTGGAGAAGACATCTGTAATTATTGTTAGCAAGAACGTAAAAGTTTTAATTGATACAAACGTTTGAACAAAACCTATGATTTAATAAAAAAGCAATTTTAAAATTTTGCATTGCATTGCTAATTTTGTTTGTAGCAACGATTTTAAATTCATCCAACTATCAAAAAATTCCCAATTTTCTTCTTGCATCTAGTGTGGTACTCATATTCATCTAATCTAAAATGGCTGAGCATCAGAATTTCAATATTTGTTCGAATAAGTTTCAAATTGAGGAATAAGACATTGCTAATAAAGCAATTAATACTTCTAGTGAGATGATAAATATGGAAAACTTTTCGTGAATTTTGAGTGTTTTGGTCGTCAAGTAACACGAAGCGATTATACGTTGCATACATTTAAACAAATTGGATGCTAATGAAGCAAAGCCCGAAATTATTCGCTTACGTTATGTTGGCGAAGAAGCGATTGGGAGGTGATAACGAAGCCAGTGCTTGCCAAACTCTTGAACCGTCTAGGTCGCCATTGGTGGGTGCGTTTTGCTTGGCCAAAAATTTTTGGTACTGCCTTCTGCAATATAAACGCGAAGAGCTTGACGTCGCGTTAGTAGATTAGTAGAATGCGAGCTGTGACGTTGCTTTTGGTGTTGGCGCTCGCCTCTGCGGTAATTGAAGATCTTAAGGGGTGGTGACCAGGGGGGTGTTTTAATCCTTTTTGTATCCGTAGGCACGAGCCCAGGATGCCGCCCCCACGACTGCCGTTGCTGCGCCTGCAGACGAAGGCGAGGAGCCGAACGGGTGCCTCTTGAACATCCTCATCATCATGCAGGGATTCATGTTAGGCGCGGTCTCCCTGTACTACTTCTTCACCATCATCATGAGCCTGTACCTGCAATGCCTGGTGATGGCCTTTGCTAGCCAGTACCTCGCTATGCTAAATCTGCAGTTCATCACACAGATGGTGACCACCGGTTTGTTGGCCGTGGCCTTCATGTTGCCAACAGCCCTGGTCGCTTCTGTTGGAACAACGGTGCAGGACGTGACCAGGCCCCTCGTGAACCTTCTTGACCCAATTCTCGGCCCCGTCCTCAATCCGGTTCTCCAACCACTTGGTCGAGTCGTCAACTCAATATTAAGCCCATTACGTGATCCTTTGAGCACCCTTTTGGGGTCTAACGGTCTAACAGGGATTGTGCTGCAACCAGTAGGGCAATTAGTCGGTAGTGTACTGGGTACAACTACGAATGTAGTCAATGCTCTACCCATTGTCGGCACTGTTACTTCACCACTAACTCAAGTGGTAAGTGGTGCAGGCTTGGGTGTTGCTGGCACTCTAGGGTCAGGTGTTACCGGTATTGTCGGTGGCTTGTTTGGTTAGGTTGTTAACACCAATGCCCAGCACTTTTAACGTTGCACTGTAACTAATTCCCCAAATAAAGCAACTTTTACTCGTCCATTTTATTACTTGTCCATTTTATTACCCACATCCGCTTATCCATTCCCATGCATTGCAAATAAACACCCGAAACCAGTGAAGGTACCGAAAATCAATATTATGGGTCAATTATCACACGCAACATAATCTAAGATTTCCAACGATCAATTCTTCAAGACTCAACGCCAAGCCAACAAAAAAAGGATCATTGCAGCAGCCCAACGTGTGGGTTAAATAACTATGAGGCACGAGGAGAGGTCACGAGAGGATTTCCAAAATACAACGCGCTAAAAGGTTAGGTTAGGTTGGGTTAGGTTAGGTTAGGTTAGGTTTGGTTAGCGTTAATCTTCGATAACTAATTTCTGAAGCCCAAAATAACCATGTCAAAGATACAAACTAAAGTTTTGTGTACGAAACCATTTTTTTATGTATGATGGCATTGTGCAATTCGAGAATGGTAAGTAGAGTCAGAATAAGTATCCAGAAAACACCAAAAGACGTCCTGAAACGACAATAATAATTACAACGTCTTTAGACCATTTGTTACACATGTATACATATTTCTTATTATCCATACCCGGAAATTTTGATTTTGAACTTAAAAATTACATTATAGAATCCTGGTTTGGATGCAGAAATCCCATGCCCAAGAGGGGTATGCCGAAACATGTTTTCTAAACATGGTCAAAGCTTTGATTTCGGTCTCAAACATTTAATTATAACGTCCTAGTTCGGATGTATGGAAGAATATTGAAGGTTTCATGCGTAGTTAGAATAACTAATGTGGAAGTGATGAGAAGGATGAAAAAGGAAAATAAATTAGTACTGACACTCAAAAGAAAAAAAACATATATAGGACATATTAAGAGAGGAAAAAGGTATTACCTACTCCAGGTCATAATGCAGGGGGAAATTAAGTGAAGGAGACACAGGAAGGAGACGAAATTCATAGCTAAGGAACGTCAACAGACGTCCTAAAATGATAATAGTTATAATGGCTTAGGCCATTAATAGGGTTGCTCACCTTTGTCAGTTACCATAATTCAACGGGAGCTGGTATTCATAAATTTATTGAAAAGGAATTGGAATTAAGGAAAATACCAATCTCCAAATGTATCGCTGTATAAACTGATGGAGCAGCCTACATGCAGGGATCATATAAAGGTTTAGTGTTTAGTCGAAAATTTCGAAAATTAAAACGTCTTCGTAAGTATATCGAGTGTGGTCTAGTATGAACCGTATGACTCCCCTAAATCGAATGAGACCATCGGCATCGAGATTGGACCGTTCGTTTAGAAGTTTAATTTTAATAGCTCTTTTTTGCTATTTTTTTAAATTTCCCATCTTTGAGGGCGGATATCTCGAGAACCGCTGGGGCTAGGAGGCTGAATGTGTGCTCATTGGAATCGGGAGGGTCCAATTAGTCTAGTCATGTGCCTCTAAGGTCATTTGGAGTAACTCGAAAAATCGCGATTTTTCGGATTTTTTTTTTTTAGTCGATGTGATCGGAAAATCATCAATTTTACGTTTTGTCAACTGGGTGCTCTACCAAGCGACACCTTTTCAAGTCTTTTTATGGGGACTTAGCCCCATATGTGGCACATATTTTGAGCACTCGTCCATTCTCGTACTCCCACGACTCCCCGAGTTATCTCGCTTTTCGTAAAAAAAGTACTTTTTTTTGAAAAATATTTCTCTCTTCTTAAGGCCACCCTGTACAAACGCGATCGCCTAAGGGGGCCCACCATTTCTAATTGTGCTTGTATTTGGGCCCTCTATGACCCCTCCAAATTTCGTCCGAATCGGTTGAGGCGTTCTCGAAATGGAATTTCATCGAGATGGCAAAAAACGCGACATATTCGAAAATTTCGAAAATTAAAATGTTTTCCAAAGTATATCAAGTGTTGTCTGGTATGGACCGTATGACTCCCCTGAATCGAATGAGACTATCGGCATCGAGATTGGACCGTTCGTTTAGAAGTTTAATTTTAATAGCCCTTTTTTGCTATTTTTTTAAATTTCCCAACTCTGAGGGCGGATATCTCGAGAACCGCTGGGGCTAGGAGGCTGAATGTGTGCTCATTGGAATCGGGAGGGTCCAATTAGTCTAGCCATGTGCCTCTAAGGTCATTTGGAGCAACTCGAAAAATCGCGATTTTTCGGATTTTTGTTTTAGTCGATTTGATCGGAAAATCATCGATTTTACGTTTTGTCAACTGGGTGCTCTACCAAGCGACACATTTTCAAATCTTTTTATGGGGACTTAGCCCCATATGTGACGCATATTTTGAGCGCTCGTCCACTCTCGTACTTCCACAACTCCCCGAGTTATCTCGCTTTTAGTGAAAAAAGTAGGTTTTTTTGTAAAATATTTCTTTTTTCTAAAGGCCACCCTGTACATTCGCGATCGCCTAAGGGGGCCCACCATGGCTCATTGTGCTTGTATTTGGGCCCTCTATGACCCCTCCAAATTTCGTCCGAATCGGTTGAGGCGTTCTCGAAATGGAATTTCATCGAGATGGCAAAAAACGCGACATTTTCGAAAATTTCGAAAATTAAAACGTCTTCCAAAGTATATCAAGTGTTGTCTGGTATGGACCGTATGACTCCCCTGAATCGAATGAGACTATCGGCATCGAGATTGGACCGTTCGTTTAGAAGTTTAATTTTAATAGCCCTTTTTTGCTATTTTTTTAAATTTCCCAACTTTGAGGGCGGATATCTCGAGAACCGCTGGGGCTAGGAGGCTGAATGTGTGCTCATTACAATCGGGAGGGTCCAATTAGTCTAGTCATCTGCCTCTAAGGTCATTTGGAGCAACTCGAAAAATCGCGATTTTTCGGATTTTTTTTTTAGTCGATTTTAACGGAAAATCATCCATTTTACGTTTTGTCAACTGGGTGCTCTACCAAGCGACACCTTTTCAAATCTTTTTATGGGGACTTAGCCCCATATGTGGCACATATTTTGAGCACTCGTCCATTCTCGTACTCCCACGACTCCCCGAGTTATCTCGCTTTTCGTAAAAAAAGTACGTTTTTTTGAATAATATTTCTCTTTTCTTAAGGCCACCCTATACAAACGCGATCGCCTAAGGGGGCCCACTATGGCTCATTGTACTTGTATTTGGGCCCTCTATGACCCCTCAAAATTTCGTCCGAATCGGTTGAGGCGTTCTCGAAATGGAATTTTATCGAGATGGCAAAAAACGCGACATTTTCGAAAATGTCGAAAATTAAAACGTCTTCCAAAGTATATCAAGTGTGGTCTGGTATGGACCGTATGACTCCCCTGAATCGAATGAGACTATCGGCATCGAGATTGGACCGTTCGTTTAGAAGTTTAATTTTAATAGCCCTTTTTTGCTATTTTTTTAAATTTCCCAACTTTGAGGGCGGATATCTCGAGAACCGCTCGGGCTAGGAGGCTGAATGTAAGCTCATTGGAATCGGGAGGCTCCAATTAGTCTAGCCCTGTGCCTCTAAGGTCATTTGGAGCAACTCGAAAAATCGCGATTTTTCGGATTTTTGTTTTAGTCGATTTGATCGGAAAATCATCGATTTTACGTTTTGTCAACTGGGTGCTCTACCAAGTGACACATTTTCAAATCTTTTTATGGGGACTTAGCCCCATATGTGACGCATATTTTGAGCGCTCGTCCACTCTCGTACTTCCACAACTCCCCGAGTTATCTCGCTTTTAGTGAAAAAAGTAGTTTTTTTTGTAAAATATTTCTTTTTTCTAAAGGCCACCCTGTACATTCGCGATCGCCTAAGGGGGCCCACCATGGCTCATTGTGCTTGTATTTGGGCCCTCTATGACCCCTCCAAATTTTGTCCGAATCGGTTGAGGCGTTCTCGAAATGGAATTTCATCGAGATGGCAAAAAACGCGACATTTTCGAAAATTTCGAAAATTAAAACGTCTTCCAAAGTATATCAAGTGTAGTCTGGTATGAACCGTATGACTCCCCTGAATCGAATGAGACTATCGGCATCGAGATTGGACCGTTCGTTTAGAAGTTTAATTTTAATAGCCCTTTTTTGCTATTTTTTTAAATTTCCCAACTTTGAGGGCGGATATCTCGAGAACCGCTCGGGCTAGGAGGCTGAAGGTGTGCTCATTGGAATCGGGAGGGTCCAATTAGTTTAGGCATGTACCTGGAAGGTCATTTGGAGCAACTCTAAAAATCGCGATTTTTCGGATTTTTATTTTAGTCGATTTGATCGGAAAATCGTCCGTTGTATTCAAAAAGTTGTAATCAATAACATGAGTTTTGCATCAAAAGTATTTTAATTTATGCTGTAAAATTGCAATAACACAAACCTATTTGCCCAAATTTTAAGGATGTTCCTCCACCTTACTTTTCAAAAATTTTGAGAGCACCCCAGAGAGACCCAAGAAAACCCATAAAGTAGCACGATCAACACATCAGACCGCCGTTATACACTTCCCAGATTCTGACGAAAATAATCTGGAAGTACTCCCTGTAGGTGCACGTCCAGAAGTTGCTCTGGAGCTGGATGTGCCTGCAGAGCCTTGGGCCATTCACCAATATCCAGGAGCAAGGGTCTCTCAGCCTCTTCGGCTCCCTTATCCAGATCGGGTACAAGTTGAGGATGAAGGGCCGACATCCACAGCGCCTGAGGATCACCGACCTGTAGTCGACCAGGTCATCGCGATAGTCTTTGCCCAGGACCGCTTCGGCTGTAGGAGACCTCTGGTTTACCCACGGCTGGAACTCGGACAGGCTCTCGTTTATCCTGAAGGAGTTCGTTTCGTATTCCTTATAATATTGCTCGTACTCGACCATCACCTCGTTCCTCCTGGCCCTGCACCTGCAGTAGTCGTTGAAGGTGTCGTAGCATCGCTGTCCCTGGATGTGGTATATCTGAAAGATGGAAAGTTTGTAAGATAAGAGAAGCATTGGGTTGTCGTGGGGATGGTAATTAGCCATAGCAATACGAAAAGGTTGATGTTGAATAAACAGAAGACACAAACAAACAAACATCACGAGGCGTGTTATTGCATATTACTGTTATTCCTTTGATTTACAGGGTATGTCCAATAAAGTAGATAGGCTAGGACAGCTCTGGACCATTTTCCCATAAGGTTTACATTGGGGAGGTGAGGGGGGTCTAAATTCACTTTACTTGCGGTCGGGCTAGTCGTTGAATTCGTCCCTTATCAATTCAATAAGTAACGGGACTGATTTGGAATTCGGAATATCGGAATCAATTGCAGTGTCAATGACTTAACAATAATTTGCACCTGATTTCAATCCATTAGGCAATTTAGTATTGCCAAACTTCACGGTAGCTTGAATTCGTTAGGCGTTTATGCATCAAACGTAACCAAATATACGACTTGAGTCGTACTCGTGCTCAAGTACGGACTATAGATACGGGCCTTAAAATCTGATTTCTAAGAATTCATAGTTATCTGAACTTTAGATCTGTTTTCAAAGAATTCACAATAGAACTCTGAATTGAAAAACTTCGTTTAGGCCAGAATTTAATTTGTACGACACTTACCTGCACGATGAGCACCAGGAAGACTAAGAAGTTTCTCGAAGCCATTGTGAACTTCTGTGGTGCTCTGCAATTCGTCCGCCTCCTTTATACTAAATCCTTATCAGAATTTGCATAAACGTTCGTTTTGCAAAATGGAAATCGTTGGAAATGTATGTTTTATTATCTCTTTTGTAGATTGCAGCGTATATCTTAAGCCATGAAAACAATAAGTGTAATCGTTCAAATGCAAAGTAGTTATTTACAAAATAAAATTAATACGCACTAACTAAAATGCAACTGATATCAGGTGATAAAAAATGGCATTGGTGCCAATGATGATGCCATTTTTGTACTTGTAATTATTTTGTACTATTGTGTTATTTTGGAAATTGGGGATTATTTTTGAATGTCGTCATTGCTGTACTGCGCAGTAAGTTATTCAAATTCAACTTTTAATTTTAGTGATAATTGCACGCTCCACTACAATTTGCTAATTTTCATATTCGCTTTGTTTCAGTAGCTATCTAAATAAATGTAAGTTCACTGTGCCCAGGTAAACGCGATTAGTGAATGCTTAATTAATTTTAAATTGTCAGTTATTAATTTGTTATTTTTCCAAGCAATATTCAATGTAAATTCCCAATTTCGTTAAAAATTGCGATCGAAACAATAAAAAACAACACTTTTTTATTGGATTGCATTATAAGAAAGTATTTTTCGGTATGAAAATCTGGACGAAAACCCCATCATTTTGTCCAAGACCATGGTTGCTAGGTAACGGTCTTTTTCGTTCTAACCCGAAAAATATTTTTCGGCATCAAAAATTACAAAAATCAATGGTTGATTAATTTATAAATTTGGCGGTATCAAAATCTTTGATATGCCCTTTTATAAACTTCTTTTGGTTTTTGCGGAAGCAACTCTACCGAAACATAAAAAAACTATTTTGGGCCATATTTCAGCCAAATTTTGGTGTTGAGTTTTGGTTGTGTATTATTGTTTATATTTCTTTATATTATTTTTTGTATTATGTTTTATACTTTATTATTGTTTTAGTATAAGTTCAATATACTTTTGCCGAAACTTTTGCTAAATTTGTCGTTTTTGTGCATATAATAAAAAAAAAAACAAATTGTACCCCATCTATAGTTTTAGCATAATTTGCATCAAACATCATTAGAGCAACATAATATAACTAAGTTTGCATGTTTTTCTCACTATTTCAGATAGGTTTTAATTGTTCAATTTTGCTCAAACTTCGCATACTTATTAAATATTGGTAATAGGTAATATGTAATGGTTAGGTTAGATTAGGTTTTAGTTGTTCAATTTTGCTCAAACTTCACAGACTTATTAAATATTCGTAATAGGTAATAGGTAATGATTAGTAATAATAAATTATTACTAACTAATGAAAAATAAAATACGATAGACCTTTTATATTTGATTTTAAAATGAATAATACAAAGTTTGTTCTATCCCTAATTTTTCAACAATTTTCATCCATTGTATCTTTAACAAATTTTGCATTTTTTTGCAAGGTTTAGTTGTTAAATTTTGCTCAAACTTCACACACTTATTATATATTGGTAATAGGTAATAGGTAATGGTTAGTAATAATTAATTATTACTAGCTAATGGAAAATAAAATACGAAACACCTTTATATATGATTTAAAAATGAATAAAACATAGTTTGTTCAATCCCTAATTTTTCAACAATATTCATCCAATATCACTTCAGCAAATTTTGCACATCTAGAGAAAAGCTCAATATGGTGTTAAGATTTAGTTCATCAGTTTGGATTTCACTTCGTATTCATTATTTATATACTAAGATTGATTAGAAAATGCTAGAATTGAAATTCAGTACATCTATAGTTTTTTTTTTCAAAATATGCCTCTGGATACTGGCACTATCCTAATTTGTCCAATTTTCAATTGCCGCACACAAAATATGCCAATATTTCCAACTCAAATTTGTTAAATTTTCTACTATAACTGTCCAAATTTGTTCCACAGGTTCCACAGGAATCCCTCTACATCTATCAATGTTATGGATCCAAGTATGAGAATGTAAAAAACTGTCAAATTTTCAATTACATCTGTGCATATATTTTACATTTTCACTTTGAAATGACAAACTCAGCCAAGTTTCAAATTTGCTTTATTTGTAAAATTTTGAAGTGAAACTTTCCAAATCTGACAATCTTTCAAATGAAACTTTCCAAATCTTTCGAAACATTTTCAACTTCAATCATCGCTGATGATGCCAAATTTCTCAAATAACTCTTTAGATTTATATATATTTTTTAACGAAACTGTCCTAGTATGTCAAATTTTCAATTGCAAGTACATATATTTTACTCTATCTAAAGCCAGTGGACCTATAAAAATTTGAAAAATTCGTTGAGTTTTTAGTTGTTATTTGAATAAAACTGCGCATTTATGTTAAATATGCTGTGTATGATGATGATAATGATGATGATACTGTAAAAAATGGTAACATCCAAATACACAGTATACAGTTTTTTTAACTATTTTCAATTTAAGTCATTGGAGCAATACCTTATAGGACACCTTTCTTGAAAATGTCAATTCGGTTGAGTTTTACTTGACTAATTTAGCTAAATAAATAAATGTTAGAAATATTAGACTGATATGCTGAAATAAATGTGTAAAATAGTAACAAAGTAATAAATAAAAGTAAGTAAAATTAAGTTAAAAGTAAAAGTAATAAGTAATAAATATACAAATAAATTAGTAACAATAAAAATAAAAAATTAGTAGTCCTTTTACTGAATAATAAAATGTGTTCAAATTGATTAGTAAAATTATTCAATGACGCATTACTAGCCATGGTTCGGCCACGAGTTTATGTTTATGAAGGTATAATAGTAGTTACAGTTACGAAAGTATTGATTTTTTTTACTCCAAAATCGATCTATTACAACTGTTAATTATTATATCTTGTTAAAATCTTCTATATTGAGTGCATGGGCCTCATTTGCCTATTTTCCTCTATTCTCACCTGTCTCTAGCATTTGTGGTGATCGTTCCCATCTTGGGTTAACAGTATAAAGAGATAGGTATTTTTTTCTTAAACGTTGTAAATTGAGATTTAAATTCGATATTAGCTTTGAACAATTAAATTATTAGCAGTAAGAGAGTAGTTTTTCTTCTTAGTAGTAAGAGAGTAGCAAGTATTGGCATGTATTTACTAAAAATGGCTTATTAGCAGTGATATTTCATTCAAAATAAAATGATTAGTAGTAACATTTTAAGTTAAGAATATTCTGTAAAGCAAGTAAATTATTATATTATAAAATAAATAAAATAAGTAAGGAGTTAGACACATCTTAGTATAGTTTTACTATACATTAGATTTATAGGTAGTAGCAGCTGAGCATTTTTTGGCAATACGTTTAATTTTAAATAGCATTATTAACATTTACATTGCTTTGGAATTCTTTATTATTCATATTAATTTTAACTCTTCGAACGCCCCTGGTATGTGCGAAGTTCATGATGAAGTTGCTTCTCAAATATAGTGTCATCATTGCACGATAGATGGCTGTCATATATTTTGAAACTTGAATTTGTGTTTTTATTCATTATCTACACAAAAAAAGCAGCTTTAACACGTGATTCTTAAATTTTATGCAATTTTAATAGCGATGATTCATAAATTTAAATTATATTTTAAGTAAGCATTTGTTTTAAAAAAATTAAAGTTAGCATTTGTTTTAAACATTTTACACAGTTGATTAGTGAATTTTTGGGCATTGCCTTAATTGGTTATATTACAATCAAAGCTATAAGGTGTAATTGTACTTCAGGGAAGCTTTTTTATACCTTTTTGGTCAATAAATTTTTATTTTAAAGTGGAATGAAGAAGTGAGGTTGTGTTGGGGCAGTTGTTTTGAAACTTTTGTAACAGCTTTTTACCATATTTTTAGCTCATTTTAAATCAAAATCAATTCAGTTATCTTTAGAAATACGTTTTATTAACCAATTACAGCTCTCTGAATGCATATAAATCAATATTTCATACTTTATTCTGCAAAAAAGATTTAAGTGAGGTTGTAGCTGTTTAGAAGAGTTCACATTTTTACGCTCATTTATGAATTATCGTTAATAGACATTAAATATTATTACTGAATACGCCTGTGATTATTATATATTGTCCTGACTGCTGCTCCACGTTTACCTCTGTAAATTCTCTAACAGTTAAACGCTCATTCAATATGTAGACTAATTATAAGTTCTCATCAAGTTTAAAGCTCGTGTAAATACTATATGTAGTCGTGGATATAAGTTTTTGCAAAATATAAAGCAGTGGATTTTGTAAATATGAGTGCGGACACAGTGGAAAACTTTTTTGGTGTATACCTCTTGTACTGCAAGAACCCAAAGTACATAGGAAGGACGTATATCGGCTATACAGTGGACCCCAACAGACGAATCAAGCAGCATAACAAGGGCAAGCATGCCGGAGGCGCTTGGAAAACCAGCAACCGAGGACCATGGTAAGTTTAAATCGGACAAAGTTTACTAACAGTACTATCGTTTAACGTTCAAAAAATCTCCATATGATGGCCAAATAAAGACTTATGTGGTGGTTGAGCTTGTTTTGCAGGACTAGTTAGAATGGATTCTTCAGACGGTAATTAATTAAAGATTATTAATAAATATATAATTAAGGATAGTCTTTGGCAGACTAGACTAGATGTGATAATTTTCTGTATGTTGCAGCTAACCCAGAAAATTGTATGATCATGAAATATTGCTTTTTATTCATTAAATTAAACTTTCATCGCGGATTGTAACCAAAATACGAATCATCTTTAAAAATATTCTATATTTCATGCTGAATCATAACGGAAACCTTCAAAGTTTTCATTATTTTCTAGGTCTATGGTGATGATAATCCACGGGTTTCCGAATGACATAGCGGCGTTGCGGGTGGGTAATCGGTTATGCGCCCTTGGCCGGTCTTCTGAAATCGTTTTCTTTTAGTTTGAGTGGGCCTGGCAGCACCCTCAGCGCTCCCGCCGGCTGAACCACGTCAGCAAGAAGAAGGCACGCGAGAAAACCTACGACTTCTGCCTGAGGGTGCTCTCGGAGATGCTGCGGGTCGGGCCTTGGAATCGCCTCCCACTGACGGTCCGCTGGCTGGACGAGGACTTCACTAGAGATTTCCCCGTAAGCATAAAGTATTGCGGGGACAGCTTTTAATTTTTAAATAGTAATGGAACGATATTTATACCATTGGCACCTGTGGTCATATTTATATGACATTGACAGTCAAAATATATGACCACTACACAAGGAAACCATCCAATTATGTCCATTTTTTAGGTGGACAAGCTGCCTCCGCTCCACATGCCTATAATTCACGGTTCGGTGGTGAGCAAAAAGCTGCTCAAAACACAGGAGAGCCCGATAAAATCGGCGCCCGGTCTGCTGGAACTTTGTGGTCTGTGCAGTGGACCGTTCGGTGGGAGAAAGGTTCTGTGCGTGGACCCGAAATGCGACCTCGTTGCTCATGTGGCTTGCCTCGCAAGGTGGTACTTAGTGCCCGGCGAGTATGTGCCTGTGGACGGGAAGTGTCCCCGGTGTGGGGGCAACTTTTTGTGGGGCGACATTGTGCGGAAGCACAAGGGGTGTTATAATAATCTGGAAGTAAGTTTAACGGCAGACGCTGGCAATGATTTCTACAGTTCTGATTCGGATTGATTTTTATGGTAAGCGCAGGCTATGATTTCGTTAGTACCTATCCCAGGTCCTATCCCTATCCCTACGATTTTGACAGTTCCGATTCAGATTGATTTTAACAGCAGAGTACACCGATTTTCTACAGCTGTACTCAACGGTAAAGCAAAGTTTTTATAATTCCTTTATTTTGGCAATCTCCATGCGATTCACTTCGCAGTCACTTCATAAGGAATATTGGTTTTTGTATGCAGGCAACAAAATTAAGCCACTACTGGTGGTGGCACATGTAGATGACAAAACATTGCATAGTGCTACAATTACAGACTCGACACCTATAGGCCTGCCGAAAAAAATTATACGAACTTTGAAAACGCTATTACTTTTGATACAATTGTACGCCAATCTTCAAATTTACAGGAAATAGTACGGACAAACTGCTCCAAAATAATTACAATTTATATTTTTATTGTTTCAATTATTTTAATTTTACATAAATTTTATCACAACACATTTTAATTACATAAATAAATAAAAAATTAAGTTGAATCTTTTGCGATTACAAAGTTTTATTAATTTATTTTTGTTAAGTGCGTTAACTATGAATGTTGTAATTACAAATAATAATCTAACTACTCTTCTAATTTAATGCCGACTTCATTCATCACCACCTCTAATTACATTAAAAGATAAAAATCAATTTGTACAGAAATAGTAATAATATTATGATTGATTGTTCTATTAATAACCTAATTACTCTACTTGTGTTAGATTTTGAAATGACAAGCTTGTGATATTTTTGTGCATTTGTTACAAAATATTTGACATGTATTTGACAGTAGTATATTGAAATGTGTGACAGAAGTCAATGTGTGTCAAAAATGATATATAGATTTGTCCGATTTAAGTGCTGACAAAAGTCATTTCTATCCCGATAGAAATATTTCATAAAACGATATTCATATTTTACTGATTTAAGTGCTGTCAAAAGTCATACACCTCCCGGCAGATATATGTCAAAAAAGATGCAAGAACTTGCACAATTATAGAATAAGGCGCTTACAAACAATCAACACACGTTTAGCCCGTAAACATATATCTTGTACACATTTTACATAATTAATTGTACAACTCACCGTATTTACACCACCTTTCGTTATATACACACATAAATAAGTAATAAATTAATTCTTGAGCGCATCTCGTCGTACGGAATTTGGTACAAGCATGTGCCCGTTTGGTTTGGCCCCCGCACAGCGTTGGCCGTGCCGAGCCGGAATGCTTTGGTTAACCCTCCAGTTCCACTTAATAGTCGTAGTCATCTGTCCTATCGTCGAGCAAATCAAAGCCGTCGTAGTCGCTGTATTCTTCCGCGCCGGGCGGCACGAATGCCCCGTTCAATGCTTCGGAGATCTGCTCGCCGAAGCCCATCCTCGTCGCTATACCATAAATCAAACGCATTACCGCCAATCTAAAAACAAAAGCATAATTATAAGGTAGGTCAAATTTCAAGTTGCTCACTTAAATTATTTTTATATCCAATAAAAATTTGTTCACTTCATGTAAACTATTATTATAATTAACAAAATAATTTATAATTTTTAGGCCATATTTAAAATCTAATCGCAAAATTCACACCATCCGCATGTCATTACAAGTCATTGATATTCCGAATTGAGAACTTCCACGTATGTCAACTCGGCCAGTTTAAGGAAAAATGCATATAACTTTACAATGTCCTATTTTAGTAACTGTAGAATAATCACTTGATTGGGTGCAATTAATTGAACTTGCATTGGAGAACACTTGATGCGACATGCAATTCTAATTAGCGTGTTGGGGCCCAAAGTGTCCATTACACGTAACGAGTGTAACTGTTCAATTGCTCTGCAATTAATTGGTATTGAAATGAATCCGTTACGAGTGCTGTGTGGGCGATTATCGATGGGACGCGGTCACTGCTCATGCATTAAAGACTAATTGTTCTCTTGCTGTACATCTTTAAATCGTGCAGAGAATTGTTACTAATTGAAATTAATTGGGTACTTCGGGTAGCGGTCAATCTTATGCTGCAATCATGATGGACTTCATTTGAAATGGCCCAAATTGTGACGATGATTAAATTATTATGTAAGAAATGTTTTGTTTGTGTACCAAACGAAGTTACTCCACATATTTGTAATTAACAACCGATCTTTCCAAAGTTGCTGATAAGTTATCACAATCATCCAATACTTACAGGTGCATCATGTATTCTAAGAAAATTATAATAAAAGCATGAGTTTTTCCAACAAAATATTCCTGTTCAATTAAAAAGGATTCTAATTTGATTTAAGCGCTCTTGCAGATGAATAATTAGTTTTATTATTATTATTTTCAATATTTTATAGATAGAGATAATAATCTATATTATTTTATTTTATATTTTTACTTCTTTTTTTTTTTTAAGTCAAGTTATTAGATACACAGCAAGAGCCAGAAGGAGGTGATAAACTACCTGCCCAATACGTGTCTGACCTTACCTAACCTTGTGGAGAAACAATTTATACCTTTACAATGTCCTATTTATGTAAGGGTAGAATAATCACTTGATTGGCTTGTGGAGAAACAATTTATACCTATACAATGTACTATTTGAGTAAGGGTAGAATAATCACTTGATTGGGTGCAATTAATTGAACTTGCATTGGAGAACACTTACTAAGAACTTATTCAGTTTGAATTGCTTATTTGCAGTTATTTGAGACTAAAACAGAATTTTCTCTACAAACATATAATTAATAATACATGCAATAATGATTGCACCTTGATTAATCAAATTATTCTCCATTAGGGCGTTTACAATCTATAAATATAATTTGATTACGCCCAGGTGAGGCATCTAACAGGTTTTTTTAATTTAATATTTAATAACTGTCTGACTGTCTGAGCCACACCAAAAAAAAGTTAATAACAACCACATTTACAGTTTTGTGGTTTAAACTGATTGATAAATTTAATAACCAAGTCATAGGTCCAGTTATATAATTCAGGCACAAATTTCCTGCATCATAATTACCTTATGTCGTTACAATTCAATCCACAAACTTATTAGCTGTAATGTGAATCGTTAAAATGGTTTTTCGGGAAACCAATCAATATTAGAGCTAATAACGAGTTACGATTGTTACGCTCTGCTAATACGTGTCTGTTATACAAGTTATAATAATTACAGGAATCAACACCTGAGTCAATTGAATTTTTATAAATTTTATTTTATCTAGAATATAATCTAGAATATGTGAATGTTAAATGTTTCACTTCTGAAATTTTTAAGTCTGTCAAGATTTCCGCTTATCTGCACTAATTGAAAATTGAATTATTTTTCACTAGTTACATTTTAAGTCCGCCAAGATTTCCGCTTATCTACATAATTGAAAGTGGAATTATTATTCACTACTGACAATTTTAAGTCTAAAGATTTCTGCTTATCTGCCATAATTGAAAGTTGAATTATTTTTCACTACTGACGTTTTTAAGTCTGTCAAGATTTCATCTGGTCTACAATAGGTGAAAGTAGTTCAATAATAAGCACATCATTTGTATTAAGAACACATAATAACCGGTTTTAAAAGCACGCAATTTATTTTTTTGGGTCTGTAAAGCAATTTTCGCTCGTCTGGAAATAGGTAATTGTAAAATTGTTCCAATAATAACCACAGAATTAGTATCAAATTACGTAATAACCGGTTTTAAAAGCATATGATTTGTTAAATCCGCAACATCTCAGTATAATCTTACCACTAGTAAATCAACGTTATTAAGGCCATCAACAACTCGGTCATTCTTGTAATACATACATTAAATAGGCAAAATTACGCGAATTTCTTTAACCTGATAGTTAATTTAACAAACGACCCTCGTGTGTTAAAATAGTGGCGCCCTCTGTCGTGTAGCTACGGATTTTAGGTGAAGCACGCACTTTTTTAACCACCACCAGGCGGCTCCACCGACAAAAACACAGATACGAGGGTTGTTTAGAAAAATGCATTTCAAACTCACTTGGCGCTCAATTAACGATAAATCGCATCGATTTCTTATTTTATTAGATTGCATCGTCGTAGTTTGCATGTTTTAACAGAATTCATACATTCAAAAAATATAATAACAAACGAAACCAACTCAATTTCTGCAGAATTTAATGCCATTTGTTTAAAAATGAACTACACTTGACTCGAATTTAAATAAATGCCATACTGAATCTTTCCCTACTCTCGTGAATTTTTCGAACACCTCTACACAGTTTCTGTTATTATAATCTGAAAAGGAACATTTTAGCTTCCAATAACATTAAGTACAGTCATGCTCACATAAATCTAGTACAAACATATTGACATTGCTATATAAAATTGCTATTGTAACCTAATTTCTTGTACTTGATTTATGTAAGCATGATTACATATTTCTACCCTTCGTATTTACTCCTCCAATTACCTCCAAAATTAAGCAACATTTGTATGGCATTCACAATGAATTTGTGATACTTTTACAGTATTATTTTTTGTATTTCCTTGAATTTGTGACATTTTACAGGCACAATCGTATTGATTATCTGGTCATTTGTGATTTGATACATTTTTGACATAATAGTATCCATAGAAACCAACCGACGATTAGAGTTAACCGGAAATGGTTAAAATTGCACCACACGGAATTAGTCCAAGTAGAAATTAAATCTTGAATTCCTGCCCACCACTGAAAGAAATTTGCACTTATCTTAAACGTATTCCGGCGAACGAAATATCCCCGCAGTTTCCTACTTATTAAAATATAATGTACCTTTAAGTATGTTAATAGCTTTGAAATGTACTTAAAAAAATATATAATTGCACCACAACACACTTCCGAGTGTTTAGCGAAGCTATTACAGCAGCACACTGATCCTAATTTTCAGAAGTTGTCCAAGTTTCAGCTTCACTCTTAGACTAATTGCTCCCCAAGACCCAATACGTCTCTACTATTATTAAAATTCAGGCAGATTTCACAGCCCATTTTTAAAATTAACTACCTATCATTAGATCTGCTCCAAATTCAATATAATGTGGTAATAATATAATAGGGATTATAAAATTATTTACAGGTTTTATAATGTCCTAACATCCTTCCAACCAATGTATTAGTGGTCTTATTTTGAATTATGCGTAGGAACAATAGTGTTCTGAAGTTAACCGTTGGATAACTGTATTCAATCAGATAAGTGTACTTCCCTACAGATAACTATTAACCGTTAGATAACTATTTGCAACTTCGTAAGTGGGTAGAAATATCTACTGTTAATTGTAAGCTAATAAATGGTGCAGGGAAACATAATCGTTTCTGAACGTGTTTATTTCGTATGTTGAATGTTTATCAAAAAATCTGATTAGATTTTCTTCTACTCACATGTATAATGTAAGTTATTAAATTAAAAAAATTGTAAAAATTCTCAAATTAACATTCCAAATTAAAAAAAAAATTATATGACTTTTTTTAACGAGTAATATGAATAATAAATATTTTTGGAATTTTCGGCAATTTTTTAAATATTCCAAGCAAATTTTGTTCTAATTTTATGGTCATAACTAAATTTGATCCCAGTTTTTTCGATCAAGCCCAAATTTTATTTTAGCTTGTCTACCAAAGGCAAATGCGATTTTGGCTTTCATGATTCTTCAAAATTTTGTACGAGTTTGATTGTTGGAACCAGAAATTGATGTTGGTTTGGCCAACATTGATTTTGGTTTAAATGATGGAAACCAAATAATTTCTTTGTTTAAATGATGGAAGCCAAATAAAATGTTGTTTTTTGTTAAAAACTTAAATTTTGTATAAGTTTAATGGCTTCGAACGAAATATCTTAAACCTCATTTCAAAGCTAAGATCGTTTGGTTTTTGGTGTGCGCTATTGTGTTGAACAAGTTATAGCTTCAAAACTAATTTTGTATTAGCTTTGTATTCGTAATTAAATTGGATCCTACTTTTTTGGTCAAATCTAAATTGTATTTTAGCTTGTCTACCAAAGGCGAATGCGATTTTGGCTTTCATGATTCTTCAAAATTTTGTACAAGTTTGATTGTTGGAAGCCGAAATTGATGTTGGTTTGGCCAACATTGATTTTAGTTTAAATGATGGAAACCAAATAATTTGTTTGCTTAAATGATGGAAGCCAAATAAAATTTTGTTTCTTGTTCAAAACTTAAATTTTGTATAGGTTTAATGGCTTCTAACAAAATATCCTAAACCTCACTTCAAAGCTAAGATCATTTGGTTTTTGGTTTGCGCTATTATGTTGAAGAAGTTATAGCTTCAAAACAAATTTTGTATTAGCTTTGTATTCGTAACTAAATTTGATCCCAGTCTTTCGGTCTAACCCAAATTTTATTTTAGCTTGTCTACCAAAGAGCAAAAACGATTTAGGCTTTCATGATTCTTCAAAATTTTGTACAAGTTTGATTGTTGGAAACCGAAATTGATGTTGGTTTGGCCAACATTGATTTTGGTTTAAATGATGGAAACCAAATAATTTTTTTGTTTAAATGATGGAAGCCAAATAATATTTTCTTGTTTTTTGTTATAAACTTAAAAGTTGTATAGGTTTAATGGCTTTGGACAAGTCGTAACTAAATTTGATCCCAGTTTTTTCGGTCAAATCCAAATTTTATTTTAGCTTCTCTACCAAAGAGCAAATGCGATTTTGGCTTTCATGATTCTTTAAAATTTTGTACTAGTTTGGGTTTCCAAATTGATGTTGGTTTCGCCAACATTGATTTTGGTTTAAATGATGGAAACCAATTTTTTTTTTTTGTTTAAATGATGTAAGCAAAATGATATTTTGTTATTTTTTGTTAAAAACTTAAATGTTGTATGGGTTTAATTGCTTCGGACAAGTCGTAACTAAATTTGATCCCAGTAGTGACTAAGTTATAAACACGACACTAATTGTTCAATTATTCACAAGTTAGCACTTGCATTGCTCACGACTCACCTAATGAAGTCAATAGCGTTGGTTTCCTTCTGCCTCAAGATCATGGACTTGTGGTAGTTCTTCTTCCTTCGCCTTGCGTCGGTCACCGCGACCAGCACGAGGACCACTGCGACCACCAGCACGATTCCGCAGACCCTCCTCGACATGCTGCTGCTGGTTGAATGAGTTCTTCTTGCGCGATGGAGTGCCGTTACTCCTTGGCTCGCCGAAACAGTGTTCTATTGACACGAAATTCCTGGGGCTCCCTCAGCCTTCCTAGGCAAAGACGGTGACCGCAGTGTGAGCCCGGCGCCTACGGCCCCTGCATATCAACCAGGTGCTTTACAGTTAACCGAAAGTAGGTCCGAAGAAGAGGATCCCTCGGCTGTGGGAAATCCGAGCAATTAGAGCCCAGCTGAGCACACCAGACTGCGACCACGAAATCTGAGTGATCAGAGCGGGAGGTCCAGTTTTAATTTGTGCGTGGCTTCTCATAGTTTTTAGACTGGCAATTAGGGATTAAGATGTTAATAGGCACTCAAGCCAACGGCGCGTGAATTTTTTATAGTTTGTTTGGGTGCACCAACCACGTGATTGCCTTAAGCTTTTTAACGATACGACCAGAACGCATTTATGGTATCAGATCTGATGTCACATCACGAGAAACTGGATTTTGCACTTGCTTTTTTTTGGACAATCACAGATTATTTAGTATTTTTTTATTACTTTGTTTCCCTTTTTTAAACTTTAATGCTTGTTTTCAATTTTGATCAGTTTTGATATCGGTTACACGTTTTTTTCTTAAGTCAGGTATTATTGGTATTCATAGTATTGGTGTAGGTGTTCATTTCCTGCATTTTTGGATTTTGGCATTTTGCAAGTGCAGTATCGCATAGCAACTTCTACCTAATTCGTCAGTTCTGATATTGCTTATGCGATTTGGTTTCAAACTAAAGATATGTATGAAGTACGGAAGTACCAAATTAACTAGTTCTTATGTGGCTTACAGGATTTTGCTTGGTACTTTTACAATTTGAAGGAGAAACGTGAATTTTTTAACTTATGTGTCTACTACTGATTCCTTCTGATGTAGCTGGCACAATTTTGTAATAAACTGCTGGTCAACACAAGTTGTAAATTACCAATTTAGCAGTACTAATATCGCTTACGCAATTACTCTCAAATCAGCTACGAATAGGATGTGAAGCATTGACATTTTTAAAGCCATGTAATTTACGACTTAAGTCGCTGGCACGATTTTGTCATAAACTGGTGGCCAGTTTATGACAAAATCGTGCGAAGTCGTACATTACATATTTATCAGTACTGCTGTCGCTTTCGCTATTTTTTTTTTCTTTTCAAACTAGCGACACGTATGTAGCCCGGAAGTACCGAATTAACTAGTTCTCATGTGGCTTACGCGATTTCTCTTGATTCAATTACAGCTTGAAAGAGAAAGATGTACTTTTTTCCAAGTTATGGTTCACTTCTGATACATTCTGATGTCGCTGACGCGATTTTGTCACAAACTGATGGCCGATTTAAGCCAAAAATGACAATTTTATCAGTACTGGTGATGATTACGCGGTTTCTCTTAAAACAGCTACGATTAGGAAGTGGAGCATTGATATTTTTTAAGTACTACGTCGCTTACGCGATTTCTACGTAACGCATCAGTGCTGATGTCGCTTACGCAATTTTGTTTCAAGTACGGATACGTATGCAGTCTCTTATGTGATTTCGTTTGATGCAGTTACAGCTTGGAAGAAAAATGAGTATTTTTTTTTTAGTTATGGGTTTACTACTGATACGTACTGATGTCGCTGACGCGATTTTGTCACAAACTGTTTGCCGATTTAAGCCAAAAATTTCAAGTTTATCAGTACTGTTGTTGATTACACGATTTCTCTTAAAACAGCTACGATTAGAAAGTGAAGCATTGACATTTTTAAGTACTACGTGGCTTACGCGACTTCTAGGTGACGCATCAGTACTGATGTCGCTTACGCGATTTTGTTTTAAGGTACGGACACGTATGTAGTCTCTTATGTGATTTTGTTTGGTGCAGTTACAGCTTGGAAGAGAAATGTGTACTTTTTAAGTTATGGGTTTACTACTGATACGTTTTGATGTCGCTGATGCGATTTTGTCACAAACTGTTTGCCGATTTAAGCCAAAAATTTCAAGTTTATCAGTACTGTTGTTGATTACACGATTTCTCTTAAAACAGCTACGATTAGAAAGTGAAGCATTGACATTTTTAAGTACTACGTGGCTTACGCGACTTCTAGGTGACGCATCAGTACTGATGTCGCATACGCGATTTTGTTTTAAGGTACGGACACGTATGTAGTCTCTTATGTGATTTTGTTTGGTGCAGTTACAGCTTGGAAGAGAAATGTGTACTTTTTAAGTTATGGGTTTACTACTGATACGTTTTGATGTCGCTGATGCGATTTTGTCACAAACTGTTTGCCGATTTAAGCCAAAAATTTCAAGTTTATCAGTACTGTTGTTGATTACACGATTTCTCTTAAAACAGCTACGATTAGAAAGTGAAGCATTGACATTTTTAAGTACTGGCTTACGCGACTTCTAGGAGACGCATCAGTACTGATGTCGCTTACGCGATTTTGTTTTAAGGTACGGACACGTATGTAGTCTCTTATGTGATTTTGTTTGGTGCAGTTACAGCTTGGAAGAGAAATGTGTACTTTTTAAGTTATGGGTTTACTACTGATACGTTTTGATGTCGCTGATGCGATTTTGTCACAAACTGTTTGCCGATTTAAGCCAAAAATTTCAAGTTTATCAGTACTGTTGTTGATTACACGATTTCTCTTAAAACAGCTACGATTAGAAAGTGAAGCATTGACATTTTTAAGTACTGGCTTACGCGACTTCTAGGAGACGCATCAGTACTGATGTCGCTTACGCGATTTTGTTTTAAGGTACGGACACGTATGTAGTCTCTTATGTGATTTTGTTTGGTGCAGTTACAGCTTGGAAGAGAAATGTGTACTTTTTAAGTTATGGGTTTACTACTGATACGTTTTGATGTCGCTGATGCGATTTTGTCACAAACTGTTGGCCGATGTAAGCCGAAAATTACAATTTTATCAGTACTGATGTTTATTGCGATTTCTCGTAACAGCTACGATTAGGAAATGAAGCATTGACATTTTTAAGTCGTTTACGCTACTTCTTCGTCACACAACAGTTCTGATGTCGCTTGCGCAATTTTGTTTTAAATTAGGGACAAGTATGTGGCCCGGAAGTACCAAGTAAACTATTTCTCTTGATTCAGTTACATTTTAGAGGAGAAACATGTATTTTTTTTAAGATATGGGGCTACCAGTGATTGGTTCTGATGTCGCTGACGCGATTTTGTAGTAAGCTAGTGGCTGATTCATGCCGAAAATTACAAATTAATCAGTACTGATGCCGCTTACGCGATTTCTCTTAAAACAGCTACAATTAGGAAGTGAAACATTAACATTCCTTAAGTGCACATGCCGCTTACGCGATTTTATTTTAGTAGTATCAGTACTGATGTCAGTAACTCTATTTTTATTAAAACCACTCAATATCACAAACATCCGGTCATTTCCGATTTCACTTAATCAATTCTTACAAAGTTAATGAAGGATCATTGCTACCGTTTCATCAATTATTATTATGCTCGCTGCAATTATCATACCTGTACCTGTAGCCTCTTTACCTGCCCACAATCGGAAGCTAATTAATGTTTCTCTGCATCACAGGAAGTGAACGCTCGAGCACCTCTCATTTTCATTACCAAGTTTAACACTGACGACACGAAAGTATGCGGCATAAGTGGCTTGGGTCGTTGTCATTCAACTCCAGCTCCGTCGTCATTAGGTCGCCTATCATTGTGAAAGTCACCGTGCCCAAAATTCACACTCGATATTCGGAGCACTTAGAAAATAATCACATGCATGTGGCGGAATTTAAAACCGCATTATTAATATGGAGTTTAAACAACAAATTATGAGATATAAAAAATGGTATAAATCTAAAATATCAGATTGAACTGTTTTAATACAGAATTTATTTTTGTGCTTACATACACTACTCGTAGAATATGCGAGAATTATCACATACTCTACAAAAAATATATATATATATATTAATAATACACATTTTTGTAATTCCATTAACATAATCGTTATTCTTAATAATGAATAAGCAATAATTCTTTTGAGTAGTGTATTTACTCTTGAAACCGTCACGCCTGAGCTGCATCAAACACTTAAGCCGAGTCTTACACTCTCCAATTAACTTTAACTGATGGTTAATTTTTCCGTAGACACAATGGTAGTCAGAACCAAATTGCTGAGGAGGTGAAATTAACGCCACAATTTAAAAATTGATATTTATTACATAAAAACATTGTTCTTGTATTAACCCTACCACTAGTAACACATATAGCCTTACAAATTAAAATGTACAAAATAGTTACAGTCCGGTTACTCTACACAACTAGCGGAACGGAGAGCGAGCAGTGAAATTCAAATTGCATGCAAGGTGGTGCGACACATACACCGCCCGACTGGTTGCGCCGTCAGCTGCTCTCACCGACGAGCCAACTGGAATAATTTTACGATTGCATTGCTTCGCACTCCGCTCTCACGAAATCTTGGGGTTCATGTGGCCGTTCTGCGAGCTGTTCTGGCTGTTCATGTTGTTCTCGGTGTTGCCGTTGACGCTGGGCGTCTGCAGCAGGCGGCTGCGGCGGCGCGTGTAGTGCTGCCACAGCAGGATCTGCTGGTCGTCTATGAACTTGGAGCACTGCGCGTTGACCAACTCCCGCCTGAAGTGCTCGTACTGCAGCAGGTCGAGGAAGTACAGGCACATCGGATACTTGAGGTACTTGGCGTACTGGGGCTCCTTCCAGTATAGCAGGTACTTCAGGTAGTTGATGAAGGTGCTGTCTTTGAAGTACCCGCGCTGCGCCAGGACTAGAAAACAACAGACTTGCTATAACATCCGACAATAACATACATTCCTTAACTGCATGATAATAAGTTGCCATCGTACAGCGAATACAATTTAAATGAGCCACAAAATAGCAAAAGTTCCTGATGCTTTTTGTGAGTCATTTTTCGATTATTATTTAATACTTTTACTTTATTTTCATCAATATGTGGGCATTATCTAGCGAGGAGCAAAATCGTGAGGCTGATGAACTAAAGTCGTTGCTTTACTTACAATTAAGGTAGTTGGGGTTTCCAAGGCACTGCACGAACTCCAGCTCGATCTGGAACCGCAGCCTTTGCTGGTCGTCGTTCTCAGGGGCTCCTGCAACGTAATTCCACCCTATTTTTACATAAATTATAAACCGTACCACAAATTCTGGCACTCACCTTTCCCAGCCATTACTACAGTTGGCACAAAGAATATACTAAAGTTGGCACATATGTAGTGTAGATGCCATTTAACACGTCGTCACTGGGGGCATTTTCAAGAGCAAATAGCGACAGTTTTCAATTTTTTGGCGGCATCTACCAGTTATTTTCCAAACTGTTCACTGAAATGTCGGTAAACAAGATGTCTGGAGTTCCAGAAATCCTTTTTACCGGCTAAAAATAGAAACTTTTACCAATGTTTATTTCGTTGTTCACCCGAACGCAACCAGATGTCTCTGGGGTGGTTTTTAGTTCATATGTTTTGCCAGCAGATATCGCGATGTTCGTTTTATTCAGCCATATTTATTGATTATTTGTGTGCTTAGATTCTGTCACACAAGATTACGGAAATTACGACACTGCTTTCTTTGTATACATATAGAGGTGATGATGGCTGGTTGGCTCGAAAGTTTAATTGTTGTAAGTAGTAACAATCTTTACTTGGTTAGATTATAATCTGCATTATTAGTTTCGTATTCAGTAAGTCTTTCTTTGCACCTTTTATTTAGAAAATTTCAATGTACATATTGCTCTCGGTATTTTATTTTAGTTACTTCTCCAAAATAGTTTGTCGAAAGTATTCTAGAAAGTGTCAATTTTTACAGTGGATACTAATAGACGACACTCGTTGTGTGGAAGATGCAAATCAAATATGTTTTGCAACGTTATTATTTCGTTGGAACTAGTTCGAAAGTTGACACCACTCTCTTGATCGCTCTGTATAGATTGAATTGTGCCCACTTTATTGTAGACATGGTTAAGTATGGAGGTACTGGAAGGGCAGTCTATAGCCGATGCTGCCAGTTTTGACTGCTTATGCACATTGTGGACTAGATGGCTGGGAGCCAGACACCCATAGTATCTCTGCAAAAGGATCCTCAAAGGTGTGAGAACCAGCAAACTACTCGGTAAGCCGTTTTTCATTGATATCACTATACTCTATTGGAGATAGAAAATTATTAATAATTATAATTATTATTACACAGACTGTATGCAGAGTTCAGCAGATATACAGCCAAACCACTTCTTTAGTTGCACAGCCAGGAGATTATTCTTGTTCCTAACATTCTCTCGTGATTAATTTTACCTTAAATAATCAGCTCAAGGATGTATTTAATCTCTCGCCTCTCATGACATTTCTCTAATAATCTAATTTGCGCATTTTTATAGGTTTCGTACTACCACTACTCCATGCGAGGCGGAGCAACCGACCAACCGGAGCAGCCGTCCATAGCGGCAGCACCATGCAGATGATGTGGCTGCACATGGCTCTCCAGCTGCACACGCTGGACAACGCACATTTTCAAGAAACCGATCCTCTGACATTGCGTCTGTGCAAATTCATTTAGTTTAAATATTGAAGCCTTCACTGCATTTTTTGTATACATGTAGAGCAGACGTATGCTAGTTATTGGAAATGCAAATCAATTGTTGATCGCTCTGATAGTTTTCGAACCACCGCTGTTTCAAAATTAGGATTTTTAGTAATTTTACGTAATTTAAAAATGTATTTGTTGACTAACCGTTAATGCCATCGCTGCATTCTTTGTGTACACGTAGAGCAGATGAATGCTAGTTATTGGAAATGTAAATCAATTGTTGATTGCTCCGATAGTTTTCGAACCACCGCTGTTTCAATATTAGGATTTTTGGTAATTTCACGTAATTTAGAAATGTATTTGTTGCCTAACCGTTAATGCCATCGCTGCATTCTTTGTATACATGTACAGCAGATGAATGCTAGTTATTGGAAATGCAAATCAATTGTTGATTGCTCCGATAATTTTCGAACCACAGCTGTTTCAAAATTAGGATTTTTAGTAATTTCACGTAATTTAAAAATGTATTTGTTGCCTAACCGTTAATGCCATCGCTGCATTCTTTGTGTACACGTAGAGCAGATGAATGCTAGTTATTGGAAATGCAAATCAATTGTTGATTGCTCTGATAGTTTTCGAACCACATGCCTTTCAAATTTATAACTTTTAGTAATTTCACGTAATTTAAAAATGTATTTGTTGCCTAACCGTTAATGCCATCGCTGCATTCTTTGTATACATGTACAGCAGATGAATGCTAGTTATTGGAAATGCAAATCAATTGTTGATTGCTCCGATAATTTTCGAACCATAGCTGTTTCAAAATTAGGATTTTTAGTAATTTCACGTAATTAGAAAATGTATTTGTTGCCTAACCGTTAATGCCATCGCTGCATTCTTTGTATCCATGTAGAGTGAATGAAGGCTAGTTATTGGAAATGCAAATCAATTGTTGATTGCTCCGATAGTTTTCGAACCACAGCTGTTTCAATATTAGGATTTTTAGTAATTTCACGTAATCTAATTGTTAAAGATTGTACAGCAAAACAAATAGCATTCAAATTAGCCAACGCAGTGATTATAATGAGTTACATTCATTACAATCACACGTTAAGTGTTGCGAGCAAAAGCTGTCCGTAGATGTTCGCGCATTGATATTTAAATGGCACCTTGTGCCGGATTAATATTCAATGCCCGATAAAGCTGCGCTGACGAGTCCTAAAGGACGAAACAGCTTGAAATCGTGTACCCAACACGCCTGGAACCTGTACTGAACTGGGGAAGCTGCGCGGAACTTCATGGGCAAGCCACGGGATGCTCCTAATGATGGAATGGACATATCGCGGTGAGTAAAATATATGCATTGTATATAAGTAATTAATCTGATTCACAGGAGATCTTCTCACGCCAAATTTTAGATTTTGTACCAGGATAAGTTGCAGTAGATCGTTTAATCATTTTTATTTATTTTCTCGATAACCAAACATCGCACAGCATTAACACAGCAGTCTATAACACTGTGTGTGCACTCGGTTTAAATCAAAATTTTCAGCTACATATTTAATAATTTTCAGATTAAATTGAAATTTTCCAACTACATTTTACAATTTTCGGATTTCGTACCAGGAACACAGAAGTTGCATGAGATCGTTTATTCGTTTTTAATTTTTATTTCGGTAACTAAGCATCGCACAGCATTGCGGTTTGCATATTTGGATTCAGCATTCATTACTCTATCAGTCTATCATAATGTGTGTGCACTCAGTTTAATTTGAAATTTTCCAACTACATTTTGCAATTTTCGGGCTTCGTACCAGGAACACAGAAGTTGCATGAGATCGTTTATTCGTTTTTAATTCTTATCTCGGTAACTAAGCATCGCACAGCATTGCGGTTTGCATATTTGGATTCAGCATTCATTACTCTATCAGTGTATCATAATGTGTGTGCACTCAGTTTAATTTGAAATTTTCCAACTACATTTTGCAATTTTCGGGCTTCGTACCAGGAACACAGAAGTTGCATGAGATCGTTTATTCGTTTTTAATTTTTATCTCGGTAACTAAGCATCGCACAGCATTGCGGTTTGCATATTTGGGTTCAGCATTCATTACTCTATCAGTGTATCATAATGTGTGTGCACTCAGTTTAATTTGAAATTTTCCAACTACATTTTGCAATTTTCGGGCTTCGTACCAGGAACACAGAAGTTGCATGAGATCGTTTATTCGTTTTTAATTCTTATCTCGGTAACTAAGCATCGCACAGCATTGCGGTTTGCATATTTGGATTCAGCATTCATTACTCTATCAGTGTATCATAATGTGTGTGCACTCAGTTTAATTTGAAATTTTCCAACTTTATTTTGCAATTTTCGGGCTTCGTACCAGGAACACAGAAGTTGCATGAGATCGTTTATTCGTTTTTAATTCTTATCTCGGTAACTAAGCATCGCACAGCATTGCGGTTTGCATATTTGGATTCAGCATTCATTACTCTATCAGTGTATCATAATGTGTGTGCACTCAGTTTAATTTGAAATTTTCCAACTACATTTTGCAATTTTCGGGCTTCGTACCAGGAACACAGAAGTTGCATGAGATCGTTTATTCGTTTTTAATTTTTATCTCGGTAACTAAGCATCGCACAGCATTGCGGTTTGCATATTTGGGTTCAGCATTCATTACTCTATCAGTGTATCATAATGTGTGTGCACTCAGTTTAATTTGAAATTTTCCAACTACATTTTGCAATTTTCGGGCTTCGTACCAGGAACACAGAAGTTGCATGAGATCGTTTATTCGTTTTTAATTCTTATCTCGGTAACTAAGCATCGCACAGCATTGCGGTTTGCATATTTGGATTCAGCATTCATTACTCTATCAGTGTATCATAATGTGTGTGCACTCAGTTTAATTTGAAATTTTCCAACTTTATTTTGCAATTTTCGGGCTTCGTACCAGGAACACAGAAGTTGCATGAGATCGTTTATTCGTTTTTAATTCTTATCTCGGTAACTAAGCATCGCACAGCATTGCGGTTTGCATATTTGGGTTCAGCATTCATTACTCTATCAGTGTATCATAATGTGTGTGCACTCAGTTTAATTTGAAATTTTCCAACTACATTTTGCAATTTTCGGGCTTCGTACCAGGAACACAGAAGTTGCATGAGATCGTTTATTCGTTTTTAATTCTTATCTCGGTAACTAAGCATCGCACAGCATTGCGGTTTGCATATTTGGATTCAGCATTCATTACTCTATCAGTGTATCATAATGTGTGTGCACTCAGTTTAATTTGAAATTTTCCAACTTTATTTTGCAATTTTCGGGCTTCGTACCAGGAACACAGAAGTTGCATGAGATCGTTTATTCGTTTTTAATTCTTATCTCGGTAACTAAGCATCGCACAGCATTGCGGTTTGCATATTTGGGTTCAGCATTCATTACTCTATCAGTGTATCATAATGTGTGTGCACTCAGTTTAATTTGAAATTTTCCAACTACATTTTGCAATTTTCGGGCTTCGTACCAGGAACACAGAAGTTGCATGAGATCGTTTATTCGTTTTTAATTCTTATCTCGGTAACTAAGCATCGCACAGCATTGCGGTTTGCATATTTGGATTCAGCATTCATTACTCTATCAGTGTATCATAATGTGTGTGCACTCAGTTTAATTTGAAATTTTCCAACTACATTTTGCAATTTTCGGGCTTCGTACCAGGAACACAGAAGTTGCATGAGATCGTTTATTCGTTTTTAATTTTTATCTCGGTAACTAAGCATCGCACAGCATTGCGGTTTGCATATTTGGGTTCAGCATTCATTACTCTATCAGTGTATCATAATGTGTGTGCACTCAGTTTAATTTGAAATTTTCCAACTTTATTTTGCAATTTTCGGGCTTCGTACCAGGAACACAGAAGTTGCATGAGATCGTTTATTCGTTTTTAATTCTTATCTCGGTAACTAAGCATCGCACAGCATTGCAGTGTATCATAATGTGTGTGCACTCAGTTTAATTTGAAATTTTCCAACTACATTTTGCAATTTTCGGGCTTCGTACCAGGAACACAGAAGTTGCATGAGATCGTTTATTCGTTTTTAATTCTTATCTCGGTAACTAAGCATCGCACAGCATTGCGGTTTGCATATTTGGATTCAGCATTCATTACTCTATCAGTGTATCATAATGTGTGTGCACTCAGTTTAATTTGAAATTTTCCAACTTTATTTTGCAATTTTCGGGCTTCGTACCAGGAACACAGAAGTTGCATGAGATCGTTTATTCGTTTTTAATTCTTATCTCGGTAACTAAGCATCGCACAGCATTGCGGTTTGCATATTTGGGTTCAGCATTCATTACTCTATCAGTGTATCATAATGTGTGTGCACTCAGTTTAATTTGAAATTTTCCAACTTGATTTTGCAATTTTCGGGCTTCGTACCAGGAACACAGAAGTTGCATGAGATCGTTTATTCGTTTTTAATTCTTATCTCGGTAACTAAGCATCGCACAGCATTGCGGTTTGCATATTTGGATTCAGCATTCATTACTCTATCAGTGTATCATAATGTGTGTGCACTCAGTTTAATTTGAAATTTTCCAACTACATTTTGCAATTTTCGGGCTTCGTACCAGGAACACAGAAGTTGCATGAGATCGTTTATTCGTTTTTAATTTTTATCTCGGTAACTAAGCATCGCACAGCATTGCGGTTTGCATATTTGGGTTCAGCATTCATTACTCTATCAGTGTATCATAATGTGTGTGCACTCAGTTTAATTTGAAATTTTCCAACTACATTTTGCAATTTTCGGGCTTCGTACCAGGAACACAGAAGTTGCATGAGATCGTTTATTCGTTTTTAATTCTTATCTCGGTAACTAAGCATCGCACAGCATTGCGGTTTGCATATTTGGATTCAGCATTCATTACTCTATCAGTGTATCATAATGTGTGTGCACTCAGTTTAATTTGAAATTTTCCAACTTTATTTTGCAATTTTCGGGCTTCGTACCAGGAACACAGAAGTTGCATGAGATCGTTTATTCGTTTTTAATTCTTATCTCGGTAACTAAGCATCGCACAGCATTGCGGTTTGCATATTTGGGTTCAGCATTCATTACTCTATCAGTGTATCATAATGTGTGTGCACTCAGTTTAATTTGAAATTTTCCAACTACATTTTGCAATTTTCGGGCTTCGTACCAGGAACACAGAAGTTGCATGAGATCGTTTATTCGTTTTTAATTTTTATCTCGGTAACTAAGCATCGCACAGCATTGCGGTTTGCATATTTGGGTTCAGCATTCATTACTCTATCAGTGTATCATAATGTGTGTGCACTCAGTTTAATTTGAAATTTTCCAACTTTATTTTGCAATTTTCGGGCTTCGTACCAGGAACACAGAAGTTGCATGAGATCGTTTATTCGTTTTTAATTCTTATCTCGGTAACTAAGCATCGCACAGCATTGCGGTTTGCATATTTGGGTTCAGCATTCATTACTCTATCAGTGTATCATAATGTGTGTGCACTCAGTTTAATTTGAAATTTTCCAACTACATTTTGCAATTTTCGGGCTTCGTACCAGGAACACAGAAGTTGCATGAGATCGTTTATTCGTTTTTAATTCTTATCTCGGTAACTAAGCATCGCACAGCATTGCGGTTTGCATATTTGGATTCAGCATTCATTACTCTATCAGTGTATCATAATGTGTGTGCACTCAGTTTAATTTGAAATTTTCCAACTACATTTTGCAATTTTCGGGCTTCGTACCAGGAACACAGAAGTTGCATGAGATCGTTTATTCGTTTTTAATTTTTATCTCGGTAACTAAGCATCGCACAGCATTGCGGTTTGCATATTTGGATTCAGCATTCATTACTCTATCAGTCTATCATGCTGCATGTGCACTCAGTTTACATTGAAATTTTCCAACTACATTTTGCACACGCCAGATGGTGCGGCATTCAGTTCATCAGTTACCCGCTAGATGGCGCATCTTAGTAGTTCAGCAGTTGGCCGCCAGGTGGCACCACTTAGCAGTTTAACAGTTGGCCGCTAGATGGTACAGTGTGTTTTAAATTTTAAATTAATTCTTTTACGTTACTGTTATTTATTAAATTAGTATACAACTCGGTTCATTTATATGTACAGGTGATTTATCTCGTTGTATCACTTAAAGAATCACAAAAATAAGTGTGCGACAGGCTGTGACGTGGGTGCGAGCGATGGGCGCCGTCCTCTGTAGGACAGCGGCCCGCGGGGGCGCCTGTGCAGTCAATTAAAATCGAAATTTTCCAACTACATATTTAGTAATTTTCGGATTGTGTACCAGGAATACATGAGTTGCATGAGATCGTTTTTTCGTTTTTAATTTTTATCTCGGTAACTAAGCATCGCACAGCATTGCGGTTTGCATATTTGGATTCAGTATTCATTACTCTATCAGTCCTTCATACTATGTGTGCACTCAGTTTAATTTGAAATTTTCCAACTACATTTCGCAATTTTCGGATACCGTACCAGGAACACAGAAGTTGCATGAGATCTTTTATTCGTTTTTAATTTTTATCTCGGTAACTAGGCATCGCACAGCATTGCGGTTTGCATATTTGGATTCAGTATTCATGACTCTATCAGTCCATCATACTGTGTGTGCACTCAGTTTAATTTGAAATTTTCCAACTACATTTTGCAATTTTCGGACTTCGTACCAGGAACACAGAAGTTGCATGAGATCTTTTATTCGTTTTTAATTTTTATCTCGGTAACTAAGCATCGCACAGCATTGCGGTTTGCATATTTGGATTCAGTATTCATTACTCTATCAGTCTTTCATACTATGTGTGCACTCAGTTTAATTTGAAATTTTCCAACTACATTTTGCAATTTTCGGGCTTCGTACCAGGAACACAGAAGTTGCATGAGATCGTTTTTTCGTTTTTAATTTTTATCTCGGTAACTAAGCATCGCACAGCATTGCGGTTTGCATATTTGGATTCAGTATTCATTACTCTATCAGTCTATCATACTGTGTGTGCACTCAGTTTAATTTGAAATTTTCCAACTACATTTTGCAATTTTCGAACTTCGTACCAGGAACACAGAAGTTGCATGAGATCTTTTATTCGTTTTTCGATACAACAATTCATTGTGGCTGCGGGGCCGTTCAAAGTTTAATTAAATATTTAAAATAATAGAATTGAAAATATTTTTATACCAATCGATAGATTGCCATTAAATATGACTTTTGTTTCAAAAGAGTTCGATTGTATTCCTTCTAGTTTTTGCGTAAATTTAGTTTTAATAAAATTTCAAACTTTTTTATTTACCATCCTAAAGATTATTTGCCATATGGATTCGATAGATTTCCTTCTTAGGAATCCGAATCTGTAGTTATTTTTCACAACACTCATCAAATAAGCGAGAAATCGGCGAAAAACGAAGCTCAATTTTTTCACTTCTTTTCGATATATCTCGAAAACTAAATTTTTTTCAGAGGAACTTTTCAGCTCCGAAATATCTCTTCTCGTCACGAATCTATTGGAGTAATTTTTTTTTCAAATTTCCAAGGTCGCATTAATTTTCCAAACTGTTTTATTTTTTTCTAGCGAAACCAGCCACTTTGGTACTTACACATGTTACAAATTCGGAATAGGGAGAAAAAACTCTATCGAACTGCGGTCTCAGCTCGAAAAAAAAATATCGCGAAAATCGCCGAAAATCCAAAGGGGTTAACCCCCAAAACTTTTTGGACATTTAATGCGACCTTCGAATTTCAATTTTTTTTTTGCGGCAATTGATTTGTGACCGGAAGAGAAATTCCGGAGCCGAAAAGTTCCTCTGAAAAAAATTTAGTTTTCGAGATATATCGAAAAGAAGGGGAAAAATTGTGCTTCATTTTTCGCGGTTTTCTCGTTTAATTGACAAGTTTTGCAAAAAATAATAACAGATTCGGATTCCTGAGAAGAAAACCTATTGATTTCATGTAATAATTAATTTTTAGAGTGCTCAATAAAAAAGTTTGAGATTTTACCAACTTTTTTATTAAGCATCCTAAAAATTATTTGTCATATGGTAACGATAGCTTTTCTTCTTAGAAATCCGAATCAGTAATTGTTTTTTACCAAACTTATCAAATAAGCGAGAAAACGTCAAAAAACGAAGCACTATTTTCCCCCTTCTTTTCGAAATATCTCGAAAACTAATTTTTTTTCAGAGGAACTTTTCGGATCCGCAATTTGTCTTCAGGTCACGAATCTATTGCCGCAATAAAAAATTCAAAATTCGAAGGTCGCATTAAATGTTCAAAAAGTTTTAGGGGTTAACCCCTTTGGATTTTCGGCGATTTTCGCGATATTTTTTTTTCGAGATGAGGCCGCAGTTCGATAGAGTTTTTTCTTCCAAATCCGAATTTGCAATATGTGTACGTACCAAAGTGGCTAGTTTCGCCAGAAAAAAATAAAACATTTTGGAAAATTAATGCGACCTTTGAAATTCGAAAAAAGAACTACGGCAATAGATTCGTGACCAGAAGAGAAACTTCGGAGCTGAAAAGTTCCTCTGAAAAAAAATTAGTTTTCGAGATATATCGAAAAGAAGTGAAAAAATTTAGCTTCGTTTCTCGCCGATTTCTGGCTTATTTGACGAGTGTTGTGAAAAATAACTACAGATTCAGATTCCTAAGAAGGAAAGCTATCGAATCCTTATCGCAACTGATCTTTAGGATGCTTAATAAAAAAGTTTGAAATTTTATTATAACCAAATTTACGCAAAACCTAGAAGGAATACAATCGAACTGTTCTGAGAAAAAAGTCATATTTAAAGGCACACTATCGATTGGTATAAAAATATTTTAAATTCCATTTTTTTAAATATTTAATTAAACTTTGAACAGCCCCGCAGCCACAATGAATTGTTGTATCGGAAAACTATTTCGATATTCGTAATCAGCATGCTAATATTGAGGGCTGATATGAATATTGTCCAATTCGGACAAAAACAACGAAAAATTGGTAATTTTTATCAAATCTGTCATATTTTGTGCATCTCTGTAGCATTACTGAAGCGCGCTAGCCCAAGTCCAGGTGGCCACGTATAATAAGCATGCAAAGAACTACAAACGGTGCAATTTCTGCTCAAATCCTACGAGAAATAAACAAATTTTACATATTTTGTAGATGTTTGTATGCTGGTTATTCGTGGCTACGTGGATCCGAGGTAGAGTACTTTAGTAATGCTACAGAGCTTCCCAAAGTTTGACCAATTCTATAAAAATTACCAACATTTCGAATTTATTATCCGAATTGGACTGAAGTCACATCAGTCGTCAATATTAGCGTGCTGATCACGAATATCGAAACAGTTTTCCGATAAAGCAATTCATTAAGGCTCTAGGGCCGATATCAAAGTTGGGAAATTTAGATTTATGTTTATTTTAATTTAAACTGAAAGCACAGCATGATAGAGTAGTGACCGCTGAATCTAAATATGCAAACCGCAATGCTGTGCGATGCTTAGTTACCGAGATAAAAATTAAAAACGAATAAACGATCTCATGCAACTTCTGTGTTCCTGGTACGAACTCCGAAAATTACAAAATTTAGTTGGAAAATTTCAATTTAAACTGAGTGCACACACAGTATGATAGACTGATAGAGTAATGAATGCTGAATCCAAATATGCAAACCGCAATGCTGTGCGATGCTTAGTTACCGAGATAAAAATTAAAAACGAATAAACGATCTCATGCAACTTCTGTGTTCCTGGTACGAAGTCCGAAAATTGCAAAATGTACTTGGGAAATTTCAATTTAAACTGAGTGCACACACAGTATGATAGACTGATAGAGTCTTGAATGCTGAATCCAAATATGCAAACCGCAATGCTGTGCGATGCTTAGTTTCCGAGATAAAAATTTAAAACGAATAAACGATCTCATGCAACTTCTGTGTTCCTGGTACGAACTCCGAAAATTACAAAATTTAGTTGGAAAATATCAATGTAAACTGAGTGCACATGCAGCATGATAGACTGATAGAGTAATGAATGCTGAATCCAAATATGCAAACCGCAATGCTGTGCGATGCTTAGTTACCGAGATAAAAATTAAAAACGAATAAACGATCTCATGCAACTTCTGTGTTCCTGGTACGAACTCCGAAAATTACAAAATTTAGTTGGAAAATTTCAATTTAAACTGAGTGCACACACAGTATGATAGACTGATATAGTAATGAATGCTGAATCCAAATATGCAAACCGCAATGCTGTGCGATGCTTAGTTACCGAGATAAAAATTAAAAACGAATAAACGATCTCATGCAACTTCTGTGTTCCTGGTACGAACTCCGAAAATTACAAAATTTAGTTGGAAAATATCAATGTAAACTGAGTGCACATGCATCATGATAGACTGATAGAGTAATGAATGCTGAATCCAAATATGCAAACCGCAATGCTGTGCGATGCTTAGTTTCCGAGATAAAAATTAAAAACGAATAAACGATCTCATGCAACTTCTGTGTTCCTGGTACGAACTCCGAAAATTACAAAATTTAGTTGGAAAATATCAATGTAAACTGAGTGCACATGCATCATGATAGACTGATAGAGTAATGAATGCTGAATCCAAATATGCAAACCGCAATGCTGTGCGATGCTTAGTTACCGAGATAAAAATTAAAAACGAATAAACGATCTCATGCAACTTCTGTGTTCCTGGTACGAACTCCGAAAATTACAAAATTTAGTTGGAAAATTTCAATGTAAGCTGAGTGCACATGCAGCATGATAGACTGATAGAGTAATGAATGCTGAATCCAAATATGCAAACCGCAATGCTGTGCGATGCTTAGTTACCGAGATAAAAATTAAAAACGAATAAACGATCTCATGCAACTTCTGTGTTCCTGGTACGAACTCCGAAAATTACAAAATTTAGTTGGAAAATATCAATGTAAACTGAGTGCACATGCATCATGATAGACTGATAGAGTAATGAATGCTGAATCCAAATATGCAAACCGCAATGCTGTGCGATGCTTAGTTTCCGAGATAAAAATTAAAAACGAATAAACGATCTCATGCAACTTCTGTGTTCCTGGTACGAACTCCGAAAATTACAAAATTTAGTTGGAAAATATCAATGTAAACTGAGTGCACATGCATCATGATAGACTGATAGAGTAATGAATGCTGAATCCAAATATGCAAACCGCAATGCTGTGCGATGCTTAGTTACCGAGATAAAAATTAAAAACGAATAAACGATCTCATGCAACTTCTGTGTTCCTGGTACGAACTCCGAAAATTACAAAATTTAGTTGGAAAATTTCAATGTAAGCTGAGTGCACATGCAGCATGATAGACTGATAGAGTAATGAATGCTGAATCCAAATATGCAAACCGCAATGCTGTGCGATGCTTAGTTACCGAGATAAAAATTAAAAACGAATAAACGATCTCATGCAACTTCTGTGTTCCTGGTACGAAGTCCGAAAATTGCAAAATGTAGTTGGAAAATTTCAATTTAAACTGAGTGCACACACAGTATGATAGACTGATAGAGTAATGAATGCTGGATTCAAATATGCAAACCGCAATGCTGTGCGATGCTTAGTTATAGAGAAAATATATACAAAAGAAACGAAAAATTGCACACTAATTTCACTCCCATTTTGTCCAAAATTCGTAACACAGCTCAAGATTTTTAGGATTCTGTATCAGGATCGCAGGAGCTGCAAGAGGTTCAATGATTCGAATAATGCATGGCATTCGATAGATTATAAAAATATATACCTACCAATCAATACTTACTTTATATCTAATTAGGTGTTCATTTGAGATCGTCGTCATCAGTGCACAACACTTATAATTTTGAAAAATAATAATGTAATAGGAAAATTCATTTAAAATTTGCTCATTTATTAATCACAGGTTTTGTTCTGTTCCGCTTTAAACAGAATGAAAATAAGTCGATGTAATTGTTAAAAATTGATTAAATAATTATAAACTAAAGAATGTAGGTATCAAATATGATGTAGAAATCAATTGCATTATAAATATATTTTAAAATATTTACATTAGAAACATACATGTCAAAAATTCAAAAAATCCTAGCTGCCAAAATTCATTGAAAGTAAGAGTATTCTCTATACCAGCAATCAACTATTGATTTGCATTTCCAATAACTAGCATTCATCTGCTCTACATGTATACGAAGAATGCAGCGATGACATTAACGGTTAAGCAACAAACTAATTTTTAAATTACATGAAATTGCTTAAAATCCTAATTTTGAAACAGCTGTGGTTCGAAAACTATACCAACAATCAACAATTGATTTTCATTTCCAATAACTAGCATTCATCTGCTCCACATGTATACAAAGAATGCAGCGATGACATTAACGGTTAAGCAACAAACAAATTTTTAAATTACATGAAATTGCTTAAAATCCTAATTTTGAAACAGCTGTGGTTCGAAAACTATACCAACAATCAACAATTAATTTGCATTTCCAATAACTAGCATTCATCTGCTCTACATGTATACAAAGAATACAGCGATGACATTAACGGTTAAGCAACAAACCGATTTTTAAATTACACGAAATTGCTTAAAATCCTAATTTCGAAACAGCGGTGGTTCGAATACTATACCAGCAATCAAGAATTGATTTGCATTTCCAATAACTAGTATTCATCTGCTCTACATGTATACAAAGAATGCAGCGCTAACATTAACTGTTAAGCAACAAATCAAGTTTTACAATACATAAATTTGCACAAACACCATGCGAGAGGATGCAGTTCTTGACAATTCGCGTCTTCCAGTTGGTGATCTGCAAAGCCACGTGCAGCCACATCAGCTGCTTGTTGGCGCCCCTAATCGACGGGTGCTCCGACTTGCTCCAAAAAGTGTTCGGCTGAATGATGTTTGCAGACACTATTGCTGGCTCCTAGCGATCCAGTCCATAATGTACATAAGCAGCCATAACTGGCACCATTGACTGTAGGTCACCCTTCCAGTACCTCCAAACTTAACCATGTCTACAATAAAGCGGGCACAATTAAATCTATACAAAGCGTTCATGAAAGTGGTGTCAACTTTTAGAATAAGTTCTAATGAAATATTTACAAATAACGACAATCGAAAAAATCTAGTTGAATTATTTGCTTGTATACTAGGAAACATTTCAGCAATGTTGTAAAACATATTTGATTTGCATCTTGAACAATGACACCACTTTTTTTAACGCTCTGTACTTTCGACATTCTATTTCAGAGCAGTAGCTAAAATAAAATGCCAGAAGCAATAACTACTTCGAAACTTTCAAAATAAAAGTTGCAAACAAAGACTTACTTGCTGAATACGAAACTAATAATGCAGATTATAATTTAACCAAGTAAAGATCGTTACTATTTACAAAAGACAAACTGAATATGAAACAAATAACGTACCTTAACCCACGTAAATTACTCCACTTGCAATGAGTTCTGGTGCACTGTAGGTTCGATCCGACGTGACCTCCATTAAGCAAAAGCTGTGCTATCAAGGTCAGGGGCCCAAGGATCTTCACCGTGCCATCAGGCGCTGCTGGGCACTGGACGCTCGTTATCATGTAAATGGGGCAGTAATGCACAGGCTAGGTGCTAAAAACTGAAATGAAAATAAATAATTAAATGTTCGTAAGGAATTAAAGTGTACTCAATATCATTTGATTGTTTCGTCTGATAAATTTGAGGCATGTTTTTGTGGCGTACATGCATTCACATAAAAACACGCAACCATTCACGTGCCGTGTTTGAGTATAATGTATCAGGTGTCCGTATGATTATTCGGTAAGTATTTGAGCACTACGTACAAGAATGGGGAAAAATTTGGTACAAGCATGGGGTAAAATATGTATATTTTCTATTTTCAAAGTTACTTGACAAACGTGTTCACGAAAAATAAACAAATTCTACCACACACGTATTTTATTTACCTTAAATTGTAAAAACAGTCTTTCTGCTTCTCTACTGGGCCTTATATTTATATTGTTTCTCATTTATACGTTGTATATGCACGAATTTTAACCTTATTCTAACCAAAAATAAAAATATTCTGGTCGCAAAATTACAGTTTACTATTATACCGACCCAAAATATACGGGGGAACGGGTATTAATCGCGAAGTGCGTAAAATCTATTTTACAAACTGGAACACCCGCGGATTTATGCCAAAATGTCTTTGATAGCAACAAAATTGAATTCTACACCGCCTACAGTCATTAGTTATTGAATAAATTGTCGATTTAACGAGTTACGCAAACTTTCCAAACGCTCCCCGTATAATTTTTTGCGCCTGATCGGGTAGGCAACTTTGAGTACATGTAGGACAGAAGGTAGCCTATTAATGACTAAAAGTTTCCAAAAATTTCTTTTAATAACCCGTAAACTATGGCTATTCAAAGGCAAATTTGTACCAAAATGATATCGGTAACTATGCTTAGTTACCGAGATAAAAATTAAAAGGGAATAAACGATCTCATGCAACTCCTGTGTTCCTGGTACGAAGTCCGAAAATTGCGAAATGTAGTTGGAAAATTTCAATTTAAACTCAGTGCACACACAGTATGATAGACTGGTAGAGTAATGAATGCTGAATCCAAATATGCAAACCGCAATGCTGTGCGATGCTTAGTTACCGAGATAAAAATTAAAAACGAATAAACGATCTCTTGCACCTTCTGTGTTCCTGGTACGAACTCCGAAAATTACAAAATTTTGTTGGAAAAATTCAGTGTAAACTGAGTGCACACGAAGTATGATAGACTGATAGAGTAATGAATGCTGAATCCAAATATGCAAACCGCAATGCGGTGCGATGCTTAGCGAGATAAAAATTAAAACCAATAAACATCTCAAGGACCACCTAACTGAGCTGTCTGCAGCTATGGAAACATTCGTTCACAATTTCAGCCTCTTGATCTCTACGAAAGTACTTAATCACAAAAAAAAACCAATTATAATCGGCCATTTCAGTAGAAATAGTCAGAAGTACAATAAATTTAAATGTGGCCATGAACATTTTGAATGCGCGTAACTATCAATGCACCTTTATTTTATCAAACGTTAAAAGCTCCCCTATTATCGATAACTCATTATGTTTACCATGCCACGCTCACTTAGATACTTTCAATATAAGTTATACATACCATTACTCATAAGATGGAAAATTCCAGTAATCCAATCTTTAACTAAGTCAAAATATGGCTTTGCTTTATTGTATGCATCGGTTAATTTACTTGCAAGCAATATCAGAAGGTGTCATCCAGCGCTACAAGTTCGTTTGAATAATGTAGCGCAGAATTGTATAAAAATGTAAACAAAGTACATAATTTAAATTTCAAAATATATTTCTAGTTGCTCGCTTAATAGTAGAAAGATCTTTAGTAACGTAATTGATAAAATATTTGCATTTGTTATTTCCATCGAATTAAGACTACACAATGTCCCCAGAATCATGGCTCGATTCACAGTGCAAGCTTCTCAATTGTAGATGTGATATGGAAACAGAGTCAACAAATAAAATCTGCACAAATGAAATCGCTTGCAGTAAAAAAATATACATAACCAAAATAGAATACATACAAAAACTTATAAACTAGATTTGACGCGGCACTAAGGTTACAGTCACAAACGGAGAGGGCAGTAAAACTATAAAATGAAGAGGGCAAAGGCTGCACTCCACTGGAGGGCCTGCACGGGCGCGATCATATCTTCGGCTTCACCGCCGTGTCCAAGTCGTCGAAGTACGGGTGCTGCATGATCTTCTTGGCGGAGATGCGCTTGGCCGGGTCGTACACGAGCATCTGCTTCAGCAGGTCCAGCCCGTCGGCACACAGGTTCTGCACCTGGCCGGACAGGTTGTAGTTCGTCCAGTTTGGAAAGCTCGCCTTGTAGTCTGGCAGTTGGGACACTCCTGGCCATATCTCTTCCGTCGGCGTTTTCAACACCCTATAAGCGATAAAAATAATTAATATGAATTTATCAGAACAAGAAATCCATGGAATAAAAATTTCCAACATGAGAATTTTTTTTTCGTGACACTTTAAATAATTAATACAAGTCAAATGGCTGTTTGAGAAAAATAAATTATTCGTAGAAGATATTCTTGGAATACAAATTGCCCAATCTCCGAAATATTTATATTAACCAATTAATTTTTTTCCGTTCTCGAAATGGGCGCTGAAAAATATTGTAATTTATGTAAAGGTCGGTAACTTGCCTGAAGATGCGGAAGAGTTGATCGATTTCGGAATCGCCTTGAAAGAGTGGTTGCTTCGTGGCCATTTCTGAGAATATGCAGCCCAGGGACCAAATATCAATGGGACAGGAATAACGTGAGGAACCCAACAGGATTTCGGGTGCCCTGTACCATAAAGTGACAACCTCGTGTGTGTAAACTCGGACGGGAACACCGAACGCCCTGCCCAAACCAAAATCGGCAACCTAAAAATTAAACAATTATTAATTCCGTTATAACGGGATGGCGGTTTATGCTACGGTAATTTAGATTAGCCACAATGACAGTATTATATTTAGTGATGCAAAAAATTATAATTGTATGTACACTTGTGGACATGAAAATTGTTGCTGAAATTTCATAAATTTATGTAGCTTACGTTTGCGTCCTTCGAAATAATATGTAATAAGTGAATCAAGTGTTTTGAACTGATATTTAATCCCATTCAACTGGAACATCCGAATTACAAGCGGTAATCCTTCGAATTCCCCATCAAATACACGTTGGTAAGCATATATAAATCATTATTATACCTTTATTGTTCCATCAGGCGTAATGAGCAAGTTCTGCGGTTTAAGATCTCTGTGCAGCACTCGCCTCTGGTGGCAGAAGAGTATGGCCTGGTTAATCTGGTGCAGGTAGTGCTTAACGAGCATGGGATCCAGGAACTTGCCAGACTCGATTCTATCTATGTACCTCTTTAAGTCCATGGACAAGTACTCAAAAATCAGGTACAACCTGCAAGCCAAACACACAATAAAATTCCGGTTACATTTGGTTCGTTATATCGCTCCTCAAACCTCAGGGAGCAAAATAATGTTTAGGCAAGGCATTAGCTAATTCAAAGAAAAAAATATTTCCAGTACTTGAGGCACGAAGGGTAATATTCAGTTATACCATGCTACCACGATTTTACTTTTTATCAGGCACTACAGTACTTACAACGATGATTTTTAAATAATGAATTTCTGGTAACATTACGGCGCGAAGAAATAAACTTTGCACTTAAGTAAACAACATGTCATAATACCGCTACAAATTTTTACAATTAACTTACTTTAATTGCACATAAAAAGTGGATCAGTTTTTGGAGATATTGTTTCGATGCTACTTACTTGGCTTCTTCCATGAGGACGTCAATTAGGGAAACGATGTTCGGGTGCTGCAGCTCTTTGAGCAGAGAGATCTCCCGGATGGCCGTAGACGGAACGCCTTCATCCTCAGACTCCAGCCTACGATCAATCAATCAAATAAACGCTCGACACTAAAACGTCGATAGTCGATACGATATGAGCAGTGATCAGAAAGAGACAAAACAAATGTTTTGTTCATGTTTTGAATGTAGCATGGCAAAACTTGACGCTTTTCGCAACTCCTGGATGTTACTATTCGCTCACCATTATGCCACTCGTATCGTACCCGAGCTCTTATTCACTCAAAAAATACTTGACGAAGAGTAAAAAAGCGTAGCACTTACCTGATCTTTTTCATAGCGACCACCTGCCCGGTCTTCTTGTTGCGCCCCTTGTAGACCACACCGTAGGTGCCCTCACCGATCTTCTCGATCTTGACGAAGTCCTCCATGGCGGAGGGGAAGGGACTTCGGGGGTGGGCTGAAAAAATAAAGCGTCGAGGTTAGCAGGTTAAGTTCCAAAAGAAGTTGAAACTTTTCGTGCCGCATGTTTCTGGGTCTGCTTATGGTTCCGGGGGCGGCCCCATGGTTGGTGGTTTCAGGGGCCGGTTACTTACGAGTTGGGGGTTATTGGCCGGTTCCGTGTCCGTTGAATTCAAATAAAAAACCTACGGTTAAGAAACGAATTTCAACTTAAAATGGAGGGATCGGTTTGGATTTGAATTCTCGGCCATCCTCTTCTCTCTCACTAGGATCGCCTACATCGGTCCTTTTTGAGCTGTCAAAAATTTGCGGACTGCCAACTGCTTGTACCGTCATTTATGCATTCATGCCAACATATTGTAATACATTATCGCCAATATGCAGACAAAAAAAGCGGTATTTAAAATATTACAAAAGAATCAAACTTAACTCACCTAATGTTTGCAAGAAAAAGAGTAATTACTAATGCTCAAAAAGCCCTATTAATTGTACAAGAGTGAAGCGATGCAGCTTTGAGTCTTCGTTTGCAACTGATACAGTATTTGAACCTTAGTGTTCTTTTGCTACTTCGACCACGGCCTTAGCTAATCAGATGGCAATGCCAATAATTTTTACAAGTTAAAGTACAATAAAGAGCAAGGGTAGCGAACGAAGAAGCAGACAAATTTGTATCCAGTTAGTCATTAATATTAGTTTGAATATATTAATTCAGTCATATTTTGAATAAAAAAATTGTTAATCAACACCTCACGCCAATTATTACCGCACATTACCTATTGTCCGATTATTTTATAGATCCACCACCTATTGCCATATGTTGGTCAAAACAAAAATCACTACACATTGAACCTGATTATTAAGAAACACTAATGATACCAACAGAGTTGCCACCAATACTTTAGAGAGAAATTGCGACGCTGGTGGATCTTTAAAAAACAAACTATAAATCATTGAACGATGGCTAAGATCAGCCATGTGCTGTACCATTAAACAATTATTACAAAGCCATGATTGGCTATTTGCTGAATTATAGATTGATGGCTAAAATCTGTTATTTGTTCAATGATTGAGTATTTACTAATTACATTCATAATCAAGAATAAAACCTTTAGGCGTTAAAGTACAAGAGATTTCGTTTTCACCAAACTCTGTTTTAGTGCTTCCTAGTCACTTTACAATATTGACATGTCTCTACAATAATAACAAAACTATATATGATCGATTTTATTGTATATTATCATCAAAGCACCAATGTCTTAAGTTTAATAATTAAAAGATAGCAATGAGATTAATGATCAGTAGAACAATTCGAGGAAACAAAATATTGTGAAAAATCTATTTATTCAAATTAGAGGTGCTTGGAAAACAACATCCTAAACATGAGACGATTAAATTAGCTTCGGATTAAAAACGACCGGCGATTAATAAGGTTATCAAGCGTTAGAATACATCAGCGGTCCTGAAAGTAAATGCATGAATATCGCAAACGGCGGCCCGAATTATCCCTTGAGGCTGCTCATGCCGGCGCGCATTATTTCGTCGACCAGCAGGAGATTCGAGGCGATCACCGAGCACGAGTTGATTATCTGCTTCTTGACGATGTAGTTGTCGAAGATGCCGGCGTCCTTGGGGATGATCGGTTCGCCGGAGGTCAGGTCAAGCCCCACCGGCTCCTGGCTGAGGCGTGACTCCTCTTGCAGCTTCACGATCGAGTCCTGAAAGACATGATTGCATTTAAAATAATATTTTCATAATACCGTACTGTTAAATGTGGTTCAACAGTACTTTTTTTTTTTTGTGGGCTAAGCACATTGCCATCTATGTTCATTAGCGCTTGCTCAATGATGTGTGTTAAAATGTATCAGCCACGGCGGTTATTTATTAACGATACCCTTAACAACCGTTACTACAATTCATTTAATTCACCGCGTCAATGCTTCTAGTCTTAAACCTTAAATATTCATAAAAATTAAGTAGATAAGATAGACCTAAAGTAAAATCTTGATATTCCTTTAGATATCTGCTACTAGTCTTCAGAGGCAGTAAGTCCCGACTTGGCTGCTTCTTTAAAAATATCTTCCAGAATTTTTCAAAATACAACAATTTAACATTCTGTCATAACTTTGACTTTTTGTTTGTCAATCAATCGCTGAAACTTATCAAAAAAGAACTTACGGGTGTGACAGGTTCTATTATATTATATTATTTTTATGGTATTAAAAATCAGTACTAAGCAACATATGGCTGATATGCAAATAACAGTTTATTATAAAACCTAAGGCAGAAAGACCTCAGGTTGATAGTTGATAAAATATCGTTACTACTACTGTAAAATCTAGGTTATCGCAACGATTTTACAATATTAAACTATGTCTGTTATTTGCTTCATATCGGCATTCTACATTAATAATGATTTTCCGAGTGAACCAAACAGAAGTACAAATTTCAGTTACCTGCGCATCAAAACCTGAATTAGTGGCCAACACTTTCGGGATGACCAGTAGAGCCTCGGCATAAGCAGCCACGCCCAATCGAGACTTCCCCTTGACGGTCTCCTTGAACTTCATCAGCTCATTGTAGGCGGTGATCTCAAAGGCACCCGCACCTAGAAAACATATATGATAACTTAAATTGCACGGCAGAATACAAATCGATCATTTCCAAATAACTAGCCTCAATTGTCCACATACCTGGAACGATAGCCTTATCCTCGATGGCATTATTGCAGGCCCTCAGGCCGTCCCTTACGGCGTCCTTGATCTGGGCGAGGGTGTGCTTGTTGGGGCCCTTCATAAGTATGGTGACGGACTGCGGGTTCTTGCACTCCTCCACGAAAGTGTACTTGTTCTCACCGAGCACGTGCTCATAGACGACTCCGGCGAAACCCAGCTGGGACTCCTGGATGTCGTCAAGGTGGTTCATGGCGACCCCGCCACAGGCCAAAGCCAGGCGCTCCATGTTGCGCCTCTTAGCTCTACGCAACGCCATAATACCTAAAATAATAACAATTAAAATAATAAGATTACCAAATGTAACACTATTCAAAACCACATTAAATTTGAAAAAGTAACGATTCATTTTGATTGTCCTCACATTATCAAGTGATAAAAGACTCTGCATAAAGTCTATCTGATTGGCATCTGATTGAAAAGTAAAGCCTGCCGTGAATCATATGAAAATCAGATATAGTCGCCCGACGAGAGCTGAGAGTGATTCATTTTTGAACCAAGAATCACATTTTGGTAAATGTCTGTGCTAGTTCGCATGCTTAAATAGAATGAAATTAAATAAGAAACGTATGTCTATAATTCAGGCAATACGGATTGATGAGTCACTGTTAGCTCTCGACAAGACAACTATAGAGACTATAGAATTTTATTAATGCATCGTCTAAAAACAATGTTAAGCTGTGAAACTTCCTGCAGAGCTAAATAAAGTTGCGCTCCATTGTAACGCTGTGATTACCTTCCTTGGCGAGCATGTCCAGGCTCATGGGGTCGATGCCCTTCTGGTTGATGACGATGAAGCTCTTGCCGTTGTTGTTGCAAATCCTGCGCTTGAGCTCGATCACTTTCTTGACGCGCTGCTCGATGAACTCGCGCTCGGCCGCCACCAGCTTCTCACGCTCCTCGGCGGTCTTGTAGAAGAAGCCGGAGTTCACCTCACTCTTCTCGTACTCCATGCTAACGTTGCAGGTGAGGACGTAAGCGTTGGCCAGCCGCTTCGGCATGTCAGGATGCCTGCATCCGTGATCTAAGACAAGACCTGGAGGACAGCGAGAAAGAAAGACATTAAAGAAAGTGTGGCAGAAATGGCATCTCAGACATACCTTTGACCAGTTGAGTATCGGTAGCAGTCTTGTGCTGCATCTCCATCAACTCGACCATATGAAGATCAACGGGCTTATCTGGAGTGCGAATGGTGAGGATGGCTTCAACACAAACGTCAGCCAGAACGTCGGCCAAGTTGTGATGTACCTACAAAATTGGATCATGAATATTTTGTTACTGTTTTATGTATTCGTGAAAATATCCAACTGTTGGAAATCAGAGCAAACGCAGATTCATAGATTTCTTAAGAAACAGCAATACTATCGCCATGGGCACATTCAATGCGCATCTAAATGCCCATAGCCCCAGCATTGCAACAGCCTTGTGTCGTGTCACATAAGAAATCTATGAATCAGCCTTAACTTGTTAGTCTAGGTACATACAAATTCAACAAACCCTGAATAAAATTAAATATGGTATTGAATAACTTTGCAATATTATTTACAATTTTACTTTTAATATTTTGAATGGTGGTAGCGTCTTCGTGATACATTTTATTAATTATAAATAAAACACATTACTTTGTTAGTATCACATAAAATTATTTATTGATTCATTGATTTGAACAAATCAATAAATAATTTTATGTGACACTAACAAAGTAATGTGTTCTAATTATAATTTCACTTTGAGTAATAAAAAGTATATCAACCAAAAGAGACTGAATAAAGGGAGAAATCCGAACAATTATGTACAAAAAATTATTTTGTGCACCAATTTTTTTAAGATTCAAAGGTTTGTTGTATAATAATAATAATAATTACCTTTGTTCTGAGGCTTGTCTTGGCGACGTCGAGGAGGCCCTCCATGGTGGCGTCAACGGGGATCTTCATCCTCTCGAGCACCTCGAGCGTCTTCGCGCGGGCCTTGTCAAAACCCTCGGTGACGAGGCGTGGGTGGAGCCCGTCTGAGATGTACATGTCGGCTTGCTTAAGTAGCTCCCCGATCACGAGGACGGTCGAGGTGGTGCCGTCTCCGGTCATGTCATCCTGTGCCGTCGAGGCCCTGGCGATCAGCGACGCCGTCGGGTGCTGGATCTGCATCTCGTGGAGCAGCACGTTGCCATCCTTAGTGATCTTGATGTCACCGGCACCGGACACGAGCCTTAACAGATAAGAAATAATCAGTTATTTACTAAAATACAGTATCCACGACACCACATTAACAAGACGCCATGGAAGAAGTAGATAATGTACTCGTGGGCATCGTCATGCAAATGTTTGCATTTGCAGGAGTGAAGTTCTAAGGGGGGTCATTAATACCATAATTTTGTAGGACCTCTAACAACTTGGCTTATTTGCAATATAAATGGCCATAAATTTGAGCAGTGGCATTAATGGCACTGAAGACAAGCATTGGCATAAATGGCACTGAAAGCAAGAAAGCATAAATGGCATCAGTTCCAAAGCCGAGCTGTGCCATAAATGGAACTACATACAGTCACTGGCATAGAGTTAACAATCAAAGACAATCGAGACATAAATGTCTATCTGGAAGTATAGATGATTCACGATTTTCCCTAAGAGGTTAGAAATACAAACATGTAGAAACGTATTATAAAGCGCTTTTGGCACCTCAAAATCACAATTTCGCACATTAATTCCCGCTGTTCAGCCGTAATTAGGGCCCAATGGGTGTAATTACCGGTTAATTAGCTAAAAATGTAATCATGTGCTCACATTTTCACGGTTCCTCGTGGGCCGAGGTTGCTCTTCATCACATCCTGTATGCCTTTTGCAGCGGATATGTTCACTGCCAGGGCCTGCGCTGCCCTCGCCACCTCCGCCTTGGGGTTCAACAAGCTGATTGCTGCCATTGTCAAGAGGAATTAATCACGAAAACACTCTCAAACGAGGAATACAAAATGACGGAAGAATCACAACTGTGCGGGGCGACAATGCCGGTGGCTGAAGTTAGCTGCGACAGAATCACCAATGGCTGGACAAAAAAACTCCCCAGATTAACAAACCTACTTACGTTTAATCAGTGCTTAATCAACAGATTGAGCGCGTAACATATGTGTAAGTACGATTACTTACATTGAGTTACATAATTATGGCTCTAAATGGCACGGATAACGCAATTTAAAGACAATTAATAGCGTCAAATTAGCCGAGCAATGAGACGACGGTTGGTGGGCCTGTTTGGCGAGGGCAGATTTATATGCAACAAATTATTTGTAATGGTGGGCTTGAAATTATTATTTCAAATGTACTTCAGTTTTTAATTGCCAAGATGGTACCATATGACTAAAAAACAGTCTTTTCTTCCATTAATAAAGTTTCAAAAGGTATTCAGATGGTTACGCACCCAAAGCAAACTTCAAACGCATCTGGAGATACTGTAACTGGCAACTTCGAAGCCAGCAGATAACTAACTCAATTTTTGGAAAGACAAGCCCTAAATTACTGCAATCCCTTTATAGCGCAGCAAGCTATTCTACAATGATCTAGAACTAGTAAACGTATTTTAAGTTATAAGAGTATTAGAATACTCTGGGAATGTCTCAAATGTTCCTATAGCATAATAAATCGTACAAAGACTTATAAGTAATGCATGTGCAACTACTAATTTAGCAGTTACACCGGAACTTATTATCAGGCGATACTCTTGATTGATAGTCTTCACAATCAACCAATAAGTCATTATGTAAGACATTAATATTTGACAGATATGAAGATCTTTACAATATCTGGCAGAACATCTCTGTGATCTTCAGTATAAGTGATGCATTCATTACAATAACTTGTGCAACATCCTAGTGTACTTTATAATAACTGAAGGAACATCTAAACGATCTATTTATTTAAAATTAAACGTTTAAATACAACAAAATACACCATCATGTTGCCTTTGTAGTGCGTGTGTGTCTTCGGTGATTCCTTGCACTGTCTCTCATGGCCTGTATGTATTTATAAAAAAGAAGAATGTTTACTCTGCACCGTTTAATGTTCCAGAATGTTTTTGTGATCAATGTTGTTTTTTAACCGACTGCAAAAATGTACTGGGCAGCTACTAGCGCGAAAATTAATGTTAAACCGGTAACTTAGGACTTGGCCAGTGTGTCGGCCTTCAGCACGACCTCCTCAATTGGTCCCACCATGTAGAAAGCAACCTCAGGCAGATGATCGTATTCACCCTGGAGGATCTTTTGGAATCCCTGAAAAATAAAAGTAAAAACTTACTATAAAACATTGCATAAGTTTAGGCTCCGATGTAATTGTATAACTGTACTATTTATTCACTCAATGTTACCAAAAATATTTTATTTGGCAGACAAAGATCATTAGAGTTGGTGTTTTTTCCAGAACAATATTTAAATCTGAGAATTAATTACTCTTTTATTACCTTGATGGTTTCCTCAAGGGGTACAAGTTTGCCGGCGTGGCCGGTGAACACCTCGGCGACCTGGAAGGGCTGGGACAGGAAACGCTGGATCTTGCGGGCGCGCGCCACCGTCAGCTTGTCGTCTTCAGACAACTCATCCATACCCAGGATGGCGATGATGTCCTGCAGGGACTTGTAGTCCTGGAGGATCTTCTGCACGCCACGGGCAATGTTGTAGTGCTCCTGGCCGATGATGTTGGGGTCCATGATACGGGAGGTGGAATCGAGGGGGTCCACGGCGGGGTAGATGCCCAACTCAGCGATAGCGCGGGACAGTACAGTGGTGGCGTCCAAGTGAGCGAATGTCGTGGCCGGGGCGGGATCAGTCAAATCATCAGCGGGCACGTAAATAGCCTAAACATTTATAGAATCATCAGCGGGCAGATAACTAGCATTAAGAATGTATACAGATAAATGTTTTTGAAATATCTGGGTTTCCACTAATTACTAATTAACAATCATATATAGTTTTCTTTCTTTCTTAATCTTTCCCTCTTTTACCCTTTTGGGTGTTGAGGTGTAATTCTATTTTTTATAGAATATATAGTAATACTATATTATAATAACATTTAATAATTGATAGCCTAATATACATAGAATTTATAATTATAGTTATGCAGACGAGAGCTGACAATGACTCGTGCTTATTCGAACAATGAATAACGTTTTCTATGCTCTTTCACATGCTTAAGATAAATGTATAGAGTTTATGTCGAATTCCGGACATATGGAGCTATGACTCATAATCATCTCTCTACGGGACTACTATACATCTGTATTTTTCAGTAATCTGGCATTGCTTTTATGACAATGCTCGATTATTTACCTGTACTGATGTGATGGATCCTTTCTTTGTGGTTGTGATACGTTCCTGCATGGTACCCATGTCAGTGGCCAGGGTTGGTTGGTAACCTACGGCGGATGGGATACGACCCAAGAGGGCAGACACCTCAGATCCGGCCTGGGTGAACCTGAAAATGTTGTCGATGAAAAGCAGTACATCCTGTCCTTCCTGGTCACGGAAATATTCAGCGACGGTCAATCCGGTCAAGGCTACACGGGCACGGGCGCCTGGAAACATCAAAACGTATAAATTAAAAATCTTGATGGTCTTTGAATATTTATGAAATATAAATATTTACAACTCGTCACGATTTCGTGTTGTTTATTTTTTCAATTTACCTGGGGGTTCGTTCATCTGTCCGTACACAAGCGCCACCTTGGAGGTCTTGTCCTTGAGGGAGATGACACCGGACTCAATCATTTCATGGTACAAGTCATTTCCTTCGCGGGTCCTCTCGCCTACACCGGCAAACACGGAGTAACCACCATGGGCCTTGGCTACGTTGTTGATGAGCTCCATAATAAGTACCGTCTTGCCTACACCAGCACCGCCGAAGAGGCCGATCTTGCCTCCCTTGGCGTACGGGGCCAACAAATCTACAACCTAGAACCAGAAACAAACATAAATTTGTGTTCTTATTGGTATTTTTTGCAAGAATGTTTATGGCATATGGATAAATATTTGAAACCTCACCTTAATTCCAGTTACGAGAATCTCCTGCTCGACACTCATGTCGACGAACTCGGGGGCCTCTGCGTGGATGGCGGCGACCTTAGTGCTGCCAATGGGGCCACGCTCATCGATGGGCTCACCAATTACGTTAATGATGCGGCCCAAGGTTTCGGCACCGACTGGGATACGGATGGGGAAGCCGCTGTCGAGTACATTCTGTCCGCGGACAAGACCCTCAGTACCGTCCATGGCGATCGTGCGGACGGTGTTCTCGCCAAGATGTTGAGCCACCTATAAAATTTTAAGACACTTTTAGGACAAAGTTGAATTGTTTTTTGTCTGATTGTATTTTTATTTTAAAATTTTTGTATAGTTATAGTAACTGATTTTTTCTGGACCTTTCAGTACAGTACTAGCACTAATAAATTATTATTAAGATCACAACGGATCCCAAAATTAATACTTATTCATCAACGCCTGTTTGTTATTTAATGATTTTATAATCTTCACACAAACGTTTCAAAATGATGCCTTTAGGAAATTTTCAAGCCGATGGGGATTTTAACTATTAAGATAATTTTTGTGTGTACTGTTTCTCACCTCAAGGACCAATCGTGATTCACGCCCTTGCACTTCCAGTGCGTTCAAGATGGGCGGTAGGGCATCCTCAAACTGGACGTCCACGACGGCACCAATAACGGCGACCACCTTGCCTTTGGCGACGCCTCCTGCGGGTTTCGCCGCATAACTTCTTTCTGCAATAACAAAACTGTAAGGTAAACGAGGCAACGCAAACAGTGAATCATACGATAAAAGAAATAAACGTTATATAAAAACAAACTAAATATAATAATGGGAAAGTTAACAATCACAGATTGCAGAGTATAAGTGAACATTTGTGTATTCTTTATAAGAAGTTCTTTGGATTTGAGTAAAGTACAGCTTAAATCCTATGGTTCAATTCGTCCTGTGACATAAATCTGATGGCCAAGTGTATTAGATAACAGATGATAAGTTATGTGGGGGAAGGTACACAGGCCAATCTCTTGGTATGGGCCCCAAATTTATGATCAGGGTTCCATGGGTTTTTTTTAAATGAAGCCCTGTTCTAATAAGACATTCACGTAAATATTCCAAGTTTCCAGCCTTCAAAATGGCGTTCGAGTATTATCACCATCGATTATGTAACCTAACTTGAACACCAATCTTTTCGCGTTTAAACCAGTCTGGGCCCCCCTTGACCACTTTAATGCCCCCGGTGGGTTTATAAGCCCCCAAATTGTTATTATGCGCGGATTACGGTGGCGTTTGGGGAGGGTTAATGTCATGAGACCGGCTACGTAACCCCCGCTAGGGGGGCGCCAGTTTCTACAAGAAATTTAGACTCACGGTTTCCGGCCTGGACGCCGAAGATCTTCAGGGCCTCGGCCCCCATTTTCTCCAGGCATTTTGCAGCCAAAAGGCTGGAACTCGTACGTGTGGCACCCAACATGGTCGGTCGATGAGCGGACCTGTAATTCGTGTGGCGACCGCTAGGACTGTGCTGCACTTCCCTTGTGCGCGGCGCGTCAATCTTGCCTGCGCGGGGTTACGTAATCCTTGGCGGGGGGGCCGCAAGTATCTCAGGACGAGAGAGGACTATGTCCTAAGTTGCAAGTTCTCAAGGAGCGTTTAATCTGAGAGTTCGCTTTTAAAATTAATTGGGCGCAAACCAATTCGAAAACCGGAAGTCGGGGCCCCCCTAAAACCATTGCTGCCAACTGAAAATCAGGAATCGTTGATTATTACAGAATTAAACGATAAAAAGGCATATAAATCATTTCAGAAGCTAAATTGTTAATGCAGCTATTTCTTAAAAGGTTACTATTTGTAAAATAAACGATCAAATTTAAGTAATTTATGTTACAAATTTGAATCATAAAACATAAAAAGTATGTATTTTGGCGCGTCAATGTTGCCAATATAAATTGAATTTATGAAATTACGTTATTAACACGATTTAGCGATGTTTAATGATTATAATAACAATGTAATGTAAGCAATAATTAGCCAGACACATTTATGACGAAAATAAAAGTGATAACGAGATTTTTATCAATTAGTTTGCTGTGAAATGTTTCGTTTTTCAGTCGCAATGGCGCAGTTATGGGCAACGTACGAGGGGCGCTCACAAAGTTTGCATACATTTAAATATTAGGGTTCTATGCTCTGTCCAATTTTAAGCCGAAACTTGCACATGGTCTGGCTCTGGTCTCACCGGACTAAGTGAATTTTATTACTGCAAACGCTACACTAGTGTTGGACCTGTGTTGTGACCTGTAAATGCCGTTCAAGTGAATAGTTTATATTAACTTCGTCTTGAAATTGGATGGACTATAGCAATATATTTCTTAGGGCCCATGAAATGCACGTCAAATTTGTGAAGAACGAAGATGTAAGAAAGTCGATATGAAAGCTAAAAACATTCAAATTGTTGCAACAATATCACTTTGTTTTGATTTGTTTTCCATGTGTAATTTAATTTGACCTGTGTAAGACATACTAGTGTCAGAAACATCAATAAATCTTTATTATTATTAATTACTATTAGAATGAAACGATGAAACTAAACGAAAACCAAATAAATATCAACATAAATCATCCTTTGTGTCAAAATCTAGATAAATATGACATATCACAATCACTCTAGCTCATTATAGCATGCAATTTTTGTACAAGAACGGTTAAAGTACTAAGACTACACAATTGTACTACATGATGTTGTGAATATAAGATTTTTTTTTTCTGTTATGGAGCTGTGCAATGTCGACAGAACAGTTTGTATTATGCCATTTACACACATTGTTCTCAATTCTGGAAAAAATGAATAATTACAGAGCAAATGTAAACACATGACTAATGTTAGTCCTCACCTATTCCTAATTAAAATAAACAAATGATGTAAAAACCCACGAATAAAAACCCAAAACTAATAAAAATCGTTTGCTAGTTAGCCATAGCAGTAGAATTGGGTGACTATTATATTAAGAAATTACAAAAAATTGAGTTGAACATAGAAAAAGCTTTGCCAGTACCAATTTGTCGAGACTAATGCCAGTACTAATTTCCTTCATGTCTAGAGAGAACTCGTCCAGAATCATCGCTGGCACATAAATACTGAAAATTGATACACTGCTGTCACACATTAGTCAGATCTTTATTAGTCGTCGCTAACTAACAGATAACATTTATTAAAAAAGACAATAAGGGGGAGTTTCTAAAATATCACATGCCTTTCCTTGAGGAGGGGGAGGGGCGCAAAACATCTGAAAGGTTTGCGCGTTAATCTTATATACAAAAATAAGTACAAAATAATTTAAAACTTGTATAACAAAATATCGCTCGTGGATAGGATTATTACCGGTTAATTTATGAGCCGGGATTGGTCCAGCTTACTCGAGTTTAGGAGCACGATCTCTTCCTCAGACGTCGATCCCATAGACTTTATGTCGTCCTCATCGTCATCGTCGTCGAAGTAAGGCCTTGTTAGAGGCTTGTCAAAATCTAGAAACAGGCATATTAATCAAATTAATAATGAATCGGTCAGAAATAATTGTCCCGCTGTACCAGATATTTCCACATAAACTCAAAATTATAAATTCAAAGTGCTCTGCAAGAAGTACTCTACCTTTGAGTGACGACATGAAGTCATGGTTGTTGGTATCAATGTACTCATCATACACACTCTGTGGGAGCAACCCGTAGCCCTTTCGTTCCTTGCAACAGCAGATGCAGCAGACGAAAATTGAGCCGGTGAAGATAATGCAAATGAGCACTGTGAGAAACAAAAGAAGAATTAGATATCATTATTAGGTATAATAACGTGTGTTTGTAAATGATTGTAGAAAAGGCGGCAAAATTTAAATGAAATTTAGGATTTTAATTGCCGTTAAGTTTTTCCATGTCGGTGCTTAGTGTATTTCACCGCAATTTGTCAAAGTTTAATGTCATTTTCGCCAGTAGCGTGCAATCATTGTAAAGTTAATCTAGGTAAGTTATTTCAAGTTAGTTATTTATGAAGGGGAACGGGTCAACAGGGTTTTTTCGTCCAGTGTGGGTCAGTTAAGTTGTTATGTACTGATAATTTTCTCTTTTGTATCTATTTATTTGTCGTTGTTTCGTGGATATTTCATCAGGTATATCATAACAACTTAACTGACCCACACTGGACGAAAAAAACCTCGTTGACCCGTTTCCCTTCTTGGATACAAAGTAACGTCCGTTGCTTCTTGATTCAATTAGTTACTTATGTTAAAATAAGAAATGTTAATTTTCAGAAACAAACAACATTATGTTACACCAATGAATCCTTAGTGATATTTTTGTTGTGTTACCAACGTGTATGTTTGGTTGCCTAAAATAAAATCTACACTCATTTACAAACACACTGTACTTTGTCAGATATAATAATAATTTTTATTACTATTATAATCAGATCCTTAGTCTACCTGTAGGGTGTTAAGGTAATAATAATAATACCAATAGATAATACATCCGGAAATCCTCACCACTTAACTTACCGAAGACAGGGATGAAGATCCCCCTCTGCATGCCCCACACATGCTCGTCCTTCTTCAATGTGAACATGACAACGTTGGGCTGCACCGGGTCCACGGTCACGTACTTAATGTCAGTCTCGTATTTGTTGGCAGTCACTCGTAGCGTATACTGTCCGGGGGGCAGCGAGCACAGGTATCTGCCATCGGATTTGCTCGTTATCGTAATGTTTTTCTCCGCCACTTCTATTAATGCATGCGCTACCGGATGGTTCATATTATCCCTAACGAAACCTGGAAAACACAACAAAAAATGATTGTAAGACATCTCCAGTGTTGACCCAAAAACGATTAAACTTAAAACTTTGATGCCAATATATGAAATAAATACAATTTTCTCTTACCAACAACTCCAGTTCCTTGCAAGCCGAACCCGGTGCTCGCAATCACGTCCTCCTCCACGTGCCCCTCCCGGCCCTCTGTTGTTCTGGACAGGTGTGCCGGCTCGGGCGTAGATTGCTGCCCGAACCTGTTCAGGACCACGTTGAAACTGGAAAGCTCGTGCTCCACGACCACCGTCTCCAATGCCGTCTCGGTGTACTCGTGGCAAGCAAAAGTCACATGGTACTTGCCGGGCGGCAGCATGATCTTGAAGTGAGCAGATATCTTCGTGACTTCGTATGCCCTTTCAATGCCAGCGATTTTTATGGTTGCGTTGATCATCGGCTTCGCCTGAGTGTCGACCACTACACCTTCAATACCTGAAAATTAAGTCCGCAACACTGTTAGTTTTTGGTATACGGAGCCTTTAAGAAGTAATCAATAGATCACACTGTTCAAATGAAATATGTTTTGCAACATTGCTGAAATGATTCCTAGCGTACAAGCAAATAGTTTAACTAGATTTTTTCAAAATGCCATTATCTGTCATCATTTTAGTTAGAACTAGTTGTAAAAGTTGACACAACTTTCTTGAGCGCGCTGTAGTAGATTATACCACTACAACAAATCATCTGTGTTGTCAGACTGTCGATTGTTATGGCCATTTTAAATTATATCTTTTACCTGTGCGCAGTTGACTCAAGAACTCCATTGTCGGCTTGAGTATGTCTCTCCAGATATACGGTATATTTGCTACAGCCGGGTACTGGCAGCAGCTCACCTTTGCAGTGAACATCGGCACGCTGTACTCTCTGAAGATGAAGTCTGTGAGCTTGTCGTCTGTGCCGTAAATGCCGCCATCACAGCCTTGACCCACCTTCAAGTTCTTCTTGTACTTCTCGGCAAGCTTATCAAAGACATTTGCACTGTCAAAAATCTTCGGATACCTATAAGAACAAATTTGAACTTGTTAATAATTTAAATTAGGTCATGAAGAATTTGATTTCACTAAACTAGATATTGATACATTTGAGAGGCAACTCAACCTATTCTAAAAATTAAGTCTAAATCCATGTTTTCTAAAGGATGAAATAGTTTATTACACAAGGAGCATTTAATGATAGCTATTAAGACACGAGTAAGAGCCGCAGGTGAATGTACAAGTGTGTTAATTGCCATTAAATGTGAGTTGCATGTACTATTTTTTCTACTCCCAGTCATAATAATGTGAGAGTACAAGAAGATTTTATAACTTCATAACATAAATTACGTTAATTGGTTTTAGTTAATGTAACATGTTTTCTTACAAAAATCCGCCTCTTCCACCTTCAAAGTTCAATATCAGATCGAACTTATCGTCTAGCATCATGTGCTTGAGGGCATTGACGACGTTGGTCTGGGGATTCCCGTTCATTCTCGTTCCACCAGCTGCAAGCTGTGTGCCAACCTCCTTGAAGTCGGCTGTGATATTATTGCAGAGGTACGTATCAGGCTTGGTGTTCCCAGCGACCTTCTTGGGGTAGTCACCCCAGATCTTCTCGAAGGCCTGATCAATTACGGGAATCACGTGGATCACTGTGTTCTTCAGGACGGAGATGATGTTCGGGTTGCCGAACTTGTGCCCTTGCAGAAGGTGCCTTGCCAGGTAGATAACAATCTCGCGTCCGATCGGCTGCGTGGCAAACAGGTTGCCGATCACTGCCACGTGGAACTTAGTCTCGTCTGAGCTCTCCACCTAAAAGAAGCAAACGGTCAGGTGGATGGTGGTGGTTTCAGGAATTACGAATTACGTCACAGTTTCGAAGCTACTATACAAAAAAGAAAACAAAAACGTAATCAGGTACTTACAAAAAAACAGAAACCACACCACGAAAATTCCTCACGGCTGTGCGGGTTCAATCAAACAAAAATCAGGCGTGAAGAGAAAAGAGAGAAAAGAGATGAGTATCGGCGGGAAATAATTGGTTCGCCCTTTGTATGACCGGCTTGTGCGCATCGTATAATTACCTCATGCGAGATCTGCAGAGAATGTATGGACATCGATATGTAGTCATCGCCGCCTTCGAATTTGGCCTCTCCGGGGAACCGGTTCTCCATGGCAGCCATTAAAGAGTACAGCTGGCTGTTGCCGTGGTACTCGGGCTGGTATTGATTCTCAGTGATGCCAAAATCGTAAGCGCTGGCCCAATGGATGGGGTCGTCCCGCATTAGCGTGAAGTTGATTTGGATGTAGCCAGTCGCCGGCACGATAACTTCCTGAGTGTAAGTCTCATAGCTAGAACATAGAAGCAAGATATGTATATGTATATGTAACAGCGAAGTATTAGCTCATTTTTCTTTGTGGAAGCATTCAATTGTTTAATTCGAAGTTTATGTTATTTACAGTGGCCACACAACATTGTTCATAGATTGGAATCATTTTTAAGAGTAGCAACAATGAATTGTTTAACCATAGTTTACAATAGCTTTTAATATCTTCATAATACATAATATTTTTCCATTTTAAATTCAGACTTACCCCCGAGCAGTAACAGTAATATTGTAGGTACCGGGCAGAAGTATCCTGTAGTAATCTCCGTTCTTAGCTGAGATAGCTGCGTGATTCACACCTTCAACAATCACTCTAGCTTTCGCTATTGGATGCCCGATCGTGCTGGTTACAAATCCGCTCACTCCTTTGTGCACCTAAAAAAGATTCTTAAAATTAGTAACTTTTAATGCACAAGATTCGTAACAACACCTTACAATTCTAGTAAATATAATTCGGACATTAATATATTTCCTATTTAAAAACAATTAAAAATCAACTGAAAAATGTATCTATACTTGGCATCTCTCAAAAATGTATCTACAGTTGACACAAATGAACGATTTATCCGTACTCAGTATAACTGAAAGACTTATCAATACTTAAAAATATGTCCATACTTGACAAGATTTAAAAATGTAACTATAGTTGGCACAAATGAACGATTTATCTATTCAACATTGAATTGGAACATTGAAGGATGTATCAAATGTTAAAGATTTATTGATGATTGGAACGAGTGGAAGACTTATCTGTAACTGGCACAACTGCAAACTCAGCCAGCAATTACCTGTTCTATGTAACTTATTAACGCATCTCGGTTATCCGTCCAGAGGTTGGGAATCTGCGAAGTAATGGGGAACTTGTAGCAGCCGATCTCGAGAGTAATCTCCATGCATCCGGCCACGAGGTAGTTCCAGTCTTGCATGCCACCTGTCACGCTGTACCACTTGGCACCGTTCGTTATGCCGCCGACAAAGTGCTCCGTGGGGAACATAGGGCACGGCTCGCCGAGGTGCATTTTCTTGTGAGCCTTAAAAGTCAGCCGAAATGTTTAATTTTTTAGCGAGATATATTTTATTGTACGTACGTCGGCGTAAGTACTGGCCAATTGCTTGAAAACAGCATCGTCTGGTGACGGGTTCTCTTTGGTGCCGGGTACGTTGACCGGGTTGTCATCGAAGGGGTAGTTCGCAACCAGGGCCCCATTGTGTAGATTCGCCGATAGGACAAACGGCTCGGAGAGGATCCAGTCCATCACAGCCTTCGTTTCTGGCTCAGTAAATTGGTTGTACTAAAAATACGAGATTGCTTTGCTCACTTTTAGTAGTTACTCCCTTTTTTTACCGGATTAAAAAAGTAACGATAAGTCAAACTGCGTAGTGGTCTAGGTTTCAAGAGTGCCCCTAATTTTAAAGCAGTTGGCAAAATATAAACTGTAATGTTACCTCGTTGACTATGTACTGATCCGGGAAATTGCGATTAAGGTCGACGTTGTGAGCATTATTCCTTCCCACACCGCTATAGAGATCACCTACAATATAAGAAGAAACTTAATCAATTTAATTATTTAATGAATACTGCAAGTAATACGAAATTAAATTGAAACAATTAAAAACCAGTTACTGCAATTTTCAAGAAACTATTGCAAACCCCTTCTATATACTGGCAGTGGCTGCCTTTACGAATTAATTCATTAATTGTAATGCCGGCAATTTGCAAAATGAAAATCCTTAAAGCTTCCATCTGATTAGAATTCATTAAAACAATTGAAAGAAAGTACATAATGCAATTAATAATACAAAAGACTTGCTAATACGAGAAAATAGAAAATTATTAATACTGTCAAAATTTACCTTCTGTGGACATTTCGTAGCCGTCAGGGTTCATGCTCGGCATGATGTGAATGCGAGTCGTGTTTAGCAGCCTCGTCACTCTCTCGTTTTCCATATAGTTCTCGCACAGGTACTTAATGAGCAGTAGAAGCATCTCACGGCCAACAACCTCATTGCCATGCATATTCGCCACGTACTTGAACTCCGGTACGCCTAAAATTCAACAACACGCTATTACAAGACAAATAGTAAAGATTAAAACGCAGCTAAATACACGAGGAATAATTGAATTACATAATTAAGACCAGTTATTATTATTATTATTATTGTGTGTGAGTAGAATTCGGTGTCTTACTGACAGATAAACATACCACTAAACTCTCTACATCATTATTGACACGCACAGCCGCCAATTGCTGCAGTTACCAACCTAAACTAGTCTCACAATAAATGGATCACTCGGTATAGTTAAAACTTAAGTTTAAAGTCTGGTTTATCCTTTCGTTAACCAAAACTGAAGTTTAAATGGAGACTGTAATGCCGGCCCTAAATGAGGAGATTGGCAAGGTTGGAAATGTGTGTATGAAATTACCTGGTACATGTTTTTTCGGCGATTTCCCCAAGGTCAACACATAGAGCTCCCGGCCCTGCACAGACTTTCCGATGCTTTTCAAGTCGGTGATGTTCGGATAGGTTAAGTTGTACTCGATCAGGAACCGCTCCATGTCTACGTACTTGTGGTGGTGGAACTCCGGTTTGGGGTTGATGGCGAAACCGTACTCATCGAAAGACGGCTCGGGGCCAGTAACTAGCCTCTTGAAGTCTTCTGTAACATCAACCATGTAATAAAAATGACAACTTATAATTAAAACAGCAGATTTTAAAATGGGCAACATGTAACAAAAATGTATGTAAAAATTGTATCTTAAAATTTTTTAATTGCCACTCAATATGTCCTCTAATATGAGGATATGTCCCAATTAAAATACTGCTTTCAACTAAATCGCCTGTATAGAAAAATATTTTTTGTTTTTTCTGAATTGCCTGTTGCCATATATACAAAACTTGTAAATGTCACTGTCAACAGGACAACTTTTGTTTTATGGTATTTTAATTATGTTAGATTCATTCAAATTGGAAGGCGTAATCCATGTGTTATCTTGCAGTTAGCAAACGTTATACCCCATGTTTCATGTATTGATTTATGTATATCACAATTCATGTGATATACGGATTATAAGCATACATGAATTAAAATGACAGTCAGGTGCCCCATAATGACCTTTTGTAGTGTACGAACTGAGCAACTGGGTGTACCACAAATTTTACAATAATTTTTGTGTACCATCTAAAATGTACCAATGTTGATGCTTGGACAATTCACGCATTAAAGAAGCAACTGGATCATATCCTAAAAGTGACAACGCTTACACATTTTTGTTGCCCTATAATCATACCTTACCTTTGTTAACTAAGCAGTAATGAGTGATAATCTCTCGGCACAATTGTTTAAAGCACATAAACGGCTACATAGATAAATAGCAACAACATATGATTGCACAGGCGAGGGGTGAAAGGTTTTAGAACGTAAGAAAGGCGATATCTCGCAAATGAAGGCGTGAGAGGACAAAATAGGGTGCTGAAGCGGGTGGGTGGTGCGCCCGGCGTACATATGGAATAAAATACTTATGTTCTTTCACTTTTTGATCATCCACATATAATATATATATTTTTGTTTTATCATCGACAATTACATTCAACTAGTATACATAAAATCTCTGAAAATCTTCAACAGGAATACCAACTGGTGCTTAACAGGATTTAGACATCTACACGACACACAAAAACTGATTTTGATGCACAATGAGAGAAATGGTTCTAAACATCGCTAGGTAAATGCAAAGTAAACGTAAACAAGAGTAAAAAAACATAAATATTTTAAACCCACAGATTGATGAGAGCATGCAGTGAACTAGAGTGGCGCACCAGGAAACGGCGCTAAATACGGTGCGTTTGTTATTAATTAGTGCAACTATCACATCCATTATTAATGACATTTGAGTGAACGAGGACGAGGGGGGGAAACAATACGGAAACAAGAGTCGACATTAATGACCCATCATCACAGCTAATCAACCTTGGCTTTTTCGTGTTACGTTTTGTTCGAACAACCATCACCACAAAGAAAACCCGCCACCAACATTTAAGAGAGAACGTGAAAGCTAAGGGGCCCAGGCCGTGAGGCTAGCCTCGTGCGGGGCTGAACAGTGCGAACCGCTGAACGGTCGCCAAGCGGCGGGCATTCCTCGCCACTTTCTACTTCCAGGACCAGCCGCCTCTGCCGCTCCGCTTATTACCTTGCTCGGACGCCGCCGAACGGTCCAGGATGAAGTGCTGGATGGACGTCTGGCCCTCCACCACCGACACCTTCACAGGCTCAGATGCCTTATACCTAAAACAAATAATTGTTTGTCATTAAATATTATCATAATTATAATTCAAATAAAGAATTATCACCATTAATGTAAAGCAAATATTATATCAAAATAAATATGTATTAAAAAAAAAACAGGCTATAGACGTCGTTAACTGTCAAATGGATGAACATTTGGTGTGTGGATTTTATAAATATTTATATGTAACTTGAATGAATATGTAACAATGTGATTACAGCGGCAATAGTTAATAGGTCAAGTAGAATCACAAAGATAACAACAACTTAATGACTGTATTTAAATTTACGGCAATAACCCATCATTTTCCGAGTTAAATAACTTATCATCGTTGCCAATCATGTCGGACAAGAATTTAGTCGATTAATTCGTACCCGTATGCCGACGCGTACATCTGGTAGTCGCCAGGCAGCAGGAGCCGCCAGTATTCGCCCCTGTTTGATGTGGTAATATTGTGGTTGAGCCCGACGACCGCCACGTCAGCGTCCAGAACCGCCTCACCCGCCTTGTCCGTTACTAGACCCTTGACGCCCCAGTGGACTGCCTCCACGAACGACAGCATCGACTCCTTGTTCATGCGCCACTCACGCGGCAGAACCCGCGCATCCGGGAACTTGCAGCAGCTCAGCTCGAACGTCACCTCGAAGCAGTTTGAGTGGACGTAGTTAAAGTCCTGCATGCCACCTACAAATGTAAAAAAAAGTCAAACTATGAGTGCAACATACATGTTTAAATTTGTTACGGTTATAAGTAATTACCGAGTGTTTGTAATCATACTTGCCTCTGACTTCGTACCAGTACGCGCCGTTTGTGATCCCGTTAACAAATTTATCGTGGACGCAAGCGTCCCCCTTGTACATGAGCTCGTGGGGTTTGGCGTAGGTCAGGGCGAGCTTCTTGAAGACGTTGTTGTCTGGGGAGACGCTTTCACGGCAGCAGGTGCGCTTCGAGCTGAAGATGGCAGATATTGTTAATACACAACGAATACGGAAAACGGTCGGTTACTTACGCCGAATCGTCGTACGGGTAACTGGCCACTACGGCGCCCCCATGTAGGTTGCCAGAGAGTACAAAAGGCCTTGAAATTATCCACGTCATGATGGCGATCGTCTCAGGTTGGCGTCCGGAAAGAATTGTGCCTAAAAGAAAAGTAAATAAATAAAAGCAAATTATTGAACAAAAAGGTTATTGACCCGGAAAACAAACGAAAGATTAAAGTAAATCTAAGATTGCAAATCTGAGCCCTGGTGAGACTTACCAATGCGAACAGGATCGAACTGGTCCGGGAAGTCCCTATTTAAATCAATATTATTCTCGTTCTGGCGCCCGACGTAGCGCTCCTTGGACTCGCACATCCCCTCCTAAAAAACCGCCAAAGGCAGACAGTACAAACACGAAACACAGCTATGGCAATATTTACCTCCGAGTTCTCGTACCCGTCCGGGTTCATTGAGGGCATCAGGAAGATGTCGGTGGTGTTGAGCATGCGGGTGACCCGCTCGCTCTTGCCGTAGTTGGCGAGCAGGTACTGCGCCAGGAATACGGTTAGCTGCCGGCCGACACTCTCGTCGCCGTGCATGTTCGCCACGTACTTGAACATCGGCGTCAGAAGCTGCCGCTCTTGGCGCACGTTCGCGTTGATCTCGAGCGCCCAGAGCTCACGGTTCTTGACCGACCGACCCACCGAGGTGACCTTTGCCAGCTGCGGGTAGTCGTGCTCGAGCTTCCTGAACAGCTCGCCCAGCTGCTCGTAGTTCTGGTAGCGGGGCCGCTCAAGGAAGCCTTCCGACTCGGTGCCGGTGGCGGCGTCACGGATCGTCAGCGTCCCGCCCAGGCCCACGAGGAAGGCGAGCGAGATTGCCTGTTGCACGAGCATGTTGCTTGGTGTGCCGGCTATTGCTTGGGGTATTGCTTGAATTTTTATTGAGCTTCAGCGACCATCGACCATGGCATTCAACGAGGCGTTAAGTACGGGGCATCTAAGTAGGTGGGTGTATGGCCGACCTGGAAGCACTAATATGAGTACCAAGAAGACAATGGCTTGGTGGCAGTTCCTAAAGTTTTCGAGGGAGAGCTGTGGCCCCCTTGGAAACAAAAGGATACTGTTTGTGCGGATTTGTACGCAAATTTTTTGTTGCTTGGGGTATAAATTGGGGCTCAATGGAGACTTACCAGCCGGATAAAATTATATTGCTTAACGTCCTTGCAAATAAAAGTTAATAAAAAAAATTATGCTTAAAACCTGTCATTATGACTATCACCCACTGAAAATCCAACGTTGCCATGCTATGAACTCTTGAGACCTGCCCAAAGTATGTCACACAAAGTCTCTTCATTATTACTAAATTTTGATTAAATTACACAATAATTCATAGTTTTAAAGTTTATATTCGTGTTTAGGTTCAGTTAATGTATAAAAGTAATGAAATAAACAAATATTTTAGATTAGATTTGAAAAATTTCATAATAGTGTACTCACGTCTACCATACAAATATCAGGTTTTATTCATATGTGACGTATCTTAAGTAATTTTTATTTAATAAAAATATTCTCGTAGTAAACATACAACCTTATATGACTGTAATTGCAAGTTTAACTACTAAAATAAACGTCCTAAACAGGAAACAAGTTGACAAAACATATTTCAAAGTTATGTTTCCTAAATTTAAAAGTTTGATAACAATCACACGATTTACAAATAAATTAAATAATTAAAGTAAGCATGAAAAACCAGGACACAGTTTGTCCAGTATAGAGACTCCAAAAACGGTCTGTCGTAGTGAAACCATTATGAATGGTTATCTTAGTTAATTGGGCAATTTTATTTATCATAACTTGTAGGTGGTACGGTTAATTATGTTGGGTTTACTTAATTAGTATCAATTAAATAGTGAATTAAGAATTTACTTATTTGTTGAAAAATTCAATTATTATTTATTAGTGTAAAATAAATGGTAAAAAGAAAGACATTGCAACAGGGTAAACGGTAAACGTCAATGCTCCTCTTTTATGGGGGAGAAGTGAAAAGTTTCGGGGGAAAACCGAAGGGTTGCCAATCGACGAGAAAAAAAATTGCCTCTGCCAATGGATATCTGGAAATAATATCAAATAACACATATAAACCACAAAATTGATACAAAATTAAGCCCTTATAATATACTTATACCTCAGCTCTGCATTACCTTTGAATAAAAAAATAATAATTTCTGCCAGTGTCACATGTGAGTGGCGTCACGTATGACGTGAGCCCTGATATCGTTGATCTGTTCAATTTCGTCCTTGTCGCTTTCTGAGGAGGTCACTTTGCCTACAGACAGCTGAGAAGGCGACTACAACGACCACAAAACACCGAAGATGTTCTCCACGTTACTGAAACCCGCAGCAGGAAGGGCCCTCCAGAGGTCGTTCAGCACCTCCAAGAAGGTGAGCAGGTGTTGGGGGCTCCAGTAGGAGGCTGCTAATTACCCTTATCTGGGCTCGTAATTACATAATTTCCAGAATATTTTAATTGATTTATTGGCTCAGCTGGAGGCCACTTCGGAATGTTATTAGCGTGTGGATGTATTGGGGTATTTTTAGACCGGATTGGGTTTATTTCTGCCGTCCTCCAATGAATGCTGTGGAATATTACTATTCAGACATAACTCCCTGCTTAGAATTCGGTGGATACATTTTGGCATGCCGAATTGAGACCATTTATTGATTTTTTTTATAAAAACTAAATAATTTTATTACCAAATGTGAATGTTGGCGTAAATTTTGGTGGGGCAGGTGTTACAGTCTTCTAGTATCATTAATTGAATATCTGTTTCCGTAACTACCTGTGTCCAAAATATTAAAATCGTACAATTATTTGATGAAACACAAATATACTCAACCATTTTGTGATTTCTCGAGGTCTTTCTGTCTATGATTAAATTTTATAGGCTGTTTGGTTCCATAACTATTTCTGCCAACAAAAATTTAATGCACCGTTATTGTAACCAGTAATCGGTAGTTTGTTTTTCCGTTTCAGTTGGGGTTCAGTTTAGGTCAACCAAACTGTTGCTCCAACCGGTTTACGGCTCTAATTTGGTATTATATATATATAAAAAAAATCTTTTCACAATAATTTTTCAACATTGGATGTATTTTATATTTGTAGAATATCGGAACTATTGATATTAATATAATTATACCGCAGGGCAGGTATGACATTTTAAAATAAACAACTGAAAATACTATTGCCAACTGTAATAAATTATTAAGCATTTACGATATGCAGACATCCACTTAAATGTTCAATAAATTAAAGCATTGACGCTTGTAATTTTCTATTTTAATACAAGTACCATAACATGTTTGCAAACATTCGGCTTGTTTTCGGTGTGTTGCATGTTTGGAAGCCATCCAAGTGCATGCAATTAATAATAAGTGTCTTATCGTTAACTAGTGCTTTTTTGGAAAGCGTGCGCGGGCCTGCAAATGTCGTGCAATCTATATTAATTGTTTTATCTGAAGCACCCGCTTAACGGACGACGGGGCGATTTAATTAAATCACCTCGTCAACATTCGATCTAAGCGCTGATTGCATAAGTGGTGCAAACGAAATGCAGATAACGTTGTGATTGAATTAATTCAACTATCTATGTAGATTATGTAGATAACGAAATTTGATTGAATTGATAGTTTATGGTGCACGAAACATTAATTGTTTGCTTGTCACTTGTATTTGATAACGTTTAGAGGGAATTATATTATTATTAATCCCATATGTTGGGTTACTTAGCACACAGAAATCGATCAATAGACATCATTTATTTTAGAACCATTAACCGATGGTGCATTAAACACCTGAGGATTTAAGCTGAGAGAATGGAATACTTTGCAATAATGCACACTTGCCAAATAAAAAGACATAAATATCTCCACAAAAGTCTTTTGTTGTCTCAAAGACTTTATTTAAATTATAAACTACAAATTATGACCTGATATATAATTTGTAAGTCTAATTCTTACCATATTTACACTTTTTATTCACAAGGTTATTATTAGCGAACACTTTAAGTGAATGTGTTAACATAAACGACAATGAGGCACATGTATGAGTCTATTTATAGTTTAACTATATTAACTCGTTTCAGAGTACCCAAGTTTGGCAATTTACTTGGAATAAATGTCAATGTCAGTCAAAATATATTGTTGTCATTTAGTTTGTATTTCCCTGAAATGAAGATGATTTGCACCGTCAAGTGAGCTTTCAGAGAAACGTGGGTAGCTTTTTCTGAACACCCTGTATATACATATATCATCGAGATGATAGTTTTGCTAATTTTCTCATTTTAAATTTCTTTTAGAGTAACTACAAAGTGGCTGTGGCCGGAGCCGCTGGCGGAATTGGCCAGCCCCTCTCGCTGCTTCTGAAGCAATGCCCACTGGTGACGGAGCTGCGGCTCTTCGACATCGTCAACACTCCCGGTGTCGCCGCTGACCTCTCGCACATTGAGACCAAGGCTAAGGTCACAGCGTAAGTATTTCACACCCGGAAGTGGGGTTACAGGTCTCATGTGGTCCTTGGTTTTAGGCACGACTCCGCCGCCGAGGCTTTCAAGGGCTGCGACATCGTCGTCATCCCCGCCGGTGTGCCACGCAAACCAGGTGAATAATTATTTGTATTGAAAACAGGTCAACTGTTTCGAGCTGCAGTTGATAAAGTGAAGATTGTCAATTTTATAGCCAGCATCATTGTCAACGATCGAATCGGTCAAGGCACTTAGAGAAGAAGAAGAAACCAGGTTCTAGAGTTGGCACACTTGTACTGTTGCAGCTTTCAAAGTGAATTACTGTTTTCATTTGAAAGCGGAACTGTACTTGTACGTACTGAAAAGTTGGCAACCTTTAAAACTGGGTTATTTGAAAAATATAATTGTAGCTTTACAGTTGGTATACATAAAGTAGCCATAATCGCATGCTAATGCCTTTTTTATTTTACCATTTTTTCTCCAATTTGTTTAAGGTATGACCAGAGATGATTTATTCAATACAAATGCTTCCATCGTTCGTGACTTGGCAAAGGCTTGTGCCGAGGTGTGCCCCAAGGCATTGATTGCCATAATTTCAAATCCGGTCAATTCCACTGTGCCCATTGCCTCTGAGGTCATGAGCAAGGTACGTACTACTGCAATTAAGTCGTAAACCAATCCAAAAATTAGAGACGATATCTAAGATATTACCTACTGACATCTACCGGTAGACAGATTAATAGCCGCCGATTTGAAAAAATACTTAAAAAAGTTTAAGATTGCAGTATTAAGTACTCACTGGTAAAATTTATTTTTATTTTATTTTATTATTTATTTATATTGCCTGATTAGTTTCGGTTTAATTAACAAACCATCTTCGGAGGTATATGTATTTTGGTATGTATATATATCCTGATCTTATTAGAATCTTATTAGAAATTAGAATAATTTTTAAATTTTGATAGTTACAGATGTCTGATTTGAAGTTTTTTGATCAGGCGATAAAAATAAATAATAAAATAAAATTAAAATAAATTTTACAGCAACTACTTAATTTTACAACCTTAAATATAAATAACTGGTAAATATAGATAAAACCTTAAATCTAACTTGAAAAAGTGTTACCAAATATTGGCCACAAAATAGAATAATGCATAAAACATTTACTGCTGTCTGCTTAATAGATATAAATGTAGTTATTAAATAACTTGTTGTTCATTGTGTTTGTGGTTTTCCAGGCTGGCAAATTGGACCCGAAGCGCATCTTTGGTGTGACGACGTTGGACGTTGTGCGTGCAAACACATTCATCGGCGAGCTGAAGGGCATCGATCCAGAGGAGGTCAACGTGCCAGTCATCGGGGGCCACGCCGGAATAACAATCCTGCCTGTCATCTCACAGTGTACGCCAAAGGTCGACTTCCCGGCAGACAAGTTGGCGGCACTCACCGGAAGGATACAAGAAGCCGGAACAGAGGTAATGTGAATTTGAAACAAATAAATTCTATGCACGCATAATACAGCTGCTCAAAGGAGACAACAAATCTGGTAAATTTAGGTTCTGTCGAATTATGAAACAAATGGTTTTAATACCAGATTATTATTATTACTAGTAGTAGAAACCTATATTTATTCCGTCTGTCCTCATAACTATATAATTATTACTAATTATTTGTATTTTAGGTTGTTAAAGCGAAGGCCGGTGCTGGTTCAGCGACCCTCTCGATGGCATATGCGGCTGCGAGGTTTTCCATTGCGCTGATGCGTGGCCTGAAGGGGGATCAGAACGTGATCGAGTGCTGTTACGTGCGGTCGGACGTGACCGAGGCCAAGTACTTTGCGAATCCCGTGCTCCTGGGCAAGAACGGCCTGGAGAAGAACCTTGGCTTCGGCAAGCTCAGCGCCTATGAGGAGGGACTGCTAAAAGCGGCCATTCCCGAGCTCAAGAAGACCATCCAGAAGGGCGAGGACTTCGTCAACAAAGGAAAATAAGGAGATTAGATATCAGGTTGTCCGGACGTTTCGTGTCAGTCAAATATACCTACGCCAAGTACTCGTGCGTGTTTTGTAAATATGTGGTCGTTACTGGTTTTGTTTTGTTTCCGCCTTGGTTTGTAATAAAAGGAGAACCTTGTTAAGCGGCTGTTGTTATTTGCACCTGGCCTTGTTTGCCTCAGCCGATGTGGCTGCTGGGGGATTGGGGACCAAAAGAGAAGCAAGTGAACGGCGTGACGTGTTAAAAAGACAAACGATTAACACCTAGAGCATTTATTATAACCGTAGTAGTACTTCTTATTTATTGTCACGACATACTTAGTTATGTTTCCTTTTTCTTTTGTATTTCAACTATTATTTTACAAAGCAAGAGCTTACATCAGAAATCAATTCAACAAACATACAGTAACTTGATAACAAGAAAGTAAACGTGAGTAGTCTCGTAGGGCGGGGCGGGCGAGGATCGGGGGATCGATGCTCACACTGCGAAATAAACTAAGAATATTTAACTATCACATTTTTAATTATAATAAAATAAAAACAAAACAAATTACTAGTAATCAAATTATTTCATTTGGAAATAACTCCGGGATATCGGAAGAGCTGCTCGCATACACTTGAAACCGTCGCTTCGAGACTTAGATGACAATTTGAGTATTGAATCTCGGCAGCCGTTCCTACATGGAAACGATTAACAGGGGTGGGGACGGGGGCGGGGTTTAAAACGAGCGACACTGAAGGAATCGGAAAACCAAGAATTTAAGGAGCAATTGAACTGTGGCAGTTACAAAAATCCAAATACGTACAAACAGAACTGAACCTTTGTCTCTTTTTTTGTGAATTTTCCAACTTAACTCGCTCGGATCTGCGTGAACAGCACGGGGCACCTCTACGGCACCGCAGCCCGGCCGTCCGCCCCACCAGCGCCCTTTAAATTACACCTAATTGACAGTAATTTGATATCTATACATTTAATTACATAAAAATGCCCCGCTGGGGCGGTATATATATATATAACATGGGCGTGGGGCGTCGTGCTCGTGCCGGGCACCGTACCTCATGTATTGTCTACAATCTCAGCCTTTTACAATGTTTCTTTCCACAAATAAATAAATAAATAAATAAGGGTGACGTGTGAGGGGGGGCGAAAGCGGGGATGAAAAGGAAATCATGCAGCTGTTTACACGCAGACCCGGCCTGAAACGGGCGTGAGACTTGGTGGGCTACCAGGGGTGGGGACCGGGAGGGGGAGGGGGCTTGTGTGTGTATATATATATTTATATTTTTGTATATTAGATTTTTTTGACGGCTGATAGGACTGTCTTTTTTAAAACTACTCATCTACAACAGTAGGTACTTTTCTGAAGAGGCTCCTCTTCAAAAAATAAATTAAACGTGTATTGATATTTTCAGATCAATAGAGTTCCTGAAACAAAAAATTAAACTATTAAAATCTGACAAATTATTAAAAAATCGAAATTTAAAAGATTTAAGAGTGATTCACATATACTCTGTTTAATAGTTTGACACGCTATAGTTGGTGTACCTGAGAAATGACAGTAAAATATGTTTAATACAACACCCTTGACAAATGTCAGTATAATGTATTAAACAATAAATTCCCAAAGTACAGTTGGTGTACCTGAGAAATCGCGGTAAAACAGTGGCAGCAAAAATTAATTGATAATGTGTTAAATTTTTTGGCAATAATAATTTGTGTCACTAAAGTTGGCACAACTCAGAAAGTTACCTGCTAAATAACTTCAGTGTTGCGAACCAATTATTTATACTGCTAAAATATGGTGTGGCAATGTATTGTTATTCTGGAGCTTCTGTCACCTAATAAAATTCCTAGCTAAACAAATCATTAGTTTTGTATAACTATTTTTAGATTATGCCATAATTAGAAATGTGAGAATTAAAAGGAGAATTTTAAAAATTATTTGGCAGCAATGAAAACAGCTTGGAATGTTTCCTTTTTTTTTATAATGACACCTAACATACAGTGCACCTCCTATTAATACAGTTATTCTACAGTTGGTCCACCTTATAGAGTTACTAGCAAAAGAACTTCAGTTTGGCCAACTATTTTTAGGACATCAGAAATGCATTAATGAGAAAGTTTGAAGTTCAAAAATAATGTGGCAACAATGAAAAAAGCTTGGAAGTAAATATTTCCCTTTTTTTATAATGACAGCAAACATACAGTGAACCCACTATTAACACAATTATTCTACAGTTGGTCCACCTGAGAAAGTTCCTAGCAAAAGAACTTCAGTTTTGCCCAACTAGTTTTAGGACATCAAAAATGCATTAATGAGAAAGTTTGAAGTTCAAAATGAAGTTTTGTTTGAAGTTTTATATTTTCAAACAAGAACAAAGAACAAGTACAAACAAGAAGCAAAGTGAGAAGTTACGAAAATAGTGTGGCAACAATGAATTGCCATTTTAGGATATCAATCATGCACTAATTAGAGAAGTGAGGAGTTAAAAAAATATAGTGTGGCAACAATTAATTACCAAACTATTTTTCAAGTTATAAAACACCCATTAATAAGAAACGCGAGGAGCTAACAAAAATAGTGTGGCAACATTGATCCTCATACTACAATTGATTTATCTGAGAAATTTGTCAGACAAATAACCCTCAGAGTTATCATACTTTTTTTAATGGCAGCTAAAAAAATACCATTAATAAATTCAGTTATACTGTAGTTGGTACACCTGAAAAGGTTGTCAACATTTTTTTCTTTCTCAGTGTTGCCAATTTTCTTTTTGTATTTGAATTTAATGGCCTTGGCAACATGATTTACTTGAGGTTAGGTAAATCATGTTGCCAAGGCTATTGCCATCCATATTTTCCAGTGGACCAAGACTAGTTTCTACCCCCAAAATATATCAAATAAAATACAATTCTTTAATGGGCAACTGGAAAACATGGCTGCTAGAGGACATGATTCTAGATATCTCTATTAGTTATACATATAACAAATTTATTCAAGTACCACATTGAGAAAAAAAAAATTACTGCGCGGTTTTAAAATATTAATATTGTAAAAAAAAATCCGTTTTGCAACTTACGTTTATGCAAGTGTATTTATACAGGCACGTAGTTGCCTTTAGGATTGTACCACAGCTGTCCAGTGACGAGACGGCGCAGGATCTCCCTTGATAACAACCTCTTCTCCTTCTGGATCTTCTTGAGCACGCCCTTGTTCTCGTGCGCCCTTCTCGAAAGATACGGCAGCACCTCGTTCACGGGGCCGTAGGGGATGTACTTGTACGCCGAATAACCAGATTGACCTGCACACAAAACCATCAATATCTTCTACATTTGCTCCGGAACTCTCATAACTCCTCTACTAACACTGATTTAGAGCCTCACTCAACTTTGGTCTGGAAGCTTCATAATTTATCTACTAACTTTGGTCTGGAATTCTCATAACTCCTCTGTCAAATTATATCTGGAAGCCTCATAATCATCTAGTTACTAACTTTGAGCTGGAATTCTCATAACTCCTCTACCAAGTTTGATCTGGAAGCCTGACAACTCCTATTAACTTTGATCTGGAACTCTCATAACTCCTCTACTAACACTGATCTGGAAGCCTCATTCCACTTTGATCTGGAAGCCTCATAACATATGTACTAACTTTGAACTGAAATTCTTATAACTCCTCCATCAAATTTGATCTGGAAGCCTCATAACTGATCTAGTTACTAACTTTGAGCTGGTATTCTCACAACTCCTCTACCAACTTTGATATGGAAGCCTCACAACTTCTCTACTAACTTTGATCTGGAACTCTCATAACTCCTCTACTAACACTGATCTGGAAGCCTCGTTCAACTTTGATCTGGAAGCCTCATAACTTATGCACTAACTTTGAACTGAAATTCTTATAACTCCTCCATCAAATTTGATCTGGAAGCCTCATAACTCATCCAGTTACTAACTTTGAGCTGGTATCCTCACAACTCCTCTACGAACTTTGATATGGAAGCCTCACAACTCCTCTACTAAATTTGATCAGGAATTCTCATAACTCCTCTCTTATATTTGATCTGGTAGCTTCACAACTCGTCTAGTTATCTACTAACTATGAGCTGAAATTCTTATAACTCCTCTTCCAACTTTGATCTGGAAGCCTCACAACTCCCCTACTAACTTTGCTCTGGAATTCTCATAACTCCTCTACCAACTGTGATCTGGAAGCTTCATAAGTCCACTACTGATTTTGATCTGGAACCCTATAGATACTCTACTACTTTGAGGCGGAACTCGCAAAAATACAAACTTTGATATCAATGTCGTACCTCTAACTTTGATGTGGAATCCGTAAACATACTAACTTTGATCTCAAAGTTTAATAAAAACTCCACTAAGTTTGAGGTGGAACTAGCAAAAATACTAACTTTGATCTCAAAGTCTCATAAATACTCAACTAAAATTGTACTGGGACCCTTCTAAACCCTTGATTAACTTTACCCAGGAATCCCTATGGAAGCCTCACAACTCCTCTACTAACTTTGATCTGGAATTCTCATAACTCCTCTCTCATATTTGATCTGGAAGCCCCACAACTCATCTAGTTATGTACTAACTATGACCTGAAATTCTTATAACTCTTCTTCCAACTTTGATGTGGAAGCCTCACAACTCCTCTACTAACTTTGATCTGGAATTCTCATAACTCCTCTACCAACTGCGACCTGGAGGCCTCATAATTCCACTACTGATTTTGATCTGGAACCCTATATATACTCTGCTAACTTTGAGGTGGAACACGCCAAAATACAAACTTAGATACCAATGTCGCACCTCTAACTTTGATGTGGAACCCGTAAACATACTAACTTTGATCTCAAAGTCTCGTAAATACTTCACCAACTTTGAGGCGAAACTCGCAAAAATACTAACTTTGATCTCAAAGTCTCATGAATACTCAACTAACATTGCACTGGGACTCTTATGAACCCTTAATTCAACTTTATCCAGGAATCCCTATGATTACAAACTTTAAGCTGGAATCCTCTTAGCTAGTCTATTAACTTTGATGTAGAAGTCACATAATTACTCCACTAAGTCTGATATGGAATCCTAATGTTAGTTAAATCTAGAACCCTGGTAGCTATTCACCTATTGAAAAATTAGATAACATAAATAATCGTCTTGTGGGTTAGTTTAGGTTACGTTAACTAACCTAATCTGAAACAAAATCTAGAATGATCTGGAACCCTCTAAATACCCTACTTAAATTGCTCTAGAACCCTCACAGCTGCTCTACTTATGAAAAGTAAATTATGGCACACGTAATTGGTTCTTGCAGGTTGTTAGATCATAACAAATAACTGTAATTACCAAGAGGGAAGGTGATGTAGTCGCACATGGCCAGCAGCTGGCCGAAGCAGATGACCTTGTCTTCGGGCTCGATGCCAATCTCCTTCATCTTCTCGATGGCGAAGCGCACGGTGTACTCGCTGTGTGACGCCACCATGATGCCAATCTTCTTCTGGTCCTCGCCGCGGTTCTTCAGCTCCTTGATGCGTCGCAGGCACTCGGTCAGGGTGGTGTGGTACATGTCGGTGGTGGCCTCATAGTTGGGGTTCGTCGGGTCGGGGTAGCCCAGCGCCGCCGCCCTCGCCCTCTCCTTAATTTGAAAAAAAAATAATCAAATTTTTTGATTATTTTCGGAAATACTTCTATTGAATACAAGTTCTTCAAAAAATTTGGGATTCCCGAAAGTTAACATTGATTCTTTTCGAAAAAACTTCTATTCATTACAAGTTCTTCAAAAAATTTGGGATTCCCGAAAGTTAACTTTGACTCTTTTCGGAAATACTTCTATTGAATACAAATTCTTCAAAAAATTTGGGATTCCCGGAAAGTTAATTTTGATTCTTTTCAGATATACACTTCTATTTAATGCAAATTCTTCAAAAAATTTGGGATTCCCGGAAAGTTATATTCCAAATTTTAATTCTTTTCGGAAATACTTCTTTAATACAAAATCTTCAAAGATATTTTCAATTCCCTGAAAGTTATCTAAATTTTTTTGTAATATTTAAACTTCAAGAAATTTGGGATTCCCCGATTTAAGTATTTCCGACGACAATGTATTTTCGCACTTCATTCAAGTGCCATCAGAAAATTGTCTATCGTGTTCAAGATTTTTTAAATTTCAATGAAACGGGTCTTCAAATCGCTTCAAGTCTTCCTGTACCTGTTCAAGATATGCTCCCCTGACTAGCTTGGCACCGAAATAGAAGTTCTGACGCTTGGCCTGCTCCAGGTCGGTCTTGACCTCGTTGAAGGCGTCCTTCAGGTAGCACTGGTAGGTGTTGAAGACGATGGCCTTCTCGTGGTTGTACTTCCTCATGAACTCGAGGGTCAGGCGGGAGATGGCTGGCTGGAAGTAGGTCTGCTCGGCGTCCACCATCAGGCGCACGTCCATGTCTTGGGCGGCCTAAGAAGACGCGAGCAAACGAAAACAAAGCATGAAGATGTTCTTCAAGCAGGAAGAAGTTTGATGTTTGGGCAGTAAATTGTTTGGCTTCCCCAGTTAGTTAAATATTCCGCGCGTGTTGTAGATTGTAATAAAAGTTGTTATAGTCTGTTATAATCTTATCATCTTGCATGCCTGATCAGCAAGTAGATAGGCTAGGACAGTTCTGGGCCATTTCCCTATTAGGTCATGAGGGGTCAAAGTGAAAGTTGCTATAGTCTGTTTAATTCCAAGATAGAGTGCGCTTGAACAACCTTGCATGCCTGATCAGCAAGTAGATAGGCTAGGGCAGTTCTGGGCCATTGTCCCATTAGGTTTACATGGGGGTCAAAATTCACTTTACTGCCGGTCGGGCTGGTCGTCGAATTCGTCTAAGTCCCTTATCAGCGATGTGTATGTTGAGCTGCCTAACATCTGCGCGGGAGTCAGCTGATATAAACTGGTTGATAAACAGGCTGATATAAAAATACACATCCGTGATAAGGGACCTAGACGAATTCGATGATTAGCCCGTTCGGAAGTAAAATGAATTTAGACCCCCATATCATCCTTAAGGGAAAATGGCCCAGGACTGTCCCAGCCTATCTACTTCAGCACGCGAACACTTCAACACAAGCATACGATTGGTCGTCCCGAAGTCTGCAGTCTAGCCCATTAGGTTTACATGGGGAGTCAGAGTGAAAGTTGCTATAGTCTGTCCAATCCCAAGATAGAGTGCGCGTGAACAACCTTGCATGCCTGATCAGCAAGTAGATAGACTAGGGCAGTTCTGGGCCATTTTCCCATTAGGTTTACATGAGCGTCAAAATTCACTTAACTGCCGGTCGGGCTGGTCGTCGAATTCGTCTTATCAGCGATGTGTATGTTGAGCTGCCTAACATCTGCGCGGGAGTCGGCTGATATAAACAGGCTGATATAAACATACACATCCGTGATAAGGGACCTAGACGAAATTCGAATTCGAATTCGATGATTAGCCCGTTCGGAAGTAAAGTGAATTTAGACCCCCCATGTCATCCTTATGGGAAAATGGCCCAGAACTATCCTAGCCTATCTACTTCAGGACGTGAACACTTCAACACAAGCATATGATTGATCGTCCCGAAGTCTGCAGTCTAGCCGGACTAAGTGGATTTTGTTGCTGCAATCGCTAGACACGTGTTCCTGTTTACGCGCGCTCTGCCTTGGAATTGGACGGACTCAACAAATTTCTTCTCACATCACTTGCAATCCTCACATGTGGGATTCCCCGATTTACACGATTTGCGGCTGCAAATACGTCTCCTTACCCTGACTAGAGTGTTCATCCTCCTGATCATGTTCCTGAACATCTCCTCTTCCTTGGAGGACAGCTTGGTGATCAGCCTGACCATGCGGCCGCGCTTCAAGTCGGGCACTCTGAAGGTGCTGCTGAGCTCCTGGTTTTCGTCCACGATTCCCGACCAGGGGAACAAGTGCAAGATACTGAAGAAGAAAGAAAGGCGAGGAACCAAATCAATATTTGGACCTTTGAAGGTTTTTTTGGGTACAGACAAAATCCGGATGTGTGCCTCTGCTGTTCATGTGGAAACATATTAATGGTGGCACTGTACAGTGCCTTTCATTTCATCCACTCCATATGCTATATCATAAGTGAGAAGGAGACAATGAGCAAATAAGGATAGGGAATGATTTGTTGCTGCCAATGGGAAGGGGTGGAGGGCGGTCTCTATAGGTGGTATTCGTGGTGGGGAATGTAACGTAAGCTAGGAGAACCTGCTCACTTGCCTCCGAGGCCAGCATATAACGTATTATCAGTTTGGTCGAGATCTACACACTCCGAAGGTTCGAAGGCAAGTGAGCCGGTTATCCTAGCTTAAGTTGCATTCTCTACCACTGATCCGACCTCCATCCATACCGTGGTGGGGAATGTAACGTAAGCTAGGAGAACCTGCTCACTTGGCTCCGAGGCCAGCAGCTAACGCATTATCACTTTGGTCGCGTCTACACAGTCCGAAGGCTCGGAGGCAAGTGAGCCGGTTCTCCTAGCTTAAGTTGAATTCTCTACCACTAATACGCCCTCCATCCTTACCGTGGCAGGGAATGTAACGTAAGCTAGGAGAACCTGCTCACTTGGCTCTGAGGCCAGCACTTAACGCATTATCACTTTGGCCGAGATCTACACACTCCGAAGGCTCGAAGGCAAGTGAGCCGGTTAACCTAGCTTAAGTTGCATTCTCTACCACTGATCCGACCTCCATCCTTACCGTGGTAGGAAATGTAACGTAAGCAGTAGAACCTGCACTTTGGTCACGATCTACACACTCCGAAGGTTCGAAGGCAAGTGAGCCGGTTATCCTAGCTTAAGTTGCATTCTCTACCTCTACATTCTGCGGAATGTAACGGATGTTTCCTACCTATTGGAACGAATAAAATCATTCCAGATACTTATTGGACACCCAACACATATTACCTATATAACAATAGTAGTAAAATGGTTCATAAGCTTTCTAAATACTAAACGTGGGAGTGGGGGCTATTTTGTTGATGCAATTGTTTCTATTATAGTTTTTTTTTGTTTAATAGGCGAGCCTACGAGGATTGGCAACTAGCGAGTATTATTATCTCTCTTATCACCACAGCAAGTCAGGGACGGATTTACGACTGTTAGGTGAGTAAGCAAAGTACGCGGAGCTGTTCGGGTCTCGATAATACTCACTAGTCCCCCTTGCGATCGTTTTTGTACCTAGAAAAGGTCATGCACACTTACAAACGATCACGGAAAAGAAGTGGACAGGTGTTCTCCTTGTGTCACATCATGTGTGGCACATCATGTGTGTAGTCTTGAAATCATGTTTTCGTATATTTTGTAACTTAATCATGCAGTTAAAAGCCGTGGGTGCTTGAAAGATATGTTGGAAACAAGTGTAAGAGTACGAATGTTGCAAAGCTGATATCTGATCTATCATATCTATATATCTATATTATGATTTTTGCATTTTGTAAGACAGACAAGAGTACTTAATAAGTGTACAAAAATAAGAGTTTGTTCAAGCACCAGAAGTGTGCAAAAAGAAGATCTAAAAACCTACAAATAAATGTACTCCTCTAACGTGAGATCAAAATTTTGGAAAAACTAGAGATGGTGTGTTTTTTGATATTTGCATTTACTACTAGTGAAGTGTTCTTAATGAATGTGTACCATTTGCATTTTGATGGTGTTCTAAACCTAAGCAGAAAACAAAATCCAAAAGCTTCTAAAATGCACTTGATGCAATTTTACTCTTCTAACTTCTGATCAAAATTCTAGAAAAACTAGTAATAAGGTATATTATGATATTTGCATTTGTAAGACGGGCAAGAGTACTTAATAAGGGTACAAAATTAAGAGTTTGTTCAAGCACCAGAAGTGTGCAAAAAGAAGATCTAAAAACGTACAAATAAATGTACTCCTCTAATGTGAGATCAAAATTTTGGAAAAACTAGAGATGAGAATTCTTCTTCTGAATACTTCTGATATTTGCGTTTTCTAATAGTGGCAAGTGTACATTGTACAATGGCGTTGGACTTCGTTAAGTTACCTAAGTTGTACGAAAAAAAAAAAAAAAAGTGAAAAATACAATGAAACAAAAGATTGGAATTTCAGTATCGAGTCTTTCTTTGTCGTGTTGGTGTGTTGCATCAAACAACTACAGAGTCCACCTTACCCCTTGCTATCGGACGTGAGGCTGTCCAAGAACTTCGTCACGGACGCCTGATCCGTAATGTTGGCGTCCCTGATCTTCTTCTCGAGCATGTCGCGGGTGGTGTGGTGGGAGAGCACGTTGCCCTCGCCGCCTACGATCTCCGTCATGTAGGTACGGGCCTTCATGATTACCTCGGACAGCTGGAGCTGCAATCAGAACGGCGAAAGCGTGTTGAGGGCGATCGCGGAACCCCGTGGGATACCTTCTTACCAGCAGCTGCGGCCTGCCGAGAGCCGTCAGTTTGACGGCAGTGATGCCTGTGCCGTACGTGGAACCTGCAAAACGTCCAGAGCCAGTCAGTGATCGTGCCGGCAGAGGGTTGAGATGGATGCCCAAATTACGTGACACTTATAAAAGGGGGTGAACGGAAATGCGTGGCGTCTACTCCCAAAAATATGGTCAAGCTAGTGTTTGATGGCTTCGGCGGGTTAACGCTCGTTGTAGGTCATCGCACCCTCAGTAGGGCAATGGAAGAAGAGTTAGGTGCAAGAATCAGGGTAGCAATTGGAAAGTACAAGGTTTGCAAGAATCTGGGTAGCAATTGGAAACCACAAGGTTTGCAAGAATCTGGGAGGAATTGGAAACTAGAAGGTTTGCAAGTATCGGGACTGATTTTTTCCTGCCAATGGGAAGGGGTTCAGTGCGGTCTCTATGGGTGAGATAGGTGGTCGAGAATGTAACTTAAGCTAGGAGAACCAGCTTAGTTACCTCCGAGTCTTTGGAGTGTGTAGTGAAGTAAGTGTGTGGAGTTGACTGATTTGTTCATCTCAATGGGAAGCGGAACAACGGTGAGCTGGTTGTCCTAGCTTACGTTGCATACCCTACCACCTATCTCACCCTACAGAGACCGCCTTCCACCGCTTCCCATTTAGAGGAACAAATCAGTCCCAATACTTTTTGGATAACCCCTGTATGTCATCACACCCTCATTAGGGCATTGGAAGAAGAGTAACGTGCAATATTGCCACCGCAATAATATGGGCAGTAGTTGGAAATAGATAGATTGAAGATACTTTGTGTATTACGCAAGCAAGAATCAGGGCATATCAACAATTCTGAGACACCCAGTATATTACTTGTGAATTATGCCCAATTGGTGACTAATAATTTAACCTGTTTGCATGTTTACCGACTGATACGTGTTTACATTTCTCGGCCGCTGTTTTTCGCGAATTCAAAAATAGTTGCAGACCAAATTTAGGAGCCTGTTGTTGTCGCACCGAAATCACCAAACACTTTTACATAAAAAATAAGGTGAAGTACCAGGTGTAGACAAAACAAAACCAAGCTAAACCAACGCTACGATAGAGAACTTGTAGACTACATGGATGCTACCCCACAAAAAAATAAACAAAAAATAAGTCGCTACAATACTGGAAAAGATGAAGGTTTTGTAGAGTAGAATAGTGCCGTTAGGTTTCCGTGCAGAAATCGACAAGTTTGTGGTGAATAAAGGTTTTAGTTAAGTAGAGCAGTTGTACTGTAAAAAACAATTTTGTACACTCGTCCAGGCCTCAAACTTGATTATTCCCTGCATCACTTTTTAGACCAATGAGATGTCTTCATTTGCAAGTACGCGACTGTGCCATTCAATTGATTCAATTTACTGCCTAAATTTTAGACGAATCCGAGAGGAGATATGAATCAGAGAGATAAAATTGACAATGAAAATGACTCATTTATATGTTGAGTCACTGATAATGACTAGGAACGGAAAGAAATTGATTACATTTACAGCCTAAATTTTAGACGAAACCGAGAGGTGGGCGTAAAACTGATACCGACAATGGCATTGGCAATGACTCCGAACAGAACCAGTTGACGCTTGAGTCAAAAGCAATAACCTGAAAATTGTCATCATGTCATTAAATTAACTGCCGACATTTTAGACGAATCAGGAGGCAGACATAAAACTGACATCGACAATGGCATTGACAATTATTCTGAACATTATCAGTGACTCAGTTATAATCTTATCATAATGATCCATCCATCAAGAGCAATGACCTTAAAATTGTATTTAGCTTGATTAACCTTATTGTTTACATTTAATACGAATCAGAGAGGTATAAAATTCATACCGAAAATGACTCACTTATATGATGAGTCACTGATAATGACGTGAAACAGAAATAAATTGATTAAATTTACAGCCTAAATTTTAGACGAATCTGAGAGGTGGACGTAAACCTGATACCGACAATGACACTGACAATGACACTGGCAATGACTCTGAACAGAACCAGTTGACGCTTGAGTCAAAAGCAGTAACCTGAAAATTGTCATTGGGTTTACTAAATTTACTGCTCACATTTAGACGAATCAGGAGACGGACGTAAAACTGACATCGACAATGGCATTGACAATTGTTCTGAACGGTATCAGTGACTCATGTTATAAACTTATAATAATTATCCATCCCTCAAGAACAATGACCTTAAAATTGTTGTTAGGTTGATTAAACTTACTGTTTACATTTAAGACGAATCAGAGAGATAAAATTGACACCGAAAATGACTTATTTATATGATGAGTCACTGATAATGACCCAGAACGGAATCCAATTGATTTAATTTACTTCCTAAATTTTAGACAAATCCGAGAGGTGGACGTAAAACTGATACCGACAATGACATTGGCAATGACTGCGAACAGAACCAGTTGACGCTTGAGTCAAAAGCAATAACCTCAAAATTGTCATCAAGTCATTAAATTAACTGCTCACATTTAGACGAATCAGGAGACTGAAGTAAAACTGACATCGACAATGGCATTGACAATTATTCTGAACGGTATCAGTGACTCATGTTATAATCTTATCATAATTATCCATCCCTCAAGAGCAATGACCTTAAAATTGTCTATAGATTGATTAAATTTACTGGTTAAGACGAATCAGACAGATATAAAATTGACACCGAAAATGACTCATTGATATGATGAGTCATTGATAATGACTCAGCACTGAATGAGTGACTCATGTCATAATTTTATCATAATTATCCATAACTTAAGAGCAATAACCTCAAAACTGCCTTTAAATCGATAATATTGATTAATTTACTGATTACATTTTAAATGAACAGAGACACGAACGTCAAACTGATACCGACAATGTCCTTGATAATGACATTGAACAGAACTGCCATATAACACAAGACCTCCAAATTGTGAGTTAACTCAAGAGTCTTGAGGGTCGGATAATTTTAGTAAGACTATAATATGAGTTACTGGTTGTGTTCTGAGGACACATCAGGGACGGACGAAAAGATGACATCGACAATGGCATTGACAATTATTCTGAACGGTATCAGTGACTCATGTTATAATCTTATCATAATTATCCATCCCTCAAGAGCAATGACCTTAAAATTGTATTCAGATTGATTAAAGTTACTGTTTACATTTAAGACGAATCAGACAGATATAAAATTGACACCGGAAATGACTCATTGATATGATGAGTCACTGATAATGACTCAGAACGGAATGAGTGACTCGTATTATAATCTTATCATAATTATCTATAACTTAAAGATCAATAACATCAAAACTGTCATTGTGTTCAACCAGTGGTTGTGGTTGAGTCATTGCTGACGTCAGTTTTACGTCCACCTCTCCTCTCTGATTAGTGATCGTAAAATTTCTACCGTTTAGTTTGGAAATGCCGCATCAAACGTCGCTACAAACTCGCTTCCCGCATCAGGTTTTAGACGAATCAGAGCGCGTAAGTTGCAGTGACGTCACGGCGACAGATTCCTGCATCACTTTTTAGACCAATGAGGCGGCGTAATTCGCAAATGACAAATGAATCATATCACAGGCTTGTGCTTCGGGAAATAATCTTATTAAGTATCCCTCCGATAAAAGTAATAACTCTAAAATTGTTTGTTGCTTGTAAGCAACATCATTGAAACAAATGGGGAAGCCGTTCAGCATGATCAGACTCATGTGTGGACATGAACCATGAACATGTGGACTCTAAAATTGTTTGTTGCTTGTAAGCAACATCAATGAAACAAATGGGGAAGCCGCTCAGCATGATCAGACTCACGTGTGGACACAATGGCAACTATGAATACGAGTAATTTAGCGGTTATTATTCTTATCCTCGGGATATAATTGCTGCTGAAACAGAAGACGGGGCCCGAGTAAAATTGTAGATTTCTGCAGGAACCTCCCCAACAACGACAACAACGAAAAGGCAGGGTACTAGAAATACATTCGTAAAATAATAATAATAATAAAGTTTAAGTACGTCGATCTGCTACGTCACTTACGGGGCCCTGTGGAACTTTTGGACGACATATCATACTCTGAAAAAAGACAAAGAACACACAAGGGAGGCTCATTAGTAATCAGTGTTAATGCAAGCGCGCGGTGGTCGCGTGCTTCAGCGCCGCGACGGAAGGGGGCGTGTCGGGCCTGTGGCGCCATCTATCGGCCGAACCGTCAAACGCAACTCGCAACCCCCTCATTAAAGCGGTGAAAGCAGTCGTAACGAACGCGCAATTAAAATGAAAGTATTCCTCTGTATTAATTTCGGTTTCAGGCCTAATTTTGGTTATTCGTGCATCGCGGGGCTCTGCACAATGGCTGCTTGATTGGTTCGCGCCGTAATCACGCGAGTGATGCGACGCAGGTATTAATAGATGGCATTCCTTGGCGTCTGCTACCTTGCACACCTGGACTCTGTTATGCAACCGATCCGAATTTCCTACTTTCATCCCATGCTAGTTCCTCGGCCATCTTGGATTTTTGGGGCGGCCAAGGGCGCTGGGTTACGGCGAAATTCGGGGCCTGATTATGAAAGAACACGCGTTATTGTCCTGTGACGAGGGCTAAAATTAGCGTTCGTGCCGAAATAAAGTGGGTCTTTTGTCACTCGTCCAAGAAACTCACATAATCACGGGAATGGACTGTAAGTGCCGATTCACAAGGGGCTTAATTGTACCAAAAAATACACCCAATAAAACCTATTACAGACCCTTGAGGGATTCCCTAAATTTGTATATTTAAAAATTAACCACATTTCCCAGTGAATTATCAATTTGCCCGTTTTCAGGCGTTGCTTTATCGTGTTCGGACGTGCTTTTGTTTCGGGTCACGTGCCTGCCGTGCATTAACAATAATGCCGACCAATTTCCATACACCGATGATAATAATTGCGGCGATTAGAGTGCGTCCCAGTTGTACAAAAATATGTTACGAGGTTCGTTTCGATTTAAACGCAGCAATTAAGGACAGGAAACGTAAAAGCAGATGCACCAAATATCGGCAGGTGGCGCTTGTAATCGACGACTTGGGCAGTTTATTTGCTACAGGCTACAGAGGGAGCCATGCAATTATGCTTTGGGAGAAATGAAACAGTTTTAAAAATCAAAACGATTGAGTCTTTTTTACCGTTCTAGCGTTTGTGGTACATGTGCACATGTGTTCTAGCCCAGAGATATGCACCTAATCTAACCTATACGCAATAAAAGCCCCCATTATAGCCCGCAAGATGTCGCCCAATGCCTCCGCCATGGTTCGCGAGGTGTCTCACGGCGCAAGACAAATATCTCCGCCACTGCTCACGAGATGTCGCCCGGCGCAAGACGAATACCTCCGCTATCCTCCGCAAGATGTCGCCCCAAGCAAGCAAAAGTTCCGCCTCCAGGCGCGAGATGGCGCCTGGTGCCTCAGCGCGCACGCAACCACACGCACACACGTTAGTGATTAATCAACAAAACAAAGAAAAAAACTGGACCGTTTGGTTTCCGTCGGGACCTGGGGGGACGTGGAGGACTCACCGGCGACGGCCTCCAGACACTTCAGGAACGTCTCCATGTTGCGCTCGCAGGTCGCCTCGTTCAGGTAGAAGTAAGTACGCGCCGACTGGACCTTGTAGCGACGGTCGGCGAACGTCTTGTCCACGCTGTATTGCTTGAGCGAGCCGGACTCGTCGGGCTCGCCGCTGGGGTCGGGGGTGGACACCGCCTCCGGTACAGACGCCCTTAACGCAGTCGAGAAAAAAAACGGATCGTATAGGCACGAGAAGAGAAATTTCTTATTTTGTGCGATTTTAAACGAAACTATGTGAATGACCCTGGTATATACCATAAATGCGAGAATGATCCAGGCTAAGTTCAACAAACTTAAACAAAATACTGACAGATAAACAAACATGGTTGTATGTGAATGATTAGAACTCCGCAAATGCCCCTGGTATGTCTAGCAACGTTCCCTGGGTTACTTTACAAGAAAACAATCAAAGGTAATATACGGTGCGAGCAAACATTATTTTCATCACCAAAAACTATTTGAATGACCCTGGTACACACCATAAATACGAGAATGATCAAGGTTAAGTTTAACAAACTTAAACAAAACACTGACAGATGAACACACATGGTTGTATGTGTTTGATTAGAACTTCGCAAATGCCCCTGGTATGTCTAGCAACGTTCCCTGGGTTACTTTACAATAAAACAATCGAAGGTAATATACAGTGCGAGCAAAAATTATTTTCATCCAAAAGGGCATTAAGCTCTACCGGTAAGCTGTACGGCCTTAGATGCAAAGCAAACGTAGATGATAATCATTTTTGCTCGCACGGTATAAGCACATACCCAATTCAAAAAGGTAAGATCAGAAAAGAAACTTCACAAACGCCACTGGTATGTTTTCCAAAGTTCTTTAGGTTAGCTTACAAGTCGCTAGAAATAATAAAAGGTAATGGGTAATCAGACACTGAACTACAAAATGGCTCTACGAGTAAGATACAGAAAAGTAACTTCAAACCCGTTCTGGCATGTTACACAACGTTCCCAAGGTTAGTCTACAACCTGCTAGAAACAAGTCAAAACTGGTGGGTAAGTATATAGGGAACCCAACAATTGCTTATGTATAAGATCAGAAACGCCTCTGATGTTTCGCAAATTTCTGTAGAAATTTGGAGCAGAAACGAAGTGGGTTCAGTAGGTAAGTCTACAGCTTGCTCACAAAAATCTTGACTCACAAATGGCTTTACCATAAATCTTACCATTTTTAAATTGGGTATGTGCTGATACCGTGCGAGCAAAAAATATTTTCATCCAAGAGGGCATTAAGCTCTACCCCTAACGAGTAAATCCTTAAATGTAAAGCAAACTTAGATGATAATCATTTTTGCTCGAACGGTATAAGCACATACCCAATTCAAAAAGGTAAGATCAGAAAAGAAACTTCACAAACGCCTCTGGTATGTTTTCCAAAGTTCTTTAGGTTAACCTACAAGTTGCTAGAAATAATAAAAGGTAATGGGTAATCAGACACTGAACTACCAAATGGCTCTACGAGTAAGATACAGAAAAGTAACTTCAAACCCGTTCTGGCATGTTACACAACGTTCCCAAGGTTAATCTACAACCTGCCAGAAACAAGTCAAAACTGGTGGGTAAGTATATAGGGAACCCAACAATTGCTTATGTATAAGATCAGAAACGTCTCTGATGTTTCGCAAATGTCAGTAGAATTTTGAAGTAGAAACGAAGTGGGTATCAGAAAGTTTCAAATGGCTTTACGTGTGAGAAGCAGAAACGTCGCAAAGGCCCCAAGTACATACCTCAAGCTTCTCTGATCTGGTGTACAAGTTTCTGGAAACGAACCAACGATCACAGATGGTACATAGTGCACCCAACAATGATATAGTATATAGGGAACCCAACCATTCCTTATCTATAAGATCAACAGGTACATACATCAAGCTTCTATAATCTAGTGTACAAGTTTCTGGAAACGACCAACGATTACAGATGGTATATAGTGAACCCTACAAGGATATAGTACATAGGGAACCCAACAACTAATTAGGTATAAGATAAATAGGTATATACATCAAGGTCCTCTTATCTGGTGTACAAGTTTCTGGAAACGAACCAACGATCACAGATGGTGTATAGGGAACCCAACCATGATATAGTATGTAGGGAATCCAACAACTGCTTATGTATTAGATCAACAGGTATATACATCAAGCTTCTCTAATCTGGTGTACAAGATTCTTGAAACGAACCAACGATCACATATGGTATATAGTGAACCCAACAATGATATAGTAGGTAGGGAACCCAACAATTGCTTATGTATAAGATCAACAGGTACCTACATCAAGCTTCTCTGATCTGGTCTACAAGTTTCTGGAAACGAAACAACGATCATAGATGGTATATAGTGAACCCAACAAGGATATAGCATATAGGGAACCCAACAATTTCTTATGGATAAGATCAACAGGTATATACATCAAGCTTCTCTGATCTGGTCTACAAGTTTCTCTAAACGAACCAACGATCACAGATGGTACATAGTGAACCCAACAATGATATAGTCTATAGGGAACCCAACCATTCCTAATGTATAAGATCAACAGGTATATACATCAAGCTTCTCTAATCTGGTGTACAAGTTTCTGAAAACGAACCAACGATCACAGAGTGAACCCAACAATGATATAGTATATAGGGTACCCAACAATTGCTTATATATTAGATCAACAGGTATATACATCAAGCTTCTCTGATCTGGTGATCTGGTGTACAAGTTTCTGGAAGCGAACCAACGATCACAGTTAAGCAGGTACTCACTCAACCTCGCGCTTCTCGGCCTCTTCCTGGGTCAGGTCCTCCTCCACCGAGTAGTCAAGGATGGGCTTGACTCCGAACGACCGCAGCCTCTCCAGCGTTGGTCTGATTTTGTACTGGTCCTCTCCGGCGACGAAGTGGCCGTAGAACGTCGCCTTCATCAGCATTGTGAAGAGCTTCTCACCGAGGACGGCCTTGAAGATCTTCATCAGCTGCAAGCGGAAAAAAGGAACGACGTCAGCAGAAGTTCGAACAGAAGTTCAACATAATTTTCTCAGGAGATCAAAAGAAGTTACAACAGATGTTCAACACAAGTTAAACAAAACTGTAATAGAAGTTACACACAAATTCAAGATGGTTTTTAGAGTACAAAAGGTGTTAAACCATTCTTCAACAGAGGTTAGACATAAGTTTAACTGATTTTTTTGCAAAGCTCAAACACAACATATGTTCAAAGCTCAACATATGTTCAACAGAAGATAAACATCATTCAAGACCATTTCCCATATATTCAAACAAAGTTAGACAGTTGCCCAACAGAGGTTTGATCATTGTTCAATAAAGATCAAAAGAAGTTACAGATGCTCAACACAAGTTAAACAAAATGTTCATAGAAGATACACACACATTCAACATGGTTTCTAAAGAAGTACAAAAGGTGTTAAACCATTGTTCAGCAGAGGCTAAACATAGTTTTTATGCTCAAAAGCTCAAAATAGGGTAAATAGATGTTCAACAGAAGATAAACATAAGTCAAGACCATTTTCAGGAATTCAAAAGAAGTTAAACATAAACTTAACAGAATATTTACTGGAGCTCAAACGATCTTAAACCTAGTGAACATATGTTAATCACAAATCGTTTTTGTTTTAACGGGAGTTTAACAAAAGTTACACATGTTTAACAGGAGATTAACACTTGTGCATCAGAAGTTAAACAGAAGTTTAATAGATGTTCATCAAAGTTCAACTATTTATATGACGACATTTCTAAGAGATTGACTCCTCAGGCTTATAAGACCAATACGAACAACCTTCCGGAAACAAATGCTGCTGGAGAACAGATTGACAGCCCAATCACAGAATTGTTCATGTTGATATCTCATGGATATCTCTATAGAGATGTCCAAAAATATGTTCAGATGTTTCAAAAATGTTGAGAAAGGTTCATCAGCATATATGTGTTCATTGTTCACATGTATTCATTGTTCATGTTGATATCTCTTGAATATCTCTATAGAGATGTCCAAAAATATGTTCAGATGTTTAAAAAATGTTGAAAAAGGTTTATGAGCATATATGTGTTCATTGTTCACATGTATTCATTGTTCATGTTGATATCTCATGGATATCTCTATAGAGATGTTCAAAAAGATGTTGAGATATTTCAAAGATGTTGTGAAAGGTTTATTAGCATCTATGTTTTCCAGTACAATATTAAGGACGATAGCTAAAAATATGCAAGAATTATAGTTATCCAGAAAACTGAAACATGATTGCTGGATGATCCTTCTGACAGGATTCTTGATATCTCTATATATAGAGATGTCCAGAAAAGTGGAAAACGTCTAAAGGTATTCAAACGTATTCTAAACTTTAAATGACATTAAAAAAAATCTTGGGATACTGGAACTTGTCTAGACTATATTGTCGATACAACCTTGTCTTAAGGTTGTACAGAATTTTAAATTAATACAAAGGAAATGTTGCCAATGTCGAGTGAAATAATTACCGGATGGAATATTTTTATATTCCAAAAGGCTTGTTGAAAAAAGCTCAACAAAATGTCAATCGTGTCAATAAAATATCAAACGAATCAACAAAATGTCAATCGTGTACAGAAAATGTCAATCATGTATCAATTACATGTCAAAAGCGAGATAACAGCATGTGATCAAATCGAATCTCAACGTTGTTGGAAAAATCTCGACAAAATGTCAATCGTGTGCACAAAATGCCAATCATGTATCAATTACATGTCAATAGTGAGATAACAACATGTCAATTAAATCAAATTTAAATGTTGTTGAAAAAATCTCAACAAAATATCAATCGTGTCAATAAAATATCAAACGTATCATATATCAATTATATGTCAATAGTGATATAAAACATGTCTATCAAATCAAATCACAATGTTATTGAAAAAATCTCCACAAGATATCAAAAGTATCAACAAAATGTCAATCGTATACACAAAATGTCAATGATGTAAGAATTATATGTCAATAGAGAGATAACAACATGTCTATCAAATAAAATCTCAACGTTGTCAAAAATACCTGAACCAAATGTCGATCGTGTTAACAAAATTTCAAACGTATCAACAAAATGTCAATCGTATGCACAAAATGTCAATCATGTATCTATTACATCTCAATAGTGTGATAACAACATATCTATCAAATCAAATCTCAATGTTGTTGAAAAAATCTCAACAAAATATCAAACGTATCAACAAAATGTCAATCGTTTGCACAAAATGTCAATCATGTATGAATTATATGACAATAGTGAGAGAACAACATGTCTATCAAATAAAATCGCAATGTTGTTGAAAAAATCTCATGTCAATCGTGTCAACAAAATATCAAACGTATCAACAAAATGTCAATCGTGTGCACAAAATGTCAATCATGTATCAATTACATGTCAATAGTGAGATAACAACATGTCTATCAAATCAAATCTCAATGTTGTTGAAAAAATCTGAACAAAATATCAAACGTATCAACAAAATGTCAATCGTGTCAATAGTGAGATAACCAACATATCTATCAAATGAGATCTCAATGTTGTTGGAAAAATCTAAACAAAATGTCAATCTTGTCAACAAAATCTGGTGGTCCATGAATAGAAAATTGTAGACGGAAGAATAGAATTAGCAATCTAAACTACAGAGTTGTCCTGTCAACCAAATGCCAATAAAATGTAAATCGTGTGGCGATAAAATGTCATTAATGTGATAATAAAATGTGAATCAAATATAAATATTGTTGATATGTCAACCTAAAGTTAATATTGTCGATAAAATCTCAACAAAATGTCAATCGTGACCACAACATGTCAATATTATTTTTGTGTTTAAAAAAATAGCTTGGACTACGACAGTTATACTGTCAACCAAGTGTTTATTAAATCTTAATCGTCTGTCAACAACATGTTTATAGTGTCATAATAAAATATCAACCAAATATCATCTTTGCAGATAACATTTCAACCAAATGTCAATATCATCGATACACTTGTAACAAAATGTCAGCAAATAACAATCCTGTTAACAAAATGACAATCGCATATGTTAATCGTATGTCAACGAAATATCAATGGGGACCACAAAATGTCAATATTATATATGTGTTTCAAAAATGAGATTGGAACGCAGATTGCGACAGTTATGATGTCAACCAAGTGTTAATTAAATCTTAATCGAGTGTCAACTATATGACAATTGTGCCATAATAAAATGTCAACGAAATACCAATATTGCAGTTAACATTTCAACCAAATGCCAATATGGTCGGTAAATTCTTAACAAAATGTCAACAGAATCTTAATTTTACAAAGAAATGTCAATCGTATGTTAACCAAATGCTAATCGTTTGTCAACAAAATGTCGTTCGTAACCACCAAATCTCAATATTATTTTTGTGTTTCAAAATGTGATTGGAATGCGGACTACGACAAAGTTATGCTGTCAACCAAGTGTTCCATAAATCTCAATCGTATGTCCATAATATGTCAAAAATGTCATAATAAAATGTCAACCAAACATCAAACTTGAAAATACCATTTCAACCAAATTTCAATATTGTCGATAAATTCTTAACAAATTGCCAACAGCATGTTAATTTTGTCAACAAATGCAAATTGTATGCGATCAAAATGGCATTCGTGGCCACTAAATGTCAATATTATTTTTGCGTTTCAAAAATTAGCGTGGAACGCGGATTATGACAGTTATACTGTCAACTAAAAGTGTTCATTAAATCTCAATCATGTGTCAACAACAAGTCAATAGTATCATAATAAAATGTCAACCAAATATCAATCTTTCAGATAACATGTCAAACAGAATGTCAATATTGTCGATAAATTCTTAACAAAATGTTAACATCATGTTTTGATGTCAACAATGATGTCATCATCATTCATTGATGTCATCATGTCATCATGTCATCATGTCATTGATGTCATCATGTTTTGATGACAATTTTGTCAACAAATGTCAATCGTATGTCAACAAAATGTCAATCGTGACCACAAAATGTGAATATTATTCTTGCTCTTCAGAAACGAGATTGGAACGTGGATTACGACAGAGTTATTATTATAACAGCATATTATTATAATAATTATATTGACACGTTGTTGGCACACGATTGAGATTGAATTAACACTTCGTTGGCAATTATTAATTAAATCGTAATCGTATATCAACATTTCAATAGTGTCATACTAAAATGTCAATAAAATATCAATATTGCAGATTACATGTCAACAGAATGTCAATATTGTCCACAAATTATTAAGAAAATGTCAACAGTATGTTAATTTTGTCAACAAATGTCAATCGTATGTCAACAAAATATCAAGAGAATGTCAATCAAATGTCAATCTTATGTCAAAAAATCTCGACCATGTGTTTGAAAAATACAATATATGCCAATAGAGATGTCAAACGACACAATGCTGTCAAACAGAGCTTCGGCATCGTTCTGTGTTCAATTTGTAATGAGTTCTCAGGTTAGTGTTTTTCTGAGATTACTATTTTGATGGACTCAAAAACTGGCTGATTATTGTCAGGTTAGGTTAGGTTAGGTTAAGATGTCCAGGTGTTCTGGACATCTCTATTATGAGTCGAGTTTTAAGGTTATACAAAATTTGACAAAACAAAGGAACGATTTGACAATGTCAGCTGATTATAGAGATGATATGATAGATGAATATCATGATTTTTTTCAGCTTTGTTATACTCACAACAGCAACAAACAAAGAAATTAGCCAGACACCCAAGTGCCGCTATTAATATTATTGTTATTATTACTATCATTATTATGAACGTAGTTTATTTTAATAAACCGGATCCATTTGTAAAGAAGCAGGACTATTTATAATAATATAGATTATGTAGCAATTTATGTGCTGCAATTGAAAAATAATGCAAAAATATTGCATAACAATAAAACACATGTAAAATTACTCTACCAGGAATGGATAATAGTAAGACAATAGTTACGTACACAAACCAATCAAAACTTTGTTATTCCATGGATAGCGTGCAGATGATTTTTTTAACAGTGGGAAGCCAATTTGTAAACCGAATTTGGGCCAATTTTAGACCAGCAAGGTTAACATAATGTTTATTTCATAACAAAAAAATTATTAAGTGAGTACGCGTTTTTTCAGTTTGTTCCTACAATCTCCATTAAATAATCAACAGATTAAAAAATGTAACATATATATATATATATATATATTTAACCAGTAAACGTTTCTTCGTTTACTGGTAGAGATGCAACCGAGAACCAAGACCTAGAAACTTGCCAATGAAGATTATAGGTAAGGAAAGTTAGTTGTCAGTAGAACTAAAGATCTGGTGATGTGTGAGGCCAACAACTTTTTGACGAGGTTTTTCTGCCTGACCTTCCACAATGAGCTGCAACGCCTAGGTAACCTACATTATGTGGGTAACGGAAATTTCGGCACTCCACGACCATGACTCTACGCAAATGCCAAGTATCAGAGCGTGAAGACGAAATGAATCAATCAAATCATAATTATAGCAAGTTTGTGCTCTATAAAATAATCAGAAGCTTCTGTAAGTTAAGTGCGCATTATTATTATTAAATAAATAATGATTAAGTAGTAGCAGTAGAAAATATACGCCGCTTCCTAGAACCAAATTTTTGTTTCATCTAGCAGCTTTACAGTTTTCCTTGACTGCAATTATCCGATCGAAATCCGGCTTCTGCATTTGGTAATAATGGTAATAACCGTCAATTTGGCCGTCGCCGACCTCCAGCACGTCCTCGCCCAGACCCATAGACCTGTCCTCCCGAAAACACACCATCAACTTCTCCTTTCCCTCTCCTTTCGCCGCAATTAGCAGCAGACGGAGCGAGACGTGTAATTTCCACGGCGGTATCCAAGGCCACTTCCTGGGGACCCCCCACTAGGTGGTCATCATGGCATAACCGTAGCCGAGGAAATTATATCATCGCTCCCAGAATCCAAAGCCAGAATCCATCCGAAGCTCATCACGAGCACACGTGAGAGGCGGACCAGTTTTGCCGAGAACGTGGCGGGGAACGTTTTAAGGCTCCGACTGGCATTCATCATGCATTCATCAGGATCGAAACCACAATTTAGTTAAGGCCCTAACTTGTCATATATAGAACAGAAGCCCCAAATAAGTTGGGACGCTAAATAATTTTCAATAGAATCTTCACCACACAAATAATCGATTATAGAAAAATTCTCGATTTTTTTACCTGAATTGTTGGGATCGAAAATTCGAATAACTTTAGGCCCGAGTTGAGTTCAGAATGAAAAAAATGAGAAAATCTAAGTCACACATGGGTTAAGGTTAAGTAACTGATAGTCACTAGGATCGAAGGCATGAATAATATGATTTATGAAATAATCGAATTTTATTTTACTTCAATTAGAATCAAAGACAAAGAATTTTAATTATATATTCCCATTTTATTATAGATTATTACCATTACATACATTTCAGTTATAGCTAACCAATACTTGTCAATTCAGAAAGTTATATATTTGATTTTCTCCCTTATTTAATCCTGAAACTTTGTCAAATTTTCAGGAGAATTAGTTATCAAATTTGCAAAAAATAAATTTTCAGAAATTTCAGTAATAGCTAATCTATACTTGAGAATTGAGAAAGTTAAGTGTTTGATTTTCTCCCTTATTTAATCCTGAAACTTTGTCAAATTTTCAGGAGAATTAGTTTCAAGTGTACAGTACACGAATCTAATATCAAATTTGCAAAAAATAATTTTTCAGAAATTTCAGTAATAGCTAACCAATACTTGTCAATTCAGAAAGTTATATGTTTGATTTTTTCCGTTATTTAATAATGAAATTTTGTAAAATTTTCAGGAGAATTAGTTTCAGGTGTACAGTACACGAATCTAATAACAAAATTGCAAAAAATAAATTTTCAGAAATTTCAGTAATAGCTAACCTATACTTGAGAATTGAGAAAGTTAAGTGTTTGATTTTCTCCCTTATTTAATCCTGAAACTTTGTTAAATTTTCAGGAGAATTAGTTTCAAGTGTACAGTACACGAATCTAATATCAAATTTGCAAAAAAAAAAAAAATTTCAGAAATTTCAGTTATAACTAACCAATACTTGTCAATTCAGAAAGTTATGTTTGATTTTGTCCGTTATTTAATAATGAAACTTTGTCAAATTTTCAGGAGAATTAGTTTCAGATGTAAAGTACACGAATCTTTTATCAAATTTGCAAAAAAAAAAAAATTCAGAAATTTCAGTTATAGCTAACAAATACTTGTCAATTCAGAAAGTTATATGTTTGAGTTTGTCCGTTATTTAATCCTGAAACTTAGTCAAATTTTCAGGAAAATTAGTTTCAAGTGTACAGTACACGAATCTAATATCAAATTTGCAAAACATAACTTTTCAGAAATTTCAGTAATAGCTAACCAATACTTGTCAATTCAGAAAGTTATATGTTTGAGTTTGTCCGTTATTTAATAATAAAACTTTGTCAAATTTTCAGGAGATTTAGTTTCAAGTGTACAGTACACGAATCTAATACCAAATTTGCAAAAAATAAATTTTCAGAAATTTCAGTAATAGCTAATCTATACTTGAGAATTGAGAAAGTTAAGTGTTTGATTTTCTCCCTTATTTAATCCTGAAACTATGTCAAATTTTCAGGAGAATCTGTTTCAGGTGTACAGTACACGAATCTAATATCAAATTTGCAAAAAATAAATTTTCAGAAATTTCAGTAATAGCTAATCTATACTTGTCAATTCAGAAAGTTATATATTTGATTTTCTCCCTTATTTAATCCTGAAACTTTGTCAAATTTTCAGGAGAATTAGTTTCAGGTGTACAGTACACGAATCTAATATCAAATTTGCAAAACATAAATTTTCAGAAATTTCAGTAATAGCTAATCTATCTTGTCAATTGAGAAAGTTAAGTGTTCGATTTTCTACCTTATTTAATCCTGAAACTTTGTCAAATTTTCAGGAGAATTAGTTTCAGGTGTACAGTACACGAATCTAATATCAAATTTACAAAAAATAAATTTTCAGAAAGTTCAGTAATAGCTAATCTATACTTGTCAATTGAGAAAGTTAAGTGTTTGATTTTCTCCCTTATGTAATCCTGAAACTTTGTCAAATTTTCAGGAGAATTAGTTTCGGGTGTACAGTACACGAATCTAATATCAAATTTGCAAAAAATAAATTTTCAGAATTTTCAGTAATAGCTAATCAATACTTGTCTATTGAGAAAGTTATATGTTTAATTTTCTCACTTATTTAATCCTCAAACTTTGTCAAATTTTCAGGAGAATTAGTTTCAGGTGTACACTACACGAATCTAATATCAAATTTGCAAAAAACAAATTTTCAGAAATTTCAGTAATAGCTAATCTATACTTGAGAATTGAGAAAGTTAAGTGTTTGATTTTCTCCCTTATTTAATCCTGAAACTTTGTCAAATTTTCAGGAGAATTAGTTTCAGGTGTACAGTACACGAATCTAATATCAAATTTGCAAAAAATAAATTTTCAGAAATTTCAGTAATAGCTAATCTATACTTGAGAATTGAGAAAGTTAAGTGTTTGATTTTCTCCCGTATTTAATCCTGAAACTTTGTCAAATTTTCAGGAGAATTAGCTTCAAATGTACAGTACACGAATCTAATATCAAATTTGCAAAAAACAAATTTTCAGAAATTTCAGTAATAGCTAATCTATACTTGAGAATTGAGAAAGTTAAGTGTTTGATTTTCTCCCTTATTTAATCCTGAAACTTTGTCAAATTTTCAGGAGAATTTGTTTCAAGTGTACAGTACACGAATCTAATATCAAATTTGCAAAAAACAAATATTCAGAGATTTCAGTAATAGCTAACAAATACTTGTCAACTCAGAAAGTTATATGTTTGATTTTATCTCTTATTTAATCCTGAAACTTTGTCAAATTTTCAGGAGAATTAGTTTCAGGTGTACAGTACACGAATCTAATATCAAATTTGCAAAAAATAAATTTTCAGAATTTTCAGCAATAGCTAATCTATACTTGTCAATTGAGAAAGTTAAGTGTTTGATTTTCTCCCTTATTTAATCCTGAAACTTTGTCAAATTTTCAGGAGAATTAGTATCAGGTGTACAGTACACGAATCTAATATCAAATTTGCAAAACATAAATTTTCAGAAATTTCAGTAATAGCTAACCAATACTTGTCAATTCAGAAAGTTATATGTTTAATTTACTTACTTATTTAATCCTCAAACTTTGTCAAATTTTCAGGAGAATTAGTTTCAGGTGTACAGTACACGAATCTAATTTCAAATTTGCAAAAAATAAATTTTCAGAAATTTCAGATATAGCTAATCTATACTTGTCCATAGAGAAAGTTAAGTGTTTGATTTTCTTCCTTATTTAATAATGAAACTTTGTCAATTTTTCAGGAGAATTAGTTTCAGGTGTACAGTATACGAATCTAATATCAAATTTGCAAAACATAAATTTTCAGAAATTTCAGTAGTAGCTAACCAATACTTGTCAATTCAAAAAGTTAAGTGTTTGATTTTCTCACTTATTTAATCCTCAAACTTTGTCAAATTTTCAGGACAATTAGTTTCAGGTGTACAGTACACGAATCTAATATCAAATTTGCAAAAAATAAATTTTCAGAAATTTCAGTAATAGCTAATCTATACTTGTCAATTGAGAAAGTTAAGTGTTTGATTTTCTCCCTTATTTTATCCTGAAACTTCGTCAAATTTCAGGAGAATTAGTTTCAGATGTACAGTACACAAATCTTTTATCAAATTTGCAAAAAAATAAATTTTCAGAAATTTCAGTAATAGCTAATCTATACTTGTCAATTGAGAAAGTTAAGTGTATGATTTTCTCCCTTATTTAATCCTGAAACTTTGTCAAATTTTCAGGAGAATTCGTTTCAGGTGTACAGTACACGAATCTAATATCAAATTTGCAAAAAAAAAATATATTTCACAAATTTCAGTAATAGCTAATCTATACTTGAGAATTGAGAAAGTTAAGTGTTTGATTTTCTCCGTTATTTAATCCTGAAAATTTGTCAAATTTTCAGGAGAATTAGTTTCAGGTGTACAGCATACGAAACTAATATCAAATTTGCAAAAAATAAATTTTCAGAAATTTCAGTAATAGCTAATCTATACATACATGTCAATTGAGAAAGTTAAGTGTTTGATTTTCTCCCTTATTTAATCCTGAAACTTTGTCAAATTTTCAGGAGAATTAGTTTCAGGTGTACAGTACACTAATCTAATATCAAATTTGCAAAACATAAATTTTCAGAAATTTCAGTAATAGCTAATCTATACTTGTAAATTGAGAAAGTTAAGTGTTTGATTTTCTCCCTTATTTAATCCTGAAACTTTGTTAAATTTTCAGGAGAATTAGTTTCAGGTGTACAGTACACGAATCTAATATCAAATTTGCAAAACATAAATATTTAGAAATTTCAGTAATAGCTAACCAATACTTGTCAATTCAGAAAGTTATATGTTTGATTTTGTCCGTTATTTAATAATGAAACTTTGTAAAATTTTCAGGAGAATTAGTTTCAAGTGTACAGTACACGAATCTAATACCAAATTGCAAAAAACAAATTTTCAGAAATTTCAGTTATAGGTAACCAATACTTGTCAATTCAGAAAGTTATATGTTTGATTTTATCCCTTATTAAATCCTGAAACTATGTCAATTTTTTAGGAGAATTAGTTTCAGATGTACAGTACACGAATCTTTTATTAAATTTGTAAAAAATAAATTTTCAGAAATTTCAGTAATAGCTAATCTATACTTGTCAATTGAGAAAGTTAAGTGTTTGATTTTCTTCCTTATTTAATTCTGAAACTTTGTCAAATTTTCAGGAGAATTAGTTTCGGGTGTACAGTATACGAATCTAATATCAAATTTTGAAAAAAATTATTTTTCAGAAATTTCAGTTATAGCTAACCAATACTTGTCAATTCAGAAAGTTATAAGTTTGATTTTATCCCTTATTTAATCCTGAAACTATGTCAAATTTTCAGGAGAATTAGTTTCAGACGTACAGTACACGAATCTTTTATCAAATTTGCAAAAAATAAATTTTCAGAAATTTCAGTAATAGCTAATCTATACTTGTCAATTGAGAAAGTTAAGTGTTTGATTTTCTTCCTTATTTAATTCTGAAACTTTGTCAAATTTTCAGGAGAATTAGTTTCGGGTGTACAGTATACGAATCTAATATCAAATTTTGAAAAAAAAAATTTTTCAGAAATTTCAGTTATAGCTAACCAATACTTGTCAACTCAGAAAGTTATATGTTTGATTTTCTCTCTTATTTAATCCTGAAACTGTGTTAAATTTTCAGCAGAATTAGTTTCAGGTGTACAGTACACGAATCTAATATCAAATTTGCGAAAAATAAATTTTCAGAAATTTCAGTTATAGCTAATCTATACTTGTCAATTGAGAAAGTTAAGTGTTTGATTTTCTCCCTTACTTAATCCTGAAACTTTGTAAAATTTTCAGGAAAATTAGTTTCAGGTGTACAGTACACGAATCTAATATCAAATTTGCAAAAAACAAATTTTCAGAAATTTCAGTTATAGCTAACCAATACTTGTCAATTCAGAAAGTTATATGTTTGATTTTCTCTCTTATTTAATCCTGAAACTTTGTCAAATTTTCAGGAGAATTAGTTTCAGGTGTACAATATACGAATCTAATATCCTAATATTCCTTAATATCCTAGAATCTAATATACTTCTCCTTGATTCAATTTATAATAATTAATGACAATTAAATATGGTCAATAAAATATGAACTACAGATTGGTCCTTTGAACCAGATTCCAATGAGTTGGAATCAGTTCAACTTGGACTCGGTTGATTATAAAATCTCGGCTGCGCCTCGATTTTACAATTTCTCAACCTCGTCTGTTATATAACCCATATCGGCCTAATACCGTTATATACTATAACAATGCATGACAACAGAATATTATTTATATTTATATTTTCTTAATAATAACATATTTTGTTATCTTGCCCCATTTTATTACAATTTATTACCATTTCGCAAGTATCGTTTATTTGCACGTAGCTTATGTCAGCGCCTATTTGATCGCCCAGTTAATTTTCAGTGCGTTCGTCAATTGTCGCGTGATTCCGTTAAAACTCGGTGCCTTAAGTGGGTTTTGCTTAGTTGCCTTAATTGTTATCACTGGCGTTTTGTTTCGCCTGTAGGCTGATAAGCAGTCCATTGTTTCCGACGGAAGGCGCGGTAGGAATTTGAAATTAATTACGCGATTCTTGGAATTGGCGTTCAAAAGTAAAAAGTTATAATATACAGGGTGTTTCAGGAGGAAATGCAAATATTTTGGGAAGTTGTAGTATGAATGATTGTAAGTAATATATGTTATATGAACATGTGTCCCATCGTTAATAAATACTGAGATATAGTCATTATAAGATTTATTAAAGTACGAGAAATAGCATTATTGATTTTTAATAATATCTTTAATAATAAATTTTTGCAGGTTTTTTTAATAATAACTAACATTGCAATGCAATAGTAAAAGTCACATTTCACGTTTCCTCGACAACAATAATAATAATTGTAGACAGAATAATGCCACTAAACCTTTGTTAAGGTCAAAGGATCGAGGAAAGAAAAATCTAAAGCAAAAAAAAACGTACTTTGCTTAGTATAATAAATTTTGTTCGTTTAGGCACACTACTTTTTACTTTTGTGTTGCAGTTTTTAAATGGAAAATTGGAAGTGTGGAAATACTTTATTCATCACCATCATCTTTAATCCTCTTTTACCATACAGGTGTAGATATAGGTTTGTTACATTTAATTACTCTTTTAAGTAAAAATTCGCCATTCTCTTCTATTTTTTGTGAGGTCCTTAGCTTCCTTCCAACTTATACCCTTCTCCTTTAGAGGTATGTTATGTTTAATTACTCTTTTCAACACAAAATCGCCATTCTCTTTTTTTTTGTCAGGCCCTTAGCTTCCGCTTAACTTATTCCCTTCTTCTTTAGAGGTTTGTTATATTTAATTACTCTTTTCAGCAAAAAAATGCCATTCTTTTCTATTTTTAGTCAGGTTCTTAGCTTCCTTCCAACTTATTCCCTTCTTCGTAAGTATTTCAGCATTGTCAGATATTTTATTCTTGTGATAATAATAAAACTTTTGCTACTAATACAATTATTAATAATAACATTTTATAGGTTTCTACAGTTTTCCTCAAAATTAAACCATTTGGTAATTTTAAGTAACTTGAAATTGTGCAGATATTTTTCTCCCATGGTAATAATGGACACTTCTGTTGATACTTTAATAAGTAATAATAACATTTTGTACTTTTGTTTTATCCATTTCTCGTGATTAAAAATAGATAAAAGTAAATAACCAACTTCGTGTTTTAGAAGCAATTTTCACTGCATATTCCTGTAACGTGGAATTATGAAGGATTTTTTTCCCATCTCCGAGCGTGGGAAAGTGGAGGACCGAAAGGCGGAGACTAGAGGCACGTAGCTGAGCAAATTAACCCTGCCTGCAGTCGGAGGAGAGAAACTGGTCGTCCAGCGCCAATATTTTTTCGTCTCAGACAAAATAATATGCTGCCACGAGCAAGAAATTGCAAGAAAACAAGAACGAGGATGTAAATAAAAAAAAATGCCACATTTCCACATGCCGGTTGAAGAATTAATTAAGAAATTAATTTGCAGCGGTCTGAAGATGTATAAAGAGGTATAAACTGATAGGTATGTAATTGTGAATGGAATATAACTCAAAACTACAACAATGACAATATAACAAAGCGGTTTCTATAGTTACGCATGTATTAATAAATGATAACGCAACTAGTTGCATTATTAGTGAAATGCAACTAGTTGTGTTATCACTGAAATGCAACTAGTTGTGTTATCACTGAAATGCAACAATGACTATATAATAAAGCGGTTTCTATAGTTACGGATGTATTAATAAGATAATGTAACTAGTTGCATTATCAGTGATATGCAACTAGTTGTATTATCACTGAAATGCAATCTACGCTCACAAGCAAATGCCACCCGCTGACACTATTTTGCCCAAACAGCGATCGTAACGGTAGCGACCGCATACGAAAAAATAATTATAAGTCACGATGACACCCGAACCATTGCGATCATCTTATTTATCGTTTAACAAGGGCCGAAATACCGCCATCCACAAACCATTTCTATCGGCAGCTAATAAAAACGGAACCCGAAGTGTCAGTGTGTCCTCAGTAAAAGCACATAATTGCTATCAATTGTTATCAACTGTCTTTTATGTCGTATCTCGTATCTCGTAAAGAATCTACTGGTTTGGTTATATCAAAGTAACATTAATTGGTGACCCCGACGTGATTTGTACGCGCAACCTTCTGATTGAACCCTTTAACACCGACAGGTCTACAGATTGGTCCTTTGAACGTTCATCAACCAAGTGTCACGTGTACGTATTTAAGCCATTTAAACTCCTCTTCGGTAGATAAGTTTGCGAACATTAACCTGCCCTCTCTGAGTACTCAGATTGGTCTTTTAAACCAAAGGATCAATCTGAGTGGTCTTTTGAACCAAAGGATCAATCTATGGGTCCCTTTGAACCAGATCAAGACACGGCAAGTGTACGTTTATTATCCATTTGTACTCTTCGGGGTAAAGCGTTTGCGAGTCATCACTGCCACTTAAGGGTCTACATATGGGTCCTTTGAACCAACGGATCAATGTGTGGGGCCCTTTGAACCAGATCAAGACACGGCACGTGTACGTTTGTTATCCACTTGTACTCTTCGGGGTAAAGAGTTTGTGTATCATAACCGCCTCTTAAGGGTCTACATATTGGTCCTTCGAACCGGATTCTAATGAGTTGTACGTTTGCAACCATTTTTATTCTTCTTCGGTTTGCGAGCATTGCAAACCATGACCTGTCCTGTTTGCGGACATTGACCTGCCCTTCGTGGTACTCAGATTGGTCCTTTTAACCAAAGCAAGAATCTGAGAGGTCCTTTGAACCAAGAGATCAATCTGTGTGGCCCTTTGAACCAGATCAAGATACGGCACGTGAACGTTGATTACCCACTTTACTCTTCGGGGTAAAGCGTTTGCGTGTCATTACCTCCCCTTTAAGGGTCTACATATCTGTCCTTTGAACCAAAGGATTAATCTGTATGGCCTTTTGAACCAGAACAAGACACGGCACGTGTACGTTTATTATCCACTCGTATTCTTCGAGGTAAAGCGTTTGTGCGTCATCACAGCCCCTTAAGGGTCTACATATGGGTCCTTTGAACCAAAGGATCAATCTGTGGGGCCCTTTGAACCAGATCCCAGATCAAGACACGGCACGTGTACGTTTATTATCCACTTGTACTCTTCGGGGTAAAGCGTTTGCGAGTCATCACCGCCCCTTAAGGGTCTTCATATTGGTCCTTCGAACCGGATCCCAATGAGTTATACGTTTGCAACAATTTTAATTCTTCTTCGGTTTGCGAGCATGCAAACCATGACCTGTCCTATTTGCGATTTCTCAAATAGCATAAAGATATTGTGCCAGGGAAACACTTAAATGTAATTTAAATGAGCTCACATTGAAACATTTGCATAACGCAACGAAATTCGAGGTATTGAATACACGTTCACGACACGGTGACGAAGTGCAGTGACGTAGTAGCTGGATGTAATTACATAAGCAGTGCGACTCGTGATCTTACTAGCCCAGAGGTGAGTAATCTCGAGAACGAAAAGTACGGCCAGATAATTGCCGGGCATGACGCAAAACACCGAAACGCTCGTCATCTGTCACGAAACAACTGCCAAGCGGTCAAACAAATGTATAAATATGTAGGTACAAAAAAAATTGAGTCGTTCAATTGCTCAATTAGGTTACCCAAGTAGACGAAAATGTAAGTTGTATGTATAAAAAAATATGAAGCCAATGAATCGATCAATTGGGTTACAGGTTAGATTCTAAAATATCAGAGGACATCTGATCAAAAGAAGAAAATCAGTCCAAAAACCAAATTTCACCTCATTTGTTTTTTAGCAAATATTAAAAACAAACTGAAGTCGAGCAATTTGCACATCTTTCTGCTTTTCATTTTTTTTTTTTTTTTTTAAAATGAAAAGCAGAAAGATGTGCAAATTGCTCGACTTCAGTTTGTTTTGAATGACGTCGATCAACTTGAACAATTGGTTGCTGTATTTGTACCTCAACTGTCTTTTAACAATTGAACCCAAACAAATATGTGAAAAAAATTAGGACCACCAATTTGCATACAATTTATCACCTCGGTGTTTGCTTACAATAAAAAAAACTCAACATTCCTGAATTTCGGATTTCAGGTCTCCCACTCTCACGTGCGTCAATTCACGGGCCGTTAATTGACCGGCGGTCACCTCCAATTAAGACGCGATCCCAGGCGGCCTTGGCGCCGGACAGCGGCGTCGCATAGGGGGGTGGGGGGACGTTGGCCGAGGCTGCACTGCGACGTCATTTAATTGACAGGAATCAAGACCAATAAAATCGGCATTTCTCTCAATATAGCTCCTAGAAAGGAGAACTATGACTGCGGATTTGAGCACATGAAGCGGTCATGTTAACGAAAATTAGATGCTTAAGATGCCTGTAAACGCAAAAAAAAAAAAAAAACTGCGATGCGAATTTGATCGACCTAAGATAGTAAACTGGTCCTGGCCGCATGAACTTCGATTTCAAGCCATAAGAAAAATATAGCAACCAATTCATATAATAATAATTATTATTATCAGTGCTGCAGGAGTTATGCCCAAATGACTGGCAGAATTCGTCTGAAGATTCTACACTTCAAATGGAAAATGTCAGTGCCAGTTCATTTGTTTGCTCCATTTGTTTGCTAAGCGTCAGAAAGACCTGTGGCCCAAGTGAACCAGCTAAGAGAGATTGTTGATCTTTAATAATAATAATAATAGCAACAATCAGTACAACTCCTAATGAGCTTTAGAAAAAACTGTGTAGGATTACTAGCTGAATTGTCCTAGCCTTAAAACTACCTTAGAACTGTAATAACAATCAAGACATCGCGTCTAAACAATTGCTACTTTTATGTTCTGAAGCTTCTACACTTCAAATGAAAATTGTCAGTGTGATAGTACTGAATTTTTATTTGGTAGACTAAACAATTGCTACTTTTATGTTCTGAAGCTTCTACACTTCAAATGTAAAATGCAACTCTGACAATTCTGAATTTGTTTGCTAAGCATCAGAAAGAGTAATGGACGAAGTGAATCAGTTAAGAGGGATTCTTGATCTTTAATAACAATAATAGCAACAATAAGTACAACTCTTGATAAGCTTCAGAAAAAAACTGTGAAGCATAACTTGCTGAATTGTCCAAGCCTTAAAGCTACCTTAGAACTGTAATAAAAATGAAGACATCGCGTCCTAACAATTGCTACTCCTATGTTCTGAAGCTTCTACACTTCAAATAGAAAATGTCAGTGTGACACTACTGATTTTTTCTTTGGTAGACTAAACAATTGCTACTCTCATGTTCTGAAGCTTCTACACTTCAAATGGAAATTGTCAGTGTGATAGTACTGAATTTTTGTTTGCTAGGCTAAACAATTGCTACTCTTATGTTCTGAAGCTTCTACACTTCAAATGGAAAATGTCAGGTGACAGTTCTGAATTTGTTTGCTAAATCAGAAAGAGCTGTGGACGAAGTGAACCAGCTAAGAAAGATTCTTGATCTTTAATAATAATAATAGCAACAATCAGTACAACTCCTAATAAGCTTCAGAAAAAACTGTGTAGGATAACTAGCTGAATTGCCCTAGCCTTAAAACTAGTTTAGAACTGCAATAAAAATCAAGACATCGCGTCCAAACAATTGCTACTCTTATGTTCCGAAGCTTCTACACTTCAAATGGAAATTGTTAGTGTGACAGTACTGAATTTTTGTTTGCTAGTCTAAACAATTGCTACTTTTATGTTCTGAAGCTTCTACACTTCAAATGGAAATTGTCAGTGTGATAGTACAGAATTTTTGTTTGCTAGACTAAACAATTGCTACTCTGATGTTTGAAGCTTCTACACTTCAAATGGAAAATGTCAGGTGACAGTTCTGAATTTGTTTGCTAAGCATCAGAAAGAGCTGTGGACGAAGTGAACCAGCTAAGAGATATTCTTGATCTTTAATAATAATAATAGCAACAATCAGTACAACTCCAAATGAGCTTCAGAAAAAACTGTGTAGGATTACTAGCTGAATTGTCCTAGCCTTAAAACTGCCTTAGAACTGTAATAAAAATCAAGACATCGCGTCCAAACAATTGCTACTCTTATGTTCTGAAGCTTCTACACTTCAAATGGAAATTGTCTGTGTGACAGTACTGAATTTTTGTTTGCTAGTCTAAACAATTGCTACTTTTATGTTCTGAAGCTTCTACACTTCAAATGGAAAATGTCAGGTGACAGTTCTGAATTTGTTTGCTAAGCATCAGAAAGAGCAGTGAAAGAAGTGAACCAGCTAAGAGATATTCTTGATCTTTAATAATAATAATAGCAACAATCAGTACAACTCCTAATAAGCTTCAGAAAAAAACTGTGTAGGATTACTAGCTGAATTGTCGTAGCCTTAAAACTACCTTAGAACTGTAATCAAAATCAAGACATCGCGTCCAGACAATTGCTACTCTTATGTTCTGAAGCTTCTACACTTCAAATGGAAATTGTCACTGCGACAGTACTGAATTTTTGTTTGTTAGACTAAAAAATTGCTACTCTTATGTTCTGAAGCTTAGCACTTCGAATAGAAAATGTCAGTCTGACAGTTCTGAATGTGTGTGCTAAGCATCAGAAATAGCAATGGACGAAGTGAACCAGCTAAGAGAGATTCTTGATCTTTAATAATAATAATAATAACAATAAGTACAACTCCTGATAAGCTTCAGAAAAAACTGTGTAAGAGAACATGCTGATTTGTTCTTAAAACTACCTTAGAACTGGTATAAAAATCAAGACATCACGTCTAAACAATTGCCACTCCTGGATTCACGTCATGCTGGCACGTAATTGGCTGTTGCCAGGAAACAAAATCGGTACACGATTCTCCACTTTCAATTGTTTGATGGGAGGCGGTAGGGATCAAAGTGCCGACTGGCAATCCTCCCGGGAAGCGCGTGCTCGGCTGTTATCGTTAGAGCCGCACTGTGGCGGTTGTAAAAAGCGCAGCAGACGCGATCGTAAATATGAACGTAAGTGGTGCAACTTAATTAGCGTAAAGTGCCGGATTACGAGGACTTTCCCGCTGGGAATCCGAGTGCAATTTGCACAAAGTGGTGTAAATTGATTGTGGATTGAATTAAGAGTATAACAGCGCGCAGTGCTGCCAGATTACAAAATAATCAGTAACTAGAAAAAAAGGTTTTTGGCATGAGTAAGTAGTAGTCCAACTTGACCAGCTAATTTGAGCAAGGTCTTAAACCTTAGCTGCCTAAAGTATTTCCAAATTTCACCGATTTAATGTGTTTAAAAAAAAAGTAAGTGGTTCCAGATGTCGCAATACAAATATAAGTTATTATTTGGTGTCAAGTGGTACAACACTGAACCTTACTCGCTATTTTCTAAGTGTGGCAACCTTGGCTGAACGACAAAACATTTCACCGTGCTAAGACCTCCTGTGCCTCGAAGAATGGTCATGCTTAGAATCTGTTGGTCATTGATCTTCTGCCTCCTAATCAATTATCAAACATAAAACCTTCTGGTCATTGATAAAACTCAAGAGCTTCTTCATGCTCATGCTTAAAGTATTCTCTATTTAAAACAAAAATGGTTACAAACAGTAACTTATGAATCTCTGGTACAAACGCCAATAAGTCAAAAACCAAAAGTAAAAATATTATTGTGTTTTGATACCATTCATTTGATTGATTGATTTGATTGTTGTTGCAAGTGGGTTTCAGGCTTTAATCGTTTCAAGACGTTCTAAATATCGACATTAGTTGACCCTCTAGTCATTGAACATTATGAGGAAAAAATACTTGGCATTTGACCATGCTAAGATCTCCTGTGCATTGAAGAATGCTCATGCTTAGAATCTTCTGGTCATTGATCTTCTACTATTGATTTGATTGATTGATTTGATTATTGTTGCAAGTGGGTTTCAGACTTTAATCGTCTCAAGACGTTCTAAATATCGACATTAGTTGACCCTCTGGTCATTGAACATTATGAGGAAAAAATACTTGGCATTTGACCACGCTAAGATCTCCTGTGCCATGAAGAATGCTCATGCTTAGAATCTTCTGGTCATTGATCTTCTACTATTGATTTGATTGATTGATTTGATTGTTGTTGCAGGTGGGTTTCAGGCTTTAATCATCTCAAGACGTTCTAAATATCGACATTAGTTGACCCTCTGGTCATTGAACATTATGAGGAAAAAATACTTGGCATTTGACCATGCTAAGATCTCCTGTGCATTGAAGAATGCTCATGCTTAGAATCTTCTGGTCATTGATCTTCTACTATTGATTTGATTGATTGATTTGATTGTTGTTGCAAGTGGGTTTCAGGCTTTCATCGTCTCAAGACGTTCTAAATATCAACATTAGTTGACCCTCTAGTCATTGAACATTATGAGGAAAAAATACTTGGCATGTGACCATGGTAAGATCTCCTGTGCATTGAAGAATGCTCATGCTTAGAATCTTCTGGTCATTGATCTTCTACTATCGATTTGATTGATTGATTTGATTGTGGTTGCAAGTGGGTTTCAGGCTTTAATCGTCTCAAGATGTTCTAAATATCGACATTAGTTGACCCTCTAGTCATTGAACATTATGAGGAAAAAATATATGGCATTTGACCACGCTAAGATCTCCTCTGCTTTGAAGAATTCTCATGCTTAGAATCTTCTGGTCATTGATCTTCTACCTCCTGATCAATTATCAAACATAAAACCTTCTGGTCATTTATAATACCCAAGATCTTCTTCTTCTGGCCATCATGCTTAAAATATTCTGTATTTAAAACCAACAATAGTTATGAACAGTAACTTGTACATATGTGGTACTACGGCAAAACCCGATAAGTCCAAAATCAAAGGCAAAAATATTATTGTGTTTTGATACCGATAAATTGCAAAGGAACGTACATATCGGATCTTTATTTTTTTTTCTACGTATTCTAGTAGCATGAAAATCAAGGCTTTGCTAAGGTCTCTTCATATGAGCAAAAAATACGAACAATCGAAACAATCGATTTTATTTGACTTATCGGGTTTAGTAGTATCCTTAGTACCACTGATATACTCGTAGTACTATTATAGTATTATAATACAATTACGGTACTATATCTGTATAGTGGTACTATAATGTACTATAATACTATCATAGTGCTACGAGTATATCAGTGGTACTAAGGATACTACAAAATCCGATAGGTCAAATAAAATCGATTGTATAGATTATTCGTATGTTTTGCTCATATGAAGCGACCTTAGCAGAGTCTACACCAGCCACCAAAGTAGTACCACTGATATACTCGTAGTACTATTATAATACCATTACGGTACTATATCTGTAGAGTACTATAATGGTACTATTATACTGTAATAGTACTACGAGTATATAAGTGGTACTAAGGATACTATTAAGCCCGATAAATACCCGATATTTAGTACCATCGATAATTGCAAGGACGCCTGCAATTGGAAAAATTATCTGCTACTGCATATATGCAAATCGATGAGTGGTAATTATTGTTTACAATATAACTCCATAAACTCATCACGTGGAAATTTAATCACGTCATATTAATAATTCAATAGTTGTATAAAAACAAAATACGAAATGCTTCAAAGAAAATAAGATCATCCAGTGGAACAATATAGTGGAATATGAAAGTTTATAAATTTAGCGAAGAATCTATTACGGTTTGTATTTCGAGGTCACCAGGAGGAGGAAGAGGAAGACGCGATGTCATTAAAGTGCCATTATAAACGCAATTATCTTCGCATGCCAACGGAGACAAAAGAGTGACGATTTGCAGGCAGCATGTGAGGAATTTCAGGTTCAGCTCCGTAAGCAAGTAATGAGGGCAATATAGAACAAAGCCAAAAATTAAGGAAGATCTGAGTGGTTTAGCCAAATAGAAGGAATGAGGACAATATGGTAAACAAGTTTTAGATTGAAGAAGGTATAAACAGAAGGAATGAGGATAATATAAGAGAAAGTTAAAAATTGAAGAGGATTTAGTTGAACAGGACGAATGAGGACAATATAAGATAAAATAAAAAGTTAAACAAGGTTGAAGCAATGCAGTTGAATGCAAGGAATGAGGACAATATAAGAGACACAAAATTGAAGGGTAGCTAAGCTCACAACGAAATAAGTTATGCATTGTTTAGCCAAACACAGGGAATGAGGACAAAATAAGAAAAAGATCAGGATTGAAGAAAGTCCCAGGGGTTTATCTGAATACAAACAATGACAACAATATGAGAGAAAGTTAAAAGTTAAAGTTTCGACAAGTACAGCTTAATGTTAATTAAAAAAAATAATAATAACGAACGAGGACAACATGAAAGAAAGTAAAAAGTTAAAGCAGATTCGAGCAATACAGCTCGGAATACAGAACAATGGATGCAAGGAATGAGGACAATATGGGAGAAAATTAAAAATTGAAGTAGGTCTTGATGGTTTAGCTAAACACACGGAATGATGACAATAGCCAAACACATGGAATGAGGACAAAATATAAGAAAGATCTGGATTGAAGAAAGTCCAAGGGGTTTATCTGCATACAAGCAATGACAACAATATGAGAAAAAGTTAAAAGTTAAAGTTTTGACAAGTACAGCCTAAGGTTAATTAAAAAAAAAAAATCAAAAATAACGAATCAGAACAACATGAAAGAAAGCAAAAAGATAAAGCAGATTCGAATAATACAGGGCAATATAGAACAAAGCTAAAAACTAAGGAAGATCCGAGTGGTTTAGCTAAATAGAAGGAATGAGGACAATATGGTAAAAAAGTAGTAGATTGAAGAAGGTCTAAACAGAAGGAATGAGGATAATATGAGAGAAAATTAAAAATTGAAGTAGGTCTTGATGGTTTTGCTAAACACACTAAATGAGGACAATAGGACATAAAGTTGGAAATTAAAGATCCAATTGGGTTAGGTCACAATGAATATGGACCACATGAAAGAACGTTAAAAAATATGTGTGGTTTAGCTGAACACAAAGAATGAGAACAATATAAGAGAACGATCAGGACTGAAAACGGTCCAAGTGTTTTATCTGAATAGAACAAATGAGGACAATATGAGAGAAAGTTTGCTACAGTACAGTTAAATATAAGGAATAATGACAATATGAGGTAAAGTAAACAGTTAAAGAAGGTTCGAGCAATACAGCTAAACGCAAGTAATGAGGACAACTTGAGAGAAGGTTAAAAAATGAAGAAAATCCTTGTAGTTTAGATGAATGCAATGAACGAGGACAATCTAAGAGAAAGATAAAAAGGGAAGAAGGTCCAAGTGGTTACGCTAAAAACAAAAAAATGAGGACAATAGCAAAGATAAATGAACAAATTGAAGAAGAACAGATTGGTTCAGCTCCCAATAAATGAGGACCACATCAGAGAAAGTTACAAAAATAATATATTCGTGGTTTAGCTGAATTGGGATTAGGAATCAGGACAATGTGAGAGAAAATAGGTCGTCGTTAAAAAATATCAAAATTGACGGTGTGATTCAAAATTTTCTAAAAAATAAACGTATGACAGAAATCCCAAATAACATCGATAACCTGAAAGTTAAGAGTCAAACAAGTTTTGATCAGTTTAAGTTCCATTTAGTGTCCTGTTTTCCCCAAAATGCAAAACGCTCTACGTTCTTCCATCTACTCGTAATCTTGTGAATAGTTATCTGATGGCTTATGTTGCCCTTGAGGTAATAATAATAATAATTTATTGATGTTTCTGACACTAGTCTTACACAGGTCAAATTAAATTACACATGGAAAACAAGGTCGTGAGAAATGTATTGGAAAATTAGTTTCGAGCATACTTGTGGGTATGTTTATCCAACAGATAGCGTATTCTTATATTTTGGAAGACTCATCATAAGTTAAGTGACAAAAAAAACTAACAAAAAATCATATTCGCAAGGAAATTTCAAAATTTGAATATTGGCCTGAGCTAGAATTAATAATAATAATAAAAATAATTCATAAAAAAAACATTTTTTGAGGTGAATTAGAAAATCTGAATATTGTCCTAGGCGATAAACGAAAAAAGAGTATCAAAATACAAAAGTCTAATGATTACAAAAAAGCAATTTTGAGGGAAATTTGAAAATTTGAATATTGTTCTGGATTGAAGCCAGAACGATTAAAAAGTGAAACCTAAAGTCATCAGCTCTAAGTTTACTGATTCATAAAAAAAATCTTAGCGACTAGAAGTTACGAAAATTGAAACTTTTGAATTGAACAAGGACGTTGAAAATCGTATCGTAAACTCACTGGTCCTAAGTTTAAAATTTCAAAATTTGAATATTGTCCTGAACTAGGATTAAGCCGAAAAGGATTAACAATCTTATACAGTTGATTTTTAACCTTCTGGCAGACACATCCAGTAGATTAATTGATACTCAAATTGACTACTGAAAGACAAAAAGTCATTCATTAAAAAAAAAAGTTGGACATTTAAAAATCTGAACATTGTCCTGGACAAAGAACCTATAAATGAACCCAGAATGATTGAAAATCGAAACCTAACGCGAGAAGCCCAAGTTTACCGATTCACAAAATAATTACATGGAACGAAAAATTTCGAAATTTGAAAATTTTCCTTGCTAAAAACACTGAACCGAGAGTTGAAAATTGTAACCTTAAGTTACCGGTCTTGTAAGTTTAATATCATAGTTATTTATGATGGTACAAGTTCGTAAAGTACTACTTTACGAACAGTTTCTGAGACAGCTATTATGAAAACAAGTACGTAAAGTAGTACCAAAAAGCACTACTTTACGTACTTGTATTAAACAAAGTTTTTTCCACGACAGCTATTATGAAAAGCAGCTAAAATTTGATGCAAATTACTATATTATTTTATAATTTGCAAGTGAATGAATTGTGTGTAAAACTTATTTTATGCACAGTTGATGTTTTTACGCACAGGTGTTTATTTTACGCACTTGTGCTAAAAAGTATCACTTCACGCACTGTGTGCATAAAAACAGTTTTACGCAGTAGAAAAAAAAATCAATTTCAAAATGCGAAAACTGTGCTGGGCGATAATTGCACCGTAAAGACTTAGTTTTCGTACTGCCGTAGAGAAAAATATTTTTTCAATTTCAATATGTAAAAACTGTGCTGGGCGATAATTGCACCGCAAAAACTTAGTTTTACGTACTGTCGTAGAAAACAATATTTTTTCAATTTCAAAATGAAAAAACTGAGTTGGGTGATAATTGCAACTATTGATTAAAAGCCTCAACGTCAACTAGCCGACCCTAAATTCACTAAATTAACAAGATTAAATTCGGAGCGAAGCAAATTTAAATATTGCCCTGGGCGCAAATTGACCCACGATTATCGATTAAAAATCGCAGCTTTAACCTGCCTGGGAATATTGTATATATTTTGCTTTAGCTCTGCCTCACGAGCTTTTTATCACTACTAGAACTTCTTATGGGCATTACATGTCAATCATTCCAGCTTACAATGTATGGATAAGTATACACCATCCTCAGGCGTACTAACTATAGCCCACATTATGTTAATACATTTAGACGGTTGTTGCTCCCAGGAATAACAATTTACTTATTCATTCATCGTTTCTGTTTTTGGATTGTTAAATTACAATTACGCCGCACAGGAATGTGGACTCCGTGATGACGATTCCACGTGATGGATTCGATGTGCACGCAATGTAAGGCAAAATACTGGGAAATAATGAACCGAAAATACGTCGACGCGTCGAAAACACCAGCGCTTTAATTTAATAACCTGTAAATTGGTATTCCGGGTTAACGACACCAGAGAGTTGCCAAGGCGAAAATTCGGAACGATAAACTTGCCTCGATGTGATCATAAATTTCTTTGAAAAATTTAAACGCATTTCAGAAAATATGCGAAAACGTTTCACGTTTACAACTATCATTCATCTTAGATTTATGTACAAACAAATAAATGTTCACATGACTTTTCCCGTATATTTATATGAAAACATTATCTTTATAGGGTAGGTTATGTGCGTCTCGTCATTATGATGATAGAAGTTCGTAAAGCACTACTTTACGAACAGTTTTTACGGCAGCTATTATGAAAAACTGCTAAAATTTGATGCAAAATAATATTTTTTTTTTAATTGGCGAGTGAAATGTCAGGATTTGATAAAAATATCTCCAAGACAGTCAGGACTATCAAAAAATAGTCAGGGCGGGAAAACTACAGTCAAAACCTGTGGTCAAAACTACAAACATTATGCGAGAAGTTCTAAGAGTTAGTACTATTATGAATCAGCTAAGAAACAGTCACGACCACAAGAATCAGTCAGGACTACTAAGAAACAAGAAAACGTCAGCATTTCATAGAAATTTCTCTATGAGACAGTCAGGGCAGAAAAAATCCAGTCAAAACTACAAACATTGTGCCAGAAATTGTTAGACTTACTACTATTTAGAATCAGTTAAGAAACAATCACTACCACAAAAATCAGTCAGGAGTACTAAGACACAATAAACGTCAGTATTTAATAGAAATATCTCTAAGACTATGTTGTACGATTATGGATCATCCTTGACCATGGTTCAGGTTTTGTGCCATTTAGCCATGTGACACACTGGCCATTTTATGGGGATGTAGCCCCATGTGGGGCGCATATCGGCAGTCATTCAAGTTAGAAGAGCTACGAAGCTTTAGGAAAGGGGTGTGTCTAGGTAGTTCGAAGGGTATTTTAGATTGTGGGGAATCATTAGCCAATATAGATATAGATAAATTTCCGTTCGCACAATGGAGCGCAATAAACACCCTTCGTAGGCAGATTTTCAATTTCAAGTAAAAACACTATGCTTCAACATACATGTCTTGATCAGCCAAAGCCCGACCTAGTGTCCCTGATTCCCCCTTTTCCCTTTAATCGGCGGTTAGGTATCCAAGGGTATTAACCGCCGATTAAAGTTAATGATTCTACATTTTTGGGCGAAAATCTAAAAAGTTTGTAGGGGATTATTAAGGTGTATATCCAAAAATTAATACGGATATTTTTTGATGAAAATTCTGTGAAACCCTGAACGTTCAACTGCCATGACTCACTTCCGTCCGAATTGGAAATCGGCGTCGCGACGCACAGCTGCACGACGCCGACGGCTGTTATGCAACGCAACACGCAAAAATTTATAAATAGCGCTTCAGACGTGTCGTGGGGGGCCCGACCCTTACGTCACAGAGCGGAGCAGGAAGGAGGCAGAGTGTACAGGAAGGAAGAAGGAGAGGCAGAGAAGGCAGAGAAGGATTACACCACTAAACTTCGATCGCACGAATTTTCCCTGCACACATGTAGAGAATGGCACACGTACACATTCAGGCACGCACACAGTAACCCAGACTCCGTGTAGACAGAATAGCGACCAGTGGCGTGCGCGCTTCAATGGGGGCGGCATGTTGCGGGGGTCCTCCCACGCGTTTTTTGGCACCCCCGAACAATGAAAATCAATATCACGCCGGGAGTAGAAGTGGAACATCGAGCTGTAAACGCAGCAGCGGCGCAAATTGGTTACGCACAAAAATTGTTGGGTGTAAAAAATTGCTGTCAAAAGTAGTACCTGTCAAAATGCTAGTACTTAAAATGGCAGCTAAATAGTCAACAACATGTATATCATCATGACGTCACACTTTTTTGGGACACCCTAAACAAAAATATTTTCCTGAAATACGCCCTAGGATGCAAGGAAAGTCTGCAAAATATCAAAATCCTAACTTAATTAATAACTGAGCTATAGAAGACGCGAGGTGGAATGCAGGACCCTGTATATTTCACAATTGTCACTTTGACAGATATATATATTTTGATAACTAACGTTTTGATAGGTTATATTTCGACAACTAACGTTTTGATAGGTTATATTTTGACAACTAACGCAGGAATAGAATGCAGGACCCTGTATATTTCACAATTGTCACTTTGACAGATATATATTTTGACAACTAACGTTTTGATCGGTTATATTTTGACAACCAACGTTTTGATAGGTTATATTTTGACAACTAACGCAGGAATGGAATGTGCAGGACCCTGTATATTTCACAACTGTCACTTTGACAGATATATATTTTGATAACTAACGTTTTGATCGGTTATATTTTGACAACCAACGTTTTGATAGGTTATATTTTGACAACTAACGCAGGAATGGAATGCAGGACCCTGTATATTTCACAATTGTCACTTTGACAGATATATATTTTCATAACTAACGTTTTGATAGGTTATATTTTGACAACTAACGTTTTGATAGGTTATATTTTGACAATTGCCACTTTAACGAGCATTCACGTGTCACACAATGTCACATTTTCAGTTGTTCTGAACTCCTCAGTCCTCACAAAATAGAAAATTTTGAGAAAATGTACTTCCCAAGCGTTCACATTAAATGGATGTGGATGTGGAATGTGGTTTTATGGGAATCAGTGATAATTAAATAAAATGTCATCAGATTTTCAAATAACACTATCTCTAAACTATCATTTTTGGAGATAATGATATCAAGAACTTCAAGATTAATCAGATTTTCAAATGACATTATCTCCAAACTATCATTTTTGGAGATAATGATATAAAGAACTTCAAGATTCATCAGATGATTCAGTACTTCAAGATGGCAGATTGCTTTTCAAATGACATTATCTCCAAACTATCATTTTTTGAGATAATGATATCAAGAACTTCAAGATTCATCAGATTCAAATGACATTATCTCCAAAGTATCATGTTTTGAGATAATGATATCAAGAACTTCTACATTCATCAGATTTTCAAATGACATTATCTCCAAACTATCATTTTTTGAGATAATGATATCAAGAACTTCTACATTCATCAGATTTTCAAATGACATTATCTCCAAACTATCATTTCTTGAGATAATGATATCAAGAACTTCAAGATTCATCAGATTTTCAAACGAAATCATCTCCAAACTATCATTTTTTGAGATAATGATATCAAGAACTTCAAGACTCATCAGATTTTCAAACAACATTATCTCCAAACTATAATTTTTTGAGATACTGATATCAAGAACTTCAACATTCGTCAGATTTTCAAATGACATTACCACAAGTATTGACAAGTACAAGTTATGACAAGTATTGACAAGAGGGAAAAGCATTTGGGATAAAGTGAAACACAATTGATACATGGTGAAAAGCAATTGGAAAACTCTGTAAATACCATCCAAACCTGAAGTAATCAAAATAAATATCTGTAGTTATAATATTTGCCCAATAAATATATGTAAAAATGTCAAAATAAATACCGTCAAAGTCAAAGATATCAAGACAAATATCTGTAGAAGTAACAGTCATCAAAAGACGTTAAAGATATCAAGATAAATATCTGTAGAAGTAACAGTCATCAAAATATCTGTAGAAGAAACGGTCATAAAAATATCTGTAAAAGTAACAGTCATCAAAATATCTGCAAAAGTAACGGTTATCAAAAGACGTCAACGATATTAAAACAAATATCTGTAGAAGTAACAGTCATCAAAATATCTGTAAAAGTTACAGTCATCAAAATATCTGCAAAAGTAGGTCATCACAAGACATCCAAGATATAAAGACAAATATCTTTAGAAGTAACAGTCATCAAAATATCTGTAAAAGTAACAGTCATCAAAAGATGTACAAGATATCAAGACAAATATCTGTAGAAGCAACAGCCATCAAAATATCTCTAAAAGTAACAGTTATCAACATATCTGTAAATGTAAGTCATCAAAAGACGTCAAAGATATCAAGAGAAATATCTATAGAAGTAACGGTTAACAAAATATCTGTAAAAGCAACAGTCATCTGTATATTTATAAAAGTAACAGTCATCAAAAGACGTCAAAAGTATCCCAACAAATATCTGTAGAAATAACAGTCATTAGAATATCTCTAAAAGTAACAGTTATCAAAAGACGTCAAAGATATCAAGACAAATATCTGTTTCTGATAATATGATATAAGTAATATCTGTACATTAAAATATCTGTAAAAGTAACAGTCCTCAAAATATCTGTAAAAATAACAGTTATTTAAAAACGTCAAAGAAATCAAGACAAATATCTGTAGAAGTAACAGTCATCAAAATATCTGTAGAAGTAACAGACATCAACATATCTGTAGAAGTAACAGTCATCAAAATATCTGCAGAACAGTCATCAAAATATCTGCTGAAGTAACAGTCATCAAAATACGTCAAAGATATCAAGCCAAATATCTGTAGAAGTAACAGTCATCAAAATACGTCAAAGATATCAAGCCAAATATCTGTAGAAGTAACAATCATCAAAATATCTGCAGAAGTAACAGCCATCAAAAGACGTCAAAGATATCAAGACAAATATCTGTATAAGTAACAGCCATCAAAATATCTGCAGAAGTAACAGTAATCAAAAGACGTCAAAGATATCAAGACAAATATCTGTAGAAGTAACAGTCATCAAAATATCTGTAAAAGTAAGTCATAAGTGACAGATGTCAAACGTGATTCCTCTCAACGTGATAGTTATCAAATGACTACTGCAAAAATAGCTGCCAAACAAATGTTAAAAACATTATAGTTGTAGAAATATAAACCTGTATTTTTCTCCTCAAAGCAAAAATGTAAATGTTATGATTACTAAAATAGTATGTAAATGTATCTAAAAATATGTAAAAGTGACAATAGTCAAACGTTGTATTGGTATTAGTCAAATTATTATGTGTCTAAGCTACAGGAACTTAGAATAACTTTCGTAAAAAAGCAGTCAAAAGAATATTTGCCATGATAAGTGTCAATTGCCATTTGACTACCTATTTACTTTCGTAAATGTGACAGCAGTCAAAAGAATGTCTGTAGAAGTGTCAATTGTCATTTGAATATCTGTCAATATGGCGGCTGTCAATACGACGACAGTTGTCAAACGATTTCCTTTCAACATAATAGTTATCAAATAACTTCTTTTTAAACAGTTACCAAAGAAATGTTTGTAATAATAACAGGCACTATACAAGTACCTTCGAATACCTTACGTCAATATGACAGCAGTCAAAAGAATATGTGTTATAATAAGTGTCAATTACCGTTTGATTACCTATTTACTTTCGTAAATGTCACAGCAGTCAAAATAATGTCCGTAGAAGTGTCAATTGTCATTTGAATATTTGTTAATATGGCGGCTGTTAATACGACGACAGTTGTCAAACGATTTCCTCTCAACATGATAGTTATCAAATAAATTCTTTAAAAACAGTTGCCAAAAAAATGTTTGTAATAATAACAGTTGCTATACAAGTACCTTCGAATAACTTTCGTAAATATGACAGCAGTCAAAACAATAGTTGTCGTAATAAGTGTCAATTGCCATTTGACTACCAATTTACTTTCGTAAATCACAGCAGTCAAAAGAATGTCTGTAGAAGTGTCAATTGTCATTTGAATATTTGTTAATATGGCGGCTGTTAATACGACGACAGTGTCAAACGATTTCCTCTCAACATCATAGTTATCAAATAAATTCCTTGAAAACAGTTGCCAAACAAAATGTTTGTAATAATAACAGTTGCTATACAAGTACCTTCGACTAATTTTCGTAAATATGACAGCAGTCGAAACAATAGTAGTCATAATAAGTGTCATTTGCGATTTGACTACCTATTTACTTTCGTAAATGTCACAGCAGTCAAAAGAATGTCTGTAGAAGTATTGTCATTTGAATATCTGTCAATATGGCGGTTGTCAATACTACAACAGTTGTCAAACGATTTCCTCTCAACATGATACTTAGTGAATAACTTCTTTAAAAACAGTTGCCAAAGAAATGTTTGAAAAAATAACAGTTGCTATACGTTGCTATATTCTGTTATTCTAATAAATATATTGTCAGTCTATGCCTGAAAAGCAGCTGTTAACAAGTTGTCAATCTGTTGACGTATTTGGGTTGTCAACAACCAAAATATTGTCAACTATCACTGTCAAACAGTTATTAAACCGGATTCTGTTGAAGTGACATTAATCAAAATTTGCGGAAGTGAAAATTTTCAAAAGTTACTTCTTAAGAAATGACGTTTCACAAATAAGTATCTGTCAGAGTGGCATTTAGAAAAAAATATGCGTGTCTGGCGTCTAAACAACATGTGTAAAAGTGAGAGATGTTCAAGCGATTAGTGCCAAGGAAATTCCTGACAAACTGACAGTCACTAAAACACATTGTATCTACAGAAGTGACAGTTAGTAATACACATATTATCTGCAGTTATCAGTGACAGTTAGTAAAACACATTGTATCTGCAGTTATCAGTGACAGTTCAATCAAATATATGTCAAAATGGTAATGTAAAAGTATATATTTCTAAAATTAACAGTTGTCAAAATAAATGTCAAAATGACAGTTATCGAAATAAATATTTGTCAAAGTGACAGTTCGCAAAATAATTATCTGTCAAACTGACCGTTCTAAAAATAAATATCTGTCAAAGTGACAGTTCTAAAAATAAATATCTGTCAGAGTGGCAGTTCTAAAAATGAATATCTGTCAAAGTGACAATTGGTAATATAAATATTTGACAAACCGATCAATAAGCAATGTAATGTACAGAAAAATACGAATATTTTAAGGAGTGTGGACATAAATTATTAACTGCGAAAATAAATTTGTTTATTATATGTTCATTTGATTGGTTCTTCAATAAAAGGAAATGACATATTTCCGTGGGCCTAGAATAATCTACGACACCCAGATATTGTAATTCTCATTACTTTTATGCACATTTTGATTTGTACATACTCGCATTCAGCATTATTATTGTGTTATTTGTATAACAAAGGAGCGAAATCGTTCTTTAACGTACTGAGAGAAGAATTGTCAACCGAGGCCACTTACTGCCGAGGCACGACAATCTCAAGGATGTTAAAGGATTTCGCGGACAAAAGATATACACAACATTTTTGGTGCAACAAATATTTGTATTATAATAAAAACCTTACTGCTTTTAATTAAATACGATTACTTTTCAATGGTTTAATTTGCACAAAATAAATATGATAATATTCACAGAACTATGGAAATGAAGTAAATTTGACGTAAAGGTTTACGTCAGTTTTTGTGCAATAGCAGCCACTATTACTTTCGTTAAAGTGCGCTGTATATCAGTTTTTGGGCAGGAATAGCCACTATTACTTTAACAGCCGTTGCTAGTACCGTCCGCGAAATTGGATTTCGCGGACTTGTGTATTCGAAATGGACACCTTGCATCCAGTTGCATAAAAACAAAATGATTTAGGGGCTACATATCTGAGCCCTCGTTGATTTTCTTGCTACTACGTCACTGGATTCATAAAGAAACTAGGAGTTACGTGAGACAAAAAGCAGCACGCCGAGGGCTTAAAAATAGAAGCACGGGGAACGGTAGCACAATGAACGCACATAATCGCCAGATGGCGTCTCAAACCGCGTAAAACAAACGATGAACGTGATAGAAAAGATGGAAGTAGGCTATGAAAACAAACGGCTAATTGATTACGTTTTCGGCGGATCTAAAAAAAGAGCAACGCCCTCAATCCGAAAAAACAATCTAGTTTTTAATAATATTATCAATCCTTTATTATAGTCAGCATAATAGACTGATTAATTGTAATGCGTCTAATCATTATCCGTGCAATAGAAATCAATATCAAATAGTTAATTATTTACCAAGGGCGTTATGCAGATGATTATGATAGGACGGCGACGGATCCAGCTCGAGGATCCCTGGCCCGAGGGATGGATTTCGCCCGATGGGCATTATGAGCTAATAACGCTCGTGATGATGCAAGATATTTTTCAATAGAGAACATAAAAAAGTATATTACGTATATCAGTATATTATTAGGACTATAAGTGGAACTTTCTGTGGCGAGCCCAGACGTTTCTTTGACGAGCGAAGCGAGTCAGACGTGCTTGGGCATTTCACACACAGATTAGGTGGGCCGTGTTTTTGACTCGTTAATTTGTTGAAGTACATAATAAAATGAAGCTGAAGTGGTAAACAGTACCATAAAGTGGAAATAAATTTTGCTTGATTGTAGTAGATAGCAGAATACAGCTGAAGTGGCAAATTGCTAACATTTTATTTTTAGTTTATTTACAGACGAGCTCTGATCATTGACCCCATTCGTATCAATCCTTCCAATGTGCTATGCAGATTACATTTTAGATTTTCATTGAACGAATTTTTTTAAACCCATTATTGTCAATGCATATCGAAATAAAGTTTCATTCACACATTCCTGGGATTCCTGCGATAAGCGGCGTGCATTAAAATGCGATTTGTTTGGGTATCGAAACTAATGGCGCAGCAAATTGCGAAAGTTCGAAAAGAAAGCCGTTGACTTGACCAATTATTTTTTTACGTTGTACATGCATAACGAAAACTTACACGTTAACTCAATTAAAATAATACGGGCTAATTAGAATACTCATTAGCGACAGCGTAAAAATATAACTACTGCGAGCTGCTTTCAAAAATAACTTTAAACGTAAAATCCCGCCATCAAAATGTATTAAAAATAAAATTATGTGCCAAATTAAACCTAATTATCAATTATAAGAAATTAATACATAATAACGAATAGTTATTTAAGATACAATTGTAAAAAGTCGATGTTTAATGAGATGGTCAAGAGTTGAATGAACAGACCTATTACACGTGTATTATACAAAATTTTATCTACGATCATAACGATTTACACTGGAGTTAGACATAAAAGTCCTCTGAAAAAATCATAGCAGTAGATCTTTACAAGTTTGTCCAAATTTGATTAGTTAATTGAAGTTTGCTCTAAATTTTAATAAATATTTTTTTTTATTTTCATGTTTCCGCCTCATAAATCCGTACATAAATCATTTTAGCCAAATTCTAGTGGCACAGAACGAATATTTATGATCCAATTTACTCATTAACTGGTTGTGTCCGTTTGTTTGACAAACATTCCATGCACACCTCTTATCTGTTACTGTTATTAATGTTAATCAATTGCATGAATAAATACGCCTAATTACAAACAACGGCGGGGAAAGCGAGTTTTTCGACCCGAGGAAAAATCGATGGGGCGTCGCGACGCCGCCGCGAGGAAGAGGAAAATCCATAACGACCGGCGGCGGCGGCGCAGGCGCCGCCGTCCCGACGCCCCCGCACGATCGATGACGTAAAGGCGGCGTTACGCAACGGCGTCGCGACGCGGCTTTTTAGGTTACCGGAAGACATATGGCCAAGATAACACACACAGGAAATTGTAAGGTCCACACCAAAACTCTTCAACTCCAGAAGCATTAACAGTGTAGTAGATTAGTAGATGATATGGTGGTTCGTTTTTTTTTTTTGAGTGGAGTGAAGTTTGTAGCACGAGCCGTACTTTTTTTTTTGAGTGGGAAGTCTGTAGCACGAGCGGTACTTTTTTTTGAGTGGGAAGTTTGTAGCATGACCCGTACTATTTTTTTTGAGTGGGAAGTTTGTAGCACGAGCCGTACTCTCCATTCACGATCTTTTTGCGTTAGGGGAGTCTTGGAATATCTAGTAATTTTGTTGGTAGTGTTTCGGAAATAACTGAATTCCCCAAGGGAACTTGTCATTTTTTTTTAGGTTAAGTTGTTTTTATTTTGAGGTTATATTTTTTAAATAACATTGTTGCCAGATGTAAAGTTTAAATTATTAGAGATGAAAATGAAACGGCAGGAAATTATAAATCTGATAATGTGGTAGGAAACAAATTGCTAAAAGACATCGAATGTGATATTCCTGATATTGAATTCTGGATGAGGAATATAGCAAGAATAAGAAGAAGGAAACGGCAAGAATACGTTGACACAATCATACCATGAAGCAAGATCGTCGATTATTTCTGCTGTCAACTGTCAATAGATTAAAACAAACGTAAAAATACTAATGTGAAATTGTTAATATTGAATTCTGGATGAGTAACATGAGCAAGAATAAGAAGAAGGAAACGGCAAGAATACGTTGACACAATTATACGATGAAGGAATATCGTCGACTACTTCTGCTGTCAACTGTCAAAAGATTAAAACAAACGTAAAAAACGAATGTGATATTCAGGATATTGTATTCTGGATGAGTAACATGAGCAAGAAGAAGAAAACGGCAAGAATACGTTGGCATAACCATACGATGAAGGAATATCATCGATTACGTCTGCTGTCAACTGTCAAAAGATTAAAACAAACGTAAAAAACGAATGTGATATTCTGGATATTGAAATATTGAATTCTGGATAAGTAAGATGAGCAAGAATAAGAAGAAGGAAAGAGCAAGAATACGTTGACACAATCATACGATGAAGGAATGTCGCCGATTACTTCTGCTGTCAACTGTCAAAAGATTAAAACAAACGTAAAAAAAAGAATGTGATATTATGGATGAGGAACATGAGCCAAAATAAGAAGAAAACGGCAAGAATACGTTGGCATAATCACACGATGAAGGAATATCATCGATTACTTCTGCTGTCAACTGTCAAAAGATTAAAACAAACGTAAAAAAACTAATGTGAAATTCTAGATATTGAAGTCTGGATGCGTAACATGAGCAAGAATAAGAAGAAGGAAACGGCAAGAATACGTTGACACAATCATACGATGAAGGAATGTCGCCGATTACTTTTGCTGTCAACTGCCAAAAGATTAAAACAAACGTAAAAAACTAATGTGATATTCTGGATATTGAATTCTAGATGAGTAAGTATAAGAAGATGGAAACGGCAAGAATACGTTGACACAATCATACAATGACGGAATATCGTCGATAACTTCTGCTGTCAACTGTCAAAAGATTAAAACAAACGTAAAAAACGAATGTGATATTCTGGATATTGTATTATGGATGAGTTACATGAGCAAAAATAAGAAGAAGAAAACGGCAAGAATACGTTGGCATAATCATACGAAGCAGGAATATCGTCGATTACTTCTGCTGTCAACTGTCAAAAGATTAAAACAAACGTAAAGAAACGAATGTAAAATTCTGGTTATTGAATTCTGGATGAGTAATATGAGCGAGAATAAGAAGAAGGAGACGGCAAGAATACGTTGACATAATCATACGATGAAGGAATATCGTCGATTACTTCTGCTGTCAACTGTCAAAAGATTAAACAAACGTAAAAAACGAATGTGATATTCAGGATATTGTATGACTAGCATTGGCACAAGAATACATTGGCACAATCATATGATGAAAGAATATCGTCGATATTGTGATGTGCCAATGTATTCTTGCCGTTTCCTATTTCTTATTCTTGCTCATGTTACTCATCCAGAATACAATATCCAGAATATCACATTCGTTTTTTACGTTTGTTTCCTTCTTCATATTCTTGCTCATATTACTCATCCAGAATTCAATATCCAGAATTTCACATTCGTTTTTTACGTTTGTTTTAATGTTTTGGCAGTTGACAGCAGAAGTAATCGACGATATTCCTTCATCGTATGATTGTGTCAACGTATTCTTGCTGTTTCCATCTTCTTATTCTTACTCATCTAGAATTCAATATCCAGAATATCACATTCGTTTTTTACGTTTGTTTCCTTCTTCATATTCTTGCTCATATTACTCATCCAGAATTCAATATCCAGAATTTCACATTCGTTTTTTACGTTTGTTTTAATGTTTTGGCAGTTGACAGCAGAAGTAATCGACGATATTCCTTCATCGTATGATTGTGTCAACGCATTCTTGCCGTTGCCTTCTTCTTATTCTTGCTCATGTTACGCATTCAGACTTCCATATCCAGAATTTAATATTCGTGTTTTACGTTTGTTTTAATCTTTTGACAATTTCATCAGAAGTAATCGACGGTATTCCTTCATCGGATTATTGTGTCAACGTATTCTTGCCGTTTCCTTCTTCTTATTCTTGCTCATGTTACTCATCCAGAATTCAATTTCTAGAATGTTACATTGGCTTTTTACGTTTGTTTTAATCTTTTGACAATTGCATCAGAAGTAATCGACGATATTTCTTTATCGTATTATTGTGTCAACGTATTCTTGCTGTTGCCATCTTCTTCAATCAATATCCAGAATTTCACATTCGATTTTTACATGTGTTTTAATCTGTTGACAGTTGACAGCAGAATAAATCGACGATAGCCCTTCATCGTACGATTGTGTCAACGTATTCTTGCCGTTTCCTTCTTCTTATTCTTGCTCATCTTACTCATCCAGAATTCAATATCTTTCTATTTCTAGTAGATGAGTTTTGATGCGGACGTCTTCAGATAAGAGAATTGAAAAGCACTAAAAACTGAGCATCATCGTGTCATTGTGTCAACGTGTTCTTGCCGTTTCCTTTTTCTTATTCTTGCTCATGTTACTCATCCACAATTCAATTTCAAGAACTTCACATTTGTTTCTTTACGTTTCTTTTGATCTATTGACAGTAGACAGCAGAAGTAATCGACGATATTCCTTCATCGTATGATTGTGTCAACGCATTCTTGCCGTTTCCTTCTGCTTATTCTTGCTCATGTTACTCATCCAGAATTCAATATCCAGAATATCACATTGGCTTTTTACGTTTAATCTGTTAACAGTTGACAGCAGAATAAATCGACGATAGTCCTTCATCGTATGATTGTGCCAACGTATTCTTGCCGTTTCCTTCTTCTTATTCTTGCTCATCTTACTCATCCAGAATTCAATATCTTTCTATTTCTAGTAGATGAGTTTTAATGCGGACGTCTTCAGATAAGAGAATTGAAAAGCACTAAAAACTGGGCATCATCGTGACATTGTGTCAACGTGTTCTTGCCGTTTCCTTCTTCATATTCTTGCTCATGTTACTTATCCAGAATTCAATTTCAAGAACTTCACATTTGTTTCTTTACGTTTCTTTTGATCTATTGACAGTAGACAGCAGAAGTAATCGACGATATTCCTTCATCGTATGATTGTGTCAACGCATTCTTGCCGTTTCCTTCTGCTTATTCTTGCTCATGTTACTCATCCAGAATTCAATATCCAGAATATCACATTGGTTTTTTACGTTTAATCTGTTAACAGTTGACAGCAGAATAAATCGACGATAGTCCTTCATCGTATGATTGTGTCAACGTATTCTTGCCGTTTCCTTCTTCTTATTCTTGCTCATCTTACTCATCCAGAATTCAATATCTTTCTATTTCTAGTAGATGAGTTTTGATGCGGACGTCTTCAGATAAGAGAATTGAAAAGCACTAAAAACTGGGCATCATCGTGTCATTGTGTCAACGTGTTCTTGCCGTTTCCTTCTTCTTATTCTTGCTCATGTTACTCATCCAGAACTCAATTTCAAGAACTTCAATTTGTTTCTTTACGTTTCTTTTGATCTATTGACAGAAGACAGCAGAAGTAATCGACGATATTCCTTCATCGTATGATTGTGTCAACGCATTCTTGCCGTTTCCTTCTGCTTATTCTTGCTTATGTTACTCATCCAGAATTCAATATCCAGAATATCACATTGGTTTTTTACGTTTAATCTGTTAACAGTTGACAGCAGAATAAATCGACGATAGTCCTTCATCGTACGATTGTGTCAACGTATTCTTGCCGTTTCCTTCTTCTTATTCTTGCTCATCTTACTCATCCAGAATTCAATATCTTTTTATTTCAAGTGCATGAGTTTTGATGCGGACGTCTTCAGATAAGAGAATTGAAAAGCACTAAAAACGGGGCATCATTCTGTCATTGTATCAACGTGTTCTTGCCGTTTCCTTCTTCATATTCTTGCTCATGTTACTCACCCAGAATTCAATTTCAAGAATTTCACATTCGTTTCTTTACGTTTTTTTGATCTATTGACAGTAGCCAGCAGAACTAATCGACGATATTCCTCCATCGTATGATTGTCTTAACGGATTCTTGCCGTTTCCTGCTTCTTATTCTTGCTCATGTAACTCATCCAGAATTCAATATGCAGAATTTCACATTCGCTTTTTACGTTTGTTTCAATCTTTTGACTGTTAACAGCAGAAGTAATCGACGATATTTCTTCATCGTACGATTGTGTCAACCTATTCTTGCCGTTTCCTTCTTCTTTTTCTTGTTCAAGTTACTCATACAGAATTCAATATCCAAAATATCACATTCGTTTTTACGTTTGTTTTAATCGTTTGATAGTTGACAGCAGAAGTCGATAGTCAACCTACTCTTGCCGTTTCCTTCTTCTTATTCTTGTTCATATTACTCATCTAGAATTCAATATCCAGAATATCACATTCGTTTTTTCGTTTGTTTTAATCTTTTGACAGTTGACAGCAGATGTAATTGATAACCTAACCAATTTGACACATCGATAACCTAACCAATTTAACACATAACCTAAAACGTTGACGTAATATGTACGATAGCGTTTTTTTTTCAAAGCTTGTAATACTTGAAATTTGTGTTTAATTTATAATGATGAATTTTGCTATTTGAGTGTCACATTGGCGCAGTGGGAATTGCATCGATTAGTTGCAGTGTGTGCAGCAAACCGTCGCGACGTAACGAGGGGAATGGGGGCAGAGTTATGTAACATAGCGGAGGTCTAGCCAATTGTCGGGCAATCAGACGACTTGAATGGGCCAAAGCATAAAGTGTAGAAATTATATCACTGTGTCTATCTATACCAAAAAGTATGATTTTTTTTGTTGAGATTCTACAAGTACTCCATAATCAAAAAAATGCTGCCTGTTTCGATACTGAAATTCACCATCACCATGCTAAGGTCTTATGTGCTAGCAAAAACTTTATTAGCATTCGTGGTTTAAGTTTTTTATGTTCATATGTTCCAATATTCATATGATTTTTTTTAAATTTTAACCCATACTACCACCCTTAAAATACGAAACTTTCCTCGTGACTCACCCTGTATATACAAATCCATACAAATTAGAATGCAGTAACCATATTTTTTTACCAGGCTCGAACCCATGACCACAGTTCCACTATATATTCTAATTTGGTGGTGGACTATGTAAATTACAGAATTAGAATGCTGTGCCAGAAGCCGACCTGCCTCAACTCGTCTGGGGTTAAATGCACGCCACTGCATGCAGGAGTACGATAAGACATGTTTTGCATAAGCTTGATTGTACTCAATCTTTTACATGTATATTGTACTTGCTTACATTTTTGTGGGCATAGCAGACTATTAAGAATGAAACATTTGTCCTTGCATGCAACACAACTTGTTTTTTTACAAAAACATTTAAGATTGCTGAACAGTGCGTAAAAACTTAGTTTACGCACGCACAAAATACTATCTTTTACTTAATTGGTGAGTGAATCAATTGTGTGCAAAACCTATTTTACGCACAGTTGATGTTTGAACGCACAGATGATTTTTACAAGCACCTGTGCTTAACGGTATCACTTTACGCAGTGTCAACAGTGCGTAAAAGCTTAGTTTACGCACTGTCGTAGAAAAAAATATATTACCAAAACATTTTCAGCTGTATTTAATTTGGAATTAAATAATTAATTTTAAAATTACATTTAATATACTTAGATGTTTTTAAAAACTAACTGAAATCTTGCCGTAAATTCACAATTTTTAGTCCAGGCAGGATATCGTGATTTTCTTTAGAAGGACAGTGTTTAGAATATGCCTACTGAAATTTATTACTTGTAATAAATTACTTGTAATTTATGGCTGTTGGCAGATTAATTTTTTCAGTTCAAAGTTTTCTGCTCCTCTCCAATTTTGTATGAATGAATAATATAGGGACCGTTAAAAAAGCGTAATTTTCATTACCCTACAACCCTCATTTTTACCAGGACTCAGGTCTATGCATTTATACACGTAATTAACAACCCTTGCACAAGCGAGGCCCTTTTGCCACAGACAGAAGCAGACGTGCCAATAACCCCTCGGTTGCGTTTTACCCCCTCGCCCCAAACCTTTTCAAGTTTCCCCCGTTTCTCCCATTTTCCCTATAATTCCCTTCCCAGAGATCCAATTTCTCGCCGAGTGTTCCTCGAATGGCCATTAGGAAGCTTTTTGTACCCCCGAAACAGGAAACTTCGTCGTTTCTTCAAGCCATAATGAGGACTCCAAATTGTTCACTGGGGCATCTCAAACTTGTGTATAAATTAGTTGAAACACCTAAAAATTGCTTGACTAACTGAAAAATAGTGTCAATTTTGATTGAATGTGATTTTTCAAAATACCATTTTTGCGATTTTTGCCCCTAAGACGACATATTTCAGGTGCTATGATTAATTGCTGTCATTAACTAACGATTCATCCGATTTTAATATTTTGCCCAATCTTTCTTTCATTATTTTTCTTAAAAGTTTTTTATTCTCTAGAGAGAGTTATTTAATTTATTATAAATTAACTATAACTGTAATTATTGTAATTGAAGTCAATTAGCTTGAAACGATATAAATATATCGAAATATAGCGTCATTTACTCTATACATATAACTGAATATGAATTTGTAATTTGTGTGTTATTGAAGTAGTTTTATGAACGAAGAACAATAAACGCCATAAATCCAAAACGGACGAAATAATGACTGATGCCCTTTTAACAAATCCATATTCAACTTTAATTGCAGTAAATTACATGTTATGATCGAAATATTTGGGGGAACAACATTTTAATCATAAATCTAAATTGATGTAAAACACGGCGATAAAAGTTTCATCGGCTTTCTTTCGTTGCAATTGAAGTATAATGTACTGAACTCATTTACTTAATTATTCAGTAATTAATTATGCAGCCGCATAAATTACGATGAATTTATTGCATCGTAACATTTTATTTAGATTATTACAAATTGGCGAATTGGTTTTACCGTTCTGACCTCATCAATGTCAATAGCTTTTTGCCAAATCCGAGTAATACTTATCAAAGCATTCCTGTAAATAGTGGGTATTGTAGATTTTCCGCTCTATGCAAACAAAAAATTCGACCATGAAATGCAAACGAGTTGCAATGTTTTTTCGACTGTGCGGTATTTTAATACTGTAACAAGAGACACGATGGAGTATTGGCATTGCGTTTCCACTTATATAATTATATAATAATTATGTTAATTATGTTAAGAAATTTAAGATGTAAGTCTTAATTTCAATATCAATCATTGCATAATTAATTGGACTATTATTGATACGTTAAATGAGGCCCAGTTGTATGATCGTGGATCAGCCTTGATCGTGGTTCAGTTTCTAAGGATACCATTGTATTAACAATTGTATCCAAGATAACTGAACCATGGTCAAGGTGATCCACGTTCGTACAACTGGACCTTAATATCACATGATATTAATTAAATTAAATATTGTCAATACTAAGCTACTACTGTAATTAAGTAATAAATTTCATTAGTATTGATAAATTATCTTTAAAGATACAATTTTATATTATTTACTAATACTATATTTTATACTAATACATCATATCACAACATCTCTGTAGCCAGCGAATATCTCAAGAATTGTACGGTGGACATTAAACGAAATTGCATAAATATCAATATATCACTTAATATCAGTAGTAAATTTCTTTAGTATTGACACGCTGGATTTTGAGATATCATTGTTTAAGTATGACACATTGGAGAACAATTGAAGTAATATCTATTCTAAAAACAATAATAAGTAAATTTCTATTTAACATAACTTTTTGACAGCAGTAATTCCAATTTGTTATTGTTGTTTGATTAATAATGGGCATGGATAATTACTTTTCATGGATATAAACATACATTTACCGAAATAGTTTTTTTTCGTTTTGCGTGTTTGGTGGTACTTTTGGTATTGATAATGATATCTAAAATCACACGTCAAATTTAGAAACAAAATGTTGTGTATTGTGTATTGAATATAAGTTAAATGAAATCATTTAAATAAACTCTTTTAAATAAACATATCTCGAAAAATAACTTATCAATATTAATCCAAATTGTTATCGATATTCTGTGATATGTTTGTATCAAGAGATTTTAATATAATTATTATTTTTAATCCGATCTAGCGGATTTTATTTCAATTGTTCTCAAAAGTTAAATCTTTTATACAAAGATATCCCGAAAACTAGCCTATCAATATTAGTACAAATTATTAGAAGTATTCAATGATATATTAGTATTAAAAGTTTTCAACTTTAAGAATATCCAAAAAACGATTCTTGAGTTATTCTGCTTTTAATGCGATTCAGCGATTTTATTTCATATGATCCTAAAATAACTTTTTTAAATAAATATATTTCGAAAACTAGCCTATCAATATTAATCCAAATTGTTAGTGATATTGTGTAATATGTTTGCATGAAAAGTTTTTAATTTAATTAATATCTATTGGGCGGTTCCTGAGCTATTCTGTTTTTAATTCGATCCTGCGATTTTATTTCAATTGATCCCAAAGTAACTCTTTTAAATAAATATATCTCGAAAAATAGCCTATCAATATTAATGAAAATTGTTAGTGATATTCTGTGATATGTTTGTATCAAAACTTTTTAATTTAATTAATATCCAATGTGGGATTCTTGAGCTATTCTGTTTTTAATGCCATTCTGCGTTTTTATTTCATTTCATCCTAAAAGTAACTTTTCAAATAAACATATCTCGAACACTAGCCTATCAATATTAATCAAAATTTTAAGAGATATTCTGTGATATGTTTGTATCAAAACTTTATAATTTAATTAATATCCAATGAGGGATTCTTAAGCTATTCTGTTTTTAATGCGATTCTGCGATTTTATTTCATATGATCCTAAAAGTAACTTGTTTAAATAAATATATCTCGAAAACTAGCCTGCCAATATTAATGAAAATTATTAGAGATATTCTGTGATATGTTTGTATCAACACTTATTAATTTAATTAATATCCAATCTGGATTCTTGCGATATTCTGTTTTTAATGCGATTCTGCGATTTTAATTCAATTGGATCCCAAACGTAACTCTTTCAAATAAAGATATCTCGAAAAATAGCCTAGCAATATTAATGACAATTATTAGAGATATTCAATGATATGTTAGTATTAAAATTTTCAAATTAAAGAATATCCAATAAACGATTCTTGCGCTATTCTGTTTTTAATGCGATTCTGCGATTTTATTTCATATGATCCTAAAAGTAACTTTTTTAAATAAATATATCCCGAAAACTAGTCTACCAATATTAATCCAAATCTTTAGTGATATTCAATGATATGCTTGTATCAAAACACTTTAATTTAATTAATATCCAATGCGGGATTCTTGAGCTATTCAGGTTTTAATGAGATCATGCGATTTTATTCACAATTGATCCTATAAGAAACTATTTTAAATAAACATATCTCGAAATCTAGCCTGTCAATATTAATCCAAATTTTTAGTGATATTCTGTGATATGTTTGTATCAAAACTTTTAAATTTAATTAATATCCAATGCGGGATTCTTGAGCTATTCTGTTTTTAATTCTATCCTGCTTGAATACTTGAATTGATCCCAAAATTACCTTTTTTTAATAAAGATATCTCGAAAAATAGCCTTTCAATATTAATCTAAATTTTTTGTGATATTCTGTGATATGTTTATTTAAAAAGTTGTTTTATTTAATTAATATCCAATGTGCGTTTCGTAAGCTATTCTGTTTTTTCATTCGATCCTACGATTATATTTTAATTGATCCCAAATGTTAACTTTTTTAAATAAAAATATCTCGAAAACTAACCTATCAATATTAATGCAAATTATTAGAGAAATTCAGTAATATATTTGTATCAAAACAATTTAAATTATTTAATATCCAATGTGGGACTCTTGAGCTTTCTGTTTTTAATTCGATCCTGCGATTATACTTTAATTGATCCCAAAATTACCTTTTGTTAAATAAAGATATCTCGACAAATAGCCTATCAATATTAATCTAAATTTTTGGTGATATTCTGTGATATGTTTATATCAAAAGTTGTTTTATTTAATTAATATCCAATGTGTGATTCGTGAGCTATTCTGTTTTTTCTTTCGATCCTGCGATTATAATTTAATTGATCCCAAATGTTAACTCTTTTAAATAAAAATATCTCGAAAACTAACCTGTCAATATTAATGCAAATTATTAGAGAAATTCAGTGATATGTTATTATTAAAACGTTTCATTTTTAATATATAACAGTATATTTTACTACTATTTCAAGAGTTTCCAAAGTGGCTCATGTTAAGATAATATCACAAAAACTAAATGTCTCTATAATCACGCATTTGATATTAATCAAATTAAAAATATTCAATCAATATATCAATATATCACTGTATATCAACAACAATTTGCATCAATATTGATACACTAGTTTTTGATATACATTTGAGAATCACATAAAAACTGAATATCTCAAGATTCACACATTGGATATTAATAAATTAAAAAAGAGCTAATACCAATATATCACTGAATATCAGTAATAATTTTCATTAATATTGATACGCTATATTTTGAAATAACTTTTGAGAATCGCATAAAATTACATATCCCACTAGAAGACTGATATATCTAGATTTACACAATGAATATCAATTGATTTTTAAACCACTAGCAATATATTACCCAATATCAATAATATGTTTGGTTATAATTGATACGCAAGTTTTTGAGATATAATTATGAAGACTGAACAGTTCAAACATGAAATTACATCTAATATTATGGAAATACAAAAATCATTGCGTACTCAATATCAATAATAAATTTCATTATTGATACGCTAGTTTTTGCGATATACTTAATAGAACCACGTGATATAATGGTATATACTGTACGTAATTGAATTAATGCCCAATGCATAATTCTTAGGATATTATTTTTAGTGCAATTATGTGGTATTAAACGAAGATATGATTTTCTGTACTCTTCCGAAAATTCGATCATTTGATTTGTTTCAAATGATCACCTAATGACTCTGCCGAAAACTCAATCATTTGATATTTTCTGGTTTCAAGTGATCACCAAATATAATTTTCTGGACTCATCCGAAGAAAACTCAACAATTGTGATAGGATACGAAAAAGATGGAAGAGGAAATATTTGGTTACTGATCTAATTGGTATTGCTGACGTGCCATTTAAAATCATCAAGATTTTCTAGTCTCCTCCAAAACTCAACCATTTGATATTTTCTGGTTTTGAATGATCATCAAATATAATTTTTTGGACTCTTCCGAAGAAAACTCAACAATTGTGATATGAAACAAAGAAGATGATAGAGAAAATATTTGCTTCTGGAATGAGCTGTTCAAAATCTTAAAGATAATTGTATTGATCGCTGATGGATACTGCTGAAGCTCACGTTAAGTTATAGTACTCAAATATGAGTAGTAGTGACTGTATTTGTTAGAGATATGATCCCTAACTGGCTATCGACCAACGTGGGTCCTTTAGCCGTGTGATTTGTGTAAATGTGTGTATTGAGTTAGGACTCTCAAATATGATTTTCTGTAATATTCCGAAAACCCGAAATGCTTCAATTGATCACCAAATGCGATGACTCTTCCAAAAACTCAATCAATTGATATTTTCTGGTTTCAAATGATCACCAAATGCGATGACTTTTCCAAAAACTCAATCAATTGATACTTTCTGGTTTCAAATGATCACAAAATATAATTTTCTGAACGCTTCCGAAGAAACCTCAACAACTGTGATAGGTAACGAAGATGGAAGAGGAAATATTAGCTTCTGGAATTGGCTGCTAATAATCTTAGAAGATGTATTGATCGCCTCGGTTAATTCTTTGGGTAATCCGTGAAGGTTTGGATGTTTGGTTTCAAGTGATCACCAAATATAATTTTCTGGACTCTTCCGAAGAAAACTCAACAATTGTGATAGGTTACGAAGAAGATGGAAGAGGAAATATTTGCTTTTGGAATTGGCTGTTAATAATCTTAGAAGATGTATTGATCGCCTTGGTTAATTCTTTGGGTAATCCGCGAAGGTTTGGATGTTTGGATGTCAAGTGGTCACCAAATATAATTTTCTGGACTCTTCCGAAGAAAACTCAACAATTGTGATAGGTTACCAAGAAGATGGAAGAGGACATATTTGCTTCTGGAATTGGCTGTTAATATTCTTGGAAGATGTATTGATCGCCTCGGTTCATTCTTTGGGTGATCCGCGAAGGTTTGGACGCAAATCGATACGATCGTGAAAAGGAGGCTTTTACGTAACGGTTACGTAAAAACGCCTCTTCCTACGTTTGTTGGACGATTCTCGAGGTAAGTGAAGTAATTGATTTGATCTCAATGCGGTGTCCAACTTTGAGTGCAAGTGCAAAATCAATTCACACTCAGTAGGATTCACGGGCGTGCGTTGGGCTCTATTTCGGCCGCTGGGAATTCCGTCCCAATTCCGGTCCAGAGATCAAAGGGAGGCGAGTATTCCGAAGGTACTGTGGGAGTGGGGGGGGGGGGGGGGGGCACGTGAAAATATGAGTGCAGCGGCGTAGGGCACCGGGGGGGCGGCCTTGACATTTGCGTTTTGTGAAAACGGACTCGTGACCAAGAGCGCCGTTACGTAACCCGAAAAGGGGCGAACCGGATTTTTCAGCGTCAGCGTCGCGGGGGGCGACTGGCAGGCCCGCGGGGGCCCTTGCCGCCCCCGCGATCGTCAGCGTTACGTAACCTCCTTTTACCTTCATGTTGTTCTCGACGATGGTCTCGAAGGAGCAGACCGTGTAGACGACGTACGCCCTGAGGAGCTCATAGGTGGTCTTGCTCTTGAAGGCCGCCTTGGCGTCCTCGAAGGTGATGTCGAGGGGGTCCTTGGGGGAGGGCGGCGCATTCTGCTGGTCGGAGGCGGCGGAGGCGGCCGCCGACGACTTGAGCGTGCGGCTCGCGTATGCCCCCAAGGAGGCGTCCCTCTGGAGGAGGCTCAGATGCTTGGAGTCACAGTTCCTGAGGACGGCGCGCAGCAGAGCCATTACACGGGGGGCGGCTGTAGGTAGACGTGGGGGGCGGCTGTGGAGTTCCTCGGTTACCTTCACCTGGGGGTCGCACTACTGGTAGAAAACCACTGATGCCAACCGGAACGCGCTCACTCTCTCTCTTTCAACGGGCGGCCGTTCGATCGATTTCCGTCCTCCTTGGGCCTGATGGTGCCGCCGCCGTTCAGTTCGTGTGGTTCGGGGGAGAGAGAGAGAAAGAGAGAGCCTGGGGGAGATTTTTTTGCGCGAGCGTGAGCGAGAGAGAGAGAGAGGGTCGATGGCTGAGCGCGAGTGTGTGTGTGTGATCGAGTGGCCCGGTTTCTGCAGACCTTTACGTCGCGCGGCTCGTTCTGAACTGAGCGGAAGAGCGCGGTGTGCCTTGGTGGAGAGGATCGAATCGCGAACTTCACGTAGGCTGCGCGATGCAACGCCAACTTGCCGCTCACGTGGTGGACGAGCACGCCACTGGTCGCTCGGCAGTAGCCGGTATTTGTGGTAGCAGTGGATTTTCGCGAGACATCCTCCAATTTTCACCCACAACTCCTCTAGCACAGACACATCAGGAGGTGAAGGACCACATATACCACCAACATTCAAAACAAAATAACTTGCGAAGTGACAAAACAAGCTTTGCGTTAAGGTGTGTACAGACTTGTACACTGCATACAGCTGGAGTTATTCCAAAACCCATAACAGTTATTTACGTGGCAAGCCTAGTAAATTAGCCTTTTTGGGCGAGCCGGAAAGTTTGCAGGGTGAGCGACATAGGAGCGAGCCCCGTTAACCAGCAGGCACCGGTAAAGGTGCACATTCGATTAAGTTACAACGTACTTAGCACGGACGGGGTACCCGCTGGCACTAAGTACGGGAACAGATTGCCATTAATTAATTATTAAAATATAAAAACATCACAATTATCGAAAGTTTCCCCATATTTCTAAAACTTCTTTTAATTAATCTGTGCTTATCGTTGGATCAGACGAGGGTTTCCCCGCTGACACATTCGATTAAGTTACAATGTACTTAGCACGGACGGGGTACCCGCTAGCACTAAGTACGGGAACAGATTGCCATTAATTAATTATTAAAATATAAAAACATCATAATTATCGAAAGTTTCCCCATATTTCTAAAACTTCTTTTAATTAATCTGTGCTTATCGTTGGATCGGACGAGGGTTTCCCCGCTGACACATTCGATTAAGTTACAACGTACATAGCACGGACGGGGCAACATCAACATATTGAAACATCTATATTGCTATGTCAGAGTTGGTATGAAACTCGAATCAAATTTAGATCAAATTTGGATTAGTTAATCAAATCCGTATCAAATTTGGATTAGTTAACCAACTTTGGATCAAATACGTATTACTAATCTAATGTTAATGGGTAGTTTCGTGATCCTCGAATATAGCCATTAAAACATCAAAACAACGGTATGTAAGTATTAAGCATTGGAGATATTAGAAGACAACCATTTTGGGTCAAATTTGGTTTCGCCAGAATTAAGTCTACTGATATATCTAACGTTAACGCTGAGAATATATTATCAAAAGACAAACGAATAAAATCCATTTTAAACATAAGATACTTATACTTGTAAAAACAGTTTTTTTTTTAAATTTCGTAAAGATACAAAATACAACAAAAATAATATAATTAATGCTTTTTAGCAAAATTTATATCAAATCTGCAGTCTAACCAAATTCGCAATCAACGTTTATCAGCTAACCAAAATGAGATTAACTTTCGCGTAGTCAACCAAATTTTGGGCATATGTGGATTAGTTAACCAAATTTAGATTGAATTTCAAAATGCTATTTTTGTTACTTCTATCGTTTTTGCTGTAGCTACAAAAACACCAATATATAGAAACATCGAACAACGATAACTTCTATAGCCATAAAAATATCCGTACATAGAGACAACTACAATTCTAAGATAGTAATTAGAATTGGTATCAAAAGGCAACCAAATTTATACAAAATTTGGAACTAATAAATTTAGAGCAGACTTTTACTACCTAACTAAATTTGCCTCTTTTCTTAGCGAGCATAACAAAATAGTCAAATTCAGTCAAATATAGTACTGGACTTTTATTAGTTGGCCAAAGGAGGGTCACATTTGGGATTGCTGGTTTTTAATGTTTAAAATTATTTGCTATATGCAGACATAAACATAAAACACATGTACTTAAAAACGACAACCATGTTACCAAAACATTCATGAATTAGATCAAATTTAGATTAGTTAATCAAATTTTAATTAAATCTGGATTATCTAATCAAATTTTGATCAAATTTGGATTAGATATATAAAATTTTGATCAAATTTGGATTAGTTAATCAAATTTCGATCAAATTTGGACTAGTTAAATCAAATTTTGATCAAATTTGGATTAGTCAATCAAATTTTGATCAAATTTGGATTTGTTAATCAAATTTTGGTCAAATATGGGTTAGTCAATTCAATTTACATTAAATTTGCATTAGGCAATCAAGTTTAAGTAAAATGTGCATTTGGTAATCATATTTGGACCAAATCTGGATTAGGGAACCAAATTTGATCTAAATTAGTTAATCCATTTTACATTAAATTTACATTAAGTAATAAAATTTAGATTCGAATTTGTATTTCGTTTAAAATCTACTGATAGTTGTAAATTTTGCAACATCAACATATTGCAACAACTATATTGCTAAGTTAGAGTTGGTATGAATATCCAATCAAATTTAGATCAAATTTTGATTAGTTAATCAAATCCGTATCAAATTTGGATTAGTTAACCAACTTTGGATCAAACACGTATTACTAATCTAATGGTATTGGTTAGTTTCGTGATCCTCAAATATAGCCATTAAAACATCAAAACAACGATATGTAAGTATTAAGCATTGGAGATATTAAAAGACAACCATTTTGGGTCAAATTTGGTTTCGCCAGAATTAAGTCTACTGATATATCTCACACGTAATTTATAGCCGTAAAAACATCAAAACATTGAACTATATTGTAAATATACGCATTGGTATTTAAAGACAACCAAATTCCAAATCACGTTTCGATTCGCTCTATTTTATGTCTAATGATATTTGTTACACGCAATTATAGCTATAAAAACACCAAGTAATATAAACAACTATGATATTAAGGTATTTGTGTTCGCATCAAATGTTTAGATCAAATTTTGAATAGCTAACCAAATTTATTTCAAATTCAGAATAGCTAAGCTACTTCAGATCAAATTTGGAATAGATCACCAAATTTACTTAAAATTTGGAGTAGCCACCCAAATTTACTTGAAATTTGGAATAGCCAACCAAATTTACTTGAAATTTGGATTGCTAAGCCAATTTTGATCAAATTTGCAATATCTAACCAAATTTGGAATAGATTTAGATCTCATTTGAATTAGTATTATCTAAACTCTAAACATATGCAAATATGGTCATATAGACACCAATACATGGTAACTATTATAATATTAATTTAATAGTTATTAGACTATTTATTTTATTACGTACAAACCTAGATTATCAAAATGTAACCAAATTTAGATCAAATTTGGATCATCTATTCAAATATGCATCAAAGTTGTTTTTTTTTAAATATCCAAATATATTTGTATGGTACAAATACATATACACCAATACATAGAAACAGCTATCATATTAAATGCTCCAATAAGCGCCCATCTTAAAGGTTAAACAAATTTAAATCAAATTTAGATCAAATTCGTATTAACACTTTTTATAAATGTCTAAATATATATGATATACCTTAAAACATCGATACATAGAAAAAACTACAATGTTAAATTTAGGTATAAGCGTTGATCGTAAGAGTTAACAAAATTTAGACCAAATTTGATTATTAATTAAAATTTAGAGCAAACTTAAATTAACTAATCAAATTTGGACAAACTTTTAAGTAACGATTCTTTAAATGTCTAAATATATTTGATTTGCACAAATATATACCTACATCAATGTTTATAACTAACTCTAATGGTATCAAAAGAAAATCAAACTTTCGTATTGCTCGGTGTGTTTCTTGTGTGCAAGATCCTGCAAGTTGCAGGGATCAAATTTGATTTTAAAATTTATGTAAATTTTCAAATATATATATGTTATAGCTACATAAACACCAATCCACAAAACAACTAGAAATTTGAATTTAGCAGAATTACAAGTTAACCAAACTCGCTGACACATTCGATTAAGTTACAACGTACTTAGCACGGACAGGGTACCCGCTAGCACTAAGTACGGGAACAGATTGTTACAGATGTGATAATAGAATTAAAATCATTATCACAACAACAACAAATAATATCTATTGTATGGAATTGGGAGGGGAAACTTGTCTATAAGGAGAACGTTCGTATGTTTGTGATGTTATTGTTTATAATAAAAACGTTCTTATGTTTGTTCATGTTGCTGTTGTGTATTTAGAGGTCGACACCTCAAAAATGTGTATTTCCAAAGATAATCGAGAAATTTCGTGTGTATATAGAGATAATACTTAGAGACGAACGGAATGTTCTGCTCTCCGTTTTGAGATAGCTTGCTCTGTTGTTTAAGTTGTTGTGTTCATGGAGACTTGTTATCAGAGATGTATATGCTATGATGTTCTATCTTTAGAGATTGACACGCCTCGATGTTTTCTTGCGTGTTACTTTCGGCTCAAAGTGTCCATTTTCAAATGATGAAATTTCAAATGTTTGATCAGAGAACATTTTCAATGCCCAAAAAGGTTCTTTGATACCTACTAGTTCCTAGTTATGAATTTTGATGTTTCAATTCAAATAAAATGTATTATGATTTTTATTTAATCTAAACTTCAATGCAAAAGACTCTCTGACCATAAACAGCAATGCAATGCAATCCAAGTAACATGTTTTGATAAGAAAACATCAAACACCAACATCTGGGCAAAAACCACCACTCCATTTCCGTATCACAATCAAGTATCACGAAAGTAAAGTTATGATAGCCTGAATGGTTGCTAATATCCGGAACGTATAGGACCTGTCAGAAGAAGAAAAAGAAGAAGAAGAAGAAGAAGAAGAAGCGTAACTTAGAGCACCCCCCTCCCAACCCAATTGCAGGAACAGATTCCTCGACAGATCTAATGATAGATGATAAATCTGCTAAATTCAACTACTTGAAGATGAATAACGAAGTTGGCAAGTATTTTGCTGTACCATTCCATATTCCTGGTTATCCTACTGCTACTTACTTTCAGGTTATTCTCGACGATGTAATCCACGGAGCACAAGTACATCACTATGTAAGACCTTGCTAGCTCCCTGTTATTCTTGCTCTTGAAGGCCTCCTCGTGGTCCTCGAAGGTGATGTCCAGCTCGTTAACAGCCTTAGCCTCATCGAAACACCTCGTAGTGACCTGCGAGCACCACCTATGACCTTGATAACTGTAGGCTCCTCGAAGGCACCTCCAGAGAGCACCAGGAGCAGAACATGCCATCAAACGGTAGGCTCTTGGAGAAAGCTTTGCTACAGATTCGCACCAAATGTAGATCAGAGTTTGATTTTTATGACGCCTGAATGTCAAAGTTGATAGAAATGTCATTTATGACGATATATTTGGAGATTTCTGATTTTGACAACATGTATAAGAAAATAGATTGCATTATATTAAGTATATAACAAAATGATAAGTCTATAGGTCTATTAAAAATGAATCAAATTTCTTCTAAAAGTGTTCCAACTTCAGATCAAAATTTTGTAAAAACTAGACAAAAGGTGCATAAGAAGCGCGTTTATGCAAATGTTAGTAACATGTGTTGCTAACAAATCGACATTTCGCAGCCAATAAGAAATGTGAGATCAATACTCTCATCTTTCCTATTGGATGCAAAAAGTCCATTTGTTAGCAACACATGTTACTAACTTTGGTGTAATCGATTCAAATGCTTGAAACTTAGTCTAAGAAAATTGATTTCATTAAGTCTATTGTTGATATTAATCATTTTTGATAGGAAAATACGAAAGATTAGATTTATAGAATCGAATGGAAATGAGCCTTCCTCTATGGCACAAAAAATAGTGTATAGTAAAACAAATCTTAAGTTTACTTTACCTTTTGCAAGCAACACCAATAAAGGATATACAACTTTTGGCACGAGTTTTATAAAGTTTTAAAATAGAGAAAGAAACAATCTTTATTGGGCTATGGACCCTTCATGGGGTCTTTCCGCCTTAATTATTAAATATAAAATTAAAATTTATAATATGATTTATATTAATATTAAAGTAATATTAATATAAATTATGAATTAATAATTAATCTGCATTAATAAATGGCTGGTTTGCTAAATTTTTTGCAAATACACCTGTAAAACATATGCAACCACACAATGATGTCTGTAAAGTGGGAAATCTAGATTGTATTTTACATACAATTTTTATTGATTTTCCCAAATACTGAAATTTAATTTGAAGTTTAACCCACAACCCAATAGAAAAAATACATTATCTACTAATTCTATTAAATGTGATTGAATGTGATTTTAAAATTCACTATTTAATTCCAATTTAGATTTAGAAAATGTATTGGTAATTTATTCTTTCTACCACAGTGCGTAAACGCACTTTACGCGTAAATTGCGTAAAGTGAAACTTTTTAGCACAAGTGCGTAAAAAATCACCTGTACGCAAAAACATTTACTTATATTACTGTACGTAAAATAAGTTTTATACACAATTCATTCAGTCGTCCATTAAAAAGAGATAGTATTTTGCAACAAATTTTACTTAGAAGACATTCAATAATACGAAATAAGTTCAAAGAATTTTGCAACAAATTTTACTTAGAAGTCATTCAATAATATGAAATAAGTTCAGAGATAGTATATTGCAACAAATTTTATTTAGCAGTCATTCAATAATACGAAATAAGTTCAAAGATAGTATTTTGCAACAAATTTCACTTAGAAGTCATTCTTTCAAATTTTACTTAGAAGTTATTCAATAATACGAAAAAAGTTCAAAGAATTTTGCAACAAATTTTACTTAGAAGTCATTCAATAATACGAAATAAGTTCAGAGATAGTATTTTACAACAAATTTTACTTAGAATTCATTCAATAATACGAAATAAGTTCAAAGTATTTTGCACCAAATTTCACTTAGAAGTTATTCTTTCAAATTTTACTTAGAAGTTATTCAATAATAGGAAATAAGTTCAAAGAATTTTGAAACAAATTTTACTTAGAAGTCATTCAATAATACGAAATAAGTACAGAGATAGTATTTTGCAACAAATTTTACTTAGAAGTCATTCAATAATACGAAATAAGTTCAAAGTATTTTGCAACAAATTTTACTTAGAAGTCATTCAATAATACAAAATAAGTTCAAAGTATTCTGTAATAAATTTTACTTAGAATCATTTAATAATACGAAATAAGTTCAAAACTTTAAACATTCCAGTTAATGTTTACCTGTACCACTTGTACCAATTTTGTACCAAATACAATTGGCACAATGTGAGATATTAATTTTTTTTCGTAAAAGCTGTGACAGAAAAAACTTTGCATGATACACTCTTGTAAAGATTACTTTTGCACACGCGTTCTTTTGTTGAACTCGGCTGTGCCTCGTGCAACAATATTCACGCTTGTACAAAAAAAGTACTACTTTACGAACTTGTGTCATAAACTCGCGTTTTTTGTTGAACTCAGCTGTGCCTCATGCAACAAAATTCACTCTCGTACAAAAAGCACAACTTTACGAACTTGTGTGATAAACTTGCGTATTTTGTTGAACTCGGCTGTGCCTCGTTCTACAAATTTCACTCTTATACAAAAAAGCACTACCTGACGAACTTGTATCATAACTAAATATTATGAGAATTGAGAAACTAAACAATTGGGCAAAAAAACGTTAAATAGGTGGAGGAGTAGTAGGGATTATTATTATTGTTATTATTATTATTAAATGCGGGCAAGCAGAATGATTATTATTTTTTTATAACAAAAGTTTTTAGTATAAAACTGCATTGAGAAACAAATTTGAACACTTATTAACTAAATTTACATTTAGCAAAGTTGTGCACGGCGTTCAGATATTGAACGAAGCTATTGAAGATATTGAATAAGTTCTACTTAAAATTTTTGTAACATAATTTAGATTTGGATAGATATTGGTGCAAGAAAATGTATAATAATAATAATGCCGATTACAACAATAACAGTAGTAATAATAATTATGATAGTAATAATGCTAATGTTTATTTTTCTATAAGGATCTTCAGTTACAGTAAAAAAAATAAGTTCTACTTAAAATTTTTGTAACATAATTTTGATTTGGAAAGATTTTGGTGCAAGAAAATGTATAATAATAATAATGCCGATTACAACAATAACACTAGTAAGAATAATTATGATAGTAATAATACTAATGTTTATTTTTCTATAAGGATCTTCACTTACAGTAAAAAAATTAAGTTCTGCTTTAAATTTTTGTAACTTAATTTTGATTTGGAAATATTTTGGTGCAAGAAAATGTATAATAATAATAATGCCGATTACAACAATAACACTAGTAATAATAATTATGATAGTAACAATACTAATGTTTATTTTTCTATAAGGATCTTCACTTACAGTCAAAAAAATAAGTTCTACTTAAAATTTTTGTAACATAATTAAAATTTGGAAAGATTTTGGTGCAAGAAAATGTATAATAATAATAATGCCAATGATAAAAATAACACTAATAATAATATTGATGATAGCAATGAAACTAATGTTTATTTTTCTATAAGGATCTTTAGTTACAGTAAAAAAAATAAGTTCTACTTAAAATTTTTGTAACATAATTTTGATTTGGAAAGATTTCAGTGCAAGAAAATGTGTAATAATAATAATGCCGATTACAACAATAACACTAGTAATAATAATTATGATAGTAACAATACTAATGTTTATTTTTCTATAAGGATCTTCACTTACAGTAAAAAAAATAAGTTCTACTTAAAATTTTTGTAACATAATTAACATTTGGAAAGATTTTAGTGCAAGAAAATGTATAGTAATAATAATGCCGATTACAAGAACAACACTAGTAATAATAATTATGATAGTAATAATACTAATGTTCATTTTTCTACAAGGATCTTCACTTACAGTAAAAAAAGAAGTTCTACTTAAAAATGTTGTAACATAATTTAGATTTGGAAAGATTTTGGTACAAGAAAGTATATAATAATAATAATGTCGATTACAACAAGAACACTAGTAATAATAATTATGATAGTAATAAAACTAATGTTTATTTTTCTGTAAGGATCTACACTTGCAGTAAAAAAAAAATAGTTCTACTTAAAATTTTTGTAACATAATTTTGATTTGGTAAGATTTTAGTGCAAGAAAATGTATAATAATAATAAAGCCGATTACAACAATAAAACTAGTAATAATAATTATGATAGTAATAATACTAATGTTTATTTTTCTATAAGGATCTTCACTTACAGTAAAAAAATAAGTTCTACTTAAAATTTTTGTAACATAATTTATATTTGGAAAGATTTTGGTGCAAGAAAATGTATAATAATAATAATGCCGATGATAACAATAACACTAGTAATAATAATGATAATAGTAATAATATTAATGTTTATTTTCTATAAGGAACTTCACTTACAGTAAAATATAAAAAAAATGATATTTAACATACTTATTACATACTATTAATATGTAGATGAGAGAGTGTATACATACTGTATGTATATGCAATTTTCTTTTTATACATATTATATTAACTGACTACTTATACAAACATAGCCTAACCTAAGCTAATCTAACGTATACATAATACATACAATATGTGTGTAATGTATATGTATAACAATATGTATATGTATAAATAACCATCTTTAACATATCCTATTACTTCATGTCGTTTTTCTACATTATGTTCTACAACATAAGATAAGAAATACTTAACCTAGGCAGTTTATACAGACTGTATGTATACAAACCTAGACTAACCTAACCTAATTTAACGTATACATAATACATACAGTATGTATAAATAACCACATCTTTAACATATCCTATTACTTCATTCTGTTTTTCTACATTATGTTATGAAACATAAGATGAGAAATACTACACTTAGGTAGTGTATACAGACTGTATGTATATGCAATTTACTTTTTATACATATTGTAATAAGAATTAACTACTTATACAAACTTCGATCAACCTAACCTAATCTAACGTATAGAGTATGTATAAATAGCCACATCTTTAACATATCCTATTACTTCATTCTGTTTTTCTACATTATGTTCTACAACATGAGATCAGAAATACTAAACTTAGGCAGTGTATACAGAGTGTATACACTGCATACACAACAGTATGCATACACAAACAGTATATGCAATTTACTTTTTATACATATTGTAATAATAATTAACTACTTATACAAACCTAGCCTAACCTAACCTAACCTAACGTATACATAATACATACAGTATGTATAAATAGCCACATCTTTAACATATCCTATTACATCATTCTGTTTTTTCTATATTATGTTCTACAACATGAGATGAGAAATACTACTAATAATAATAATAGCAATGTATAAGCTTATTTTCATATCTTGGATTCCTTATCTCCAATATTGATACATATAAAAAATGGATATTCAATACGTAAATTACGTATTAATATAATTACGAGGTATAGCATATACATACTGTATGTATATGCTATTCGTTTTGATGATGAGTATTCTAAGGGAAATTTACAGTTGTCAAATTAAATTCCAGAACAGTTCAAAAAACACAAAAAAGTAGGTTAGTACGATAATAAGCTGTCAGTAATTGTATGTTTAAATAGTCACTCGCGTACATATATACATACATACATACATACATACATACATACATACATACATACATACATACATACATACATACATACATACATACATACATACATACATACATACATACATACATACATACATACATACATACATACACACATACATACAATCACAGTCATGCATACACACATAGATACATATATACATATATAGCTACATACATATATACATGCCTACATACACAAATGCATAAATACATACATCCATACATGCATACATACTCACATTCATGCACACATGCATACACAAAGATACATACATATGAACATACATACATACATACATACATACATACATACATACATACGTACACACATTCATGCACACATGCATACACACTTAGATACATACATACACATGTACATGCATGCATACATACATACGTATAAATATATTTTCTGCAAATGTAATATGTAAATGTAATGTGTGTAATGTGTGTAAAGATGATGATTAATAATAAACATACATACACACATAGATACTGTATGTAAAAATAGTTACATTCTTAATGTATAGTAGTAGCAGAGATGTGGTAATAATTTACGATAATAAACATGCTAACTTGACTAAAAAAGTCAAGTTAGGGATGATTATGTTTTATTGGAAAGAACATAACAAATTATTTATAATTATAACTTATTTTCTGCAAATGTAATATGTAAATGTAATGTATGTAATTTGTGTATAGATAATGATTAATAATAAACATACAACATTACTGCTTATAACATTAAAACTTGTATTAGTTTCATTTAGTTATTATTTACTTCAATATTCTCATATTCCCTTATGTCCTGCCACTGGTAAGTACCAATCGTATTTGTTTTAATGAGCGGGAAATTCAAATAGCTTACAATCATTTATGAACACTCTGTATTACATGTATTTTCAAGTATTTAAACAAATATACAACTACATAAGAAGTTGTTCCTATCTGCAGGATAAATAAAATATATCGGTGAAAGATGCAGAAAGACGAAAATCGATAGCCAATTCCATATATCATATATCACATCTTCACATCGTATATCAATGTATGTTATGTATATTATACTATATGTATTAAGTAAATGTAAATTATGTATATACACTTTGGGATCAGAAACACTGGGGAAGCAACAATAAGACGCAAATATAATAACAATTTATTTTTAGAGTAAAAATATAATTCTTAAAATTTTATACACATTTTCACATCCCCTAAGGGTTACATACAAAACACAATACGGGTATAAAGATAGCCAAAAACTACGAAACTAGCGCATTTATACCGAAAATGCTGGCCTTCATCATCTTGCTAAGAACCAAACAACAACAACAAGAAGAAAACACTGAAAAGTTTAACAATTGAATTAAATAGCGTTTAATAACACTGGAAATCCATAAAATATAGTTAAATAATGCATTATTTATTTATACATAATGTATCACGAAGTAAAAACCTCCAGTGTTAATAACATAAAATATAGTATTGAAATTAATTTAACTACAATTAAAAATTGGAAAGGGATGAAATTAAGTATCAAAAATATAACGCTCAGAACATCCATGATAACGCCATCTATGGTAATTGACTGAAAATAAATGATTGAAAACGTTCCTTAAATTTGATTGAACATGTGGTATTTGACAGAAAATCTATACTAACGCCATCTATTGTCATCATATGACTATAAAATGGCGACAGCCTTCATTAAATTATATTAAACCTACATGCATGTAGTATTTATTATACATATATGTCAGTTTTAGCGCAATCTATTTTAATTTTGATGTATGAAAATTAAACTATTCCTTAAGTCTTATAAAAATCTAAGATCAATGTAAAAGTAGTGATAACACTTTCATGGTAACGCCATCTACCGTCATCAAACTGAAATTCAACGCTGTTATGCTTCCTTAAGACCTCTGTACTAACAAAAGACATAAAGTATGAAATAAAGTTACGCACTTTTTAAAATTTTCAAAATTGTTTTTTATTGTTCACGACAATTGTTTCGCCACACTGTGGCTTCTTCAGGTGAAGAAATGATTAACATACACAACCAGGTGAAGAAGCCACAGTGTGGCGAAACAATTGTCGTGAACAATAAAAAAACAATTTTGAAAATTTTAAAAAGTGCGTAACTTTATTTCATACATTAGTAATTATGAATTTTCAACAAATAAAAGCCACATCGATCAATCTAACAAAAGACATATTCCACAATAATTTTATTTAATTTAAAATATAATACGAGCGAAATGAAGTAAAATAACAACAAAATACACATTTAAGAATAATTTAACCTTGGATATAATGATTTTTGTGCACTATTTAATAATAATATTAACAATATTAAACTTTATTAACAAAATACAAATTATTTAATATTATTAGTAACAAAATATTTTTTTTGGGCTATTTAATAATACTATTAACAATATTAAACTTCATTATTAAAATACAAATTATTTTATAATATTATTAGTAACAAAAATTATTTTTTGGCGCTATTTAATAATAATAATAATAATGACAATATTAAATTTTATTAATAAAATTCAAATTATTTTATAATATTATTAGTCAGAAAATATTATAAATACATACATACAAAAATCATTTTTTGGCGCTATTTAATAATAATAATAACAATATTAAATTTTATTAACAAAATTCAAATTATTTTATAATTTTATTATTCACAAAATACATGAAGAAATACTGAAGATGACCACGTAGTGGTTGAAATGTACATTTAGAGAAATAAATGTCGTTGTGAAAAAGGATAATTTGTTATATTTCTTTAAACAAAATACATATTTAAAAATAATTTAACCTCAATTAAAATTACATTTTTGGGCTATTTAATAATAATAATAATACTAACAATAGTAAACTTTATTGTTCAAATATAAGATAGAGGAGAGTACCGATTATTACTATTAGTATTATTATTTTAACAAATGGATTTATATAATTTATAATTGTAATATTTACCACCAAGTTTTTAATTTGATTCTAAATTCTTAATCCATGTCATTCTATTTTCGCGTATAATTTTATGAGACCACTAAAAAAATATTATTTTTGAGGTGTTCTCACCTCAAAAAAAATCAGGTTACAAAATTCTCTCTTAGAGCTATTTTTCATTTTATAATTATCAGAAATTATATTTATGTAACCAAATGATTAGAATAATTAAGTTTAAGGTTTTATCAGAATAATGTTATATGTAAAGTTTTTAAAGTGGCGAACTCATCGAAATCTACAAATGCACAAATATTGTACATGTAAAATATACGATATACTTTATTTATGAGTATAAGTCTTCATATTTATGTAAACTCGCCAATAATTAGATTAGTACAAATTGAGTTACTGTCTTCATATTTATGTAACCTCCCCAATAATTAGATTAATACAAATTGAGTTACTATCTTCAAATTGATGTAAACTCGCCAATAAATACATTAGTTCAAATTGAGTTACTGTCTTCATATTTATGTAAACTCGCCAATAATTAGATTAGCACAAATAGAGTTACTGTCTTCATATTTTGTAAATTCGCCAATAATTAGATTAGTACAAATTGAGTTACTTTCTTCATGAAAATTTTTATTCTTGTCGATGACTTTGTGTTGAAAATATTTTTTTTCTATCCTTTCAAATGAACAATTTATTCTCCAAATGTCTTTATTGTTCGATCTTTGTTTAACAAATCCGATTATTTTGTTTTCGACTTTTGAAAATGTTTGAAAAGTATAAATGGAGTTACTTTCTTCATGAAAATGTTTAATTATGTCGATGATTTTCGGTTGAAAATATTTTTCTTCTTTCTTTTAAAAAGTTTCGACATTTTTGCATTCATTTTCTACAATGTAGTTCAGCACAATTTTTTCAAACATTCGAACAATTTATTCTCCAAATGTATTTATTGTTCGATCTTTATTTAACAAATCCGATTATTTTGTTTTCGACTAATGAATTTTGAAAATGTTTGAAAAGTATAAATGGAGTTACTTTTTTCATGAAAATGTTTAATTATGTCGATGATTTTCGGTTGAAAATATTTTTCGTCTTCGTCTTCTTTTAAAAAGTTTCGACATTTTTGCATAAATTTTCTATAATTTTATTCAACATAATTTTCCAAATATTCGAACAATTTATTCTCAAAATTTCTTTATGTTCGATCTTTGTTTAGCAATTTTGATGAATATTGATTTTCATATAATATTCACACAATTTAATTTTTCACGCAGAAGTCCAAAATATCTTTTCACTTGTTTTCGAGTTATTTTTTTGGTCTTAGATTGAATACGAAATTGTACATTTATTTTCAAGAAATCATCTCTTGTTATTTTATGGTCAAAATTGTAATTTAAAGTTTAAATTTTTGTAATAAATGTACTTAGTTTGGAGTTTTGAAACTCCATTAGTTTTAAATTTTTTGAATCAATATTTATCATAGACGGAAAGGCGCATGGCTATTAAACTCCGACATCTCTTTATTTTACATATTTTCGAAATTTTGTAGCTTTTGGCTTAGAAAATTATGTTTTGAGTTTATAGAATTTATTTTAATTTCATTATTGGTTTTCAAAATTATATTGATTTTCATATCATTTTCACCTTCAATAATTTTTTGACAGCTGGTTCAGAATATTTTAGTTTAGATGTTGAAAAATAGTTTAGTAACAAAATTTTCGTGCTGATTTTCAAAATTAACACAAACTTTTTTTAAACATTCGCTGATCTCGATAACGAGATATTTTGTTATGTCACAAATTTCATATTGATTATAATTTCAACTTTCGAGTATTTTGTTACTGTTGCTTCAGAATATTCTATTTTCAGTGCTGAAAATGTTAATTTGTATTCAACTATACCTATTCAAGTTCAAATTGAGACCAATCAAGTTCAAATTGAGACCAATCAATTTCAAATTGAGGCCAATCAAGTTCAAATTGATACCAATCAATTCCAAATTAAGACTAATCAATTTCAAATTGAGACTAAACAAAATCAAGTTGACATTAAACAATATCAATTTTATTCGTTTACTCTCAACTTGATATTGTTTAGTGTCAACTTGATTTTGTTTAGTCTCAATTTGACATTGATTGGTATCAATTTGAACTTGATTGGCCTCAATTTGAAATTGATTGGTCTCAATTTGAACTTGATTGGTCTCAATTTGAACTTTAAAAGGAATAGTTTTCAAATTTATTTGAAACTTTCGAGCATTTTATTTTCGACTGATTTCGATAACGAGATATTTTCTCATATAACAAATTTCATATTTTGATATTGTTTACAATTTTAACGTTCAAGGATTTTGTTACTGTTGTTCAGAATATGTAATTTGAATTATATTTGTATACAATCGATTTTTTCATCCACTGACAAAGCTGTAAATAGTTATCTTACGCTTTGAAGCACCTGCAAGGAGAATAGAAACGCATTGGGCAAGTAGCTTCTAAGCTCCCTATGGCTTTGTATCTTTGGAAGATATGCGGCAGATAACTTATCCTCAGCTTTTGAAAGACTGTTCCTTAATCTAATCAGTCTTACGCGAGGGCGTGGAATAAGCAGGACTTTAGAACGATACATTTTGATCAAATAATTTGAAAACGTTATCAAAATTTATCAAAAAACTTTACGAAATTGAAGGAATTTTAATGCAAGTTATTAGAAAAAGATATTTTAAAAGGATTACAACTATTATCCTTTTAAAAATCTCTTCTAAAAAATTATCAAAACGGAATTAAAGTAATATCAACGCAATGTTTTAGAAAAAAAACATATTTTTAATGGGATTAAAGCTTACAAAAACTTTTTTACCAAAATTTCAAATCAATAATTTTAAGAGAATTAAAGCTAATATAAAAGTTAAAGTAATATCAATGCAATGTTTTAGAAAAAAATCCTATTTTTAATGGGATTAAAGCTTACAAAAACTTTTTTATCAAAATTTAAAATCAACAATTTTAAGAGAATTAAAGTTAATATCGTTTAAAAAATCCCTACTCAAAAATTATCAAAAATCTTAACGGAATTAGAGTAACTAGAATTCAAGTTTTTTTAGAAAAAATCATTTTAAAAGGATTACAACTATCATCTTTTTAAAATTCTCTTCCAAAATTTTTTTAAAAAAACTTAACGGTTAACTCAAAAAAAACCTTTATATAAAAATTTTTCAAAAAACTTGTCGGAATTGTAGAAATTTGAATGCAAGATATTATAAATCTATAATTTTAAGAGGATTAAAGCTATTATCCTTTGAAAATTTCCGACTAAAAAATTATCAAAAATCTTAACAACTATCATCCTTTTAAAATTCTCTTCCAAAAATTTATAAACAAAACTTAACTGCTAACTCAAAAAAAACCTTTATATCAAACATTTTCAAAAAACTTGTCGGAATTGAAGTAATTTGAATGCAAGATATTATAAATCCATAATTTTAAGAGGATTAAAGCTATTATCCTTTGAAAATTCCCTACTAAAAATTTATCAAAAATCTCAACGTAATTAGAGTAATGTGAATGCAAGGTTTTGTAGAAAATATCATTTTAAAAGGATTACAACTATCATCCTTTTAAAATTCTCTTCCAAAAATTTATAAACAAAACTTAACGGTTAACTCAAAAAAAAAGCTTTATATCAAAATTTTTCAAAAAACTTGTCGGAATTGAAGAAATTTGAATGCAAGGTATTAGAAATCCATAATTTTAAGAGGATTAAAGTTATTATCCTTTGAACATTCCCTACTAAAACTTTATCAAAAATCTTAACGTAATTAGAGTAATTTGAATGCAAGGTTTTGTAGAAAATATCATTTTAAAAGTCAACTATCATCCTTTTAAAATTCTCTTCTAAAAATTTATAAAAAAAACTTAACCGTTAACTTAAAAAAAAAACTTGATATCAAAATTTTTCAAAAAACTTGTCCGAATTGAAGAAATTTGAATGCAAGATATTAGAAATCCATAATTTTAAGAGGATTAAAGCTATTATCCTTTGAACATTCCCTACTAAAAATCAAAATTAAGATTATCAAAGATTATCAAAAATCTTGACGTAATTAGAGTTTTGTAATTAGATTACGTAATTAGTGCAAGGTTTTGTAGAAAATATCATTTTAAAAGGATTACAACTTTCATCTTTTTAAAATTCTCTTCCAAAAATTTATAAACAAAACTTAACGGTTAACTCAAAAAAAAGCTTTATATAAAAATTTTTCAAAAAACTTGTCGGCATTGAAGAAATTTGAATGCAAGATATTAGAAATCCATAATTTTAAGAGGATTAAAGCTATTATCCTTTGAAAATTCCTTCTAAAAATGATCAAAAAAGTAAACGGAATTGAAGTAATTTCAATGCAAGGTTTTAGATAAAAACAATTTTAACAGGATTTTAAAACAGTCATCCTTCTAACATTTGTTTATCAAAATTCATCAAAAATCAACGAATCCGACAAAACTTGTCGGATTTGAAGAAATTTGAATGCAAGATTTTAGAAATAAATAATTTTAAGGGGAATAAACCTGCCATCCTTTTAAAATTCTATGATCAATATTTTCAAAAATTTTATCAAAATAAAAATATTCAAAAAGTTAAAGGATTTGAATGCAATATTTTCGAAGGATATGAGTACTTATTTTAGAAGGTACAGAGTTTTCAAAAAATAATTAGATAGACGGATTTTAAGTGTTAATTAAACCTATATTAAGATTTTTAATCAAGAGTTTTGAATGGAATAATTTAGAAGTTAGGAATTAAAAACGGAATTTTAATGGTTGAATTTGGAAGGACAATACGGTTTAATATAGATATTTTGGAAGGATAATAGATTGAAAAAATTAATGGACGTAGTTTAGGAACTTTAGAAGATTACAGGAAGATTACATTTAGAAGATTACATTTAGAAGATTACAGGAATGATAATGAATGTCTCAATTCCTTCAGGAGGTCAAATTATACTTAACTATTTCAGGATTTAGAATTTATTACTATTTCATTTCCTACGCATTTAATCAATAGTTTTCTTTAAACTGTATGACTTTGTTAGGTACATGTTTGCACTTTAATCAGTTAAAGACGAGGTAGGCAATTTTTGGTACGACGAGGAAGATGCCTTCTTTAATAGTAGAGAGAAATAACTACTTTTCTATGATGTGGAGGGAACTGTAAGTAGAAAACGATTACGTTCTAGAGAATGGAAAAGTTTTGGTTTACATAGAGATAAAGTTGTACGTACGCAAAAAATATGACGCTATCAAGTAGTTGATGGAGCAAAGTTCCATTTCATATACGTATCTATTACAGGAAACGTAACTAATTTTGGAAATTGAATGGTTTATGATAAAATTTGAGATTTACCTCATTTGTACAAATTTTGGAAAAGTGGAAAAGTTTTGGTTTACTATGAAGATAAAGTTGTACGTACGCAAAAAATATGAAGTTATCAAGTAGTTGATGGAGCAAAGTTCCATTTCATATACGTACGTATTACTGGAAACGTAACTATTTTGGAAATTGAATGGTTTATGAACCAATTTGAGATTTACCTCATTTGTACAAATTTTGGAAATTGAACGGCTTGAAATTGAATTTTTACAAATTTGATTTTGGATATTCAATTTTCATGCGGATTATAGGGCTTTAGATATTATTATAGAAGAAGCAATACATTTTCTTAAACTACGATTATATCAGAATTCACGCAAACATTTACTTGGGCAATCTACAAACGATTAATCAATTTCGTAATTGAAGATTGCTCAAGTAGTTGAAGGTTTCTTCAACAATTTTAATGAATGATTTACAACAGCATCAGCATCCAAATTGTTAATAACAATTGTTTCAAATATTGAAAATAATAATAATTAAAATAATAAATTATAATATATATTTATAAATCTATCTTTTAGGCCTTCTTTTGTACAGAACAATTATTTAATAATTGCCAGTAATATAAACTATACGGACGCCGTAAAAAGAATAATAACTATCAAAGTTACTTGATAATTTTCGTTCATGAAAATATACATTTACATTTATTTACATTATAAATTACTTCAGGAAGTAATGAATTTTTCAATAAGTTTGGAAAATATAGGATTATTTTTATACCAGATATATTATATAAGCCAAAATTTTATATATACTTTGGTTATAATTATTTACAATTTTACGTCTACCTTATAATAGTTTATAATATTTAAATATCTACAGATTTAACTGCACGCCATATAATAAAATATGGCAATTGCTGTTTTAAAACTAATGGGTTTTATCAAGTCATCAATATGGAAATAATTATCTAACTACTTCATGAAGTAATGATTTTCCCAGTAATGAAACAATGTCAAACTTATTGAAAAAATTTATATTTTTTTCTTCTTCAAATATTCGTTGATAAATTATTAATTGATAAGTAAGTTACTCAGTTATATTATTATAATAAAAATATTTGCACAAGTAATTGATAATAAAATTTGCACCCCAACGAGCGCAAGGGGGCACTCCAGGCTATAGATATCGTTAATCTAACTTGTTTTTTTATGTTCTCAGAAATAGTAAAACCATCACTTGTGCCCAAAAATATAGCAATAATCATATTATTTTTTAAACAACATTCGTTGATAATTGATAATAAGATTTGATAATTAATAAACAATGTCCATACGTAATACTCGCTAATTCATATTTTTTTGTTACACAAAAAAAATTATGCGTAATAAATGGGATTTTTTCAATTATTTCAGGAAGCAATGATTTTTCTTCAGAAAAATTTCTTCATAACTTTCCCAATTCTTAGTATTAGTATTAATATTCTTAGTAATAATTTGCATCGGCAACAAAGAAGCAACACTACTTTATGTAGTGCATTACTTCTTAAGTTAAAATAATAATAATAACTTATTTTTTATTACTTATTACTAGTATATATTTACTTATTAATATTAAAGCAGAGTATTAGTTAGTTACTTATAATTACTTATAGTAAAGTTACTTATAATTAACGATTACAACAATAAGAAGAGTGCAGAGTTGCTTGAAGCTTCAAGTTATTCAAGAGTTGAAGAAGCACAGGAAACATCTTAAGATATTTATCACGTTCAAGACGACTCTTGAAATCAAAAACGCTATCAGAATATAATTTTGACTTCCAAAACACGTAGAAATACTAAGAAGACTGCATTTTGTTGTAACCTATACTCTCAAAAATTGCAAGCATCTGCAACTGTAAGACATCAACGATATTCAAGACCACTCTTGAAAATGATAAATTGAAGATCATTTTGAAAAATTAAAAATTCAAGACCATTCTTGATGATGATAAATTCAAGATTATTCTTGAACAATAGAAATACAAGACCAGTCTTGAAGATGATAAATTCAATATCATTAATGAAAATTTGAAAGTCAAGACTACTCTTGAAGATGATAAATTTAATATGTTTATTGAAAAATAAAAATTCAATATGACTCTTGAAGATGATCAATTCAAGATTATTCTTGAACAATAAAAATTCAAAACCCATCTTGAAGATTATAAATTCAAGACAATTTTTGAAAAGTAAAAATTCATGGCCACTCTTGAAGATAATAAATTAAAGATGATTCTTAAAAAATAAATATTCAAGACGACTCTTGAAAATGGAAACTTGATAGGCATGTAATTGTCGATTAAAAAATATATCGCAACAACAAAAAAACAAGATTTTTTTGTAACTGCTGCAAGAACCTAATCAAATTCAAGACGAGTCTTGAAAATAAATATCTTGTATCACTCAAGAATTGAAAAAATGGTTCTGTAACAAATTAATGAAATTCAGGACGACTCTTGAGAATAAAACTTTCAAGACGACTCTTGAGAATAAAACTTTCAAGACGAATCTTGAGAATAAAACTTCCAAGACGACCCTTGAGAATAAAACTCTCAAGTCGACTCTTAGGAACACAACTTTCAAAACGATTCTTTAGAAAAAAAAACTGTCCAGACAACTCTTGATAACAAAACTTTCAAGACGACTCTTAAGAATATATCTTTCAAGACGACCCTTGAGAATAAAACTTTCAAGACGGCTCTTGAGAATAAAACTTTCAAGGCGACTCTTGAGAATAAAACTTTCAAGACGACTCTTGCGAATAAAACATTCAAGACAACTCTTGAGAATAAAACTTTCAAGACGAATCTTGAGAATACAACTTTCAAAACGATTCTTCAGAAAAAAAAACTGTCCAGACGACTCTTGAGAACAAAACTTTCAAGACGACTTTTGACAATATATCTTTCAAGACGACTCTTGAGAAAAAAACTGCCAAGACGACTCTTGAGAATAAAACTTACAAGACGACTCTTGGGAATAAAACTTTCAATACTACTCTTGATAAAACACCTTTCAAAACGATTCTTGAGAAAAAAACTGTCAAGACGACTCTTGAGAATTAAACTTTCAAAACTACTCTTGAGAATATATCTTTCAAGACGACTCTTGAGAAAAAACTGCCAAGACGACTCTTAAGAATATACCGTTCAAGACGTCTCTTGAGAAAAAAACTGTCATGACGACTCTTGGGAATAAAACGTTCAAGATGATTCTAGAGGAAGAAACATTCAAGACGATTCTAGAAGAAGAAACGTTTAAAACGATTCTAGAATTAGAAGCATTCAAGACGATTCTAGAAGAAGAAACGTTCAAGACGACTCTTGAAAATATGAACATCTTCAGCACCTGCCTATATATCATTTTCAAAAAGTGTAGGAACAATACAGAGAGCTCTAAAGTTACTCAAGAGTTGATGAGAAACATCTAACACCTTTTACTTAAGCAATTAATCAAATTCAAGACGACTCTTGAATTCAAAAATTCCTCAGCACCTACTTAATTGTCAAGTACAAAATACGTAGCAACAATAAGAACACTGCAGAATGTCTTGTAACCTCTATAGTTACTTTTTGTTTCAAAATTGAGGAAGTACGTAAAACATTTAATATAATAGAAACTTCTAGAATTAGAGAGTTAGAGAAACATCTGACACTAAGAAAACTCGAAGCAACAACAAGAACACCGCAGAATTGCTTGTAACCTCAAGTTACTTTTTGTTTCAAAATTGAAGAAGTAATGAAAACATTTAAGACACCAAGTAAATTGTAGACGACTCTTGAAATTGAAACCGCCTTAAGCACATACATAATTACTTAATATACAAAACACGTAGCAACAATGAGATGCAGAATTGCAAGATAGAAGATCTATAATTTGTGAGAAATTAATCAAATTCAAGACGACTCTTGAAATTGCAGACTTCATCAGCTCCCATATAATTATTATAAAACAACATCAAGAATACTAAGAATTGAAGACTTACATAAAACATTTAATTCTGTAAGATATCAACGATATTCAAGACCGTTCTTGAAATTGAACATGTCTTCAACAAATGCATAACTATTCATCTGTATAATTGCTGTGCATCTTTAACGTTGCTCGAGAGTTGTAGAAGTACAGAAAACAACAAATTCCCCAAGAAACGAATCAAGTTTAAGACGACTCTTGAAAATTAAACTTTTCCTTACATAATTATTCTGCAAGAAAGAATGAAATTCAAGACGACTCTTGAAAAATAAATGTTTCTTTACATAATTATTCTGCAGGAAACAAATAAAATTCAAGACGACTCTTGAAAAATAAATGTTTCTTTACATAATTATTCTGCAGGAAACGAATGAAATTCAAGACGACCCTTGAAAATTAAACTTTTCTTTACATAATTATTCTGCAAGAAACGAATGAAATTCAAGACGACTCTTGAAAATTAAACTTTTCTTTACATAATTATTCTGCAAGAAACGAATGAAATTCAAGACGACTCTTGAAAAATAAATGTTTCTTTACATAATTATTCTGCAGGAAACAAATAAAATTCAAGACGACTCTTGAAAAATAAATGTTTCTTTACATAATTATTCTGCAGGAAACGAATGAAATTCAAGACGACCCTTGAAAATTAAACTTTTCTTTACATAATTATTCTGCAAGAAACGAATGAAATTCAAGACGACTCTTGAAAATTAAACTTTTCTTTACATCATTATTCTGCAAGAAACGAATGAAATTCAAGACGACTCTTGAAAATTAAACTTTGCTTTACATAATTATTCTGCAAGAAACGAATGAAATTCAATATGACTCTTGAAAATTAAACTTTTCTTTACATAATTATTCTGCAAGAAACGAATGAAATTCAAGACGACTCTTGAAAATTAGACTTTTCTTTGCATAATTATTCTGCAAGAAACGAATGAAATTCAAGACGACTCTTGAAAATTAAACTTTTCTTTACATAATTATTCTGCAAGAAACGAATGAAATTCAAGACGACTCTTGAAAATTAAACTTTTCTTTACATAATTATCAACTCAGCAACAATAAGAAGAGTTCGGGATTGCAGGTATGTTCAAGAGTTACGCAAGAGTTGAAAAATACATACAACTAATACTGCAAGAATCGAATTAAATTCAACGACTCTTGAAAGTGAAAACTTTTCTTCAGCACCTAAATACTAAACACTAAGCAACACTTAGGGGAGTTCAGGATTGCAGGTAACTTCAGGAGTTACTCTTGAAAAGCACATAAAATAACTAATACTGCAAGAAGTTAGTCAAATTCAAGACGACTCTTGAAAGTGAAAACTTCTTGAGCGGCTAATTGTCCTATAATTAATGATTCCTATACTTAATCATTTTTTGATGCCCACACTTGTTTGCTTGCAGAGAGATAATGATACAAACTTATACTACTTATACTTTATAGATACAGCTTACTTACTAATTAGTAATTAATTAATTAGTGTTCAAGATGCCCAAAGACTTGTTGTTTTGAGTTCAAATATTCGTTTCGACTATCCTGGCAATTTTATTGTCGGTTGTATCCAAAAAAATAAATAAAAATTTTGAGCTTTGGACATCAATTGTGCGCTTGAATATGTATATATATATTCTTACTCCTAGCAGTTTTTACTTTTACCTAATTATGCAATTTTTTTGATTTGTTGCGATTTATACTAATTACTAATTATTATCCATTAAGTTCACAAATGCTAAAATGTGTTCTTCACATTTACTCGTGCCTTAAAAGCGAGCGAATACAAAATGTATTCTTCACACATTTCCTATTCTACTAAGTATTGGATGCCGCGATGTTACTCATAATCGTGAAAAATTGGTATATTCTTCACACTTATTTATAATGACTAAAATGAAAATAATAGAACTTTATAATTATTCTGTAAGTATTCATGTTATTCACACTTTTTCACTGAGATTAGATACATTAATATATTTTAATTACATTCGTTCATTAAAAAATAAAATGACTTAAACTGTATTCTTCACATTTATTCATAAAATTTGGGATCACATTTAAAATGGGTATTCTTCACGCTTATTCATAAAAATGAATTTAGAGGATAACCATATTTTTTATATTACTCATATGTCGAATATATTCATTACATTTATTCGCCGATAATTATAATACGAAATAAGGTGTATTCTTCAGTCAAAGCAAACTAAGCTGTATTCTTCAGTCATAAAACTGAAATCCAGAGACGTAAACAATGAAGCTATATTCTTATTCCTTTAAAACTTTTGAGAATATTTTATTCTTCACACATATTCGATTATAAAAATTCTTCAAATTACTCATTGGAAATTGTATAACTTAAAATATGTTCATTCCAAATATTCGCCGAAAATTATAATACAAAATAAGTTGTATTCTTCAGACAGAGAAAACTAAGCTGTATTCTTCAGTCATAATAACTGAAATTTGGAGAAGTGAAAAATGAAGCTCTATTCCTTTAAAACTTCTGAGAATATTTTATTCTTCACACATATTCGAGTACAAAAATTCTTCACATGTCTTCACATTACTCATTGGAAATTGTACAACTTAAAATATGTTCATTCCAAATATTCGCCGAAAATTATAAAACAAAAAAGTTGTATTCTTCAGTCAGAGAAAACTAAGCTGTATTCTTCAGTCATAATAACTGAAATCTGGAGACGTGAAAAATGAAGATATATTCTTAATCCTTTAAAACTTCAGAGAATATTTTATTCTTCACACATATTCGGTTACAAAAATTAGGTAATTATTAACGGAGCTGATAGTTAACGTAAAATGCATTCTTCACACATATTCGATATATTCATCATATTTATTGTTGTACGATTGATTTATTGATTACGAGAGACAACAAACATAAATCGTCACATTAATTCTGTTGCGGTTTATTCATTGGAAATGAGAACTTCAAATGCATTCTTCACAATTATTCTATTACTAAAGTCACGGAATTTAAAATGCATTCTTCACTTTATTCGGCTATGATGATAATTATTCGTAAATATTCTACTAATACAATGGCATAATTTAAAATATATTCTTCACTTTATTCTATTATTATTATGACCTCCGAGACAATATTACATATTCTTCTAGTTAGTCTATTGTGAATGAGTCTTTCTAGCATAAAATGCTGTCTTAATCTAATTTTATGACATAGTACTACTTAATTTATTTTTAGTTATTCTTAATCATACATTAATAAATTAAGAAAATATGATATCATATTGATATAATTTTATTGTAATTTTCACTACCGTCTACACAATATTTATAATTAATTCTTGACAACTGATTTAATCATTGAATAATTATAGATATTCTTCACAATTATATTATGGTCGAATAGATTTTTTTTAATTGAATTCTACACCACTGAATAGTCTGTTATTCCTCATTAAAAATAACATTTATTCTTCATTTTAATTATGTATCTAAAACCTAATTCATTAAGAATGTATTCTTCACAATTATTTTGTTACTTCTTTGTCAAAGGCTTCATAATTCCACAACATTTATTCTTCATATCAATTATATCTAAAACATAGTTTTGTGGCAAACCTTGTTGCAGTCAGTAAATCGTAAGTTATTTTGTTTGTGAGATATCAAGTTGTTATTTTATATTTATATTCTTTACTATTGCAGTGAGTAAATCGATTGTTATTTTAAATGTGATTAAAAAAACAATTTACAGTTCCTCGAAATTTCTGCAAAAAAATAATTGTGAAGATTACGACGAATGCAATAGAATTTGTTTCAATTTCATTAATCGTGAAGAATAAACTTGTTTGCGTATGAAATTGCAACAAGTTCACATATTCTTCACATTACTTTTAATACAGATATCCATATTAGAATATTACTACTTAGTAATTTATTAGCTATTATGATAATTCGTGATATATATTATCTTCACCATTTTTCAGTAAATATATGTAACTGCATTAATTTTTATACATGGATTATCAGACTTAAGCGAATCTCTTTACAGATTAGTGAAGTATATTCTTCATAATTGTATGCAAAATATTAAACTACTTTTAACGAATACTTAGGCTAACACGCACTTAAAATTAATTTTAAACACGAATACATTTTACAAGCCTATAAGGACAGTTTAGTGGATGTAATGACTCAAATATGTATTCATATTCGTTTAAGAATTTCGAAATGAGGTTATGATTCATTGGCCTAAAATAAATGTCTTTTTCCTTGTTATGCTGTTAGTTACGAGTATTCAAAAATTTTGTGAGGTAATCTAAGTTACAATTAAGATATTTTTGCACATCCTTAAGTGAATACCTTTTATGGTTGTGGTTTGGATGTCGAAATATTCTTCACATATTTGGATATTCGCCTTAAAAAGTATTCATTATTTTGTAACACAGTGCATTTGCGCCTATAAAAACCTTCACTGTGTATGGAATTATACTTCAAAAAAATCTTGTGATTGAATACTTAGTAACATATTAGTCACTATTGAGAGGGGATACTTTAAAATGTATTCTTCACTGTTATTAGTGAATACTTCTAGCCGTATTAGTCACCATTGGGAGGTGATACTTTGAAAGGCATTTTTCACTGTTATTTGTGAATACTTCTAGAAGCATTAGTCACTATTGAGGGTGGATACTTTAAAATGCATTATTCACTGTTATTAGTGTTCACTAATAACAGTGAAGAATACCTTTTAAAGTGTCCACCCTCAATAATGACTAATACGCATTAGTCACTATTGAGGGTGGATACTTTAAAATGTATTCTTCACTGTTATTAGTATTCACTAATAACGGTGAAGAATGCCTTTTAAAGTATTCACCCTCAATAATGACTAATACGTCAAGAAATATTCAATCACAAGAGTGACGAATATTTCCTAACGTTTTAGTCACTATTGAGGTTGGATATTTAAATAGGTGAATTATTAGTGAATACTCTAAAATGTATTCTTCACTTTTGTGGATTCGTGATGTATTTTACACCATTCAGGTGATTTTTTCAAAAAGTTCTTCACTGATGTAGGCGAATATTTAAAGACGTATTAGTCACTATTATCTTCACTGTTATTAGTATTTTATAATAACAGTGAAGAATGCCTTTTAAAGTGTTCACCCTCAATCATGACTAATACACATTAGTCACTATTGAGGGTGGATACTTTAAAATGCATTCTTCATTGTTACTAGTACTCACTAATAATAGTGAAGAATGCCTTTTAAAGTATCCATCTTCAATAATGACTAATACGTCAAGAAATATTCAATCATAAGAGTGACGAATATTTCTTAACGTGTTAGTTACTATTGAGGATGGATATTTAAAAAGGCATTCTTCACTCTTATTAGTGAATACTCTAAAATGTATTCGTCACTTTTGTGGATTCGTGATGTATTTTACACCATTCAAGTGATTTTTTTAAAAAGTTCTTCACTTATGTAGGCGAATATTTAAAGACGTACTGGTCACTATTATCTTCATTGTTATTAGTATTCTCCAATAACAGTGAAGAATGCCATTTAAAGTATCCACCCTCAATAATGACTAATACGCATTAGTCATTATTGAGGGTGGATACTTTAAAATGCATTCCTCACTGTTATTAGTATTCACAAATAACAGTGAAGAATGCATTTTAAAGTGTCCACCCTCAATAAAGACTAATACACCAAGAAATATTCTATCACAAGAGTGACGAATATTTCTTAACGTTTTAGTCACTATTGAGGGTGGATATTTAAAAAGGCATTCTTCACTCTTATAAGTGAATACTCTAATACTCTAAAATGTATTTTTCACTTTTGTGGATACATGATGAATTTTACACCATTCAGGTGATTTTTTCAAAAAGGGGCGAATATTTAAAGACGTATTAGTCACTATTATCTTCACTGTTATTAGTATTTTCTAATAACAGTGAAGAATGCCTTTTAAAGTATCCACCCTCAATAATGATTAATACGTATTAGTCACTATTGAGGGTGGATACTTTAAAATGCATTCCTCACTGTTATTAGTATTCACAAATAACAGTGAAGAATGCATTTTAAAGTGTCCACCCTCAATAAAGACTAATACGTCAAGAATAATTCTACCACAAGAGTGACGAATATTTTTTAACGTGTTAGTCACTATTGAGGGTGGATATTTAAAAAGCATTCTTCACTCTAATTAGTGAATACACTAAATTGTATTCTTCACTTTTGTGGATTCGTGACGTATTTTACGCCAGTCACGTGATTTTTTCAAAAAGTTCTTCACTCGTGTAGGCAAATATTTAAAGTCGTATTAGTCACTATTATCTTCACTGTTATTAGTATTCTCTAATAACAGTGAAGAATGCATTTTAAAGTGTCCACCCTCAATATAGATTAATACGTCAAGAAATATTCAATCACAAGAGTGACGAATATTTCTTAACGTGTTAGTCACTATTGAGGGTGGATATTATAAAAGGCATTCTTCACTGTTATTAATGAATACTTTAAAATGTATTCTACACTTTTGTGGATTCGTGATGTATTTTACACCGTTACAGGTGATTCTTTCAAAAAGTTCTTCACTCATGTGGGCGAATATTTAAAGGCGTATTAGTCACTACTGTCGGGAAATAGTTTTTTATTCAGTATTCAGTTGAAAAATTTGGTTTGAGACTTGAGACCTAAAAAAATATTCTTCAATTTTGTAGGCCAATACTTAATGAAATATTCTTCAGTTTTATAGATGAATACTCCACGAAATATTCTTCACTTTTGTGGCCTAATAATTAATTTAATATTCAACAGTTTTGTGGATAAATAATTCATGAAATATTCTTCATTTTTGTGGTCCAATAAATAATTAAATATTCGTTAGTTTTGTGGATAAATAATTCTTGAAATATTCTTCATTTTTGTGGAACAATATTCAAAGAAATATTCTTCATTTGTGTGGTTGAATTCTCCATGAAATATTCTTCATTTTTGAGATCTAATAATTAATTAAATATCCATTAGTTTTGTTGATGAATAATTCATGAAATATTCTTCATTTTTATGGAGCAATATTCAAAGAAATATTCTTCACTTTTGTGGATGAATTCTCCATGAAATATTCCTCAGTTATATGGACAAATCCTTCATAAAATAAATGTCTTGAAATGACTTTACTAGATTTAGACATGAATATTTTATGACTAATGTTACACTATAATGTACATAGATAATAGTCTAATGACTTAAGTCAGACACAGTGAATATTAAATGACTTAAGTTAGTAAAGTTAATATTTTATACCTTGAGCCTCATACGGAATATACTTTATAAATATTTTTTTACTGTTATGTCAAATTAACTTAGAAAGTATTCTTCACTTTTGTGAGGAGGATTGATTAAGCGTTAAAATTATTATAACTATTACATAGTTAAAATATTTTCATCTTATGGGCGAATACAGCACGAAATATTCTTCACTTTTAGGAGTGAATTCCTTGTGAAGTATAGTATGCGCCAGAATAAAGAGTACTGAAGTTTATGCAACCAAACATACGCACTGCGCCGTATTCAGTTTAGTGCATTCTTGGTTGCCTAAACTTCAGTACTGTTTATTCTAGCGCATTCTGTATTTGCACGTCTTATTTTATTCTCACGACTAATATATATATTTTAAGGTTTTTCCTACTAATATTATCAAACTAGAGAAATTATTCTCTATTATGGGGTTATTATTCAGTTTTAAAAAGCGTTTGTTTTGTTTACATGGGGTCAATAAACTCATCTTCATAATATTTACCATATTTTGATATATACGAAATCGTGAATTTCATTTTTCACAATTGAATTAATTTATACACAAATATTTAGCACTAACACGTTTTATTCATCATTATATGTCACATCATAAAATTTTAAAAATAATAAATTTATTAATATCTATAAGGACAATATAAATATATGAATAATTTTTTTCGAATACATCAATGATTACAAAAATGATGTAAATTCAGTCATCAGTTTATTTTATATGTACATTTTCTAATGACTTCATCAAAGAGAATGTAAATTTAGAAGTAAATTTCAAAATAAGAGGGTTAAAAATAGAACAAATATTTCATAAATAAGAATGAATAATTTTAAAAATGTTGAATACAAATAATTCACTTGTAGGACTTTTAAAACTGAATACCAAATGACTAGAGTTAGACATAGTGAATATTTATGACTAAAGTTACACAATAGTCTAATGACTTAAGCCAGACAAAGTGAATATTAAAAGACTTAAGTTACGTAAATTTAATATTTGGTGACAATATTGTATGACTAGAGTTACACAATAGTCTAATGACTTAAGTCAGACAAAGTGAATATTAAAGGACATAAGTTACGTAGAGTTAATATTTGATGACTTGAGCCTCATAATACTAAAGTTAATACTAAATTATTTGAGTTAAATTATTTGAGTTATTAAATATTTTTAGTCAAAAATTAAATATTTGATGACTTAATGACTTAAGCCAGACAAAGTGACTATTAAATACTTAAGTTACGTAAATTTAATATTTGAGTTATTAAATATTTTTAGTCAAAAATTAAATATTTGGTGACTTAATGACTTAAACCAGACAAAGTGAATATTAAATGACTAAAGTTACGTAAATTTAATATTTGATGACAATATTGTATGACTAGAGTTACACAATTGTCTAATGACTTAAGTCAGACAAAGTGAATATTAAATGACTTCAGTTACGTAGAATTAATATTTGATGACTTGAGCGTCATAATACTAAAGTTAATACTAAATTATTTGAGATACAAAAGTGAATATTTAATATTTTGAGGTAAAAAATTAAATATCTGATGACTTAAGTTAGACAAAGTGAATCTTTGATGACTGGATATAGACAATGTGAATATTAAATGACTGGATTTATATAAAGTGAATATTTGATAACTTGATAAGACAGAGTGAATATTTGATGACTTGATTTAAATAAAGTGAATATTTGATGACTTGCTTTAAATAAATATTTGATGACCTAAGGTAGACAAAGTAGACAATTGATAATTACTGATTAGATATAGAAAGTGAATATTTACATATTCTTCTATACATATCATATCATATCATTATATCATATATCATCAGTCTATAAATATTCTATACATTGTCATAGTCATAATTAGTTGTATTAGAGTGGAATATAGGTATTAGCAATATTTATAGTCATTTGACTGAGTAAATTTAGTTATTGCAAGCTTATGTAGTGCATTCTTCACGTTTCATAGTCATAATCGAATAGTCATATCTCAGACTATTAAACTGCGAATTATATTTATAATAACGTGTAGTTAGTTGTATTCTACACTAAATTGTAACTGCAGTCAATGAATAACATATAGATTTTATTTGGTTGGTTAATTATTCATAAGATATAACTTTGCAGTCACTACTGACATTTTGTTTATATTTAGATTGCTAATTATTCACAAGTCATAACTCCGCAGTCCACAAATAACATTTAGCTTATATATAGATGTTTGATTATTCATAAGTCATAACTTTGTAGCCATGATTAGTTCTAGTAAACCGTATTTTTGAAATTGTAAGTATTGAAAGTCATGGAAGACTATCTTTGCCATACAAATTTATATACATGAAAAGCCATAATTAGACCATAGATGTAAGTCATAATTAGACTTTGAAGATTCTTCACATAGTATGTTTGTCAATTGTATTTTTCACTGCAGTGTGTATAATATTTTTGTATTCATAAATTAAACGTCATTCTCGATAATCCCGCTGATGCATTTTTACAAATATTCTTCACAGATGTTTAATTCATAAATTAAATGGTACGATAATCACCCTGTTGTATTCTTCACGATTATTCTTCACTGCTGCAGTGCATAAAATATTTTTAATGCATAATAAATGGCATGATAATCATCACGCTGATGTATTCTTCACGATTATTCTTCACTGCTGCAGTTTATAACAAATATTTAATTTATAATTTAAATGATACGATAATAATTCCGCTGATGTATTCTTCACGATTATTCTTCACTGCTGCAGTGCACAAAATATTTTTAATTCATATATTGAATGGCATAACAATCATCCCGCTGATGTATTCTTCACGATTATCCTTCGCTGCTGCAGTGTATAACAGATGTTTAATATATATGGTACGATAACCAATCCGCGAATGTTTTCATCACGAATATTCTTCACTGCCGCAGTGTATAACAGATGTTTAAATCATAAATTACATGCCATGATAATCATCCCGCTGATGTATTTCTCACGATTATTCTTCACTTAGGCAGTGTATAACAAATATTTTATTTATAATTTAAACGATACGATAATCATTCCGCTGATGTATTCTTCACGATTATTCTTCACTGCTGCATTGCATAAAATGTTTTTAACTCATAAATTAAACAGCATAATCCTCTGATTATTCACATTCTCAGAATTATTCACTGGCATAATTCTTAACCAAAACCATGGCGTTTAAAAGGAATGTATGAAAATATTCTTCACAATTAGTGTCAAATGTTAATTATTTAATATTTAATCGAATTTGCTTCTTCGTTATATTCTTTACTGTAAGTGTGTGTAAATATCCATATCTATATCTATGCATCAGATATAGTATCTTCAATTTGAAACTTGGATCGTTAAACCGGTTCTAAGTGTATTCTTCACTGTTGAAGTGAGTGAATGGTTTGATATTCATAGGTTAAATGTCATGGACAATCACCCCTGATGTATTCTTCACAAGTTTACTTTTCAATGCCATGGCAGTGTATTCTTCACAGTTTATATGAAGAGTGTATTCTTTACTGTTCCCGTTCACCCCTGATGTATTATTCACACGGTTAACTTTTCAATACCATGAGATTTATAATGAATATAGGAAAGTGTATTCTTCACAGTTTATATGAAAAGTGTATTGTTTACTGTTCCGGTATATTCCTTCAAAGATCAATCGGGTCTCTATAGCAATGTACCCGAATAGGAACGAATACACTCTTTATTTAAATTGTGAAGAATACACAAATAGTATCTCAGGTTTTTTATTACAATAAAGGGTCATCGCTTCGTAGGTATGTTCTTCACTGTCAAAATTTGTGACTAGAGAGAATATGGTATTGAAGATTATTCTTCACAAATGATGTTGCGTGTAATAATTTAGGTTATGTTGGTTTCGCTTTTTTGGTTCTTCACAAATTATGTTGGGTTATTCGCATTTTATGTTATTCGCAGTATAAATACCAGAAACATATACTCCTACCGGTATATTCCTTCTAAGATCAATCGGGTCTCTGTAGCAATGTACCCCAATAGCAACGAATACACTCTTTATTTAAATTGTGAAGAATACACAAATAGTATCTCAGGTATTTTATTACAATAAAGGGTCATCGCTTTGTAGGTATGTTCTTCACTGTCATAATTTGTGACTAGAGAGAATATGGTATTCAAGATTATTCCTCACAAATGATGTTGCGTGTAATAATTTATGTTATGTTGGGTTATTCGCTTTTTTGGTTCTTCACAAATTATGCTGAGTTATTCGCTTTTTTAATTCTTCACAGTATAAATACCCGAAACGTTTCATAAATATTCTTCACTGCCGCAATTTGTTTTGTAAAAACATGACTTTTAATACGGATATATTCTTCATATTATGGTAGAGTTAATCGATACTTAGATTTCTATTCACAATTTACGTTTATAATGTATTCACTTCATAAGTTATTCTTCACTCTTAAATTTTGTTATTCAATACCATGACGTTACAATTTCATATGAAAAACGTTTTTCTTCACAATAATCTGTTTTAGTTAATCGATGTCAAGTAATTTATTTCACTACATATGGCTCAAATATATTTACTTTGCAGGTATTCTTCACTCTCAAAATTTGATATTAAAGATCATGACGTTCAAACGGAATATTTGAAAATTTAGTCTTCACAATAATATGTTGAAGATAATAGATTCACAATTTATGTCATAATTTGATAATCTTCACAATAATATGTTGATGATAATACATTCACAAATTATGTCAAAATTTGATCATCTTCACAATAGTATGTTGAAGATAATAGATTCACAATTTGTGTCAAAATTAAATAATCTTCACAATAATATGTTGAAGATAATAGTTTCGCAAATTATGTCAAAATTTGATAATCTTCACCATAATATATTGAAGATAATAGATACACAATTTATGCCAAAATTTGATAATCTTCACAATAATATGTTGAAGATTATAGATTCACGCTTTATGCCAAAATTTGATAATCTTCACAATAATATGTTGAAGATTATAGATTCACAATGAATGTCAAAATTTCATAATCTTCACAATAATATGTTGAAGATAATAGATTCACACTTTATTTCAAAATTTGATAATCTTGACAATAATTTGTTGAAGATAATACATTCACAATTTATGCCAAAATGTATTCTTCACAATCATGTGTTGTAGTTAAATTCTACTTTGTTGTATTTTTTAAATTTTTATGTCATCAAATATATTCTTTAGTTTAATTCTTAAGTAGGTTCTTCACTGTTAGTCCTTAAGTTGGTATATGACTGTTTATTCCGTAGTTATTTCTTCACTGCTAGTTCCTTACTTTAGGTAGGATGTTAGATCCTAAGCCTTTTCTTCGGTGTTCAGCTATTTCTTCTGTGTTAGTTTATAAGTTGGGGTAATACTATTAGGTCATAAGTTAGTTCTTCATATCAGTTGTGCAACGTTATTTCTTAAGTTGGTTCCATCTTAGATTCTAATTTAGTTCTTCACTGTTAGTTGCAGATTGTTTTACTCATAAATTAATTTTAATATTCACCTGATTTTTTTACAAGTCATTATTTCAATTCAATATATTCATATATTTATAATACAATGTCGTGTATTCTTCACTATCATAATTTATTCATCACAACGCTGGCGTATAACACATTTTTGAATTTCAAATGTGAAATGTGAATGTCCAAATGTATTCTCACAATCTCATGTTGATGATTCTTCTCACGTACATTCACTTCGTAGGTTTTTTTTCACTGTCATAATTTGTTATTAAAAACTTGTATTCTTCATAATTCAATTTCACATTCGCTCTCTTCATGTACTCTTCACTTTCGCATTTATATTCTAAACACATTTTAGGATGTTTATTTGCACAATTAAATATTCCAGTTACACCCTTGATACATTCTTCACTCTAATAACTTGTAAATCAAGATAATTTTTGTCAACATTCATTATTTTTGACGTCAAATTTTCACAATTTATTCTTCACAGATATTTGCCACATTCTTCACTCTCATAATTTATTAATCAAGATAATTTATTTTCACCATTTATTATTTCTTGCATCAATTTTTCATAATTTATTTTTCACAGATATTCGATTCACAGCTATATTCTTCATTTGTTATTCAAGCCTAATGTTGATAAATATGTCTAAATTCGTTCTGCATGATTTAAATCTCTTTTTTTCACATATGATGGATCAGAGACATTTATTTTATATTTATATTTTTCACCGTCAAAATGCCAAATTAATGATAAAATTTTAGGTTTATCTTCACTTCTCCTGATTTTTCGCTCAATATTTCAGGTTTATTCTTCATATTTAATAAATAATTTTAATATTTTAGATCTAATTTTCAGTTTTCACAAATTGTATGTTACGATCAATCTTAGGTTTGTGCTTCACTTTGCATGATTATGCAGTAAATACTCAGTCGATTAGGTCTATGCTTCACTTGTCATGATTATGCATTCAACATTTTAGGTCTATTCTTCACTAGTCATGATTATGTAGTCAACATTTCAGGTCTATTCTTCACTTTTCATGATTATGCTGTAAAAATTTTAGGTCTATTCTTCACTCTTCACAAATTATATATTACCAATAATTTCAGGTTTATCTTCACATTTCTTGATTATTCGCTTAATATTTTAGGTCTATTCTTCATTTTTTATGATTTTGCAAAGTTGTTTTAGTCTCTAATTTTCACTCTTCAGAAATTAAATGTTACAATCAATCTTAGGTTTGCGCTACACTTTTCATGATTATGCAGTCAATATTTTACGTCTATTCTTCACTTGTCATGATTTTGAAATCAACTTTATTGGTCTATTCTTCACTATTTACAAATTATATGTTACCACCAATATTAGGTTTATCTTCACTTTTCTTGATTATTCGCTCAATATTTTAGGTCTATTCTTCACTTTTCATGATTTTGCAACGTTATTTTAGGTCTAATTTTCACTCTTCAGAAATTACATGTTACAATCAACCATAGGTTTGTGCTACACTTTTCATGATTATGCAGTCAATATTTTAGGTCTATTCTTCACTTGCCATGATTTTGAAATCAACTTTATTGGTCTATTCTTCACTGTTTACAAATTATATGTTACCATCAATCTTAGGTTTATCTTCACTTTTCATGATTATGCCCTCAATACTTTAGGTCTAATCTTCATTTTTCATGATTTTGCAAAGTTATTTTAGGTCTAATTTTCACTCTTCAGAAATTACATGTTACAATCAACCATAGGTTTGTGCTACACTTTTCATGAGTATTCAGTCAATATTTTTCGTCTATTCTTCACTTGTCAAGATTTTGAAGTCAACTTTATCGGTCTATTCTTCACTATTTACAAATTATATATTTCCATCAATCTTAGGTTTATCTTCACTTTTCATGATTTTGCAATTAATATTTTAGGTCTATTCTTCACTTTTCATTATTTTGTAATCAACATTTTAGGTATATTCTTCACTCTTTACAAATTATATGTTACTATTAATTTTATCTTTACTTTTCATGATTATGATGTCATTGTTTTACGTCTATTCTTCACTTTCAGATGGCTACAATATTGTGGAAGGTGAAAATAAAAGGATCAATAGTTACTTAATTTGTGAAGAATATAATGAACTGGGTTAAGGCCAAATTATACGATTTTCCAAGAGTTTTCTTCATAATTTTTGTTATTTTACTTATTCTTTCATATTTTTTATTCATTTCACCATTTTAGGTCTATTCTTCACTCTTCACAAATTATATGTTACCAACAATTTTAGGTTTATCTTCACTTTTCATGATTATGCCCTCAATATGTTAGGTCTACTCTTCTTTTTTCATGATTTTGCAATGATATTTTAGGTATAATTTTCACTCTTCAGAAATTATATGTTACCATCAATCTTAGGTTTGTGCTTCACTTTCCATGATTATGCAGTCAATATTTTACGTCTATTCTTCACTTTTCATGATTTTGAAGTAAACTTTATCGGTCTATTCTTCACTCTTTACAAATTATATGTTACCTACATTTTAGGTTTATCTTCACTTTTCTTGATTGTTCTCTCAATATGTTACGTCTACTCTTCATTTTTCATGATTTTGCAATGATATTTTAGGTGTAATTTTCACTCTTCAGAAATTATATGTTACCATCAATCTTAGGTTTGTGCTTCACTTTTCATGATTATGCAGTAAATATTTTAGGTCCATTCTTCACTTTTCATGATTTTGAAGTTAACTTTATCGGTCTATTCTTCACTCTTTCGAAATTATATGTTACAATCAATTTTAGGTTTATCTTCACTTTTCATGATTATGCCATCAATATTTCAGGTCTATTCTTCATCTTATATGATTTTGCAGTTTTAACATATATTCTTCATATCCAAAGTTAGTTTTTTTAACTAGTTGCTTCTTAAATATTCCGTAATTCAAAATTGTAAATAAATGCTTTTTTACATTGTTGAATTAGATTTTATGTAGCAGAAAAATTTATTCTTCATAAATGAATACACATTTCTGGTAGTAAATATCTCCATCAAAACTTCTAGAATAAAATCCATTCCCTTCCAACTTCTCATGTAGCCACAATATTCAAGAACTTTTTAGAGTCGGTTATTTCTGATAACCGAATATAGTTTATTCTGGCTACATGAGAAATATTTAGGTCCTTCCACAGTTTACTGCAGATTCTGATGATTTTTTAATTCTCATCATTATTTCTGATGATTTGCAGTAGCCTAAGTATTGTAGGCCGTAATTTAGTTATATTTCGATATAATTAATAACTTCATTTCTGTTAATAACAATTAATTTGTACATACATCCAAAACTGCAGCAAAATCTATCGACTTAAGACGTATTCACATAAGAAGAATTTGCTACAGGAAATTTATTTATTCTTAAAGATATGAAGCATTTATCGACAAATTTTCAATTTGGTGATGCGTGAAGAAGCTGCAAATTTGTGAAGATGTTAATTCATCACGACATTAATTTATGAAGATATACATTTGTGAAGATGTTAAGTTGTGAAGATATTAACTTGTGAATATGTTAATTTGTAAAGATGTTAATTTGTGAATATATTAACTGGTGAAGATGTTAATTTGTAAAGATGTTAATTTGTAAAGATATTAATTTGTAAAGATATTAACTTGTGAAGATGTTAATTTGTCAAGATGTTATTTTTTGATGATAATAACTTGTGAAGATGTTAAGTTGTTAAGACATTACCTGAAAATATAGAATCATGAAGATGTTAATTCACGAGGATGTTACTTTGTGATTGTGACGATATACTTTTGTGAAGATATTAACTTGTGAAGATGTTAATTTGTAAAGATGTCAACTTATGAAGATATTAACTTGTGAAGATGTTAATTTGTAAAGATGTCAATTTGTGAAGATATTATTAACTTGCGATGATGTTAATTTGTAAAGATGCCAATTTGTGAAGATAATAACTTGTGAAGATGTTAATTTGTGAAGATGTTACCTAAATATACGATTATAAAGATGTTAATTCGTGATGATGTTACTTTGTGACGATATATATTTGTTAACTTGTACATATGTTGATTTGTTAAGACGTTAACTTGTGAAGATGTTAATTTATGAAGATCCTAATTTGTGAAGGTACAAGTTTGTGAAGATGTTATTTTGTGAAGAAGATTAAATGAGTGAATAAGTTTTAATGCGCGAAGAAGATGAAATGTGAGAAGAAAATGATCATCATTTATCTACATATCACGTTATTAAAAATTATTTCAGCTCGATAACTCCCTCCAAAACTGGCCCAAAATAGGGGGGGGGGAGAGATTTATTCCACCGAAATTTTGCTATACCTTAGGTTTCTAAAATCTACACCTAACTGCACCTCTCTCCCTGAGTTGTTCGCTTCTCAAACAGAAACCTGCACCATAAGTTCATAGCATTTCGAGGTCTTTTCCATTAGGAACTCCAGTTTTATCCTTAAGTCTAAGTTAATATTAAAAATTATATATTTGAAATACTTCACAAGCCCATAAAATGAGAATTGATTCGTATTTCAAAATAATACTATTCTAATCTACTAATAAAAATCAGTACCTAATTGAAAATTGATTAATAATTGATAAAGAGAACTAAAGTATAGGCAACCAAACACACATATTGCGCGTCATTCTGTACGGTGCGTATGCTTGGTTGCCTAAACTGCAGTACTGTTTATTCTGGCGCATACTGAAATATAAAGTTCCATTCGGAATGTAATTTAGAGCAAATTAATTCGAATTAATATTGCTTCAAATACGATTTTATTATTCTAAAATATCTGTATTTCATTTATAAGTACAAAAAATAATAATGCAAAACAGAAGTAAAATATTAACGGTGAGAATATATTATCAAAAGACAACTGAATCAAATCCATTTTAAATATAAAATACTTATAAAAACTTTTTTTAAAATTTCGTAAAGAATTTGCGAATCAAGATACAACAAAAATAATTTAATTAATGCGTTTTAGTAAAATTAATATCAAATCTGCAACCAAATTCGCAATCAGCTAACCAAAATGAGATTAACTTTTACGTAGTCAACGAAATTTTGAATGAACTAAATCAACATGAGATATGGATTAGTTAACAAAATTTAGATTGAATTTGAAAATGCTATTTTTTTACTTCTATCGTTTTTGCTGTAGCTACAAAAACACCAATATACAGAAACATCGAACAACGATAACTTCTATAGCCATAAAATATCCGTACATAGAGACAACTACAATTCTAAGATAGTAATTAGAATTGGTATCAAAAGGCAACCAAATTTAGACCAAATTTGGAACTAATAAAATTAGAACAGACTTTTAGTACCTAACTAAATTTGCCTCATTTCTTAGCGAGCATAACAAAATAGTCAAATTCAGTCAAATATAGTACTGGACTTTTATTAGTTGACCAAAGTGGGTCACATTTGGGATTGCTGGTTTTTAATGTTTAAAATTATTTGCTATATGCAGACATGAACATAAAACACATGTACTTAAAAACGACGACAATGTTACCAAAACATTCATGAATTAGATCAAATTTAGATTAGTTAATCAAATTTTAATCAAATTTGGATTCTCTAATCAAATTTTGATCAAATTTGGATTAGTTGAATTAAATTTTGATCAACTTTGGATTAGTTAATCAAATTTCAAACAAATTTGTACTAGTTAAATCAAATTTTGATCAAATTTGGATTGGTTAATTAAATTTTGATCAAATTTGGATTAGTTAATCAAATTTTGATCAAATATGGATTAGTTAATCCAATTTACATTAAATTTGCATAAGGTAGTCAAGTTTAAGTAAAATTTGGATTAGGTAATCAAATTTGGACCAAATCTGGATTATGGAACCAAATTTGTTCTAAATTAGTTAATCCATTTTACATTAAATTTGCATTAAGTTATCAAATTTAGATTCGAATTTGTATTATGTTTAAAATCTACTGGTAGTTGTAAATTTTGCAACATCAACATATTGAAACAACTATATTGCTAAGTCAGAGTTGGTATGAAAATCCAACCAAATTTAGATCAAATTTTGATTAGTTAATCAAATCCGGATCAAATTTGGATTAGTTAACCAACTTTGGATCAAACACGTATTACTAATCTAATGGTATTGGTTAGTTTTGTGATCCTCAAATATAGCCATTAAAACATCAAAACAACGATATGTAAGTATTAAGCATTGGAGATATTAAAAGACAACCATTTTGGGTCAAATTTGGTTTCGCCATAATTAAGTCTACTGATATATCTCACACGTAATTTATAGCCGTAAAAACATCAAAACATTGAACTATATTGTAAATATACGCATTGGTATTTAAAGACAACCAAAGTCCAAATCACGTTTGGATTCGCTATATTTTATGTCTAATGATATTTGTTACACGCAATTATAGCCATAAAAACACCAAGTAATATAAATAACTATGATATTAAGGTATTTGTGTTCGCATCAAATGTTTAGATCAAATTTTGAATAGCTAACTAAATTTATTTCAAATTCAGAATAGTTAAGCTAATTCGGATCAAATTTGGAATAGCCAACCAAATTTACTTGAAATTTGGAATAGCCAACCAAAATTACTCGAAATTTGGAAAAGCCAACCAAATTTACTTGAAATTTGGAATTGCTAAGCCAATTTTGATCAAATTTGCAATATCTAACCAAATTTGGAATAGATTTAGATCTCATATGAATTAGCTATTATCTAAACTCTAAACATATGCAAATATGGTCATATAGACACCAATACATGGTAACTATTATAATATTAATTTAATAGATATTAGACTATTTATTTTATTACGTACAGACCTAGATTATCAATATGTAACCAAATTTAGATCAAATTTGGATCATCTATTCAAATTTGCATCAAATTTGATTTTAAATATCCAAATATATTTGTTCGGTACAAATACATATACACCAATACATAGAAACAGTTATAATATTAAATGCTCCAATAAGCGCCCATCTTAAAGGTTAAACAAATTTAGATCAAATTTAGATCAAATTCGTATTAACACTTCTTTTAAATGTCTAAATATATATGATATACCTTAAAACATCGATACATAGAAAAAACTACAATGTTAAATTTAGGTATAAGCGTTGATCGTAAGAGTTAACCAAATTTAGACCAAATTTTGATTATTTATTAAAATTTAGAGCAAACTTCAATTAACTAATCAAATTTGGACAAACTTTTAAGCAACGATTCTGTTAACGTCTAAATATATTTGTTTTGCGCAAATATATACCTACACCAATGTTTATAATTAACTCTAATGGTATCAAAAGAAAACCAAACCTTCGTATTGTTCGGTGTGTTTCTCGTGTGCAAGATCCTGCAAGTTGCAGGGATAAAATTTGAATTTACAATTTATGTAAATTTTCAAATATATATGTTACAGCTACATAAATACCAATCCAAAAAACAGCTAGAATTTGGAATTTAGCAGAATTACAAATTAACCAAATTTAAAACAAATTTCGATTATCTAATCAAATTTAGATCAAATTTGAATTAACTGTTTTTGTTAAAAACCAAAATATATGTGCTACACATAAATATAACGATCAAACTTGACTTTCAAATTTATGTAAATTTTCAAACATATCTGTTATAGCTACATAAACACCAATCCAAAATCCAACAATAATTGTGAATTTAGCAGAATTACAAGTTAACCAAATATAAAACATATTTCGATTATCTAATCAAATTTAGATCAAATTTGGATAACTGTTTTTGTTAAAAACCAAAATATATTTGCTACACATAAAAATAAAGACCAAATTTGAATTTAAAATTTATGTAAATTTTCAAATATATGTGTTACATGCTACATAAATACCAATCCAAAAAACAACTAGAATTTTGAATTTAGCAGAATTACAAGTTAACCAAATTTTGAACAAATTTCGATTATCTAATCAAATTTATATCAAATTTGAATCAACTGTTTTTGTAGCAGCATAGCTTCAAAGCAGCAATACGTAGAAACAAATGTAATGTTAAATTTAGGTATAAGCGTTGGTATCAAAAGATAGCCAAATTAGATCAAATATGAAATTAGATTTTTTTGCCAAATATATTTGTTATTCACAAATACGACTATACAAACACCAATATATAGAGACAACTATAATTTTAAATTTAGGTATAAGCGTTGGTATCAAAAGTTAACCAAATTTAGATCAAATATAGACCAAATTTGAATCAAAATTTTTTTGAAAAGTCTAAATATATATTTGTTATAGTTTCATCCATAGATTAATATATTTGTAATACACAAATATAGCTAATAAACACCAATACATAGAAACAACTATAATGCTAAATTTAAATATGGGGTTGATATAAGAAGTTAACGAAATTCAGACCAAAGGTTCTCATCAAATCTGCATCAAATTTGAATCAACAAATATTCTAAATGTCTAAATATATTTTTTATACACAAATCTAGCTGATAAAACACCAATAACTATATTTTGTAAGTTAGGTATAAGCGTTGGTACAATGTAACCAAATTTAGATCAAACTTCGAATATCTGATCAAATTTTGATTATGTATTCAAATATTAACTACGCAATCAAATTTTGATCAAATTTGGTCGAATTTGGACTAATTTTGAGTTACAAGTTATCTTTCAAACGTTTGTTGGACACAACTAGAAGTATAGAAACACCAAACATAGAAACAACAATGATGTTAAATTTTAATATCTAAGCGTTGGTATCACTGGGTAGTCAAATTTAGATTCTAGAGACATTTATTGTACCTAGATATAGCCACAAATAACAATGACATAGAGACAGCTATAACGTTAACTTAACGCATTGGAAGATTGAAATTTGTCTTTTAAGCACTGAACTGAGATCAAACTAAAATCAACATCTCGCCAAATTAAGGCAAATAAGTTAAACTTGGCTTATAAGCAGTAAATTTAGAAGATTTGAAGCACCATCCTATTGAAATTTAAGTGTGTGAGCAGAAATTAGATTTTTAGATCTAAATGAAAGTACGTACTAATTGATCTGAATTAACGAAACTAAGATAACATTTCCAGAGGCAAAAAATCAAACCAAGATAAAATTTGGCCAAACCAAATCACCAAACTAAAAATTAGAAAAAAATCCCGAATGAACGAGACTTTTGATAAAAAAAGTCTAACTAATTTTGATTAGGCTACATTTACTTTTGAAACTGCAAAATGTAGTTTGAATCACTAGAGCTAAAATCAAATTTGAACTTGGAGTCACTAAACAAGATCAAATTTGGTTTTAACGAAGTAAACTCAGATCAAATTTTGTTTCAACCAAGTAAATCAAGATAAAATTTGGTTTTAACCAAGTAAATTAAGATCAAATTTGGTTTTAACCAAGTAAATCAAGATCAAATTTTGTTTTAACCAAGTAAATCAAGATCAAATTTGGTTTTAACTAAGTAAATCATCAAATTTGGTTTTAACGTAAATCAAGATCAAGCTTGGTTTTAAATAAGTAAGTCAAGATCAAAATTGGTTTAACGAAGTAAATCAAGATCACATTTGGTTTTAACCAAGCAAATCATGATAAAGTTTGCTTTTAACCAAGTAAATCAAGATCAAATTTGGTTTTAACCAAGTAAATCAAGAACGAATTTGGTTTTAACCAAGTAAATCAAGATCAAAATTTGTTTTAACCAAGTAAATCAAGATCAAATGTGGTTTTAACAAAGTCAATTAAAATCAAATTTGGTTTTAACCATGTTAATCAAGATCAAATTTGGTTTTAACAAAGTAAATTAAGATCAAATGTGGTTTTAACCAAGTAAATCAGGATCAAATTTGGTTTTAACCAAGTAAATCATCAAATTTGGTTTTAACCAAGTAAATCATCAAATTTGGTTTTAACCAAGTAAATCAAGATCAAATTTGGTTTGAACCAAGTAAATCAAGATCAAATGTGGCTGCACGTACCAAAATAAGAAAAACATTGTTTGGGCAAAAAAATGTTGAATCTATCAACCAAACTAGGTTAAATTTGGGTTTACAATTATAACTAAAGGAGCGTTCTGGCGAATCAAGTTTAATTGATTATTTAATTGATCTAATTGATTTTTAAATGATCGAATGTAGTAGCTCAACAAAAGATGACTGAAAATAGAGTTGATCAACTTTAAACTATAGTTTTCATTCAACTTTTGTTTATCAACTTCAACCGATCAATTAATCATGCGGACGCGCCTTAAGGTAAAAATTTGATTCAAGTACTGCTGTAAGAATTTGCTAACACTCAAATTACGTACTGTTTCTGGTACTCAAATTTGGTTTTAATTAAGCTTAAAGACAAATTGGTTATGATACATCAAAGATAAAATTTAGCATTAATCAGCAAACTAAGAAAAATAATGATACTTTGAGATTTAACTGTGTTGGTATCAACCAAACTTTTTGTTTGAATCACCGGAGCCAAAATCAAATTTGTTCTTCGGTTGACGTGTCAAGATCAAACTTGGTTTTACGACCCAAACTAAAAATTGGGTTGATTGCACCAAACTAAGTTAAAATTTTGTGTCAATATATGGTAATTTTGGTTATGTGCCTACTCATAACCGAAATAAAGAGATACAAATTTGGTTTTAAGCACAGATGAGAATTTGGTTGTAAGTGCACAAATAAGATTATATTACAATTCTGGGAAACAAATTTGAATAAACCAAAGAAATGTTTTTGTGGAAAATTGAACCAAGTTCAAGTTGAGTTTACATCAGAAAGCTAAGATAAAAATTGCTAGATTTAATTTTGTTTGCAGCTATCAAACTTGTATAAATATCGTTTGAATCGCCAGAACCAAAATCAAATTTGATCTGGAATCGAACAAAAAAGATCAAATTTGGTTTTTATCAAACAAACTAAGATACATCAAAATTAGTTATCTGATAAGCTAAGATCAAATTAGGTTGTGATAAATCAAATAAAGATAATATTTAGCTTTAAGCACTTAACTCAAACTAAGATATATCAAAATGAGTTATCATCTGATAAGCTAAGATGAAATTAGGTTGTGATAAATCAAATTAAGATGAAATTTTGTTATAAGCATTTAACTAAGATATAAATTTGGTTGTAAGTACACAGCTAAGATTAAAATGTGCAGGCAGCAATCAAACATGTAAAAATATCGTTTGAATCACCAGAGGCAAAATCAGATTTGATTTTGGCAATTAACACATATCGAATCTAACTTTGACTGCACAAACTATGATCAATTGTGGTTTGTACCACAACTATAAGCTAAAACCTGCAATCAAGCTATGTACATCTTCCATTGCCACGGCCAGAACCATATTTGAGCACTGAAAGAAGCATAAAGGTGAAATTTGGTTCCGGCCAGCCAGACCAAGATCAAAAGTGGTTGGAGAGCCCCTCTAATCGAAATTTGCATTCAAGCATACATTCTTGGGCAAATTTCGCTTCGATGCAACCGCTCTACCGTTAAATTGGTATCGGGCAATGGAATTCAAGCCTTAGGTGTGTTCATTGCAACCAAGTTTACTGAATTTGTGCAACCATGGTTGCAAAAATAGTAATGAAAATATCCGAGGTGTACTTAAAAAGTTCGTAAATTTGTGCCAGATTTACATAAGTGCTTAAACCATATTTGTTTAAAAAGTAAGCAAAACGTACTGAAACCAGAAACATGTGTAACTGAGACGTAAGTAGATATACTATGGGGATTCTAGATCGCCCCCGCAAATTCCGCCGATTAACGCAAATCAAACCGCGAATTAAATTAATCGAAATCTTCGCGGGGGGCGATCCAGAACCCCCATAGTATATCTACTGACGTAATTAAATTAAGTAAGGACAATTCAAACATTGTAAATATACTTAAGAAGTACTTAAATGCAACCAAATTTACCAGAAATGAAATTAATTGGTAATTAAATTACTGAAAGTGTGCTTAATTTGCAACCACATATACTTAAATGATGATGACAAAAACTTGAAAAAAAAATTAATGCAACTATATATGCTTAAGTACAGTATGCGCCAGAATAAAGAGAACTGAAGTTCTGTACCAGGCAACCAACCATACTCATTGCGTGCTATACAGTGCGATTCGTATGCTTGGTTGCCTAAACTTCAGTACTATTTATTTTGATGCATACTGTATTAATCAAAATATAGTAAAACCACATTTTGGTATACCAAATAACCTAATTTACTCAAACTGTACTTAACTGGTAATTAAACGGCTTAAATTGGGCTTAAAATGCAACCAAATATACGTTCATAACTTCATATAGGCAACCAAACTTGCTTAAACAAAAGATATATGCGCCAAATAGCAATAAATTGTAACTCAATTTACACAAGAAACAATTAGTATGCAACCAAATTTGTGACTGGGTAAATAACGTACGTTTTGAGTTTAAAAAAATTGCAATAATTCGTGCTCAAAACTCAAAAAACTCAAAACGTGCGTCATAATAATGGAGTTTAAACAAGTATCCGCCAAATCTATTTCCAACCAAATTTATTCCGAAGTATTTTGCAATGCAAGAAATGCAAATTTTACCGAATTATACTTAAGTCGAATTATACTGAATACACAATAAAGTAATAGCAAATATTGAACCTATTATGCTCAATTTTAAGGAATGTGGGACAAAAGTTGCTAAATTTCACTGAATATGCAACCAAAATTACAAAATATTTACTTAAAATGCAAACAAAGTTACTTAAATATTTACTTAAAATGCAACTAAGGTTACTAAATATTTGCAAAAAAAATGCAAACTTTACGTTGCCTTAGGCTGAACGTAAAAGTCAACTAATCTAGCTTGAGCTATAATGAGGCTATAATTTGTAGTCGAATTATACTTAATACACAATAAAGTAAATGCAAATATATAACCTAATATGTTCAATTTTAAGGAATGTGCGACAAAAATTGCTAAATTTTAATGAATATCCAACCAAATTTGCTAAGTATTTACTTCAAATGCAAACTAAGTTACTTAAATATTTACTTAAAATGCAACCAAGGTTACTAAATATTTACTAACTATGCAACCAAAGTTACTAAATATTTACTAACTATGCAACCAAAGTTACTAAATATGTAATTCATGTGCAACCAAAGTTACTAAATATGTAATTCATGTGCAACCAAAGTTACTTAAATATTTACTTAAAATGCAACCAAAGTTACTTAAATATTTACTTAAAATGCAACCAAAGTTAATAAAAATTTGCAAAAGAAATGCAAACTTTAACTAATCTAGCTTGGGCTATAACGAGGCTATAATTGTAGTCGAATTATACTTAATACACAATAAAGTAAATGCGAATATAGAACCTAATATGTTCAATTTTAAGGAAGGTGCGACAAAAATGGCTAAATTTTAATGATTTAGCAACCAAAATTACTAAATATTTACTTCGAATGCAAATCAAGTTACTTAAATATTTACTTAAAATGCAACCAAGGTTACTTAATATTTACTAAATATGCAACCAAAGTTACTAAATATTTAGTTTTTATGCAACCAAAGTTACTAAATATTTACTTCATGTGCAACTAAAGTTATTAAATATTTAATTCATGTGCAACCAAAGTTAGTAAATATTTACTTCATATGCAACCAAAGTTACTAAATGTTTACTTCCTGTGAAATTGAAGTAAACATTTAGTAACTTTGCTTGCATTTTAAGTAAATATTTACTAACAAGGCAACCAAAGTTAGTAAATATTTACCCAAGGTTCAAAAATACAGTATACACCAGAATAAACAGTACGAATGAAACCAGAAACATGTGTAACTGAATTGTAATTAGCTTAAGTAAGGACAATTAAAATATTGTAAATATACTTAAGAAGTACTTAAATGCAACCAAATTTACTAGAGAAGAAATTAATTGGTAATGAAATTACTGAAAGTGTGCTTCATTTGCAAGCACATATACTTAAATGATATAAACAAATGACATAAACCTAAAAAAGATGTAATGCAACCATATATGCTTAAGTACATTATGCGCCAGACTAAACAGAACTAAAGTTTAGGCAAACAACCATACTCATTTATTAGTATTTTATTATTGGTATTTAGTGCGGTTTATTTTGATACATACTGTAATTATTAAAATATAGTATTAATTAAAATAAAGTAAAACCTGTACTAAATACAGCACAGTGCGTGTAGTTGGTTGCCTAAATATTATTTCTGGATCATACTGTACTTTAGCATATATGGTTGCCTTAAAATATTTTGTATTAAGTTTATGTCATTATATAGAACCAAATTTAAGAATTTTGGACTTAACGTGCTTAAATTAATTGGACTCCATTTTACATAATTTGCAACCAAATATACTTATATGTGCATAAGGTCAGACTAAACTTATATAATTTTATATGACATGAAAAAAATATATAATTTTTAGCAACCAACGTACAAAATCCATTCATATTTTGTACATTTGGTTGCCGCAAGTAAAACAATCAGATTATGCATCAAGGCCCGTATCTATAGTCGTACTTGAACTTGAGTACAACTCAAGTCGTATATTTGTATATTAGGTTGAGTTTGGTGGATAAACGCATATAGAAAATACGCAACCAAATATACGACTTGAGTCGTACTCATGCTCAAGTTCGGCTATAGATACGGGCCTAAGGCCTAAGGCCCGTATCTATAGTCCGTACTTGAACTTGAGTAAAACTCAAGTCGTATATTTGGTTGCGTTTAGTGCATAAACGCATATAGAAAATACGCAACCAAATATACGACTTGAGTCGTACTCATGCTCAAGTTCGGACTTTAGATACGGGCCTAAGGAATTTAAAGTGACTCAAGATTCACGAAATTATATACTTTGTAGAAACCAAACTTACAAATTACGCTTGAATTACAAACTTAACACAACTTATAACATACTTCACTGTGCATAAGGTGAGACGAAACTTATATAATTTTATATGATACAAAAAAAACCGGTTTCGGTTATATTACATAGCCATCTTCAGGCAAAACTACAAAAGATGTTACATTAAAAAAATATTGTCTTAAAGTTAAATATATAAATGAACACATATAAAATATAAATGCGGAAAGCGAAATTAAGACAATATTCTTTTAATGTAACATCTTTTGTAGTTTTGCCTGAAGATGGTTGTATAATATGACCGAAACCTGTCGCAAATGAAAATAAATAAAACATTAAGGAAGTTCAAGAGAACAATATTTTCCCATATCGTAATAAAAACCCTTAATATGATACAAACAACAGAAGTTATGCAGCAGAATAAACAGTACCGAAGTTTATGCAACCAAGCATACGCACCGTACTGAAGCGGTGCAGTACGTGTGGTTGGTTGCCTAAACTTCAGTACTGTTTATTCTGCGGTATATTTAATATGCAACCAAACTGTTACATGAGCCCAGAATATGCAACCAAATTTGCAGATACTTTAACTTAAAGATTGTAGAGGTGACATTGTTCGAGATGAAAATCAAATATATTTTACAAAGTTGACACCACTTTTTTGGGCGCTCTGTACCAAACTTTCATAATTTTCAATCCATATGCAACCAAACTTGCTTACTTTAGTTAAAGTGCAAACGAAGTTTCTAGATTTAATGTAATTTGCAACGTAAGCTATTCAATTTACAATTAGTATAAAACCGACTTTATAGATAACCAAATCTTATTAATGTTTCTTGATATGCAAAACATGTTTCGTTGGAGGAAGCGAAACATGTGTATTATTGATTTCGTATGCAACCAAGCTGGTGTAATGATTACTGAATATGCAACCAAGCGTACAGATAAAGTGAGTCAGAAACAGCGTATGCAGCAGAATAAACATTACCGTAGTTTAGGCAACCAAGCATACGCACCGTACTGAAGCCGTGCGTATGCTTGGTTGCCTAAACTTCAGTACTGTTTGTTCTGGGGCATACGATATTTCTGGCTCACTTTATCTGTACGCTTGGTTGCATATTGTTTCGTTGGAGGAAGCGAAACATGTGTACTATTGATTTCGTATGCAACCAAGCTAGTGCCATGATTACTGAATATGCAACCAAGCGTACAGATAAAGTGAGCCAGAAATATCGTATGCAGCAGAATAAACATTACCGTAGTTTAGGCAACCAAGCATATGCACCGTACTGAAGCGGTGTGTATGCTTGGTTGCCTAAACTTCAGTACTGTTTATTCTGGGGCATATTTTATATGTAACCAAACTGTTTCATAAGCCCATAATATGCAACATAAATTGAGTCAGAAATACCGTATGCAGCAGAATAAACATTACCGTAGTTTAGGCAACCAAGCATACGCACCGTACTGAAGCGGTGCGTATGCTTGGTTGCCTAAACTTCAGTACTGTTTATTCTGGGGCATATTGTATATGCAACCAAATGTTCGTAAGCCCTTAATATGCAACCAGATACATTAACTTAAAGGTTAATTTTTAGTCGCCGTAACGCAACTCAACGTAACGCAGTTGCCAGGCTGTTTCGGAGAGCGTTGATTGGCAAGTATAGTACAAGTATATACAGTACAAGTACAGTATATTACAAGTATATACAGTACAAGTATAGTATAGTACACGTATATACAGTACAAGTATAGTATAGTACAAGTACAAGTAAGATACGCCACCTTGTGCAAAAAAGTGTGGCTAGAAAACCTCCCACTAACTGTCAAGTTCAGAAAGAGACAGGGCATGACAGCACAGGATAGAAAGAGAGACAGAGAGGCCTAGACTTTGCCTCTCCCTCCCTATTGGCTGATTTTGCCTGGCAAAGGGCAAAGGTTGCCTGGCCACACATCTCTACTGAGAGTTGGGTATCTCTACACCCTTCAATCAACTCTGAGAGTGTTTTCATCTAACGCTGCGGTACGTTACGGTGACAATTAATTTAAGATGACTTTATCACCTTGTTTATGTAATGTTAAAGTAATTGCTACTTAAGTATAACGAAAGTTGAAACAAACTGGTTGAAATGTATTTTATATGCAACCAAACTTGCAATCTAACCTAGGCAGAGAAAAGCGTGTTTTATATGTAACCAAACTTGCAATCTAACCTAGGCAGAGAAAAGCGTGTTTTATATGCAACCAAACTTGCAATCTAACCTAGGCAGAGAAAATCGTGTTTTATATGCAACCAAACTTGCAATCTAACCTAGGCAGAGAAAAGCGTGTTTTATATGCAACCAAACTTATCATAATTAGCCAAAGTTGCTAATAAGGTGACTTTATTTAATTATCAAGCAAACTTTTATAATGATTACTTTATGCGCAACCAAACTTACATAATATGCTAACATAATTATGCAATCAAATGTTCAACGTAATTATTGAATATGTTACTTGAATTTTTAAGAGATTAGTAGCAACCAAAATTGTAGATCTTATTCAACCAAAACAATGAGAAACGTATTTTATTTGAAAGCAAACTTATCGAATTGTTACTTAAATGTAACGAAAGTTGGCTGAAATGTATTTCATATGCAACCAAACTCGTTAAATGATTACTTAATATGCAACCAAACTTGCAAATCTAACCTAGGCAGAGAAAAGCGTGTTTTATATGCAACCAAACTTATCATAATTATGCGACCAAAGTTGCAAATAAGTTTACTTAATGTGTAACCAAACTTCTAGACGAATAGCTTAAGATGTAGCTAAACCTGCAGATAAGTTGCCAAATATGCAACCAAACTTTGCAAATGATAATTTTACATGATTACGTAACATGCTACCAAACTTTTAGTTGCCCAAACTGTCTGAAATTGCAGTAAAATGTTCAACGTGATTATTGAATTTTTACGTGATTAGTAGCCAACCAAAATAAATTAGCTAAATATGAGAACAAACCAATTTGGTTTAATGTGCAACCAAAACAAACGAGATGTGCATGCCGTGTTATTTGTATGCAACCAAACTCTCAAACTGTTTACCCAGCCTGCATCCGTGTACAAGTTATAGCCTAACTCCCAATCTTAATAACGTAGGCAACCCTTTGCGCGTATGGCGGACAGTGGCGTCCGCCGCACGGAAACGCCGACACACAAACGAAAACAAAATGGATTCCGACGTTTGCAGGACCAACACAGTCCTGCAAAATGACAACAGGTATTTGTCTGTGACTGCATTTTTTGTTTTTTTTTGTTGTTGCTTGTTTTAACTTTAAGGCAGGTGAATGCTCGCGTGCGCTTTGGCACGTGAGGAGCACCGTGGAATCACAGCAACGCCAATGTAAGCCTGTAAGCCCAACCCGGGGATGGAATCAAAGTAAGCCATGGAACAAAAGCAGATCGCACGACCGTCGCAACAGGTCGGACAGCGGAATGCTGACGAGTGAGAAACAAGAGAGTAAAGTTTGAGTCAACCGGTAAGCGTAGAGAGCCCCATTGGCCTACGCTCAGCAGTTCGACTGGTACCGGCACCGCCGCCGCTGCACCGGAAACAATTGAAGAGCAACCGGGCGGAGTAGGTAACGCACTGCGGGTTCTGCGCCACGGGAGACCAACGAAAGCGCTGAAACAGCCGCGTCAGCGGTAAGCTGCGTCAGCGCGGACGTTCGCCGCGGGATTTGTGCTGGTATCGTAACATAACCTCGCTACAAATATGCGTACGGGCACTACAGCTGCCTATACGCTTAATTGGTGTGCGCCAGAACCCTCATTGATTAACTACTTACCACCAATCAACACTTAATTAATAAAATTTCAGTAGTAATACAAATAGAAGCACATATTAACAACGAGATTGTTTTTGGCAAACGATAGAAACATGAATAATTTTTCCAACGAAACTTCCGGTGCTAGCGGTTGCAGGTGCGCCATTATAAATAGGAAACTGTAATAGTACAGCTAGCCGCAGGGCGGCCGCCGACGACAGGTGGCGCCACGCGGCCGCCCCTGCGGCTAGGCAACCAAGAACGCGCCCAGACACACCCCTACTGCTAAACACAGATTTTAAATCTAGAAGGCGCATGTAGCACTGAGTTGAGTGATTTTGATCTAAGGCGCATTGAGATATGGCTTTAATCTAAGGCTCCGACTAGCGGTTAAGGCCTGCTTGTTACCAACGAAAATCAACAAGGCGGATCCGTGCTTGTTGGGTTGCCTGCACAGATTTGCACGCATTTCTCAACCATATTGTTGTAAACAGTTACATTCTTCTCCGTAGCAACTTTTTAATTATTGCAGTTTATAACTGTTTCAACAATTATTGCAAGAATGAGTGAGAAACTGAATATAAATTACACGGTGTAATCGACCCTTTCAAAACCAGAGTGGTGTAAGTCAGTATTTTTTAAATTAGGATAAGTCCTGAAATATACAAGGGACAACATCCCTTAAATATTTTACTAAATTTTGTGGACATTTACAAAATAATAATTACACCACTCTGGTTTTCAACGACTCAATTATAGCACAACTACGTCGAAGTTTTGGTTCTGCTTTAAACATGAATTGGTATTAAAACCTAGCAGATAATTGCACAAACATTAAGATAACTTAAAGCTAACTGCATTAACTTTAAGGAAACTTTTCAAATTTTCAAAAATTCAAATTTTTACATATTTATTAAATATTTAATTAATTAATTAATTTTTAAATATTTAAATCAATAAATGCATAAAAGCTTATATAGAAAAAAACGAATATCCAAAATTTCCAAAATTTTACCAAAAATAAAGGAGTGAAATTTTAAATCTTGAAACAAAAGTGTTCTTTGTTTCTTTGTTTTGTTCTTTGTTTTCAAAAGTTCTTTGTTTTTCGAAAGCAAGAACAGATTTCAAAACAAATTTTAAGGATTTAATGTTTAAAATAATTAAATATTTGATGAAAAGTTGGAGAGGATTTAGAAACCAATCTGATTGCCAATGATTGGTATTGAAATCCTCCTTTGATTCCTTTGAAATGTATAAAATATAATAAATTTGCAGAAACGATACTAGGGATTTGTCTTCATTAGAACGAAACTATAAGAAAATTCCTCAATATGTAAGAAAAACAAATTTTAATTGATGAAAAGAATAAGTAGATATAAAAATCACTGTTAAAGCGACAGAAATAGCAAATTTCCAGTAACTCAAATTTCCAGTAACTCAAATTTCCAAAACGAATGAAATTATGCTTAAATTCGCCAAGGAAAAATGAACAAGAATTACAAAATTTCAAAAAACTCAACGTTCCAAAAAAGTTATATTAAAAACTAAAGTTAAAACGAAAAATTGTTACATAATTCTATGTTTCCGTTAAAGTGAAATGAACGAAAATTAAACATTTCAAAAAACTCAACGTTTTAAAACAAGTTATATTATTTAAAAACTTCCTCGAAACTCGCCAACGATAACATTTTTTAATACCCAATTTTCAAAAAGAAAACGTTTTTCATAAGTCCCCGAATCTCGTTAAAGTGAAATAAATGAAACTTGAAAATTCTCAAGGACTGTAGATATTATGTAGATGTAGATATTATGCTAAGAAAATAAATCCCAAGAACTCAAATTTCCAAAACAATTAAATATTAAGCCAAGAAAGAATTCCCAAGAACTCAAATTTCTAAAACAAACAAAAAATTATCCAAGGATCTCTTTCCAGTGAATAGACGAAAATTCAAAATTCCCACGAACTCAAATTTCTAAAACAAGTAAAAATTAAGCCAAGAAAAAAAATCTCAAGAACTCAAATTTCTAAAACAGGTAAAAATTAAGCCGAGAAAAAAATTCCCAAGAACTCAACTTTCTAAAACAATCAAAACTTAATCCAAGGATCCCATTCCAGTGAATCAACGAAAATTTAAAATTCCCAAGAACTCAAATTTCCAAGCCAAGTATATATTAAGCCGAGAATTTTTTCCAAGAACTCAAATTTTTAAAACAAGCAAAATTTAATCCAAGGATCTTATTACACTGAATCGACGAAAATTTAAAATTCCCAATAACTCAAATTTCTAAACAAGCACAAATTAATCCAAGGACTCGTTACAGTAAATAGATGAAAATTGAAAATTTCCAAGAACTCAAATTTCTAAAACAAGTAAAAATTAAGCCAAGAAAAAAATCCCAAGAACTCAAATTTCCCAGACAAGTAAATATTAAGCCTAGAATTTTTTTCCGAGCACTCAATTTTTTAAAACAAGCAAAAATTAATCCAAAGATCTCATTACACTAAATCGACGAAAATTTAAAATTCCCAAGAACTAAAAGTTCTGAGACAAGTAAAAATTAAGCCAAGAAAAAAATCCCCTAGCACTCAAATTTCAAAAACAAGTAAAAATTAACAAAAGAAAAAAAATTGCAAGAACGCAAATTTCAAAACAAGCACAAATTAATCGAAGGATCTCATTACACTGAATCGACAAAACTTAAAATTCCCAAGAACTCAAATTTCTGAAACAAGTAAAAATTAAGCCAAGAAAAAAATCCCAAGAACTCAAATTTCCCAGACAAGTAAATATTAAGCCTAGAATTTTTTTCCGAGCACTCAATTTTTTAAAACAAGCAAAAATTAATACAAGGATCTCATTACACTAAAACGACGAAAATTTAAAATTCCCAAGAACTAAAATTTCTGAAACAAGTAAAAATTAAGCCAAGAAAAAAATCCCAAGAACTCAAATTTCCCAGACAAGTAAATATTAAGCCTAGAATTTTTTTCCGAGCACTCAATTTTTTAAAACAAGCAAAAATTAATCCAAGGATCAAATTACACTGAATCGACGAAAATTTAAAATTCCCAACAACTCAAATTTCTAAAACAAGTAAAAATTAAGCCAAGAAAAAAAATCATAAGAAACCAAATTTCCCAGACAAGTAAATATTAAGCCCAGAATTTTTTTCCAAGAAATGAAATTTTTAAAACAAGCAAAAATTAATCCAAGGATCTCAATACACTTAATCGACAAAAAATTAAAATTCCCAAGAACTCAAATTTCTGAAACAAGTAAAAATTAAGCTAAGAAAAAAATCCCAAGATCTCAAATTTCCCAGACAAGTAAATATTAAGCCCAGAATTTTTTTCTAAGAACTCAAATTTTTAAAATAAGCAAAAATTAATCCAAGGATCTCATTACACTGAATCGACGAAAATTTAAAATTCCCAAGAACTCAAATTTCCGAAACAAGTAAAACTTAATCCAAGAAAAAAATCCCAAGAACTCAAATTTCCCAGACAAGTAAATATTAAGCCCAGAATTGTTTTCCAAGATCTCAAATTTTTAAAACAAGCAAAAATTAATCCAAGGATCTCATTACACTGAATCGACGAAATTTAAAATTCCCAAGAACTCAAATTTCTGAAACAAGTAAAAATTAAGTCATGAAAAAAATTGCCAAGAAGTCAAATTCCAAGACAAGTAAATATCAAGCCCAGATTTTTTTTTCCAAGAACTCAATTTTTTAAAACAAGCAAAAATTAATCCTAGGATCTCATTACACTGAATCGACGAAAATTTAAAATTCCCAAGAACTCAAATTTACGAAACAAGTAAAATTTAAGCCAAGAAAAATATTCCCAAAAACTCAAATTTCCAAGACAAGTATAGGGACAAGTTCAAGACAAGTTCAAGGCTGATTCATAGATTTCTCAACCCACGCTGTGATAATGCTATCGCTATCGGCATTTTCAACGGGCATTAAACGCTCTCTTGAAAATGCCCATAGCGATAGCATTGTAACTGCGTGGCGTTGCATTGCTTAAAAATGGATGAATCAGGCTTTATTTTGCATCTATTGAGTCAGAAATAAAATTTTATTAGAAAAAATGGAATATAATGTTTTGGATGTTAGTTTGTAATTACAGGATGGTTCATATTTATGCCCTAATTATTTTTCAGACAGTTTGGCGGTAGAACAAAAACAATAGCAATATTTAAATAACTGCTTTTTAAGATGGTTTGTAGAAAAGTAAAATAATAACAATTGGAAACCATTTGAAGAGTTATGGAATCTCCAATTATTTTAGTTTGGTTATATATTACTCTACAGTTTAAAACAAAGCTTCTTTTTTTGCCTAATTTCAAGTCTTTCAAACAAACAACATAAATATTCTATTAAAAAAAAGTTTGGAAAAATATAAAATTATTATACTAAATTATAGAATTTATAGTTATAATTTATAGAATTATAAAGTATACTTATAATATAAAGTTATTAAAAATATTTAAAAAATTACAAAATTTTTTCTCATTATTTAAACAATTCTTGTGGTTCACTTATTCAGTTTGTGATAAAATAAAATAACGATGGGCTTAACGAGCCAATTAAAAACCATATATTTTCAAAATTTTCATGGTTATTTAAAACAGTCTGGAGAAAACCAAAATAATGAAGGGCTGAAAGACCAAAGGTCATCAGCCCTTTCTAGGAAGGAACCCAATCCCCAAACATTCAAACATAGCAGTAGTAAATATCTTCATTTTAGGAGGAAATATTTATCAGTAGGAATAAGTTAAAATATTAAAAAATATAACTTAAAATTGGGGATTGGGTTCCTCCCTAAAAACGGAAATTAGACTTTAGTCTTTCAGCTCTGTGGTTTATATTTACTTCTATTTTAATTTATTAAGGTGTATAACCAAGTCTCTCCAATTAACAGTAAAGTTTGGCTGAGTAATCGCCAAAACCTGGCCCTAATTAGGATATGACTAGGGTCACGTTCTAATCGAATTAATCGCCGGTTAAAATTAATCGGAGATTGTAAGACTTGGCCTCATACCGTTACTGCATTATGTTTCTTTCTAAACTGAAGATATTTACTACTGCTAAAAATATTGGATGCTCTAAATTCGTTGAATAGACAGTTAGACACCTTTAATAGTTAATAAAAAGTAAAATACAAATAAAAAAATTGAACAGCTTTTTCAATTTCAACAAAAAAATAGTTTGGTTATTAAGTTATTATTATTGAGTTATTATATTATTTTTTAATTATTATTTAAAGAAAATTGAGATGAAATAAAATTGGTTGCATAAAATGAACTTCTAAAAATTCATTTTTTTTTTGTTAATTCATGTCAATTTGGATCAAAAATAGAAACAAAAAGTTTAGATATTAAGCATTTTCAACCATACTTTGATAAGTAATGAAATGGTTACAAAAAAAATGCAATTTTTTTTACTACTTATCAAAATTTCCTAAGAAAAATATTAAATTAATAAATTTTTTAACTGTTTTTTCAGAATTCCAAGATCAAAAATAGAAACATAAAGGTTAGTTATTAAGCAATTTCAACCATATTTAAAAAAAAGTAATGGTTACAAAAAAAAGAAAAATATTTCATACTAAAAAGTAGTATGAAATATTTCCCAAAAAAGTAATTAATTGATGATTTATTTTTACATTTTTGTCAAAATTCGTTAATTTGGATCAAAAATAGAAACGAAAACTTTAGTAATTAAGCTTTTTCATCCATACTTTGATAAGTGACGAAATGGTTACAAAAAAGATGTAAAATTTCTTACTACTTTTGAAAATTTCCCCGAAAAATATTAAATTCATGATTTTTTTTACATTTTTTCTAAATTCCAAGATCAAAAATAGAAACATAAAGCTTAGTTATTAAGCATTTTCAACCATACTTTGATAAGTAACAAAATGGTTACAAAAATATGTAAAATTTCTTACTACTTTTCAAAATTTCCCGAAAAATCCATTAAATTAATGATTGTTTTTACATTTTTTATAAATTCCAAGATCAAAAATAAAAACAAACAGATTAGTTATTATACATTTTCAACCATACTTTAAAAAAGTAATGGTTACAAAAAAATGTAAAATATTTCATACTACTTTTCAAAATTTCCCAAAAAACGAATTAAATTTATGATTTATTTTTACATATTTTTCAAAATTCGTTAATTTGGATCAAAATAGAAACAAAAGCTTTAGTTATTAAGCATTTAGCATATTAGTTAGCATTTTGCATATAGTTATTAGCATTAACCATATTAAGCATTTTCAACCATACTTTGATAAGTAATAAAATGGTTACTAAAAAGATTTAAAATTCCTTACTACTTTTCAAAATTTCCCACAAAAATCATTAAATTAATGATTTTATTTTACATTTTTTCTAAATTCCAAGATAAAAAATAGAAACATAAAGCTTAGTTATTAAGCATTTTCAATCATACTTTGAAACAGTAATGCTTACAACAAAAATGTAAAATTTCATACTATTTTTCAAAGTTTCACAAAAAACTATTTAAATTAATGATTTATTTTTACATATTTTTCAAAATTCGTTAATTTGGATCAAAATAGAAACAAAACCTTTAGTAATTAAGCATTTAGCATATTAGTTAGCATTTTGCAGATAGCCAAAGGCATTAAGCATATTAAGCATTTTCAACCATACTTTGATAAGTAATGAAATGGTTACAAAAAAGATGTAAAACTTCTTACTACTTTTAAAAATTTCCCAAAGAAATCAATAAATTGATGATTTTTTTAAATTTTTTATTAATTCCAAGATCAAAAATAGAAATAAATAGTTATTAAGCATATTCAACCATACTTTAAAAAAGTAATGATTACAACAAAAATGTAAAATTTCATACTATTTTTCAAAGTTTCCGAAAAAACTAATTAAAATAATGATTTATTTTTATATATTTTTCAAAATTCGTTAATTTGGATCAAAATAGAAACAAAAACTTTAGTTATTAAGCATTTAGCATATTAGTTAGCATTTTGCATATAGTTATTAGCATTAAGCATATTAAGCATTTTCAACCATACTTTGATAAGTAATGAAATGGTTACAAAAAAGATGTAAAGTTTCTTACTACTTTTAAAAATTTCCCAAAAAAATCATTAAAGTTATGATTTTTTTTACATTTTGTCAAATCTCCAAGATTAAAATAGAAACAAAAAGGTTAGTTATTAAGCATTTTCAACCATACTTTAAAAAAGTAATGGTTACAAAAAAATATATCAAATTTCATACTGCTTTTTAAAATTTCCCAAAAAACTAATGAAATTAATGATTTATTTTTACATTTTTCTCAAAACTCGTTAATTTGGCCCTAAAATAGAAACAAAACCTTTAGTAAATAAGCATTTTTAACCATACTTTGATAAGTAATGAAATGGTTACAAAAGAGATGTAAAATGTCTTACTACTTTTCAAAATTTCCCAAAAATTTCATTAAATTAATGATTTTTTTACATTTTTTTTCAAATTCCAAGATCAAAAATAGGAAAAATAAGGTTAGTTATTAAGCATTTTCAACCATACTTTAAAAAAGTAATGGTTACAACAAAAATGTAAAATTTCATACTATTTTTCAAAGTTTACCAAAAAACTAATTAAATTAATGGTTTATTTTTACATATTTTTCAAAATTAGTTCATTTGGATCAAAAATAGAAACAAAAACTTTAGTTATTAATCATTTTTAACCATAACCATAACCGTAAATTAATGATTTGTTTTACATTTTTTCAAAATTCCAATAAAAATGTTCGTAAATTGAATAAGTTGAATGAAATCATTAAACAGTTTTGCTTTATGGGCTGATAGTTTGTGCATAACTTTCTTCAGTTATTGAAGCAATTTCAATATAAATAATGTAATAAAATTATTGGTTGTAAAACATTATTTAAATAAACTTTGCTTAGATCCAATGTTACAGTCTCCGATTAACTTTAATCGATGGTTAATATCCATCACTACCATTGCCTGTACAATGGTATTCAGAGAAATTAAAAACCGATTAAAGTTAATCTGAGATTGCAAAATCGGAACTTATGGGTCAATTTTCGAAAAATTTAATTGGAAATGCATATTGGCTTGCATTGAATTATAAAATAATTTAACCTCAAGTCTTAAAACCTTAAATTAAGGCTTTTTTGAACTTTTTTTCAAAATTCCAAGATCAAAAATAGAAACAAAAAGTTTAGCTATTAAGAATTTTCAACCATACTTCAAAAAAGTAATGGTTACAAAAAAATGTAAAATTTCATACACCTTTGCAAAATTTCCCAAAAAATTAATTAATTTAATGCTTTTTTTTACATTTTTTCAAAATTCCAATAAAAACATTCCTAAACTAAATAAGTTCAATAAAATTATTAAACAGTTTTGCTTTATGGGCTGATAGTTTGTGAATAACTTTCTTCAAGTATTGAAGCAATTTCAATATAAATAACGTAATTACATCATTGCATTGGTTATTAAACATAATTTAAATAAACTTTGTTTAGATCCAATGTTACAGTCTCCAATTAACTTTAATCGATGGTTAATATCCATCACTACCATTGCATGTACAATGGTATTCAGAGAAATTAAAAATCGATTAAAGTTAATCTGAGATTGCAAAATCGGAACTTAGGAGTCAATTTTCGAAAAATTAAATTGAAAATGTATATTGGGTTGCATAGAATTATAAAATAATTTAACCCTAAGTCAATTACTTAATTATTTATAGTTGTTGAATCAATATAGTAATTTTTAAAAGTCGTAGATTAGGCAATTTTCGAAAAAGAAATTGAAAACTGAACATTGGTTGCATGTAATAAGAAAATAATTTAAATAGTTTTACTATGTTTTTAGTTATTTAAACAATTTGAAAACATATGCAAGGATTTTAGTTTTTGCAGAAAATGGAAACTTTTAGAATTGTTAAAAGAGGGTTATATAATGTGTTTTGTCTTGTTTTCTCCTCAGTACAATTGTACATTTAGAGAAATAAATGTCGTTGTGAAAAAGGATAATTTGTTATAGTTTTAAAATTGTTATTTAAAATTTTTAAACATCCCAAATAAATTAAATTAATTCGCTAGTTTAAATTTGTTGAACATTGTTTTAGACTTAAAATATAAAGTTTCAAAACTCTTATGTAGAATTTTCAAAAATCCCAAATAGATTCCCAAATCCCAAATACTAAACAAAAATAAAAAATCAATTAATAATTATAATAAAAATAATAATAAAGAATATTTATTATCAGAAAAGCTACATATTATTGAATTTAAGAATATTTTTTAGTTTAAGAGAAAATTTTCAAAATTTTCAGTAACTATTCAATTTGCTGGTAAAAAAATAAAAATAGTAAACTCCTGGAAAGTCAATTCATAAAAAAATAATGAAATTAGACTGGAATCAAATTAGGCCAGTAGAAAAATAAAGATAAAAATAGAAAACACTCCCAGGCAAGGCAAATCAAAAATCAAAGTTAAATTAGGTTAAAATTAAAAAAAAAGACTTGAAATCAAAGTAATCTTGCTTTGATCCAATGTTACAGTCTCGGATTAACTTTAATCGATGGTTAGTATCCATCACTACCATTGCATGTACAATGGTATTCAGAGAAATTAAAAACCGGTTAAAGTTAATCTGAGATTGTAAAATCGGGTCTTAGGAGATAATTTTTGAAAAATAAAATTGAAAATGTATGAATTTTGCGAATGATTTTATTATTATCCATCTTGACAGGTGAAATGCATCATAATATTATTATTAATAATATTTATTGTTATGATTATTATTCAGTTGATTTAATTATTACTTTAACTATACTAGAAATGATCAGTACAATTAGTTTTTAGATCATCTGAATAATAATTATTATTATTATCAACCTTAAATAATAACAATCATTATATTACACATAATAATGAGATATATATCCAATAATTATCTGAATAATAATAATTATTATTATCAAGCTTAAATAATAACAATCATTATATTACACATAATAATAACTTTTATATTAAATAATAAATCAGGGTGGTCAAAAGTTTAGAAACACCCCAATTAATTTCGGATTTGTGAAAACCATTTTCCCAACAAATTCAAAATTACATTTTTTTGAGTACTTATTGAACTATTAGAATAGAAGTAGAAAAGTTAGTTAAAGTTGTATAATTAATAATAATATTGTTATCTTGATAATATAGGTGGAAAAATTTGAAGATTCGAGTTGGAGTGGTGTAACTAAAAAAAAGTACCTAATGTTGTTTTACTGATAACAGAAGTGGAAATATTTGAAGATTTGTACTGAAAATATCGTTGCCCGTTGGAAAACCTTGCTCACTTATGAGCATTGTATCGCATGGACCATTATGAATCCTTAGCGAGAATAGTTATGTACATTTATATACAGGGCCATCACGAATGCTTGAAGCTTTAACGTGTGGAGCAACACTGAGTACTTGGTACTAAACATCAACACTGAGTACTTGGTACTAAACATCGACTATTAAAACATGTAGCAGTAACTACACATTTAGTATTCGTTTCTAAACACTTTGTATATTAACTATTAACTCACTTAGTACAAATATAAGCTTTTGACACTTATTTCTAATCAATGTAGTTTTACATTGCTATTTTATATATTAGTATACGTAGAAACAAATATTTGCTATGTTATCGACGCAAAGTCTTTCCACCATTAGTATACCTACATATATTTATTATTAGTAGTCTTATACATTAATTTGTGTAAGTATGTCCATGTATAGCCTAATTTGCTACAGCATAGATAAGAGGAGAAGGAGGCAGATATTAAATCTAGAAATAATAGATGACAATACAAACATAACCTACAATAATAAGTGAAAACAACGAAATAAATAATAAATAATATACATATAAATAAGCAAAAACAAGCCGAGAAACATATAATGTTCTGGCCTTTAAACAAATGCATTAGTAATTATAAAAAAACAAATAGAGAAACAAATTATTTCGATGTGATAAATATAAATCATCCAAAAATGATAATAAATTTGTCAAACAACTTTATATCTCTCTCTCTCCCGATGCCTTAACCCTCTGAGTGGTGGGCTTCAAACAAGTGAAACAAACAATATTAATAATAATAAAAAATACACGTAGAAAAATGGTAATAAACTCAACAAACAAATGTATCTCTTTAGACGTATTAAATTGTTTCGTGGCATTGGCTGCAACCATATATAGAAGTAATAATAAAATATAGTGAATATTAAAAAGAATTGATAATAATAACAAAAAACAATCAAAAATGATAATAAATTTGTCAAACCAATTTCTTTGGTTCTGCTTTTAATTCTGAGTGGCATTGGGCCTCAGACAAACAAATGAATGATTGTAAAAAATAAGTGAAACGAACAATAATAAAAGGAAAGAATTGATAATAATAACAAAAAACAAACAAAAATGATAATAAATTTGTCAAACCAATTTCTTTGGTTCTGCTTTTTAATTCTGGAATTTGGCTTTGGGCAAACAAATGAATGATTGTAAAAAATAAGTGAAACGAATTATAATAATAATAAAAAAAAGAAACGAAGATAAATGATAATAAATTCAGCTAACAAATTTCTCTCTTTAAACTTTAGAATGCTACGTAGCATTCTAAAGCAAACTATATTCAACATTCTGCATTATATTCAACTATATATACAGAATTAATAATAATAACATAGTGCATACCAAGACGATTTGATAATAATAATAAAAAAATAAAAATGATAATAAATTAGTTATACATAATTCTCTCTGTGTCTCGCACCGTTTTTAACCCTGAATGGCATTTGGCCTCTTATAAATAAAAAAAATGATTATAAAAATAAGTGAAACCAATAAAAAATGATAATAATAAAATACAAATGAAGAAAAATGATCAATTTACTCAAAGGAAATTGTTTTCTGCAATGTATTTGAGCCCTACATGAGATTGGGCCTCAGACACATGAAGTCATAATAAAGCAATTGTGTAACAGGTAAAGAAGAAATGATAATAATAATACTAAGGTAGCAAAATATAATTTTACTTAATTTCACCCAACGTAAACCTTGGGAAAATTTTGTTAAAAGTATTTTTTTTAATACACTACGTTATTATTATTATTATTACTGCTTATTTGTATTTTACTTAATCTCACATTGGAAAATTTAAAACAATTATTATTATTTTTAATACTCTAATACGTTATTATTTTATTATTATTATTATTACTGCTTAGATGTATTTTATTTAATGTCAAATTCCCCTTCACTTAATCCCATTCGCTAAGCGCAAAATTACGTGAAAATTATTATTTGCAGTGAAATAGTGAAATAAGTAAAGAAGAAATGATAATAATAATAATAAACATGCAAAATATAGTTTTACTTAATTTCGCCCGCTGAGCTTGGGACAAATTTCGTTCAAACTATTATTTTTTTAGCAAAAAAATACGAAATCAAGTTTTAATACACTACGTTATTATTATTATTATTACTACTACTTAGATGTATTTCACTCAATCTTGCACATTCGCTAAGGGCAAAAATATGTGAAAATTATTATTAATTATTTATTATTGTTAAACTCAATTAATTGAAGATTATTCAACAAAAATATGAAATCGATTCTTTGATAATCTACGTTATTATTATAATTATTATTACTGGTTAGATGTATTTTACTTAATCTCACATTTCCATTCACTTAATCCCATTCGCTAAGGGAAAAATTACCTGACAAATATTATTTATGTTAAACAGGTAAAGAAGAAATGATAATAATAAAAATAATAATAAAAGAGCAAAATATAGTTTTAATTAATTTCGCCGAACTAGAACTTTGGGAAAATTTCGATAAAACTATTATTATTATTTTTAATACTCTACGTTAATATTTTATTGTTATTATTATTACTGCTTAGATGTATTTTAATTAATGTCAAATTCCCCTTCACTTAATCCCATTCGCTAAGCGCAAAATTACGTGAAAATTATTATTTGCAGTGAAATAGTGAAATAGGTAAAGAAGAAACGATAATAATAATAATAAACATGCAAAATATAGTTTTACTTAATTTCGCCCGCTGAGCCTGGGACAAATTTCGCTCAAACTATTATTGGTTTTTAGCAAAAAAATACTAAATCAAGTTTTAATACACTACGTTATTATTAATATTATTATTACTACTTTGATGTATTTCACTAAATCTTGCACATTCGCTAAGGGCAAAAAATGTGAAAATTATTATTACTTATTTATTATTGGTAAACTTAATTAATTCAAGATTATGCAATAGAAATATGAAATCGATTCTTTGATAATCTACGTTTATTAAATTATTATTATTAAATTATTATTAATTCTAAGATGGTAGAGACTCCCCTTTTTTATTGGTAATTATTATTACCACATTATAAAAATGTTTATACTTTATTATTATCATTTTCTATTTGAGTTTTTTACTACATTATTATTACTATTACGACTATATTGTTAGAGCCTTCCTTTCGTTATTATTACTAATTGTGCATTAGTGTATGATACACCTGCAATAATAGTAACAACTAACGTGCCACGTTCAAGTTTATCTCGACTCAACTATATATTTATTATCAGCATTTTTCTGACAATTTTTGAAATTTATTACTATTATTTTCCAGAAAATTACTAGAGGAGTAAATTAAAAAAATATATTTCTCCACTGTAATCTTATTATTATTATTATTATTATTAAGACTAAGTTGTAAATGGCTTCCATTCGTTATTGTTGCTTGTTTATTCATATTTCTACTTGATTATTATCACTGTTGTGATTATTTGTCTCATTTATTATCATTTTGTAAATAAATAACGATTGACAAATAGGGTGATAATTAGGGAAAGTGAGAAAGAGGTATAAATTTAGCAAAAGAGAGGTGTAAATCGGGAGAGAGACAGCTGGAAATAGTCAAATAGTGGTAAAACGGAGAGAGAAGGAGATAACTAGTATATATAGAAGGTATAAATAGAGAGAGAAACAGAGAGGTTATAAAATGGTGAGAGATTGAGGTAAATGTAGAGGGACAGAGTGGGTAAATATAGAACGGCAGATGAGGTAACTACATAAAGAGAGATAGGGATATTTTGAAGGAGGCATACAAAAGAGTTATCAATTGGGTGAAAGAGTAGGATAAATGTGAAGAGACAGATATGGATAAATATGAAGAAGAAGGGAGGGATAAATAGGGAGAAGAAGATAGGGACACTCATGGAGAACAAGATGGGGGTAATCGAGAGAGAGAGAGAGAGAGAGAGAGAGAGAGAGAGAGAGGTATAAGTAAAGTGAGGGAGTGAGAGAAAATTTGCAAGATAGAAATGTATGTAGGACAAAAGGGAGATAAATAGGGTGTGTGTGTGAGAGAGAGTGAGAGAGAGAGAGAGGTACAAGCAGTATTATTATTATTATGCAGTACTCACTCTCTTACTGCAGTAAGAGAAAACTTTGAATCATTCTCTCTCTCTCTCTCTCTCTCTCTCTCTCTCTCTCTCTCTATATATATATATATATATATATATATATCTCACACACACACTTTATTCCAATTTTTACCCATCCCAACTTCTCCCTCACTCTCATACTATATAGACTTATATACATTGAAGAAATGTATATAGGTCTAAATAGTAAAATAGTATGAGAGTGAGGGAGAAGTTGGGATGGGTAAAAATTGGAATAAAGTGAGAGAGAGAAAATGAGATATTCGAAGCGGGAGTGATCGAGAGGGAGAAGGATGAATATATTGAAGAAGTAGAGAAACGAATAGGAAAATAATAAACAGGAAAAAATAGGTAAGAGCACTAAAGTGTCTTCTAAATGGGGAAGGGAGGGGGGATATAAAACGACTCATAGAGAGAGAATAATAAGCATTTACGCTGAGGGTGAGAGATGGCGAGAGGGTAAACTAGGAAGAGAGAATGGGGAGGAAGATGTATAGAGAGGAAACTACAGTATGCGCCAATAAACACTACCGAAGTTTAGGCAACCAAGCATACACATTGTACTGAACACAGCACAGTGCGTGTAGTTGGTTGCCTAAACTTCAGTACTGTTTATTCTGGCGCATACTGTATTTGCAAGTTTTTACAAAAAAAAAAATTGTGGCGTTTAAGTGAAACGCAAAAATTACTAGACAATTATTATTACTAATAAAACTAAATCTTAAATTTATCTTCTATATATTTATAATGCTAAATCAGCACTTTTACTGGCGGAAAGAACATCGATAAAAATTGACATAGAAAGCAGTACGTATTTTCTTACGAATTATGGTATAATAACCAACCTTGATCATAATCAGTTATTTATCATGGTTTTTCATAGCAGCAGGCTACTCGATAAACACAGCAGTATGCCAGGTTGCATACCACGTGCGCTTTTTGGTATTGTATTCACCACCGATTTGATAGAGCTGTGGAATAAACGATTCCACGGACGCTTATAGTCATATTCCTAACTAATTTATCACTTTAAAAAGCAAGAACTTGAAAAAAAACAGGTATATTTATTAATCCGCAGCAGCGGCGTTGCGTGTGCTTTAATTAAGCCACATACGCTCGGTCCTCATAGTGAATATGCAGTATGAGCTAGAATAAACAGTACTCAAATTTAGGCAACCAACCATACGCACACGCACTGTATACGGGGCATTAGGTGATATTGGTTGCCTAAATTTCAGTACATTATATTCTGGCGCATACAATAATTGTTAATTATTTAATTAATTATTATTATTCAAATAATTATTATTAGTAGTCACGAGTATTACCGACAACTCTCGAATTCATACGATCCTCTTTGTAACAATTAGTAATAACGACCACACAACGTCATTGCTTTGAGATAAGAAAAATAGTATTAAATACGATTGAAATGTTAAGTATGATTTTGGTATAGTAATAATAATAAATATTATTATATATTTTTCAAATCTGAGTTTAGACATAGTAATAATAATAGTGATTATGAATATTATTATTTTATTTAAATTTGAGATGTGTTATAGTAATAATAATAGCTATTATAAATATTATTATACGTGAAACTGGAGGTTCCAATGAAAATAATAGTTATTTTAAGAATTATTATCTTGTATATATAATAAAAAATTAAATAGTACGTAATAATACTTATTGTCTATATTATTATTTTATTGAATTTAAAATTTGCATGTAGTAATAGTACAGTAAGTTCATAGTAAAGCTTATTATATAATTATTACCTGCTTTAAATGTGAGATTTACAATATTAATAATTGTTATTACCATTTAAATCTAATATTTGAAATAGTAACAAATAAGTCTAAACATATTGTTATAATTTAAATCTCAGATTTATAGTGGTAACAAAAATCATTACGTTTCAAAATCGGTTATTAATTATTTTTTATTAGTTCTTGAATCCTCCTGTGAATTTCCTCAAAAACATCGTTATTAAAATATCCTTATTTATTTATAATATTAAATAATCTTTCCTCAAAAATATCATTATTAAAATATCAATAATTAATTAATAATAATAAATAATGTTTCCTGAACAATATCATTATTTTTTAAAATTTAAAATTTGCACTTGTAAATAAACACATATATTTATAATTAGATATAAATATCGATTACCACGTAGTAATGGTCAAAATAATCTTAACGATGAAATAAACATTCATTATATAAATATGAAATTTAGATTAATAATAATAATAAGTATTACTTTTCAAAATCTAATATTTTGAGTTATACTATGTTTGAATTTAAAATTTAAACGCAATAAGATATTAATTATAATATATTTATACTAAATATATTATAACTATATATAATTATATAGTTATATTTATATAATATTTTGAATAAAATATTTGTCACTAATAGTGAAAATCGGAACCCTATAAAACGAGTGGTGGGAGTACTTTAAACGTGCAGTATCGAAAGTGCAAGCAAAGTTGCCTAAAATATGTTATGTAAAGTAGGTTTAGCAGCGAACGCGCGTGCTTGTAGGGTTGCCGGCTAAGTCAATGGTTTAAGTGTAACCTTGTGAGACTTAAAAAATGGGCAATAGGTCAATAACAGGAGCGATGAAAATTTTCTCAATACGGTTTGACCTACGGAAATGCCTATTGTTTTTGTTATCGAGAAAAAAGGTCTTATAAATAAGTTACAAATATTCCTTCTGGGTAATGTTTGTAAGAAGGTTTATTCGTTTACCGTATTTCTCAATAACAGGAGCGATGAAAATTTTCTGAATACGGTATGACTTACGAAAATGCCTTTTGTTTTTCGTTTTCGAGAAAAAAAGGTCTTATAAATATGTTAAAAATTATTTCCTTCGGGTATTGTTTGCAGAAAGGTTTATTACTGTATCGTATTTCACTATTTCATGCCATTGCCAAAACCAATTTTCTCAAAACGGTTTGACTTACCAAATGTTATCGTAAGAAACGGTATTAAAAATAAGGAAGGTAAAACAATATTTGTTCCAGCTAGGGTCTGCAGGAAGGTTTATTAGTTGATATTATTTCATTAATTCATCAAAATAGTTTTTTTAATAATAAAATTCATCAGATTGTTCTTGTTTTCGAGAAAAAAGGTCTCATAAATAAGTTAAAAAAATATATCTTCCATGTAGGATTTGCAGGAAGGTTTATTACTTTATCATATTTCACTATTTCATACGGTTTCCAAAACCAATTTTCTCAAAACGGCTTGACCTACCAAATGTTTTCTGTTATCGCAAGAAACGGTCTTATAAATTAGTTAGAAAAATATTTTTTCCACGTAGAGTTTGCAGGAAGGTTTATTACTTGATTTTATTTCATTATTTCATGAAAATCTTTTTTTTTCATAATCAAATTTATCAAACCTATCAGATTGTTTTAGCTTTCGAGTAAAGAGTCTCATAAATGAGTTAACAAAAATATATGTCCCAGGCAAGGTTTGCAGGAAGGTTTAATACTTGATAGTATACAGTTTCATTTGATCGTCTACTATTTCATGCATACCTTGTTGCCAAAACCAATTTTCTCAACAGGGTTAGACCTACCAAATGTTATCAGTTTTAGTTTTCGCGATATACTTTAATATGTAAAACGTCTTGTAAATAAGTCATGAAATATTTGTTCCAGGTAGAGTTTGCAGGAAGGTTTGTTTCTTAATTTTATTTCATTACTTCATGAAAATCATTTTTTTTAAATAATCAATTTTATCAAACCTATCAGATTGTTTTAGCTTTCGAGTAAAAAGTCTCATAAATGAGTTAACAACTAACAACATATTATTACTAGATATATTAGCAGTATTACGAGATAATATTTCATTATTTCATCGAAATCATATATCTTTTGAAAACCGTTTGACCTACCAGATACCTTTTGTTTTTGCTTTCGAGAGAAACATCTTTATAAATAAGTTTAAAAAAATATTGGTTCTGAGTAGGTTACGTAATAATATTTCACTGAATCTTATGTGATGAACATAATCGATGATACAACATAGCGTACCCTTTCTGTTTGACATTAGTTCACACTAAACTTTTCGGCGAATGTAATTGTATGCATAATCGATGATACAAGTTGCGTACCCTTTCTGTTTGATTATTTCACCCTAAACTTTTCGGCGAATATAATTGAATGCTTTTTACTTTTTTAATACTATTTCACGTTAAATTTTCCGGCGAATATAATTGAATGCTTTTTATTTCTTCAATACTATTTCACAGTAAACTTTCCGGAGAATGCAATTTTTTAAATTCTATTTCACCCCTTAAGGTATTTGAAGAATGTAATCGGTTACGATCTTCCATATGCCCTTTGTTTATGTCACACTATTTCACAGTATAATAAAAAAAATCGCAGTAAATATATAGTGTAATACCATTAAGTGTTTTGCATAATAAAAATTTAAAAAAAAAACTATTTTGCAGTAAGCTTTTGGGCGAATCTAATCAATGTTTTTTTTCATACTATTTCATTCTGTACTGCATATGACGAACGTAATCAGTTACAAACTTCAATAGGCGATGTTCGTAATGTATCATTATTTAAACCCTTTTATTTCACACCATTTCATATTTAAATTTCCGGAAAATTTGATGGTATGCCTTTTATTTTTAAATACTATTTCACTTTGTACCATATCTGATGAACGTACTTGGTTACGATAAGCCGATAAGCTCGTTTGTTTTAATGTGCACTATTTCACTGTAAACTTTCCAGCTAATGTAATCGAACCCTTTTTATGTTTGTAATACTATTTCACTCTCGACTTTATACGACGAAGTAATCAGTTACGAACTTCCATACGCCCTTATTTTTGAATTAATGTGATACTATTTCACACGAACTTTCCCGAATAAGATAGTTGGTAGGGTATATTGGTATTGGTAGGTATGTAGGTTATGCCTACCCTCCATTTTTTTTTGTTTCACAGGATTTCACAGCACCGTATCTGGCAAACGTAATTGATTACCGTATTGACAACCTTATTATTTTTTATCTAACCTTCCCGAATAAAATAGAGATAACCTACATGCCTAACCTATAATTTTTTTTAGTTTGGAGGTATTTCATAGCACCGTACTTGCCAAACGTAATTGATTACCTTCTTGACAAGCTTTCTATTTTTAAGCCTCCATAACCTTCCTGAATAAGATAGTCGACAACCTATTTCACAGCACCGTATCTGGCAAACGTAGTCGATTGCCTTCTTGACAAGCTTTTTTTAATTCCTAACTTTCCCGAATAAGATAGTCGATAACCTACATGCCTACCCTCCCCATTTTCTTGTTTGGATTTTTTTTCATAGCACAGTGCCTGGCAAACGTAATCGATTACCTTCTTGATAAGCTTTACATTTTTAATCATTAACCCTCCCGAATAAAATAGTCGAAAACCTACAGGCCTACCCTCCTCATTTTTTGTTTGGCGATATTTCACAGCACCGTATTTGGCAAATGTAATCGATTACCCTCTTGACAAGATTTTTATTTTTAATACTTAACCTTTCCGAATAAGATAGTTGATGACCTACATGCTTCCTCTCTCTATTATTTTGTTCGGAGGTATTTCACAGTATCGTATCTGGCAAACGTAATCCATTACCTTCTTGACAAGCTTTTTATTATCTGATTTCCTTGATCACCTTCTTGACAAACTTTTTATTTTTGATTTGTAACCTCCCCGAATAAGATAGTCGATAACCTACATGCCTACCCTCACCATGTTTTTGTTTGGAGGTATTTCACAGCACCGTACCTGGCAAACGTAATCGATTACCTTCTTGACAAGCTTTATATTTATAATCCTTAACCCTCCCGAATAAGATAGTCAACAACCTACATGCCGATACTCCCCATTTTTTGTTTTTCAGTATTTCACAGCACCCACATCACCGTATCTGGCAAACGTAATCGATTACCTTCTTGACAAGCTATTTATTTTGAATCCAAAACCTTCCCGAATAAGATAGTCAATAACCTACATGCCTATACTCCCCATTTTTTGTTTGGCGATATTTCACAGCACCGTATCTGGCAAACGTAATCGATTACCTTCTTGACAAGCTTTTTATTTTTGTTCCATGACCTTCGCGAATAAGATAGTCGACAACCTATATGCCTATCCTCCTCTTTTTTTTTGTTTTTCAGTATTTCACAACACCCACATCACCGTATCTGGCAAACGTAATCGATTACCTTCTTGACAAGCTATTTATTTTGAATCCTAACCTTGCCGAATAAGATAGTCAATAACCTACATGCCTATACTCCCCATTTTTTGTTTGGCGATATTTCACAGCACCGTATCTGGCAAACGTAATCGATTACCTTCTTGACAAGCTTTTTATTTTTGTTCCATGACCTTCGCGAATAAGATAGTCGACAACCTACATGCCTATCCTCCTCTTTTTTTTTCAGTATTTCACAACACCATAGCTGGCAAGCGCAATTGGTTACATTCCTACCAAGCTTTTCATTTTCAATCCTTAACCTTTCTGAATAAGATAGTCGATAACCTACATGCCTATCCTCCCAATTTTTTTGTTTAGAGGTATTCATAGCACCGTGCCTGGCGAACGTAATCGATTACCTTCTTGACAAGCTCTTTTTTAATCCTTGACCTTCCCGAATGAGATAGTCGATAACCTACATGCATACCCTTTCCATTCTTTTTGTTTAGAAGTATTTCATAGCACCGTGCCTGGCAAACGTAATCGATTACCTTCTTGACAAGCTTTTTATTATCTGATAACCTTGATTTCCATCTTGACAAACTTTTTATTTTTGATTCTTAACCTTCCCGAATAAGATAGTCGATAACCTACATGCCTACCCTCCTCATTTTTTTGTTTCGCGGTATTTCACAGCACCGTATCTGGCAAACGTAATCGATTACCTTCTTGACAGGCTATTTATTTTGAATCCTTAACCTTCCCGATTAAGATAGTCAATAACCTACATGCCCATACTCCCCATTTTTTATTTGGCAATATTTCACAGCACTGTATCTGGCAAACGTAACCGATTACCTTCTTGAGAAACTTCTTTTTAATCCTTAACCTCCCCGAATAAGACAGTCAAAAACCTACATGCCTACCATCCCCATTTTTTTTTGCGGTATTTCACAGCACTATATATGGAAAACGTAATCGATTACCTTCTTGACAAGCTTTTTATTTTTAATCCTTAAGCTTCCTGAATAAGATAGTCGATAACCTACATGCCTACCCTCCCCATTTTTTTGCCGGTATTTCACAGCACCGTACCTGGCAAACGTAATCGATTACCACACAATTTCCACAATAACCTCACATACAAAATAAGATATACAAACAATATAATCTTCTTGACAAGATTTTTATTTTTTGTATAACACCCGTATTAAGCAACGTATACTGCCGGTAGATAACCTATTTGTTTAAATCGTCTGTTTTTTGCTGAAATTTTCTAAAATTTCCAAAAAATATTTTTGGCTTTACAAAAAGCCTCTGTCTTACTACAAGTTCCCCACTTGACCACAAACCAAGAAAACCGACGCTTTCTGGTTCCCTCCCCCGTTGCTCGTTCTTCGTGGTGAGAGGAGCAAGACGGACACCATCCGCCTTGACCTCTGGTTCCTGACGTTCGCTCTGAACCATAACGGCGACCACTCTTGGTCTCGGCGAAGAGGAAACGATGCCATCGCGGCATGAAGATTCACATACTACTAGATGGCTCGTTACAAATTGTCCACACGCAAAGGGAATCGAGGAAACTAAGGAACCGCCAATCTCCCCCCCCCCCCCCCCCCTGCCACTGCGGTCCAAATGAAGGAATCAAGGATGCGTCGGAACTAAAGGTGCCCTGAAGGATGGCGCAGGCCGCCCCAGGACTGACAACGGAAGAAAAAATATGTCTAACAGTTAATAACAAAGCTGCTAATGTAAGCCCGACTTGCCTAATAGGTCCATCACGTTTGCAACATTGGTTTTATACCGTTTTTTTCATTTTTATACCGAACATAGCCCAGCGCTCGGGTAGACTCGGAATACACGTGCACACATACGCAAGCACGTGCCACACGTGGCACCACACAATAGAAATCAGTCATCTCCTCTACTCCAAATGTCGAGTCGAGACGAACATGTTTGCTATGTTCTGTAAAACATAGAAAGTACGGTATACCGATATAGATTCTTTCGTAGACTAATAAGGGTGTTATAGGTTTAGTTATGCAATGTATACCGTAAGTTCATCAAATATTGTATCTTTAACAGTACAAATTATATTCGTACGAAATAACTAAATATTCTATGAAGCTGCTATAAGCGGGATCAAGATGCCATACTTATCAAATTAAACTTATAAGGTCCAGTTTCAATGCATCAAACAAATATTGCAATGTGCAATCTTCATTTGACTGACTGCCATTTGACTGGAAGTCATGGTACAAGTTGTGTCTCAAACGAATGCCTTTGAGATTAACCAATCGTTAGGAGTGGAGGTTCAAGATGGAATTTGTCTTCCTTCAAAGTTTCGACTAACTTAAGACTTGATAGGTCTTGTGGAGAGGGTTGAATCGTGAATTTAGCGTTCAAATCGCGTTCAAATAACCTAATGAACAGCTCCTTGTGGCCTTTGATATCAATTTAGTACCAATTGCGGCCCCCATTAGGGGCACCACTAATTTACGTCTACCAATTGAGGACCCCATTGGGGGTCCGCTAAAACAAATTTTGGGCGCCGATTAAAGCCTCGCGAACAGTGGAAGCAGAAAGTTTGAGTTCCTCGAGGGGCAAATTTAAATCCATAAGCTACCGATTGCATAGTGGGCCCCATGCAGGTTGCCGCCTCCAGAATTTTGCTGGCTCCAATTGCGGTTCGCCGGCGGCGGTGAATTCGGGGGCCCTACTGCGGCCCCGGTGCGCCACCCCCGTTCGCTGTGCCTTGCCCGGGGGCCCAACTCTTGGGCCGCCGGCTGGGGCCTAACTATTGGGGGCGGCTGAGCCTGGAGCCCTTCGGGTCGTTTCAATTCGACCGCTCGCCGTGGAACAAGTTACTACTGATTTTTATTAACGAGTTAGTTTTGACTCCACTCCGCTCGATTTGGCTGGCATTGGCATGATGTTTCCGAAAATAATTTAGACATATCTATGCCATGATGTTTTCTAAGCCCATCTGAATTGCAAACGATTTAGATGTTTCTAGAAATAATTATGACTTACACGTGCAATGATTTTCATGTAAGCATAACAAATGATGTTTTCAGTCAACCAACATTTCGATGTTCTAAAAATAACGTTGGCTTATTTACCACACGATGTTTTTGCCAATGAAAATCGACTCAATTGAACTTGAATCGATGCCAACACTATCAAAGATGTTGATGTTTTAGGTAATAATTTAGTCTCATACATAAGAAATACTTTGATGTTAGCGAAAATAATTTTTATTTGTCTATGTGTTTTTGCAAGTCTATTTGACTCAATCTGAATTGCAAACAATTTCTCTTCATTACCTTAATTTTGATGTTTATAGAAATAATTTTGACTTATACGTGCCGAAACAATTGTAGAGCAATTCTATAAAACTTGTAAAACTTTACCAAGTGTTTTCTTTATTAACCTAATTTATTTGTTGTCTGAAACAAGTTTTCGTACGATGCGTATTTTTCGAGTTATTTCAATGTAAGCACAGCAAATTATGTTTTCAATCAATGTACACGTCGATGTTCTAATAATAATGTTGGCTTAACTACGACACGATGTTTTTGCCAATGAAAATCGACTCAATTGAACTTGAATCGATGCCAACACTATCAAACATGTTGATGTTTTAGGTAATAATTTAGACTCATACATAACAAATACTTTGTTGTTTGCGAAAAGAAATTTTGTTTGTCTCACGCACGATGTTTTGTAAGTCTATTTGACTCAATCTGAATTGCAAACAATTTCTCTTCATTACAGTAATTTTGATGTTTATAGAAACAATTTTAAGTTATACGTGCAATGATGTTCATGTCACCACAGCAAATGATATCTTCAATCAACGTAGACGTCGATGTTCTAATAATAATGTTGGCTTAACTACGACACGATGTTTTTGCCAATGAAAATCGACTCAATTGAACTTGAATCGATGCCAACACTATCAAACATGTTGATGTTTTAGGTAATAATTTAGTCTCATACATAACAAATACTTTGATGTTCGTGAAAATAATTTTTATTTGTCTCACGCACGATGTTTTTGTAAGTCTATTTGACTCAAGCTGAATTGCAAACAATTTTTGTTCTTTACAATAATTTTGATGTTTCTAGAAATAATTTTGACTTGTACGTGCAATGTTGTTCACGTAAGCACAACAAATGATGTTTTCAATCAATGTACAAGTCGATGTTCAATAATAATGTTGGCTTAACTACGACACGATGTTTTTGCCAATGAAAATCGACTCAACTGAACTTGAATCGATGCCAACACTATCAAACATGTTGATGTTTTAGGTAATAATTTAGTCTCATACATAACAAATACTTTGATGTTTGCGAAAATTATTTTATTTGTCTCGCGCACGATGTTTTTGTAAGTCTCTTCATTACAATAATTTTGATGTTTCTAGAAATAATTTTGACTTATACGTGCAATGTTGTTTACGTAAGCACAACAAATGATGTTTTCAATCAATGTACACATCGATGTTCTAGTAATAATGTTGGCTTAACTACAACACGATGTTTTTGCCAATGAAAATCGACTTAATTGTACTTGAATCGATGCTAACACTATCAAAAATGTTGATATTTTAGGTAATAATTTAGACGCATACACAACAAATACTTTGATGTTTGCGAAAATAATTTTAGTTTGTCTCACGCTGGATGTTTTTGTAAATCGTATGTTGATAATAGGTAATCATTTTGACTTACACATAAGAACAGCTTTGATGTTTGCACAATAATAGTTGTTTACCTCACGCACGATGTTTTTTAAGATTCAATCTGAATTTGTTTTTGTAAGTCTCAACCTGAAGTGCAAACGATTTTTCCAATTTACAAATATTTTGATGTTTCTAGATATAAATTTGAGTTACACCTTCAATGATGTCCATGTAAGTATATCAAATGATGTTATCCGTCAACGAACATTTCGATGTTCTGAAAATAATGTTGGCTTATCTACGACACGATGTTCTTGACAATAAAAACCGACTCAATTAAACTCGAAACAATGCCAACATTAAAACGTATTGATATTTTAGGTAATAATTTAGACTGTACACAACAAATACTTTGATGGTTGCGACAATAATTTTGGCATGTCTCACGTACGATGTTTTTGCAAGCCCCAACCTGAAGTGCAGACATTTTTCCAATTTTCAAATATATTGATTTTTATGGAAATAATTTTGACTTACACGTACAATGATGTTCACATGAGCAAAACAAATAATGTTTTCAATCAACATACATTTCGATGTTATGAAAAAAATTGAATTGCAAATGATTTACATGTTTCTAGTAGTAATTATGACTTACAGGTACAATGATTTTCATGTAAGCATAAAAAAATGATGTTTTCAGCCAACCAACATTTCGATGTTGAAAATAATGTTGACTTATTTACGACACGGTGTTTTTGTTGGTAGAAATCGACTCAATTGAACTTGAAACGATGCCAAGTATCAAACATCTTGATGTTATAGGTAATAATTTTGACTTACACATAACAAATATATTGATGTTTGTGAAAATAATTGTGGTTTGTCTCACGCATGATGTTTTTTTACGATTAAACCTGAATTGCAAACGATTTTTCCAATTCACAAATATTTTCATGTTTCTAGAAATAATTTTAACTTACACTTAAAATGATGTTCAAGTAAGCACAACAAATTATTTTTTCAATCAACGTACATTTCGATGTTCTAAATATTCAACCAACATTTCGATGTTCAAAAAATAATGTTGGCATATTTACGACACGGTGTTTTTGTCAGTAAAAATAAACTCAATTGAAGCGATGATAACTCTCAATCAGTTTGATGTTTGTGGAAATAATTTTGGTTTCTCTCTTGCACGATGTTTTTGTAAGTCTAATCGTCTCAATTGTACTTGGAACTATGTTTTCATCAAATATTTTGATATTTTAGGTAACAATTTTGGTGATGTTGACTGACAACATAGACTTTGATGTTGTTGGTAATAATTTAGGCTTACATGACAAACGATATTTTGTAAGTCAAAGTTGTAGTTTTGTAAGTTTGTGAGTGTTTGTTTTGTAAGTTAAGTTCAGACGAAGATTTGTTCCAAGAAACATTAGTCAAAATACGTTTGACTTATAAGTGAAACAATATTCTTGGAAGCCTAATTGGCTCAATTTGCACTTGTAACGATCTAAGAGAACAACAACAAAATTTATGTTCTGGAAATAATGTCGAATTGTTAACTACACGATGTTTTTATCAGCATTTTTGGCGCGTAAAATGATGTTAACTACCAACAAATGTTTTGATGTTGTAGGTTTAAATGATGTTCCAATAAGTGAAATCGGAACAACTCGAAGTTGAGATGAAGTTTTCTCATATGCAAAATGTGTTTAATTATGTTCGAAATCGCATTCTATACTTAATTGTGGTAGAAGTAGAATATAATTGTATATTGAATGAAGATTTCGATCAAGACCACAATGAGATGTTTGGAACTATTATTATTATTGTTTTTAGTTTAATTATTATTATTAAGAATTAATAATCTGTTATTATTATTAAATATTAATAATCTGTCATTATTATTAAATATTAATAATCTGTTATTATTATAATTATTTTATTATTTTAGGTTAATAGTCCACAAATATGCATTATATAAAGCTGTCGGTTGTTTTATAAAAACATTTTTATGATGTTTGATGTTCATAGTCATATTTTGAAGTTTAAGATTGAACTCAATGTGTTTCATTATCTAGTTAAACCAAGTAGGAACTGTTCACTGGTAAATGATGTTCTTGTATACTCCTTGCTTGGTTATCCGGAAAATGGTGTTGATGTTAAAACACGTTCATCGAGGCTTTTGGAGGGTGGCTTTATCTCTATTTTCCATAGTCACGATGTTTCGCTTGAATAAACTCATTTCATTGGTGTTTTGTTTTTAGAGATAATGTTGATGTTAAAATACGTTCATCGAGGCTTTGGAGGGTGGCTTTATCTCTATTTCCATTCTCTCGATGTTTGGCTTGCTTAAATTCACTTCACTGGTGTTTTGTTTTTAGAGATAAACACAACACCAAGAATCACATGACGTGATGTTTCGCGTTTACGGATAAACACTAAATTATGTTTCGCATACAGAGACTTACTCGAAATAATGTTTCGTACTTAGAGATTAACCCAGCGTGATGTTTTGCAGTTGGAGATTAACTCAGCGTGATGTTCATAGCTAAATAATAACGCAGCAAAACACTTAGTTAGAGATGAATATCTGATGTTTAAAATTTAGAGATTAACATAACTGATGTTTGCAATGTTATTGTGCTTGCACCTTAGGGCAACCCGATGTCTTATTATGAAGAACAACACGACATGATGTTTTGCAGTTAGGAGTTGATTCAGCGTGATGTTTTGAGCTTAGAACATAAGGCAATCCGATGAGCTGTTTTCAAGAACAACACGGCGTGATGTTTTGTGCTTGGAACATTAGGCGATGCGATGTTTAGTTTTCAAAAACAACACGAGATGTTTCCTGCTTGGAGATTATCAGAATGTAATGCTGTGTTGGTAAAGCATAAGTCACACATTACGTGATGTTTTGGAAGTTATAAATCAACTCAAGATGATTTTTTGAGCATAGAATATAAGGCTTAGGAATGTTTTATTATCAAGAACAAGGCAATGTGATGTTTTCTACTTAAATTTTAATGATGTTTAATGGCATCACATTAACGCTACATGATGTTTTATTTGCGATAGACTCAACGTGATGTTCTATTAGATATTCAAGCAATCATGTTAATACTGGAAGTCTGCAGTCTCTGGAAATCTACAGGGCAATAATGATGTTTTCTTTCTAGAGATTGGCGTTACTTAGAGATTCAAGTGTAGTTTTTGGCAACATCCACCTCTATCTGTATCTCCGATAAATCATCTGAGGTTTTCTTTGTAGAGATGAAAACATTTTGCGTTTTAACGCGAGAGATAATCAAGTGTAGGTATTATTAATAGAGATATATGTGCGGTGATAGCCTCTCGAGCTAAGATGTTTTCTGTATAAAGATTATATTATAGAGATTTTTCTATAAGTTAAGGCAAGAGATGTGATTTTTTTAATAACGCGTTGTGATGTTATCGCTTCGCATCTTAAAATTTATGCGGTTGAAGTTGGTTTTAGAGACTAACGTGATGTGATGATGTTGTTTATTTTGCTGTTTATAGAGACAGCTCTCTAATATCTTCTATACAGAGATAGCACTATAATATATTATTTATAGAGAACATCTCGCTTTCATTATTTATAGAGTGATTTACATCACTTGATGTTTTCTGGTGATTTACATCATTTGATGTTTACTTTTTAGAGATTGCATTATAATGAGATGATTTTTTATCAAGAGACAAATATGTTGTATATAGAGAGCTCTCTATTTTGCTTAATAATGATCGAGTCTTTTGTGATGTTATTGTCTATAAGGAGAACGTTTGTATGTTTGTGATGTTAATGTTTATAATGAAAACGTTCTTATGTTTGGCAATGTTCATGTTGCTGTTGTGTATTTAGAGGTGGACACCTTGAAATGTGTATTTTCAAAGATACTTAAGAAATTTCGTGTGTATATAGAGATAATACCTAGAGACGAACGGAATGTGCTGCTCTCCGTTTTGAGATAGCTTGCTTTTTTATTTAAGTTGTTGTGTTCTTAGAGACTTGCACGCTTTGATGTTATCAGAGATGTATATACAATGATGTTCTATCTTTAGAGATTGACACGCCTCGATGTTTTCTTGGGTGTTACTTTCGGCGCAGAGTGTCCAATTTGCGTACGTTTGCGAAATGGACACTTTGCGAAATGGAATAGTCCGGGAAGTCCAATTTCGCGGCCGTTACTGTTAACTGTTGTTCTTGGAGACTTAGACGCTATGATGTTATCAGAGATGTATATGCAATGATGCTTCTAGATGTTTTCTTACTGTTTATTTGTTACTGTTAGCAACGGCCGTTAAAGTAATAGAGGCTGTTCATAGCACCAAAACTGATATAAAGCGAACTTTCGCCCTAACAAAATTGTTGATGTTCTTCATGTTCATAGTGATGCCATACATATTTTGTGCATAATAAAGTAACCCATATTTAATTAAAAGCAATAAGATTTTTATAATTACAAATGTTTTGTTGCGCTAAAAATATAGAGTAATTTTTTTTGTTTTGTTCGACGAGAATTGATGTTTTCTTTTTGGAGACTTGTCATGTTATTATATCTGCTGTTTGAGATTTGAGATCTCATTTGAGATTGACAAGCAGTACTGTTTTCTTCCGCGTATATTTAAGTTTTAGACACGCCATGATGTTATAAGAGATGTATATGCAATGATGTTTTATCTTTAGAGATTGACATCCCATGATATTTTATCTTTAGAGATTGACATCCCATGACGTTTTCAGAGATATTTTCTATTTAGAGATTAAGAGGATTTATCGACTGCATTGTTATCGCTAAGATGGTTTGTTCTTTTATACCACGATGATTGGTGATGTTTCATTTTAAGAGACTGACACTACATGATGTTCCAGAGATATACTTGCATTGATGTTAACTATTTGCACATATCTTTTGTACCACAGGAATGCAAAGTTTTATTTTCCATTTAGAGTTTAGAGACTGATGTTTGATGTTTAGAAACATTTGAACCCAATATAAATTTTTGTTCAGAGATAAATACGCCTTGCTGAATGGTGCTGCTGTAGTTATAGAGATAGCTTAAATTTACGTTTGATGAGGATTTGTGTTGTTATAGAAATTAATTCGCCATATTATTACCTGATGGGAGGCAAACATGATGTTTGTATTTAGAAACGTGTAGAAATATATTGATGTTTTCTAGAGACATGCAACCCTTGATGTTTATATTTTAGAAAAAAATCTCGAATGTTTTTATTTGTTTGCCTTTGTGCTGTCTTGTTTATAGACATTGTTATCATGTTTTTTCTATCATTTTAGACATTGATAGGTGTGTTTTGTTTTTAGACCTGAATACAAATTTACGTTTAGCACAACGGTATATCGCGTTTTTTGTTTTGTTTTAGACATTCATACATATTTTTTTTAGAAATTGATACACCGTGTTACTTTGTTTTAGACATTCGCCCATCGTGTTGTTTTGTTAATAAATATTGACACGCCGTGTTGTTTTAATATTAGAATTCTACACATCACGCTGGTAACTTATCAAACATTGATACATCGTGTTGTTTCAATTTTAGAGATTCGCACAGTGTTGATGTTTGTGTTAGATATGATTTGATGTATTAGTTACTTCTTAAAACATCACGTGCTATATTTTTGTAGTTGCATTTGTTATGTTTGTTGTTTGTAAGGAATCACCATTTTTCAATTGTTGCTGATTTTAACGAATATTGATGTTTTCATATGTTTCATATTCAAATATTTTAAATTTATAACCAATTAGTGCCCTATTTTTTGACGCACTTATTATTAGTATTCGTTTACATTATTGATGTTGGAAATAATGTTTTGATGTTTCTGCCTCAAGAATTATTTAGATGTAAATCACAACAACGTAATAATATTCATCAACATTATCAAAAATATTGAGTTCTGATGATGCGAACAATACAAAATGCAACAAAATGCTGTTGAAGTTTTGATCTAGAAGTTTCCAATTTATAGCGCACCTTGATCATGAATTTTGATGTTTTCTTTCAAAGAGACGTATGTTGATGTTTTTTGGTTCAAAAATACGCTCAGTGATGTTTTCAATGCGCAAAAATGTTCTTAAATACTAGTTTCTTGTTATGAATTTTGATGTTTCAATTCAAATAAAGCAAACTAAGATTTTTTTTGTGCACACCTTGGTCATGAAATTTGATGTTTTCTTTTAAAAATACGTATTTCAATGTTTTTTGATCCAAAAATACGCTCTATTATATTTTCAATGCCCAAAAATGTTCTTAGATACTAGTTTCTTGTTATGAATATTGATGTTTCAATTCATATAAAGCGTATTATGATTTTTTTTAATCTAAACTTCATAAACAGCAATTCATATATCCAAAGTGTCATGCTTTGATGTTTTGGCCCAAAGGGGTACGTGCAAAAATGCGCCTTTTGTTGTTTTCGTCCAAAACACGCATTTTGATGTTTTAACCTTAAAATATATAAATGGTTTCGTATATCCAAAGATGTTTTTTATATTGCAAGGGTATATTTTCATTGTTTTGTTGCAAGAACATGTTATGCTTTTGTTATTGAGATGTTTTACTTGCGCATTTCCTCACATAAAAATTAGAATGTGGTTTTGATTTTGTTTATCCAAAGATGTTTTTAAATGTTTTTTTTGCAAAGGTATATTTTGATGTTTTGTTGCAAGGACATGTTTTTATTTTGTTATTAAGATGTTTTACTTGCGCATTTCCTTACATAAAAATTAGATTGTGTGTTTTGATGTTGTATATTCAAATATGTTTTTGAATGTTTTTTATTGCAAGGGTATATTTTGATGTTTTGTTGCGAGAACATGCTTTGCTTTCGTTATTGAGATGTTATACTTGCGCATTTCCTCACATAAAAATTAGATTGTGTGTTTTGATGTTATTTATTCAAGGATGGTTTTCCAATGTTATTTATATTGCAAGGGCATATTTTGATGTTTTTGTTGCAGGGACCCGTTTTAATATTGTTAATAAGATGTTTTACTTGCGCATTTCCTCATATAAAAATTAGAATGTGTGTTTTGATATTGTTTATCCAAAGATGTTTTTGAATGTTTTTTATTGCAAGGGCATATTTTGATGATCTTGTTGCAAGAACATGTTATGATTTTGTTATAGAGATGTTATGATTTTGTTATAGAGATGTTATGATTTTGTTATTGAGATGTTTTACTTGCGCATATCCTCACATAAAAATTATAATGTTTTTCTTGATTTTGTCTATCCAAGGATGTTTTTGAATGTTTTTTATTGCAACGGTATAATTTGATGTTTTTGTTGCAAGAGCATATTGTGATTTTGTTATTGAGATGTTTTGCTTACGCATTTCCTCACATAAAAATTAGAATGTGTGCTTTGATTTTGTCTATCCAAAGATGTTTTTGAATGTTTTTTTTGCAAAGGTATATTTTGATGTTTTGTTGCAAGAACATGCTTTAATTTTGTTATTCAAATGTATTACTTGCGCATTTGTTTGCATAGTTTGATGTTTGTTTCTTCTTAGAATTGCAATTTGATAACGCATTTCAATAAGAAAACATCAAACACCAACATCTGGGCAAAAGCCACCACTCCAGTTTTTTTTATGTCATAATAATTGTTATTCAACCAATACTTGGTTGGTCTAGCAACTAGATCTTAGTTGGTCCAGCAACTGATCAATCTAGCAACTAATACTTAGTTTATCTGGCAACTATAGCTATTTGGTCTAGCAAATAATTGTTAGTTGTTGTAGCAACTAAAAGTTAGTTGACATAGCAACTAATAGTTAGTTGACATAGCAACTAATTATAAGTTGATATAGCACCTAATTGTTTGTTGGTCCAGCCATCAATTGTCAGTTGGTCTAGCAATTAATTGTTAGTTGGTCTAGCAACTAATATTACGTTGGTCTACATAGTTGATATAAATTGAAGTGGGCTGTACGTAAACGCTAATTGTTATCCACAAGAACAAGTTTAATTCATTGTTAAGCCGCTGAACAATTGTTAGTAGAATCTAATGTCTACCACAAATTTTTACTCCAGTTCATATTGAAGAAAAATTAAGAGTTATCTTTACTTTAAATTTGTTGCAATTGCAACTCTTGATTTTCTATAGAACAGTTGCTGATGAAAATTGCAGAGTACTGATGTAGCAATTGTTCTGCAGTGAAACATCGAATGCAAAGAAGATGGTACACGCACCCAGTTGATCTCAGTTATCTTGAAACAATTTCGCAACAAGAACACTAAACTCAAGTCTTGTCACAGATTTGTTACAAGAAACAGCTGGTTACGCTTACAAAGTACATCAGTTGTGTTATTGTCGAGAAACAATCGTCAAGCAATTGATTACTTAATGTATCATCTAAACAACTGCAATTTGAAATCTAGTAATTTATTTAATGTATAATCAATTGTCTGTTAGCATTAGTTACTGATTTTCTAACGTGTCATTAAAAAAAACCTGTTGCCATCAGCAACTGATCTTTTACTGTCTTTAAAAGTCTGTTACCATCAGCAACTGGTTATTTTATACATCATTTAAACCTTGTTCCTTGTACAAGGAACAATTGTTTAAATGGGACATCAGAAGATATTCGCAAGTTACCTAACATCGAAAGTGATTACGAGCTTATTTGGGCCAAAAATGAGCCATCAAATTTACGTGGATCAAAAATGGGCAAAAACTTTCTCAGGCTCCAGAACTGGACATGAGGATTTTAGGATCAAAAATTGTTCAAATGGGACAACAGAAGATTCTCGCAAGTTACCTAACATCGGAAGTGATTACGACCTTATTAGGGCCAAAAATGCGCCATCAGATTTCGGTGGATCAAAAATGGGCAAAAACTTTCTCAGGCTCAAGAACTGGACATGAGGATTTTAGGATCACAAATTGTTCAAATGGGACATCAGAAGATTCTCGCCGGTTACCTAACATAAAAAGTGTTATTTGGGTCAAAAATGCGCCATCAAATTTGCATCGATCAAAAATGGGCAAAAACTTTCTCAGGCTCAAGAACTGGACATGAGGATTTTAGGATAAAAAATTCTTCAAATGGAACATCAGAAGATTCTCGCAAGTTACCTAACATCGGAAGTGATTACGATCTTATTTGGGCCAAAAATGCGCCATCAAATTTGCTTGGATCAAAAATGGGTAAAACCTTTCTCAGGCTCAAGAACTGGACATGAGGATTTTAGGATAAAACATTGTTCAAATGGGACATCAGAAGATTCTCGCAACTTACCTAACATCGAAAGTGATACGAGCTAATTTGGGCCAAAAATTTGCCATCAGATTTGCGTGGATAAAAATTGGGAAAAACTTTCTCAGGCTCAAGAACTGGACATGAGGATTTGAGGATCAAAAATTGTTCAAATGGGACATAAGAACATTCTCGCAAGTTACCTAACATCGGAAGTGATTACGACCTTATTAGGGCCAAAAATGCGCCATCAGATTTCGGTGGATCAAAAATGGGCAAAAACTTTCTCAGGCTCAAGAACTGGACATGAGGATTTTAGGATCACAAATTGTTCAAATGGGACATCAGAAGATTCTCGCCGGTTACCTAACATAAAAAGTGTTATTTGGGTCAAAAATGCGCCATCAAATTTGCATCGATCAAAAATGGGCAAAAACTTTCTCAGGCTCAAGAACTGGACATGAGGATTTTAGGATAAAAAATTCTTCAAATGGAACATCAGAAGATTCTCGCAAGTTACTTAACATTGAAGTGATTACGACGTTATTTGGGACCAAAAATGCGCCATTAAATTTGCGTGGATCAAAAATGGGCAAAAACTTTCTCAGGCTCAAGAACGGGACATGAGGATTTTTGGATAAAAAAATGTGCAAACATTCTCAGGATCAAAAGTGGAATGCGAGTTTCCCAGAGTCAAAATTGGCTGTCAAAAGTTTCTCAGAATAAAAAATGATTCAAGAGAATATAGGTGTAAAGCTTCTCAGGATCAAAATAAGTTTCGACGGCTCAGGGTATAATTGGGTAGAGATTATTAGGATCCTAAAGGATGTCATTATTTTGAGAATCAAAAGTGTATCACAGGTTTCTGAGGATCAAAAACGGGAATTGGGTATCTCAGGATCAGAAGTGAAGATATGCTGAGGTTTCCAATAGGTAGATCAAAAGTGGGATTTGGGTATCTCAGGATCAGAAATCAAGATTTTGAGGTATCCAATAGGTCTTAAGTTTCTGACGATCAAAAGTTGACACAACATTGCAATGTGTGTGCCAAAACAGCAAACATTTGATGTTGCAAAGAAACAGCATATCATCAGTGGTTTATGATAAAACAATACATTATCGGTTCATTGTAAGACAATTGTTCTAACATAATTTTTTTCAAGATAATTGGTATAATATAACCAATCCAATAGGTCTTAAGATTCTGACGATCAAAAGTTCACAACAAAACAATTTGTGTGACAAAACAGCAAACACAATCTGTTGCAAAGAAACAGCATACCATCAGTTGTTCATAATAAAACAATACATTATCGGTTCATTGCAAGACGATTGTTGCAAGACAATTGTTCTAACATAATTCCTTGCAAGATAATTGTCACAACATAACCAATCCAATAGGTCTTAAGATTCTGACGATCAAAAGTTGACACAACAATGCAATTTGTGTGTCAAAACAGAAAACATATGCTGTTGCAAAGAAACAACATATCAGCAGTTGTTCATGATAGAAATATTCATTATCGGTTCATTGCAAGACGATTGTTGCAAGACGATTGTTGCAAGACGATTGTTTTAAGACAATTGTTCTAACATAATTACTTGCAAGATAATTGTTACAACTTAACCAATCCAATAGGTCTTAAGATTCTGACGATCAAAAGTTGACACAACAATGCAATGTGTGTGTCAGAACAACAAACATATGCTGTTGCAATGCAACAGCATATCATCAGTTGTTCATGATAAAACAATACATTATCGGTTCATTGCAAGACGATTGTTACAAGACAATTGTTCTAACATAACTGCTTGCAAGATAATTGTTACAACACAACTGTTTGCAAAACAATTATGGCAAGAAACTGCAACAAACTGCTTGTAACACAAGTTTTCTTAGACAATTGTTACTTGAGAATTATTACAAGAAGTGGGTGGAATAATTGTTGCAGAATAATAGTTGCAAGATAATTGTTTAAAACAGTTGTTACGTTAATATTACTGCAAAGAAGGTGTTACAGTAACATTGTTAGACAAAATTGTTACGGTAATATTGTTGCAAAACAATTGTTACCGTAATATTGTTGCAAAACAATTGTTGCCGTAATATTGTTGCAAATCCATTGTTACCGTAAAAATTCTGCAAAACAGTTGTTATAGTAACTTCGTGCACAACAAATTTTACCGTACCAATGTAGCTAAACAATTGTTACGGCAATACAACAATTATTACAAGATATAAAGGAGGTAAGTTTTGAAATATTTTATTTTACGCAAAATAAAATGGTTCAAATTTTTTGTACTTTTCACCATAACAATTGTTCGATAGCTATAGGGTCTACGAGAAACTGTAAGTGGACAATTGTTGGAATCTTGCCTAGCTAGTATTCTTTATAATGCGTATTGGTTCAAGGTTTCAGCCCATTCCAGCAGTTGATGGACATTGAGCACTGGGTGTATACTTCTTTTTGGACCGCTTTTGGCAAACAATTGTTGGGCAGAGTGTCATCCACTCCGTTTATAGAGTTACAGAACAACTGTTCGTTTCCTGTGGACACAATCAGCGTTTCATTTTATACTCAGGTATTTTTGTGCGTTACGATTTGTTTGTCCCAAGTATTGATCAGTCTTACGAGGGCCGTTCGGTAATTTAAAGACATTTGCGTGATATTGATACTTATATCTATGAGGATTATTGCGTTTTCACGCCATGACACTTTTAGATCGCTCGTTTTGGAGGTTATGTGCGTCGTGTTGTAGGAACAGCTGAAGCTTACCGTGGTTACGATCGCGTTTTGTTTAGACGCCTAGATTCTCACTTGTTTAACCGTGATGTTTTGCATGGTAATAGCATGCTGGATGGAATCGCCTTTTGTAAACATTGACCACGTTGTTGTTGTTTGCAAGATCATTGTTGGAATTTTAGCATTTGAAGGGGAGTTAGATTTTGTTTAGGCATTTGATGATTTGCCTGACATTTTTGTGATTTGCACAGATATTTTAGACTTGGTTCAGAAAACTAAGGAATCTTTAGATTTTGTCGATGGTAGTATTTGTACCCTGAACTTCGAATTTAGTTTTGGTTTTTCAAATTTCACCTTACCAACAGATTTTTGTACTTATCTGGTTTGATCCAAATTTCATTTCGATCTCGACCTTCCCAACATATTTTTGTGTTTATCTGTTTTGATCCAAATTTTGTTTCGAACTCGACCTGAACCACTAGATTTAGGTACCATTGTTTCAACAATGACCGAATTTTGTTGTTGTTAGGCTGTTGAAATATTTCACAGGTGTTGAAAGCAGTGGTCATAGTTTACATATTTGATTGGGGGAGTCGTGAACTCTAAATCTTAGATTTGATGTGGCTACAAAAATAATGATTGAAGTTTTTTTTCTCAGCACCAACTTTGACGAGTTTTTTTGATGAATGGATGAATGACTCCTTCGTTGTTTGATGTTGCCGACGGTTAAGCAAATGAGCATCTTATTTCGTTGTTGGCATTGTTATTGTTCGCGATTGCGTAATTATTGTGTCAAGATGTTTTCATCATTGTTTACGACAACGTTACCAATTAACATGTTTTAATATATCATTCCCTATAACGAAGATGTTTTTGTTCACGATTACATAATAATTCCTTATAATAAAGATGTTTTTGATGTTCTTAGCGATTACTATAATTTTTTTGCAAAGTTGTTTTTGTTGATGTTTGCCATAACGTTATTCATTGTTTTCGTTGAAGAAGTTTTTGCTGCCGTTTACGGCAAAGTTCATGCATGATGATGTTTTTGTTGTTGCTTAACGATTAAGTTCATGCAAGATGATGTTTTTGTTGTTTAACAATTAAGCGCCTTAACGTTGAATTGATAATGTTTTTGTTGTTATTTATTATATTTTTTATTGAAGATGTTTTGTTACTGCAATTTTATTATAATAAACATGTTGTCTTGTTGTATGCGATAACGTTATCAATTAAGATGTTTTTGTTGTTGTGTAACGATTAAGCGTCTTAAGGTTGAATTGATAATGTTTTTGTTGTTATTTATTATTTTTGTATTGAAGATGTTTTGTTACTGTAATTTCGTTATAATAAACATGTTGTCCTGTTGTTTGCGATAACGTTATCAATGAAGATGTTTTTGTTATTGTTATCATTTCTTATGATGAAGATATTTTTGTTGTTGTTTACACTAACGATATAATTTTATTAATAAAGATGTTTTTGTTATTGTTGTCATTACTTATGATGAAAATATTTTTGTTGTTGTTTACACTAACGATATAATTTTATTAATAAAGATGTTTTAGTTGTTCTTTACCAACGCGTTATTCATAGTTTTGACTGAAAAAGCTTTTGCTGTTGTTCTCGATTAATTTAGTGGATTTTGTAGTTGTTTTCAAATAAACAAAGTCTATCAATTTTGCTATTGCTAGTGTATTTATCGATTTTTATTATTTTTTTAAATATATTTTCATCATTGTTTACGATATTATTATCAATGAAAATTGTTTTATTGTCGTTTTCAATTACACTAGCATATTATTATCATAAAGATGTTTTGTTCTTGTTTGCAATTAGACTAGAATTTTATTGTCATAAAGATGTTTTGTTCTTATTTACGATTACAGTATCATTATTTATTTGTTGTTTACTATAACGTTACATACAGTTTCATTGAAGAACTTTACGAATTAACTAGTATATTATTATCATAAAGATGTTTTGTTCTTGTTTGCAATTAGACTAGAATTTTATTGTCATAAAGATGTTTTGTTCTTATTTGCGATTACAGTATCATTATTTACTTGTTGTTTACTATAACGTTGCATACATTATCATTGAAGAACTTTACGAATTAACGTAGCAAATGATGATGTTATTGTTGTTGTTTGCAAGTTTACAATATATATTTTTTATAAAGATGTTTGTTTTGTAGCTTACTATAATGTTATTTACTTATCCATTGAAGAAATTTACGAGTACGTTTTTACCTTCGCAAATTATGTTGTTGTTGTTGTTTTTGACTAAACGAGTAAGCTCCTTAATTAATTTGTTAATGCTGTTGTTCATTTTTGCATTATTGTTTTTTCTGTCAAGATGCTGTTGTTTATTCTTACGTTATTATCTTCGCAAATTATGTTTTTGTTGTAGTTGTTGTTTTATGACTAAACGAGTAAGCTCCTTAATTTTTTGTTAATGCTCTTGTTTATTTTTACATTATTGTTTTTTTCTATCAAGATGCCGTTGTTGTTTATTCCTACGTTATTCTTTTAGTCAGAAATTATATTTTTAGTGTTTTTGGATAAACAATTATGTTGTTTAATAACGTTGTTTGTTGTAGTAATATTAATTTTGTTGTAGTTTACGTATATTTACTTCCCAATTTTGTTACTGATGTTATATTGTAGTTGTTTTTGATTCAAACATTAGGTTTCCTTCTTAATCTTAATATTATTTTTGCTTTTGTTTAAGTATAAACAATATACTTCCCAATTTTGTTATTGTACTATTCTGTTTTTGATTAAACAATTAAGTTTCCTTCTTATAAATAACATGTTTGTTGTTGTTGTTGTTGTTGTTAACGGTTAAACGTTAGCTTTTATTACTGATGTTGTTTTGTTGTTGCTTTCGATTCAATAATTTTTCTTCCTACTTATCGGTGTTGTTTTTGATATTGTTTGCGAATAAACAATTTAACTTTTTAATTTTGTTAACGATGTTTGTTGTTTTCAGTAAAACCATTAAGCTTCCTACTTTGGTTATCGATGTTTTTGTAGTTGTTTATGTTTAAACAATTTAGCTTAATTTTATCTTAACTTTATTGCTGATGGTATTTTCAATGAAACCAGCAATCTTCTTGTTTATAGATGTTTTTGTTGTAACTTAGACATTAGATGATGTTCTTGAGTTTGTTTCAACAGTTTGTTTCCAGATTTTATTTCAACCACTTCTTGATATCATATTTTTCAAATGTACTTGTTATCAGATATTTCGACTGGTTTTCTAATCAGATGTTAGAAGCATACTTGTTATTATCATTGTTTCAACCATTAGTGGTTATCAAATGTTTTCACTAGTCTTGTTATCAGATGTTTTAACCATCCTTGTTATTACAATTGTTTCAACCATTAATGGTTATCAGTTGTTTCCATTGGTATTCTTATCAGATGTGTAAATCATACTTGTTATTGCAATTGTTTCAACCTTAAATTGTTTTCAGATGTTTCTACTGGTATTCATATCAGATGTTTCTACTGGTATTCTTATCAGATGTTTCAACCATACTTGTTATTACAATTGTTTCAACCAGTACGGGTTATCAGATGCCTCCACTGGTATTCTTATCAACTTAAACAATTAATTTTAACTTGTAATTACAATTTTTTCAACCATTACTGGTCATCAGACATTTCCACTGGTATTCAAATCAGATGTTTCAATCATTCTTGTTGTTTTTAATCGTTTAAACCATTACTGACTATCAAATGTTTCTACTAGTCTTGTTATCAGATGTTTTATCCATATTTGTTATTGCAATTGTTTCACCTTTTAATTGTTTTCTGGTGTTTCTACTGGTATTCATATCAGATGTTTCCCCTGGTATTCTTATCAGATGTTTCCACTGGTAATATTATCTGTTGTTTCCACTGGTATTCTTATCAGATGTTTTATTCAAACTTGTTAATGCAATTGTTCCAACCTTTAATGGTTATCAGTTATTTCTACTGGTATTCTTATCAGATGTTTTAATCATACTTGTTAATGCAATTGTTTCAACCATTAATGGTAATCAAATATTTCTACTAGTGTTATCAGATACTTTAACCGTACTTGATATTACAATTGTTTCAACCATTACGGGTTATCAGTACTTTCCATTTCAATTCCTATCAGATGTTTTAATCATTCTTGTTATTATAATTGTCTAAACCTTTAATGACTATCAAATGATTCTACTAGTCTTGTTATCAGATGTTTTATCCATACTTGTTATTACAATTTTTTCAACCATTACGAATCATCAGATGTTTTAATCCCATTTATTATTGCAATTGTTTCAACTATTAATGGTTATTAGATTTTCCACCAGACTTGTCAGATGCCAGATTTTTTAACCATACTTGTTATTACAATTTTTTCAACCATTACGAGTTATCATGTGTTTTAATCACACTTATTAATGCAATTGTTTCAACCATTAATGGTTATTAGATTTCCCACCAGACTTGTCATTACATCGTTTAGCAGATTTGGTAGGAACAATTCATGGTATTGGAAGATTTAGTTTCAAAAGCTCCACTTTTTGCTTCCCAATTTACTGTGATATCGAATGGTGCAATTGAAACAAATCTAGTTTGTGCCATAATTTATAAATCCATAGATCTTGTGTTGCTTTTTCATTGGATTTTGTTCTACAACTCAAATATCCCTTGATTACATTTAGGTTTTGATTTTTTCTTAGCTCAGTACATTTCTTGAACATTTGAGTTCTAGATACAAACAAAATTAATATCGTTAATGGACGTTTTCTACTTGTTATTGGAGTAGTGCGGCAACACCGGTTCTGAGACAATTTCCCCATAAGAAATGCATGGGCCGATTTTTTGCTGCTTACTTCCGGTCGAGCGAGCCGTTGCGTGTATGTTGGGCTGCCTAAAATCTGCGCGGGACTCTCAGCCCCTCGTGATATCCTCTTGTGCCCCTCCGCCCCTCTACCCCTCTGCCCCTTAACCACTCCCCCCCTCCGCCCCCTCAGCCCCTCACATTAGCCTCTTTTAAACAGCTCATTTTGCATCGTCAACACCACCTTGCTATTTGAAGCTGTTTAAAAGAGGATATCGCGAGGGGCTGAGGGGCAGAGGGGTACAAGAGTATATCGTGAGGGGGTGAGGGTCCCGCGCAGTTGTTAGGCAGCCCAACATACACGCAACGGCTCGCTCGACCGGAAGTAAGTAGCGAAAAATCGGCTCATGTATTTCTTATGGGGAAATTGGCCCAGAACCGGTGTTGCCTCACTACTTATTGGTAAGCCATTGTTTCAGCTGCCGTCAGATGTTTTGGATCAAATCGACGCGATCAAATCTATATCTCTTATGTTTTGGAACTGGTACCTTTCGGATCACTGCAAACTGACTCAGCGTTTTGCTTTTTAGACAATTGTCGGTTTTAGGCGCAATGGTATTGGACGTTTTGGAACTGCCGGTACGTTAGTCTGCGTTATATCAGGAGACAATTGGCGGATCTTGAAGGGTCACTGGGTCTTTGCTTACAGTGCGAGGAATTGCACGTGCTCAAAGTGTCTTAACTTTATATATATATATATATATATATATATATATATATATGTGTGTGTGTGTGTGTGTGTGCTGGAAGCGTCGTGTTAAGAGAGGCTTTTTTAATTTTTTTGCAATTTTTATAGTGTGGTGCGCACAAGTTTGTACCACCAACAGTTGTTAATTGGGCGAGAAAACGTTTAGTCTGCAAAGAGGATGCAACTTCATTAGGATGCGTTGATATATAGCAGTTGTTATGCTGATTATCAATCGTGAGCAGTTGTTATTTGGAAATATCAACCGAGAGCAGTTGTTATGCTTAGATATTAGTGGTCACCAGTTGTTATTAGCAAATATTAATCTAATATAAGATTTTGCTCAGGTTTTCATGGTGAGCAGTTGTTATGCTTAGATCACTGTTGCGAGTAGCTGTTGTGCTGAGAAATCAAACGTGAGCAGTTGTTATGCTCGAATATTAATAAAAATCAGTTGTTATGCTCAGATAAAATGGCGTAGTTATTATACTCTGATATCAATAGTGATCAGTTTTTATGATGCTCATATCTTGAGAATAAGTAGTTATGCTGAAAGGAGAATTAAAAGCTGATGCTTTGTTGTATCACCAGCAACAGTTCTTATATCCAGGCGTCCGTAATATGAAACAGTTGTTAAACACATATATTTGTATAACAGCTTTATGTTCGTATATTAATAGATAACAGTTGTTATGCTTAGATAGCAATGAGAACTGATAGTATACTTCAATATCATGGTTAAACAGTTGTTTCATACTCTGGTGGCAAACAACTGTTGCGAATTCAATGGAATATAGTATATAGCTCAGGTAGCAATTTACATCTATTGTATCAGCACTCAGTTATCAGTAGAAAACAATTCTTATTCTGAGGTAACAATGAAGAGCATGCTCAGATGTTATTAAACAGTTGTTATGTTGCGATGTTTTTTTGCCCAAATATCGACATAAATCAGTTGTTATCCGCGAATTGCAATGGGGAACCCTTATCATTGATGGTCAGCTTTTATGCTTGCTCACATATTAATCTTAAACAATTGTTACGCTCAGGTGGTATGCAAACTATATTATGCAACATACTATTCTTCAGAGCTGTGCAGGTGCAGTTATTGTGAATACCGTACTATGCTACACATCATTTTTCATGACAACTGCTATAATGATCAGTTATTACGAAACGAATGGAAAATAGCGGTTATTTAAGATATTACTGTAAAGCAGTTGTTATGTCCTCATGTTTTATGTCGTGATTTTATGTCCGTATGTTATGATTAACCACTTAATACTTTCCATAACAACTGATGTGGCAATAAGTTACAATAAAGTCAATGCAAACCAGTTGTTACATAACAACTGCTGCGATGCTGATTAGGACGTCAAGATGAAACAATTGTTAGACCACATGATGGCATTGACTTTAGAGCATGAATTTCCACTGATAACTGATACAATAACATCCTGTCATAATGTCAACGAGGGATATACTACAGTGGCACTTTGTCAATTCAAATACTGGGTACTAACTTTCTGATGGTTAATCAGTTGTTTCGTAGCCAAAAATGCAATAAAATTGCTGCCAATTTTTGTGACATTCAATTAGCGAGTCACAATTTTCAGCCCATACTATAATGTAGTTTGGTGTAGTTTTTGTATAATTTTTAAGGCGTAATTTGCAACCAATTTACATGACACGGTTTGTAGCCAATTTATGTGCCATTATGGTTTCCAAATTTACAAGACGCGGTTTGTAGCCAATTTATGTGCCATTATGGTTTCCCAATCTACAAGACGTGGTTTGTAGCCAATTTATGTGCTATTATGGTTTGCTAATTTACATGACACCGTTTGTAGCCAATTTATGTGCCATTATGGTTAGCCAATTTACATGACACGGTTTGTAGCCAATTTATGTGCCATTACGGTTTGACAATTTACATGACACGGTTTGTAGCCAATTTATGTGCTATTATGGTTTGCTAATTTACATGACACCGTTTGTAGCCAATTTATGTGCCATTACGGTTTGACAATTTACATGACACGGTTTGTAGCCAATTTATGTGCCATTATGGTTTGCCAAAAGTATATGTCGATTGCATTAAGCCAATTTAAGGCACACTTTTTTGTCCAATTATTTCCCAATTTTATGTCCAAATACTTTCAGCCAGTTTATGTGGCATTATGGTAGCTATTTTATTGAGGTGTTACTTTTGGAAAATTTAAATGGAATTTATTTTAGGCAATTGCAAAGCATCAAAAATGACATTATTTTGAGCCAATTTTCATTACACTATTCTGATCCGCTATAAGGCACAATTTGTCGCCAATGCATGTTGATTCAGATTTAGGCCACTTCCACCATTTGCCTGAAGTATTTTAGCCGATACACAAAATATAATTTTATCCAAATAATTTTTGAGCCAATTGGAACATACGTTTAGCCAATTTTATTAAATTTAGGATATTTTTTGTTTGCTAACTTATACGCTACGATAAACATACGCCAATTTCCATGGCGTATTTACAGCCAATTTATACGATATTAATTTATCCGATTTATAGCACTATTTTTAATTTATATTATACACTATTTTTGCCAAATTATAAGTCGAATTTATAGCCAATTTATAAAATATACAATTTAAAGCATTATTTTTAACCAATATATGTTGCCTTTTATGTAATATTATTTTAGCTGATAAATCGACCTCGACACATAAAAGAGGAAAACGATTATGAAAGAAATAATTTACGTGGTTTTGGCACTATTTTTGGCTAATTTTTGGGCAATTTTTGACAATATACAATCAACTAACTAACTGTATTTTGGACAATTTATGACTGTTGATATTTAAATCAATATATTTGACTGCATTTTAAGCCACTTGACGAGGATTGCAATTTTAGTAAATCTATGTGATGTTCATTCAGCCATTTTTTTGGCCAATTTTTGACAATATACAATCAACCAACTAACCTGAATGCATTTTGGAGAATTGATGACTGATAAATCAATATATTAGACTGCATTTTAAGCCATTTGATCAGGATTGCAATTTTAGTAAATCTATGTGATGTTCATTCAGCCATTTTTTGGCCAATTTTGACAATATACAATCAACCAAGTAACCTGAATGCATTTTGGAGAATTGATGATTGTTTATATATAATCCAGTCTATTTGACTGTATTGTGAGCCGTTTGATGAGGATTGCTATTTTTGGCAATCTATTTGATGTTCAAATGACCAATTAAGAAAGGTCCATGTTTTGCAAAATTTTACTCTTGTATATTAATGATGGACGCTGTTGTGACTACAATATTATCCGACAACCAATTGATAAATATTAATTTTTTAACCAAAATCTTTAACTGAATATTTAGCCAAGTGACTTGGTAATTCCCAGTAAATTTGACTGCATTTCTCGGCCAATTAATTGATGCATGTCGTAATTTTAGCCAATTGAGATAACCATATTTCTGAGGCATTTTGTTTGTAAGGGTCAAAGGTCACAATCTATAGGCAGTAATTTTAGCCAATTGATTGGGATTGCTGTTCTGTTTGAGTGGATTTTGATCCTCAGCCAATTGATGCATGTCGTAATTTTAGCCAATTTAGATAACCATATTTCTTAGTCATTTTGTAAGTGTCACAGGTCAAAATCTATTGGCAGTAATTTTAGCCAATTGATTGTGATTGCTGTTCTATTTGACTGGATTTTGATCGGTTGACTGGAATCGTTAATTTTACTAATTTATTGGACTGGATTTTTAGCCTGTTGATAAAGGTATATTTTTAGCCAATCTTTTGGACTGAATATTAAGCAAATTAATAATAATGGATATATAACCAATCTGTTTGACTGTATTCTTAGCCAGTTAATGAATATTATTTTTTAGCCATTCTAATAATAGTAATTTGAATCCGTTGACAATGGTTGTTTACAGCCAATCTGCTTGAAAGTATTACCAGCCTGTTAATAAAGTTAATTTTTTAACCAAAATATTTGACTACATTTTTAATCAATTGATAAAGGGTGTATTTTATTTAATCTATTTGACAGTATTCTTGACAAATGTCGTATTTTTGACAATTTTCTTATTTAATAAAGGTCATTTTTTGGCCAACTTATTTGACTACATTTTTTTAACCAAGTGATAAAGGGTGTTTTTCATTCAATCTATTTGACTGTTTTTTTGACAAATTCCGAATTTCTGACAATTTACTTGATTGTATTTGTAGCCAATTGATAAGGATCGTCGATTCAATTAATCTATTTGACAATAGTTGCTTATAGCCAATCTGCTTGAAAGTGTAACCAGCCAGTTAATAAAGTTCATTTTTTAGCCAAAATATTTGACTACATTTTTAGTCAATTGATAAAGGGTGTTTTTTATTTAATATATTTGACAGTATTCTTGACAAATGTCGTATTTTTGACAATTTTCTTATTTAATAAAGGTCATTTTTTGGCCAACTTATTTGACTACATTTTTTTAACCAAGTGATAAAGGGTGTTTTTCATTCAATATATTTGACTGTATTCTTAACAAATTCCGAATTTCTGACAATTTACTTGATTGTATTTGTAGCCAATTGATAAGGATAGTCGATTCACCTAATCTATTTGACAATGGTTGTTTATAGCGAACTTTATTAACTAGCCAGTTGATAAAGTTAATTTTTTAGCCAACATATTTGACTAAATTTGAAGCCAATTGATAAAGGGTATTTTTTATTCAATGTATTTGACTGTATTCTTGACAAATATCGCATGTTTGACAATTTGCTTATTTAAAAAAGGTAATTTTTTAGCCAACTTATTTGACAACATTTTTTTAGCCAATTGATGAAGGGTGTTTTTCAATCAATCTATTTGACTGTATTCTTGACAAATTTCGAGTTTCTGACAATTTACTTGATTGTATTTATAGCGAATTGATAAGGATCGTCGATTCACCTAATCTATTTGACAATGGTTGTTTATAGCCAACTTTATTAACCAGCCAGTTAATAAAGTTAAATTTTAGCCAACATATTTGACTACATTTTAAGCCAATTGATAAAGAGTATTTTTTATTTTTTTAGACAATTGATAATGGGTGCTTTTTGTTCAAACAATTTGACTGTAATCTTGAAAAATGTCGTATTTTTGACAATTCACTTGATTCTATTTATACCAATTGATGTTTTGCCTAATATATTTAGCACCATTTTGAGCCAATTTGTAAGTTGCGTTTTATCACATTTTATACCAATGTTTTTGCGTATGTACGCGATTTTAATTTAATTACCCTGACTATTTAAACTATAATCCATTGCTTTATTACGACTGTTGTATTCCTCGGACACAAACAGTTCCTTTAGCCACCAGTAGTAGTACGAGATGTGGGTATGGTTGCTCAGTTGCATCAATTTTCCTAGTTGGTTACTGCTTCAACTGCACAATAACACCACTATGGTAACTACTTTGGGCGGCAAAATAAAATGCATTTAGCCGTCAGTAGTAGCGTGATCCTGGCTCAATTGTTAAACCAGCCAAGGAAACTTCAATTGAGCCATAATCCCTATGCTATCTACTGCCAGCTATAGCATTATATTGCTTTACTGTAATAACTTATAAATAATTATTTCTATCTTAAAACATTTAGTATTCAAATTAATGCTGGATATTTAAAAACTGTCCATTAACATAATCATGCTAATAGCTCTGGCTCACTTGCCCAGATTATAAAACTGAGATAAGTGGACCAGAACCCCCACTGTTATACTACTATTCCAATACGTAATTTAATTATAAATAATTGTGAATCATTATTGAATAACTTTTAGTAGAAATGCTGCTGTAGCTTAGGCTTATTGCTTATAGCACTCGCAGTTATTGAAATTGGGCTACAACCTGCTGTGCATATCTACTTTAACCCATATGAATCTGCGACTCTCAAGTGACTAATTCATTTGATACAGAGCTCGCTCTGCATATACCCTGACTCATTTGAAGCATGGAACTGATTCAATGAGACCAGTGCCTGCAGTGCGTACCTACTCTAATTCACTTGAATCAGTTCTGTTAAAAACTGATTCACTTGCGCTAGTGTAACACACACACATAAACTCTGTTCAGTTGAATCGGGCAATTACAAATAACGGATTCACTGGGATAGAGCCCGCTCGCTGTTATTGAAACTGGGCTTGAACCTGCGGTGCATATCTACTTAAACCCATATGAATCTGTGACTCTCAAGTGACTAATTCATTTGGTACAGAGCTCGCTCTGCATATACCCTGACTCATTTGAAGCAAGGAACTGATTCAATGAGACCAGAGCCTGCAGTGCGTTACTACTCTAATTCACTTGAATCAGTTCTGTTAAAAACTGATTCACTTGCGCTAGTGTAACACACACACATAAACTCTGTTCAGTTGAATCGGGCAATTACAAATAACGGATTCACTGGGATAGAGCCCGCTCGCTGTTATCGAAATTGGGCTAGAACCTGCGGTGCATATCTACTTAAACCCATATGAATCTGTGACTCTCAAGTGACTAATTCATTTGATATAGAGCTCGCTCTGCATATACCCTGACTCATTTGAAGCATGGAACTGATTCAATGAGACCAGAGCGTGCAGTGCGTATCTACTCTAATTCACTTGAATCAGTTCTGTTAAAAACTGATTCAATTGTGTTAGAGTACCTACTGTAATACATACATAAACTCTGTTTGGTTGAATCGGGCATTTACAAATAACGGATTCATTGGGGTAGAACCCGCTTTAGATATCTACTATCAGTTATATCAATTGGGAGTTATTTTATTGCTAATATAAGCGAGAAATATTTCCAACGTTGCTTGATAATAATAACTGCGGATTAATTCCAAGCATTTTGCAGCAGTTTTAAGGCTAAGACTGTCGCTTATGTGCGAATTAAAAAAGTTTTCCGTGTATTTGCTCTAAACGTTTTCTTGTAGTACGGAATCGGTTTTTTGGGGCCACCTTGGTTTTCATATTTGATGTTGTGCCGAATTTCTCGTGCCATTTAAATTTTTATTTTTATTGTTCATTTTTATTGCATCAACATGGAGGAACAATCATAAAATGGGAATATTATGATTGTTTATCGTTGGTTGGTGCAATAAAAATTTCCAAGGCAGTCCCTAGAAAACGTCCAGATTTCACGTGCGCACCGTAATTTTTTCGGCACCCCCCTTAACGGCCGCCAGCAGGGCTACGGTGCAATCCCCCCACGCATGCGCACTTCGTGCACTTCTTTTTTCGTGGAGACAATGGCCGACGGATCGAGGGACATATCTTTTTATATTTTTGGTGCCGTCCGACTGTTTTTTTCGTTTTTGTCTTTGTTTTTGACGTCGTCCGGCAATTTTTTTGTTTTTTTTTTGAAGAGCGGTGCGCGTGCTCCGTGGTTAAACAATTGCCGCGTAGTCTCGGGGTTTCTGGGCCGGGCGGGCGGGCAAACGGGCGCGCTAGCTTAGCGAAGCCGGCCATGGTTTTGAACGTAACGCGAAGCGGTCGGAAATTGTGCGTAGGGTGTTTGTTAGGGTTTGCAGGATGCGGGTTAGTAAATGCTGGGAAAATTTCAAAACGCTTGCATTTTTTTGACGTGGGCACCGTTGGACATCAGGAACTGATGGGAAACAGGCGCGCCCGTTTGCCCTTGGGGGTTTTCCATGCTTTGATCAACTACTTCAGACAATTGCCTTGAGGTATTGGGGTCATCAGGATTGCTTCAGTTCGCTTAGAATTACGATGTTGCGGTCAGTTGCTGATGATGTGGGGAAACTTATTATTACAATAAATCACAGCACGTTATATACGAGAATGTACTTTGACACTTTGACGTTATTTGCGATATTTTGTGCGCTTTTGTACATTTTAATGGCGGTCATAGTGCCTATATTTTGTTTTGGTCGAAATGCAAATGTCTTTCCGCAATTACCAGACTTTGTTCTACGTTTTCATGGCGCACAGCCCACTTCAATTATTGGACGTTATTGTGTCAAACAATTGTTAACCGCAGCACGGGCCTTGCTTTACAATCCGGAAATCAATAGTTACAAGCATGCAATTGTTTCAATTATCAATTGTTTTCAAACAACTGCTTACATCCTGAACCAATGCAAAGCTTCCACGATTCACAACTCCAGAAAAACAGGCACTTTAAGATGATTAAATGCACACCTGTATACAAACAACTGCTACGCACAATCATGATATCAACAACTGCAGAGTCCAGGTGTTCGAAACATGAGCAATTGCCGGCTAACGATAATCATGGAGCACTGCGGACAGACGTGAACAACTGCAGAGCTACCAATTTGAGTACACTGTTTTGGCAAACAAGATGAAGTACACTTAAGGATTGTTGGTCAAAAGTATCAAGACGTTGCAAGTGGGACAAAGCACGGCACACGTGCGTGGAAGACCTAGGCTGTCCCGAACAACTGATTGGAGCAACAAAATGGAAACTCGGAAACTATTGCACAGCGCTCCTGAGGTTAACAAACAAACGAAGACTCGATGAAAGGCGGAGTTTGCTGTTGGCTTGCCAACACTGGAAACGCTTGTTCCCGAGCAGTTGTTAGGCTTGATGCCCTCTTTCAGTGTTTGGAACAATTGCCGATGGACAGTCGGCAAAATCAGGCGAGAGTACCTGATTTTGAGACAGCTGGCAGGTCTGAAGCAGCACCCAGTTGTTTCGTAACAATTGTCAGATACAGGTGGTTGAAAACAGCTTTGCACTTTTTTCAATTGACTAGAGACGATTGGTCTTGTATTGGCACTTTCCCATACCCAAGATTTCCACAGGCTAGGATCTAAACTGTTGTTTGATGCAAGTAACAATTGATATTACGTAATGTACCGATGTTCTACCAACAGTTTTTAAATTACAGCAACAATTGAAATGAAAGGCATGTTGTCATTTTCCAATAAATCATTATAACAACTGTTACCAACAGTACTGATATACGACTATCACATACCATTGACAACTGATGTCATACAAAGTCCTCTAGTTTGTGACTATTAAACAGTACAAAACATGCAACTGCAACTGCATTTTCCCGATAAATCATTATAACAACTGTTACCAACAGTAGCGATATTCGACTATCACATGCCATTGACAATTGATGTCATACAGAGTCCTTTAGCTTGTGACTATTAAACAGTACAAAATATGCAACTGCAACTGCATTTTTCCGATAAATCGTTATAACAACTGTTACCAACAGTAGCGATATACGACTATCACATACCATTGACAACTGATGTCATACGGAGTCCTTTAGCTTGTGACTATTAAACAGTACAAAAAACGTGCAACTGCAACTGCATTTTTCCAATAAATCGTTATAACAACTGTTACCAACAGTAGCGAGATACGTCTATCACATACCATTGACAACTGATGTTATACAGAGCCCTCTAGCTTGTGACTATTAATCAGTACAAAAAATATGCCACTGCAACTGCATTTTCCCGATAAATCATTATAACAACTGTTACCAACAGTAGCGATATACGACTATCACATGCCGTTGACAACTGATGTCATACAGAGTCCTTTAGTTCGTGACTATTAAACAGTACAAAACACATGCAACTGCAACAATGTCAGTGACAACCGATAATAAACAGTACCAAACGCTGCTAAATAATAGTAACAAATAGTACCAAATGCTGCCAAATGTTAGTAACAACTGATATCAAAAGTATCGTATTATTTGTCATGATCTTTCAGCTTATCTTACATACTCCGAAGGCAATGGCAACAACAATCGACATACATTTGAAACTTATATCACCAATAGTTTTTGAATGCGAGAGACAACTGATGGCAAGAGACAACAGATAGTAAGAGAATGCCATCATTGCTGATGCTTCGTTTTTTCAGCTGCCACCTAATACAAATATCGACTGATGTTTCCAAATACTGGTTGGTGTTTCGCCTTAAAAACTTCTATCGCCGTCGAATGTCAACTGATATTTCTAAAAACGTTCTTAGTTATGATATTTGAGTTTATTAATTGTCGTAAAAACGACTATTAAGTAAATATCAATAGATTTTGTTATATCTTATGTTTTGTTTTGGTTGATAACTATTATGAACATAACAGTGATGGCGTTACTATAAGTTAATTCATTTTAATCTGAAATTCAGCAGTTTCCAAGTTTTTGCACCACCTGGTTACTGGTACAAAACCATAGAAATAGTTAAATTTCATTCTATAGTTATCAAAATATCAGCATCTGATGTTTGATGTTTGTTGACACCGACTACCGTCGCTTAACAATCTGTTATATTGATGATGTTGTATCGCGCTTTAACTGTTATTCAATGAGGTGGCAACTGATATTGGAAGCATGCTGTAATTTTTTGATGTTTCATTATCAAATTCGAGGGTCAACTGATGTTATGTTTGATGTTTGTTGACACCGACTACTGTCGCTTAACAATCTGTTATATTTATGATGTTGTATCGCACTTCAACTATTGTTTCATTATCAAATACGAGAGTCAACTGATGTTGTGAGCACACCGTTGTTTGTGGTTGTTAAGTTTATCAACTGTTGTTTACTGATTACTTTGAAACATCAGATAAATGATGTTAGCATCTGATAACACATGTTGGTGCTACAGACAACTGATGTTAGCTTCTGATAGCACATGCTAGTGCAATGTTTTGATGTTTCATTATCAAATACGAGGGTCAACTGATGTTGTGAGCACACCGTTGTTTGTGGTTGTTAAGTTTATCAACTGTTGTTTACTGATTACTTAGAAACACCAGACAAATGATGTTAGCTTCTGATAACACATGTTAGTGCAAGGACAACTGATTTTAATATATACAAATGTTAACCGAAGCTGCGCTAGATGTTATTAACGTACTCATCAGTTTTTCACCTTTTTCTCTATCACTAACAGAAGATGTCAAGCTGTTCTATTTTTTCGAGGTCATTTTGGTTATTTTGTTATTTGATGTTGTGCCGAATTTTTCGTGCTTCTTAATTATATAGTTTAAATTTCCACCTTATTTTTTGATGGTTTCTCATTGATTAGTGCTATAGAAAAATCAAAATGGCCCCAAAAATGTTCGTCCAAGGAGATGTTGGTAAGATCTAAATAATGTTGCCATTTTTCGAAGGCGAGGCACACGAAGAAGAAGAAGGAGAAGATTGCTGCCCTCGAAAAATGTCTAAAACTTAGATCTACTTACATTTGTCAAAAAACCAACCTATGCATTAGCTGAATATTACGTGATTTGTGACATCTGATATTACTTGGTACTGACAACTGATGTTACAGGTGTCACCTATGATGTTATTTAGTACTGACAATGCCTGCACATGTTGTGGTATACATTTTCAGTTAACAAGTCCCACCTACTGACGACTCAGGCACAGCTGTCAAACAATATCAGTTATGCCTGATATCTACAGTTGGCAATGCAACTTGATTCTGAAATTTGACTTGATTTAGTATTGACTACTGATATGACTCAGCACTTACAACTGATGCTACTCGGTGCCGATCATTGGTTTTAATTGAAAATGTGTTAACAGTTTTTTCTTAGATCGACTGATGTTATTCCGATTGACAACTGATGCACGTACAATTGAAAACCTAATACCTATACTAACAATTATGTCTGTTCAACTGGTTCATCTGGTACCAATGACAATATCACAGATATTAATATGATTGTCAGTTGATGTTCGCAGACTTAAACTGATGTTAATTTAAGTAACAACTGATGTTAGTGCGGCTAGCGAATGATGTTAGTACAATAGACGATATATGTAAATATACTGAGAACTGATGTCGTAAATGGACAACTGATGCTAGAAAACTGATAACTGCTGCTACTAGACCGATGACTCATGTCGTATAGCTAGCGACTGAGGCCGGCACACCGAAAACTGATGTTGGTAGACTGATGACTGATGTCGGCAAACTGATTTCTGATATCGTGAAACTGACAGCCAAAAACTTCAGTAGACTGACAACGGCCTACGGTTAACTGACAACAGATGTCGGTAATCTGACAGCGGATATCGGTGATCTAACAACGGATGGCGGTAATCTGACAACATGTATCGGATATAAAACAAACAACTGCTGAGAGATCGGATCAGATGAGATTACTGAAACTTTGAATGTCTCTTTGTCGTTTATGTTTCACTTTTCAGCTGAGTATTAATAACAAGTTACGAATATAAAAAAAAATGTTTACTGCGACGCGATTCAGTAACAAGTTAAAAATATCTGACAAGTTCTGTTAGTTATGAGAGACAACTGGTTTCGTCTAGATGTTTAGTTTTTAATCATTTGTCTGGTTTTGAAAAAATCTTCGCGTTCAGTAAAACAATTGTTTGCCATTCCTGATTCTGCGTATGTTTTGCAGTTTGTTTTGTTTGTCGTTGAGTGAGACAAGAAATGCTAGTCTGAAAACAATCTATCACTCTTTGCGTTAACTTTGAGTAATACGAACTACAATTGTTTTGAAACCGCTGATGCTTATTCTTTTTATCGTTGGAGTGAGACAAGAAATGCTAGTCTGAAAACAATCTATCACTCTTTGCGTTAGCTTGGAGTAATACGAACTACAATTGTTTTGAAACCGCTGATGCTTATTCTTATAAATGACTGGATTTTTTTAGTTTTTGAAACAATTGTTGCCACCAGTATGTTGTTAGAGTAGGTGTACTCGAAAACAACAGTTGTTTGTTCTTTTAATTGTTTTGTTTTTGTTGTATCTTCTGCAACATTATGATGTTCATGTCGCTGTACCGTGTGCTTTAGAACAATTGTTACTGTTAATTAAGTGAGTTAGACAAGAAATGCTAGTCTGAAAACAATTTACCACTCTTTGCGTTAGCTTGGAGTAATACGAACTACAATTGTTTTCAAACCGCTGATGCTTATTCTTATAAAAGACTTGATTTTAGTATCTTTTGAAACAGTTGTTGTCACCAGTATGATGTTAGAGTAGGTGTACTCGAAAACAACGGTTGCCTATTCTTATAAATGTTTTGTTTTTGTTGTATATTTTGCAACAGTATGATGTTGATGTTGCTGTACCGTGTGCTTTAGAACAATTGTTCCTGTTAATTTAGTGAGTTAGACAAGAAATGCTAGTCTGAAAACAATTTACCACTCTTTGGGTTAGCTTGGAGTGATACGAACTACAATTGTTTTGAAACCGCTGATGCTTATTCCTATAAAAGACTTGATTTTAGTATCTTTTGAAACAGTTGTTGTCACCAGTATGATGTTAGAGTAGGTGTACTCGAAAACAACGGTTGCCTATTCTTATAAATGTTTTGTTTTTGTTGTATATTTTGCAACAGTATGATGTTGATGTTGCTGTACCGTGTGCTTTAGAACAATTGTTCCTGTTAATTTAGTGAGCTAGACAAGAAATGCTAGTCTGAAAACAATTTACCACTCTTTGGGTTAGCTTGGAGTGATACGAACTACAATTGTTTTGAAACCGCTGATGCTTATTCTTATAAAAGACTTGATATTAGTATCTCTTGAAACAGTTATTGTCACCAGTATGATGTTAAAGTAGGTGTACTCGAAAACAGCTGTTGCCAATTCTTAAAAATATCTTGTTTTTTGTATCTTTTGCAACAGAATGATGTTGAAGTCGCTGTACCTTATGCCTTGGAACAACTGTTAACTTGTAGTGTTGAGATCTACAAAAATATTTCGGAACAACTGTTGCCTCTTCTTATAACAATCACGATTTATGTGTATTTTGAAAAACAGTTGTTTCTGCGCTATGATGTTGAATTTGCTTTTGACGCTTTAGAACAATTGTTATTGTTTAATGTTAACTTGTAGGGATGAGATCTACAACAATACTTTGAAACAACTGTTGTAAGTTATTCTATGAAACGCGATATTTGTGTCTAGTGAAACAGTTGTTGTCAGCGGTATGATGTCAAATTCGCTGAGCTGGTATGTTTCAGAACAATTGTCTAATCTTTAATGTGGTAGTGATGATATCTACACAAATATTTTGAAACAACTGTTTCTTGTTATTAAAAAAAACACATTTTTCGTGCACATTATATGAAGTTGAAAACTCCCGGTTCTCGTATATTTAGAAACAATTGTCACTATGTTGTATTTTCGCATATTTTTGCCTTCTACATGATGTTAAAATTCCTTTCTCATATGATACTGAAACAAGTGTATTTGTTAAGTATTAACGTGCAGTTATGTGATCAACTGTTTTGAACAACTGTTGGCGTTTGTTATAAATGAGTCTTATTTTTAGAAACAATTGTTGCCGCTTGTATGATGTTAAAATGTTTTGAACAACTGTTGGCTTTTGTTATAATTAAGTCGTATTTTTTGAAACATTTGTTGCCGCCTGTATGATGTTAAAATGTTGCTCTTCCCGCATGTTTTTGAAACAATTGCACTGTTTGGTGTTATTTTGTAGTGATGTTTTGATGTTTTGAAACAACTGTTACAAATAATGAGATTTTCATACATTTTTAAACCGCTGTTATCGCCACTGCGTTGTTGTTTTTTGTAGTTTTTGAAACAATTGTACTGTTTGGTGTTATTTTGTAGTGTTGTTTTGATGCTTTGAAACAACTGTTACAGCTAATGAGATTTTCATACATTTTAAACCGCTGTTATCGCCAGTAAGTTGTGGTTTTTTGTAGTTTTTGAAACAATTGTACTGTTTGTTGTTATTTTGTTGTGATGTTTTGATGTTTTGAAATAACTATTACAAATAATGAGATTTTCATAATCTCATTATTCCGCTGTTATCCACTGTTTTCTCATTATAATCTCATTATTCTGCTGTTATCGCCAGTGCGTTGTTGTTTTTTGTAGTTTTTGAAAGAATTGTACTGTTTGGTGTTATTTTGTAGTAATGTTTTGAAACAACTGTTACAAATAATGAGATTTTCAAACATTTTTAAACCGCTGTTATCGCTAGTAAGTTGTTGTTTTTTGTAGTTTTTGAAACAATTGTACTGTTTGATGTTATTTTATAGTGATGTTTTGATGTTTTGAAACAACTGTTACTATAATGAGATTTTCATAATCTCATTATTCCGCTGTTATCGCTGTTATCTCATTATAATCTCATTATTCCGCTGTTATCGCCAGTGCGTTGTTGTTTTTGTAGTTTCTGAAACAATTGTACTGGTTGGTGTTATTATGTAGTGATGTTTTCATAATTTGGAACAACTGTTACAAATAATGATGTTTTCATACATTTTGAACCGTTGTTATCACCAGTGTGCTGCTGGTTTATTTTGTAATATTTCAAATTGTTACCACTGGATGCAACCTACAATTGTTTTGCAATTGTTTTGCAATTGTTGTTAACAATTGTTGCAAGTGACACGATTTTAAAACACACGAGAATAGCGAGGGCGACATTTAAACACCAAAATGTCACTCTCTATATTCTATTATGTTTATGAAACTATTGTCACTGTTTATGTTCTCGTATTGATGTACAGTTGTCATTGCTTATTCGATGTTAATGTGGAACAGTTGTTACTATTGCCTTTGTTTGATTTGCTATAACCAGAATTACATATATTTTGAAACAGTTGTTGGCAGGATGTTTTTTTTTAAATAGCGATGTTGTCATATGTTTCGGAACAATTGTCTATGATACAATGGCGCGGTCTTCGATTGTTTTCTGATTTTGACTTGCATCAGTTAACACAATTGTTGTCACTGATGTTGCCACATTGCTATGTGTTTATTTAAAAACAGATTAAAACACTTACTATGTTTTAGCCCCCAAATATTATAAATATAACATATACATTAATTAACGACGTAAGTTACGTCTTCTGACGGTCATTATTAATTAAGAACAAATTTCGGAAAATTTACATTTAATCAGGTACCAAGTATTGACCATAAAACTAGGGCTAGTAAAGCAAGCGTGTTACTAACCTTAGTGGTCAATACCGGTATAAATGAAACTTTTCGTAATTAATAAACTATTCTCGCATGATAATGACTTTAAGAAGTCGAAAGTTATGTCATGAATTATTGTATATATGTATTTTTATGATTGTATATATATATATATATATATATATATATATATATATATAACAATTAATTGTTTGGTTAAAACATAGGAAGTGTTTTAATCTGTGATTAAATATGGAACAATCCTGATGATTACTATACTGTTGTCTTATTGTACAATAATGCACCTAGTTCAATTATGCTGGTAAGTGAGCTCAGTAGGTAACTAGAGCAATCAATGTTAAGTTGGTAATCAAGTAATCAATGATGTAAGGTTTACTGATTTTGGCAAAACATATGTTTTGGAACAATTGTTATCACTGTTACTTTTTCAATCAATTGTTGCTGGTTCTGTTGAGCTGAATGACCACAGTACATTTTATCACATATTAATATTAAAATTGTAAGTCTTATTGGAATTGTACTTTTTTTTGTGCGGTGGTCAATTCATGTACGAAATTGTAAAACAAGGCCCACGCATGCGCTGCTCCTATTGGTACTATCTTTGAAACAACTCTTAAATTCTTCTTTCCTTGTCTTCAATTCTTAAACTAAAACAATTGTTTTGCTGCGCGCGACGTAATTAAACACATTTTGCTGCTGAAAGTGTTGGAAGTACAATATTTTTGTTAGTTTGTACGCGAATTGTTCAGATGAATTCGCATACGAAGCACTAGCGGTTAGTTAAAGGCTTAGTGGAGCTTCTTATTAATTAAATCTTCATTGTCATCTTATATAATGATCTTCAATTCTATGTAATCTTATCCTACAACTTTTTTAGGTGGTGTTGCTTAGGATTACGATAACACATTTTGTTCTTGTAGAATAATTCTAGTGATTTAGATATTTAATGTTCTGTTTGATTTTCATTACCTAAATATTGCAACACATAAATATTGCAAAATTTGCAATATTTAAAAGTTGATACGTTCAAAATTTCAAAATTTAATTATTGCAATTTTCTGTATGATTTGCAATATTTAAATATTGCGATGTTATGCAACATTTGCAATATACAGGATGTGCCAGAAATCACGAACAAAGTTTAAGATGTTTATTCATCTTAAGTAGCTGAGAGCAAAAATGTTTTCAAATGTTTTGAGGAGCTAATGGTTTGTTAACAATGAATATGTAAAGGTAACTAATCGCAGAATTACAGATGCAGTTACATTTTATAAATATTTTGGTATACAAGCCATAAGATTGCTGGAATGCAAAAATATTTTTAAAAAATCTTGACATTTTATAAATATTTTGTATACAAGCCATAAAGTTACAGGAATGCAAAAATATTTTTAAAAAATCAACGTGACATTTTATAAATATTTTCGCATACAAGCCATAAGTTTGCTGTAATGCAGAAATATTTTTTTTAAATCTTGACATTTTATAAATATTTTGGTATACAAGCCATAAAGTTGCAGGAATGCAAAAATATTTTTAAAAAATCTACGTACATCTCTAAGTCTGTAATAAGCCAGCTTTAAATATTAAAAATTGAAAAACTCATCAAACCTCAAACTCCTCAAACATTTAAAAAACGTTAATCTCACTTAATGTTCTCATCTACTCAAGAGAAATATACAGGTAAATTTTGGCGCGCGATTTCTGGGACACCCTGTATAAATATTGCAATGTCCTATAAAATTACAATATACAAATATTGCAGTATTCGTTGCAAATTGCAATATTTATGTTCTGCAATGTTTTTTAAGAATCATTGCAAAAATTTCAATCAGCTGTTGATATTCATGTTTTCGATCTTTAGGATTATCATCTTAAATTCCATTGATCCAAGATAATTATCCTATTATCTGTAATATTCTAGAGAGATAACAACCTTCATTAGGCTAAAGGCCTTTCTGCCTTTTAATCGTCCATTTTGCAATCCAATATTAAAAGTTGGTTTTGGATTACCATCTCGGATTCTGCTCTTATCGGATTATTATCTTAAAAGATTTTCTATAGCAATACATTTTGCAAATCAATATTGAAATTGAGAAGGGTTAAAACTCCGAGTCCAGGTGTTTTCCGATTATTATCTTGATGTTTTCAACGATTTCTATGCTTAGTAATTGAAAGATATCTTAAGATATTACTTAGAATTATAGAAAAGGGTTAATACCCCGAGTCCAGGTGTTTTACGATTATTATCTTGATGCTTTCAGCGATTTCTATGCTTAGTAATTGGAAGTTATCTTAAGATATTACTTAGAATTATACAAAAGAGTTAATACCCCGAGTCCAGGTGTTTTCCGATTATTATCTTGATGTTTTCCATGATTTCTATGCTTAGTAATTGAAATTTATCTTAAGATGTTACTTAGTATAATTCTAATTGATCAATATTGAAATAGAAAAGGGTTAATACCTCGAGTCCAGGTGTTTTCCGATTATTATCTTGATGTTTACAACGATTTCTATGCTTAGTAATTGAAAGTTATCTTAAGATATTACTTAGACTTATAGAAAAGGGTTAATACCCCGAGTCCAGGTGTTTTCCGATTATTATCTTGATGTTTTCAACGATTTCTATGCTTAGTAATTGAAAGTAATCTTAAGATATTACTTAGAATTATGTTGCTTCCCGAATAATATCCCAACAGTTCAATTTTGCAAATCAATATTGTAAGATGGATTAGAGATATGATGTTATCTTCCAGATAATGTCTTATTGATATTCTTTAAGATTATTATCTTGCAAATCGATGCTGACATGTAAATAGGATTAATACCTCGAAGTCTGTTGTTTTACGATTATTATCTTGATGTTTTCAGCGATTTCTATGCTTAGTAATTGAAAGTTATCTTAAGATATTGCTTAGAATTATAGAAAAGAGTTATTGCCCCGAATCCAGGTGTTTTTCGATTATTATCTTCATCTTTTCAGCGATTTCTATGCTTAGTACTTAAAAGTTATCTAAAGATATTACTTAGAATTATAGAAATGGGTTAATACCCCGAGTCCAGGTGTTTTCCGATTATTATCTTGATGTTTTCGACGATTTATATGCTTAGTAATTGAAAGTTATCTTAAGACATTACTTAGAATTATGTTGCTTCCCGAATAATATCCCAACAGTTCAATTTTGCAAATCAATATTGTAAGATGGATTACAGATATGATGTTATCTTCCAGATAATATCTTAACGATATTCTTTAAGATTATTATCTTGCAAATCGATGCTGAAATGTAAATTATTACCTCGAAGTCTGTTGTTTTCCGATTATTATCTTAATGATTTTTTTAACACTGTTATTATCTTGCAAAACTCAATTAATTAATTTAATTGTCTCAATGGTTTTCTTTAAGATTGCCGTTTTTCCTACAATTGAAAGTTACCTTAAGATACTACAGTTGTTTTCCGAGTAATATCTTAAAGATATTCTAATTACATGAGTAAAGCTTGATACCTAAACTTTGCGATACATTGTGAAATAAGTAAAAAACACACACAAGTTACTTTGTTAGTATCACTTACGTTAATCTAACCTCACCTTACCTGACCTAACCTAAATGATACTAACAAAGTAGTCTGTGTGTGGTTTTTACCTATTCTAATTACAATTGCGCAAATCAATACTGAAATAAGAGCGTTATTACCTCGAGTTCAGATGTTTTCCGACTTTATCTTGATGTTTTAAACGATATCTATGCTTTCCCGTATGATATCTTAAGATATTATGTAACTATTAAATTTTGCATTTCAATAATGTAAGATGGATTCGAATTATGATGTTATTTTAATGATATTATTTAAGATAATTATCTTAAACTTCAATATTGAAATATAAATAGGATTATTACCTCGTATTCTGATGTTTTCCGCTTATTATCTTCATGATGTTTTTTAAGACTACCTACTATATTTCAAACCGCATTTTCTCCTTAATTAACCTAATGATATTCTTCAAGATATCTATTTATTGCAATTGAAAGTTACCGTAAGATATTCCCTCGGATACAGGTAATATATTTAAGATGTTATAGTTTAACTTTTCAATTTTATATCCTAAGATAAATTAGAAATATGATGTTATCTTCCAATTGTTATCTTAATGATGTTTTTAAGATTAGTATCTTGAAAATGAGTATTGAAATATAAATAGGATTATTACTTCGACTGCTGTTGTTTTCTTGTTATTATCTTGATGATATTTATTAAGATACCTATTTATTGTAATTGGAAGTTATCTTAAGATATTCCATCGGATTCTGTTGTTCTCCGAGTAATATCTTAATAATATTCTGATTATTATTTTAAAAATCAATATTGAAGAGTGTTATTACCTCGATTTTAGCTGTTTTCTGATTATTATCTTGATGTTTTCAATGCTTTCTATGCTTAACCCAATAATATCTTAAGCATGATATGTAACTCTTCAATTCAAGATAGATTAGAATTATGATGTTATATTAATGATATTATTTAAGATAATTATCTTAAACGTCAATATTGAAATATAAATAGGACTATTACCTCGTATTCTGATGTTTTCCGCTTATTATCTTAATGATATTCTTTAAGACTACCTACTATATATCAAACCGCATTTTCTCGTTAATTAACTTAATGATATTCTTCAAGATATCTATTTATTGCAATTGAAAGTTAACGTAAGATATTCCCTAGGATACAGGTAATATCTTTAAGGTGTTATTGTTTAACTTTTCAATTCTATATCATAAGATAAATTAGAAATATGATGTTATCTTCAAATTGTTATCTTAATGATGTTTTTTAGGATTAATATCTTGAAAATAAGTATTGAAATATAAATATTACTTCGAATTCTGTTGTTTTCCTGTTATTATCTTAATGATATTTATTAAGATACCTATTTATTATAATTGAAAGTTACCTTAAGATATTCCATCGGATTCTGTTGTTTCCCGAGTAATATCTTAATAGTAACTATTTTGAAAATCAATTTTGAAGAGTTTTATTACCGCGATTTTAGCTGTTTTCTGATTATTATCTTGATGTTTTCAACGCTTTCTATGCTTTACCCAATAATATCTTAAGCATGTATTACCATGCATATTACCAAAATTATTGACTCCAAGATTGCCTTGCAATTCATATTTGAAAGTCCTTTTAAGATTAATAACTCAATATTTGCTTGTGATTACCATGATAATTATCTTGATACACTTCTTATAACCTATGTTTGATGTTCATTAGCTCGTAGTTATTATTTTTCCAAAATTGATATTATTTTTCGGATCATTACCTCAATATTTTCTATTTATTACCAAAGTTACTACTTTGCAATTCGTGATGGTTCTTTTAGTATTATTACCTCAATATTTGCTGTTTATTACCAAAGTTACTTCTTTGCAATTCGTTTTGAAGATTTTTCAAATTTTTACCATGATAATTATCTTGCTACGCGTAATTGAAAGTTTTTCTTAGATTATTACCTATATTTGCTGTTTATTCGCTCATATCGATTATTTTGCCTAATTTGATATTATTTTTAGGATTATTATCTCAATATTTGATGGTGTTTATTACCAAAGTTACTACTTTGCAAAACGTGATGATTCTTTTAGGATTATTACCTGAATATTTGCTGTTTATTACCAACGTTACTACTTTGCAATTGGTGAAGGTTCTTTTAGGATTATTACCTCAATATTTGCCGATTATTACCAACTTGCAATTCGTATTTCAAGGCTTTTTACCTCAATATTTGCTGTTTGTCGATTGTTACCAACATTATCTTACTGTTCTTATAAAAGTTCTTTTAGGATTATTATTACCTCAATATTTGTTGTTTATTACCAAAATTATTTCATTCCAAATTGCTGCTATCTTATGATTTACATGTAAAAGTTGTCTTAATATTATTTTTGTCTCCTTGATGTGCATTACCAACATTATTTCGTTACATATAGCTATCTTATGATTTACATGTAAATGTTGTCTTAAGGTTATTGTTGTCTCCTTGATGTACATTACCAACATTATTTCGTTCCATATAGCTATCTTATGATTTACATGTAAAAGTTGTCTTAAGATTATTGTTGTCTCCTTGATGTGCATTACCAACATTATTTCGTTACATATAGCTATTTTATGATTTACATGTAAAAGTTGCCTTAAGATTATTGTTGTCTTCTTGATGTATATTACCAACATTATTATTATTATTTCATTCCATATAGCTGTCTTATGATTTATATGTAAAAGTTGCCTTAAGATTATTGTTGTCTTCTTGATGTGCATTACCAACATTATTTCGTTCCATATATCTATCTTATGATTTACATGTAAAAGTTGCCTTAAGATTATTGTTGTATCTTTGATGTGCATTACCAAAATTATTTCGTTCCATATAAGCTATCTTATGATTTACATGTGAAAGTTGCCTTAAGATTATTGTTATCTTCTTCAGTATCTACTTCCAAAATCATTTTGTGTTAGATTCAATCTTGCAATTCATATTAGATAGTTTTTTCGCATCACCTAAATTGCCATATTCCGAGTATTACCAAAATTATTTTCTATGATAGTTTATTATTACCTTGACAAATGGTGTTAATTTTTGATAACATGTTAGTGCCACAGTCAACTGATGTTCGTTGATCGGTTGCAAATACGAGTATTAACTGATGCCAGATCAGTTTTGTACCTTTGGCTGTTACCAACGTGTCTACCAACATGCCAATTTTTTGAGGTCATTTTGGTTATCTTATCATTTGATGTTGTGCCGAATTTCTTGTACTTCTTCTTTATATATTTTTAATTCCCACCTTATTTTTTTATGGTTTCTCATTGGTGCAATAAAAAAAATCAAAATGGCCTCAAAAAGTCGTAGTGTTGCCAAGATCTAAATAATGTTATCCATATAAAAGTTCTTTTAGGAGTATTATTACCTCAATATTTGAGCCTTTGCAAACCAGGGTGGTGTCAGTCAGATTTTTTTAATTGAGATAGTACCAGAAATAACAACATCCCGTGTATGTTTCTTGAGTTATCTCAATTAACAATAACTGAGTTATACTACTCAGGTTTCCAATTTGATGTGAGTTACCAAAATTACTTCATTGCTTACAACTCACAGGTGAAAGTTGCCTTCAATTCTCAGTTTCTAAGTGGTATAAGTCAGTTTTTTTTAATTCAGATAATTCTAGAAATAACAACATCCTTGTATGTTTCTTGAGTTATCTCAATTAAAAATAACTAACTTACACGACTCAAGTTTTTAATTTGTTATGTGTTACCAAAATGACTTCATTGCTTACAATTCACAGGTGAAAGTTGCTTCCAATCTTCTCAGTTTCTAAGTAGTGTCAGTCAGTTTTTTGAATTCAGATAATTCTAGAAATAACAACATCCCTTGTATGTTTCTTGAGTTATCTCAATTAAAAATAACTGACTTATACTACTCAGGTTTTCAATTTGATGTGAGTTACCAAAATGACTTCATAGCTATCTTACAATTCACAGGTCAAAGTTGTCTCTAATCTTCTCAGTTTCTAAGAGGTGTAAGTCAGTTTTTTGAATTCAGATATTTCTAGAAATAACAACATCCCTTGTTTGTTTCTTGAGTTATCTCAATTAAAAATAACGGACTTAAACCATTCAGGTTTCCAATTTGATGTGAGTTACCAAAATTACTTCATAGCTATCTTACAATTCACAGGTCAAAGTTATCTCTAATCTTCTCAGTTTCTAAGAGGTGTAAGTCAGTTTTTTGAATTCAGATAATTCTAGAAATTACAACATCTCTTGTATGTTTCTTGAGTTATCTCAATTAAAAATAACTGACTTGCACTACTCAAGTTTTCAATTTCATGTGAGTTAACAAAATAACTTCATTGTTTACACGTTACAGGTGAAAGTTGCCTTCAACCTTCTCAGTTTCTATTGCCAAAATTATTTTGGGTTAGATTAAATATTATGCAGTTTTTTTCGTATCACCTAAATATTTGCTGTATTCCGAGTGTTATCAAAATTATTTTTTGTTGTTACTTCACATTCTATAGTTTCAGATTTTGAGTAAAGTTACTGCTTACGTTTCTTATTTTCTTTTTTTTTGTATGTTGCATACGCTCTGATCTTGTGCGTTAGCAGAGACCTTGATGTCTCGTTTTCTGTTTCAAGCCCTTAGGTTTTAGCCGACAACCCTTGTCTGGTAACCACCCTATGTGGCGCCCTTTTTGATTTCGTTTAACCTATTCAGTATGTTGAGCATTTACCTCCCACAAATTCCACCTCGAAGACTGCCTCCGTGAACATCTTAAAAAACATCGGCATCTGCCCTTGTGGAGCTCCTTTTTGGTTGAAAATTTCTTAGGCGCCGGGACGCTCCCTTGCGCCGTTGTAGTTGTCGGTGGCATGATGGTAGAGGAATAACGGTTGCTTTAAGTTACATGAGCCGTTCGCTGAAATCTGAAGGCTGCTTTTTTTGTTTTTTTTTTAATTTTCTTTTTTTTTGTTCTTTTGTCAGCGCGTTTGCGGCTGTTAAGAAGCAAACGACGCTCAGACTCGACCAGGGAGGTGTCGCCACCGTCCCGTGTATCTGCAACGGGTATCCCGCTTGGGTCGCCGATGGGGCCGTTTTGAATTTTGCCCGCAATGCGGAAACCGGTGACCCAACCCCTGACTTAAAAAAAATCCCCCCCTCACACTCCGCTTGCGGTTTCCGCGGTGGTTGTTTTAACGTGTGGGTGCCGTTTTGTGCGTTTTTACTTAGACAGTGAGGTTTGATGCGTTGAAATTTTCCACTTCCCAAAAGTACTTCCCGTTTCATTTTCGCGGCACCCTGTCGGCACCCGGCGGCGCCCCACGCGGGGGAATACCCGGGTTACTTCCGGTTGCGCGCAGACGTGCACAACGGAAGCCGGAAATTATAATCGTGCTGCTACGTTTAAAGTAATCACCTGAAGGTCTCAAAAGGGAACGCTGTATTCAAAATTCGTCTGAAAATATACGCCCCAACGCAACGCAGGTCAACATTGTACTTGGAGGGTGGGTTTGGGGTTGGCCGTTCAGTTGGTGCCGGCCAGACCCGCCGCTAGCGCGCGTTTTTTTTTTTACCGCTCCGTTTCAAAAAAGCTGACTGAGTACCATATGTTATGGTGTGCTTTAGGTGGATGGGAGGAGTGTTGGTGAAGGTGCGCGCGCTCGCGGGGTAGTCCCCTGCCACGCCTCCGAACAATGCGGACCCCGCGCCCGTCGGGGGCGGTCGAAAACAATTCTAGAACCAAATCAACTTGGCGTTTTTGTGCGTTTGGGTTCCTAGGAGGTTGGAATTTAGAATGTAGTCTCGAGTTGAAAAAACTAAACGGCCGGGCCCGGGGGCGGCGGGCGCCGTTTGGCGCGGGCGTCCCCCGGGCTCCGCGTCGGGCGGCGCGACGCAGGTGTTCCGCGAGGCTCCGCTCCTGCGCCGCCCGCGCTCATTTGCGAACAATGTGCTCGGCGGCGAAGCTGAGTTGGTACTTCCCCGCCCTTAGGGGCGGGAAAGTTGCGTGCGGTCGGCGGCGGCTTAAGAGAACCGCCGCCAGACCGCCGTCTCCTAGCTTACTTAATATTAATGTTTCATATTCAAATTTTCATCTGACGGAAATCAAAACAACTTCCATACATCTATACATTGACGTTACACAAGAATTACAAGATGACAACACCACAGTTTACCATTTATACTAATGTTAGAGTAAGCAAGAACGGGGACGCGCGCGTCTGGGGCCAAACATTTAACACTGACACACCTATATATAGGGGGCGATTACTTATATGATTGGTTCCAAGCGGGATTTGGGGCCCAAGACGCGCGATCGGTGCCCTTTTAGTCGCCTTCTACGACAGGCAGGGCTTACCGTGGCAGTATTCTTAAACCCCCCGCCACAGGGGCGCAACACAGACAACAAATTTGCCGGTAAAAAAGTCGAAAACTTTCGAGGGCAAAACTTTCCAAAATAAGTTTTTTAATACTTATCATCGCATCGAATTAATTTCTCTTTATTTCGTTTCATCATGAGGTATTTAACTCATTCGCGATTTGTTATTTTTTCTAAGGTCGAATATGCAATCAATCATGAGGTATTAAAGTCATTCGCGATTTGTTATTTCTTATAAGGTCGTATATGCAGTCAATCATGAGGTATTAAACTCGTTCGCGATTTGTTATTGTTTTATAAGGTCGTATATGCAGTCAATCATGAGGTATTAAACTCATTCGCTGATTTGGAGGATTGCATGTTTTTATCATAAAAAACTAAAATCAGTAATACTTTTAAGAGTTATGATTGCAACAGTTTCAAAAGTAAAAAATACTAGCTTGCTATAACTGTTCGTTTTAAACTAAAGATCAGCTTAAAATGATTAGATAACTAAAACTTGTTATATGCCTGTTATGTTTAGATTAAGGCCAGATTGCCTTATTTGCAACACTTAAAATTAGCTACCATCACACCAAGCTTTCCACATATATTTATATATATATATATATATATATATATATATATATATATATATATATATATATATATATATATATAATTTCAAAAATTGACAAACTTTGAAATATTTTCGAAAGTAAAATGCTATCTTGCAATATTAGCTTATTATTATTATATTATATTCCACAATTTTGACAACCAAAAATTAGATGACAATATTTTGAAAACTGAAAATTAGCTTGCAATATATTGACAACTAAGACTAAACTAAGACTTAGTCAGCACTATTTTGACAATTGAAAATGAGCCTGCAATATTTTGACAATTGAAAATAAACCTGCAATATTTTGACATTGAAAATTTGCCTGCAATATTTTAAAATTCATAATCAACTTGCAATATTTTGAAAAGTGACAATTAGCTTCCTATATTTTGACAACTAAAAATTAGCCGCCAGTATTTTAAAAACTTAAAAACTAACCTGCAATAGCTCGGAAATTGAAAATTTGCCTGCAATATTTTAAAATTCAAAATTAGCTTGCAATATTTTGAAAACTGAGAATTAGCTTTAGGTATATTGACAATTAAGACTTAATCAGCAATATTTTGAAAATTGAAAATAAGCTTGCAATATTTTGTCATTTGAAAATTAGCCTGCAATATTTTGACAAATGAAAATAGCCTGCATTATTTTGAGAAATGAAAATAGCCTGCAATATTTTAAAATTCAAAATTAGCATGCAATATTTTGAAAACTCATAATTAGCTTGCTATATTTTGACAACTAAAAATTAGCCAGCAATATTTTGACAACCGAAAAACTACCCTGTAATAGCTCGGCAATTGATAATTTGCCTGCAATATTTTTAAATTAAAAATTAGCTTGCAATATTAAAGAAAAACTGAAAATTAGCTTCAAATATATTGACAACTAAGACTTAGTAAAATAATATTTCGAAAATTGAAAATAAGCTGCAATATTTTGACAATTGAAAATAACCCTGAAATATTTTGACAAATGAAAATAACCTGCTATATTTGAAAATCCTAAATTTGCTTGTTTTATTTTGAAAAATAAAAAATAGCTTGCTATATTTTGACAACTAAAAATTAGCCAGCAATATTTTGACAATTGAAAATTTGCCTGCAATATTTTTACAACTGAAAATAGCCTGCAATATTTTAAAATTCAATATTAGCCAGCAATATTATGAAAACTGAAAATTAGCTTGCAATATATTGACAACTTAGACTTAGTCAGCAATATTTTGACAATTCAAATAAGCCTGCATTTTTTTAATAATTGAAAATAAGCCTGCAATATTTTGACAAATGAAAATAGCGTGCAATATTTTGAAATTCAAAATAAGCTTGAGTAGTAGCGTGCAATATTTAAACCACAAAAATTAGCTTCCAAAATGTATTAACCTCAAAATTAGCTTTAAACCTTTGCAATATTTTGAAGACTGAAAATTAGCTTGAAATATTTTGGAAAAACGAATAGTAGCGTGCTATATTTTAGCAACAAAAATTAGCTTGCGATAGTTTAAAATCTCAAAGTTAGCTTCAAACCTGGTAATTACCAAGCACCAACGCAAACAGATTTGTAAGCATACTTAATATTTTTAGTTCTGGGAAATATACTTACAAATTCGTATCAAATATTCACTTTTGAAGCGAAGCTTCAGTTTTAAATGTGAGCTTTCAAAACTCAAAAATTTGCTAGCAATATTAGTATACCACAAAATAAGCTGGCAATATTAGTATACCACAAAATTGGCTAGCAATATTAGTATACCACAAAATTAGCTCTCAATATTTTTAAATCTCAAAATTAGCTGGCGCCATTTTAAAAAGTTAAAATATGCTTGCAATATTTTCAAAATTGGAATTTATTCTGCATATGTAGAGCAATATTAGCCATATTTTGACAAAATAAAATAGCTTGCAATATATTGCCTGCTAAAAATAAGCTTGAGTTAAAACTCAAAAATTAGCTAGCAATATTATTATACCACAAAATTAGCTCGAAATATCTTTAGACCTCAAAATTTGCTGGCGCCATTTTGAAAAGTTAAAATAAGCTTTCAATATTTTCAAAATTGGAAATTATTCTGCATATGTAGAGCATATTTGCCATATTTTGACAAAATAAAATAGCTTGCAATATATTGCCTACTAAAAATAAGCTAAAAATAGCACGCAATAGTTTCTAAATTGTAAATTATTCTGCAAATGCCGACAACTGAAAATTATTCTGCAATACTTTCTAAACTGAAAATAGACAATATTCTGTAAACCATTAAACTCAATTTGTTTAAATTGAGTTTAAACAAATTTTAACTCAAATTTGTTTTATTTGAATTTAATGCGCTAAATTGTCAATATTCTGTAAACTATTAAACTCAATTTAGTTTTTTAATACCAAAATTGTCAAATTTGAAAATTAATTTTACTTTCTAAACCAAACAACGCACAATTTCTTTAATGTCTAAACTATATGTATAATTCAACTATGTTTAGCTATATTTTGACATCTGAAAATTGGCATGCAATACACTTCTTAGTAAGAATTGTGTGGCTCCAATCTTCACAAGTGAAAATTAGCAATACACAGACGTCTGAAAATTAGTCTGCAACATTATCAAAACTGAAAATTCAGGATATTTTGAAAAAAATTGAACTAAATCTAGAATTTTAATGCACCAAATTGACTGAAAATTCACGATATTTTATAAACATTTGGACCAAATCTAGAATTTTAATACACCAATTCTAAACCAAATGCACATTTTATATACTTTTCAAACCATAAGTAGATAAGCTATGAGAGGTCTAGGCTAATTTCTCATAAGGATTTACATAGGGGTCTAAATTTTCCAGTGTGACAGTGTCTCACAACTGTCTCACAGATGTCTAACAACTGTCTCATAGATGTCTCACAACTGTCTCACAGATGTCTCACATGTGTCTCAGATGTGCCTCACATCCATCCCATTGATATATCACACCTATCGCGCTCCAGAAAGAATAAATTAGACCCCTATGTAAATCCTTCTGGGAAATTGGCCCAGAACTCTCATAGAACATCTAATACCATATAACTCAAATCTGTTTTATTTTTTACTTAATATTCTAAACCAACTTTAAAACAGGTAACTATCGTGCAACTGTCAAGCTGCACTTAATAACTTATATTTCAGTTTTCAGTGCCAAATGTTATAAAAATCAGTATTTTGGCAAATACCTCTTCTATATGGGCCAATTGGAAATTTCACTTGTTATTTTTTTTTTCTTGTTAAGGTGAGCGCATCGCCATCTATGGGCATTATCGCTTTCTACTTGTTATAAACCAACTCGTTAAACAGGAAATTATTGTGCCACTAAATCAGCCACGAAAAATGTTCCTTTCACCTCTGTTTGTCTGCAACCATAATTAGGATTATGGTTGAATTTCTAAGCCAATCAACTCGATTCATATTTTTGTCGTAATAAAGTAACTCAATTTGCTTATTTATTGTTTGAAATATAAATCACGCTCGTGACTTCCTCAAGACGTCTCCTACAGTCTTGAAAAAACGAACCTAAATCAATTTAGAAACAATTAGTTCGAAATAAATTACCAGCCAATTTTACATAAATATTTTATTTTAAACTATAATAAATTCAATGCCACAAAGTAATTAAGGAATCAATTGATTACATAAACAAAAAATTGATTTTTTTAGATATAATTAGTATATGGTGATTTTTTTTTAGAATACTTAAATATTTTGTATTTTCGTTTCTATGGAGCGCAGCTTCGTCAGCAAGCACACGAAAACAGTGGCGCAACGCATCGCTAAAAATCTACCAACAGCGCAAAGTATTGTCCCGATTTCAAACTTTGTTTAGAATTCACGTGTACAACCCGTATATACATATATTTATAAGTGTCTGTGTATATATAGAACTCTTATCTAGTAACAACAATGATAATTTTTTTAATAGTAGTCACCTGGGCAAAAAGGCATTTTGTCCTGCAATGCAGGCACACCACAGCAACAGTTGAATCCTCGTCCAATCAAACATTCAACAGCAGTCACTCAAATTTGACATTAATAATCTGGAATTTGTCTATACATAACTAAAAAATACTGATATAATCGATATGGGATTTGATTTTATGAAAAAACTTGCTTGCGTAATAAAATTGCAAGCTGACATGTAATTGTCTTTGTCATCTGACATAGATTTGACAGATGTTATGTCATCTGGCATGGAAACGTCAGACTTGTATGTCATCTGTCATAGAACTGCAATATTGCAAGCTGACATGTATTTGCTTTGTCATTTGGTATAGATTTGACAGATTTTAAGTCATCTGGCACGGAAATGACAGACTTATATGTCATCTGACATGGAAATGACAAACTTGTATGTTATCTGTCATAGAACTGTAACATTGTAAGCCGGCATGTATTTGTCTTTGTCATCTGGCATAGATTTGACAGATTTAAGTTTTCTGGCATTGAAATGACAGACTTGTATGTTATCTGACATTGAAATGACAAACTTGTATGTCATCTGTCACAGAACTGTAATATTGCAAGCTGACATGTATTTGGCTTTGTCATGTGGCATAGATTTGACAATTTTTTTTGTAATCTGGCATGGAAATAACAGACTTGTATGTCATCTGTCATAGAACTGCAATATTGCAAGGTAACATGTATTTGTCTTTGTCATCTGCCATAGATTTGACAAATTATTAGTCATCTGGCATAGAAGTGACAGACTTGTAAGTTATCTGTCGTAGAACTGCAACATTGCCTGTTGACATGTATTTGTCTTTGTCGTCAGGCACAGATTTGACAGATTTTAAGTCATCTGGCATGGAAATGACTGACTAGTATGTCATCTACCATAGAACGGTAATATTGCAAGCTGACGTGTATTTGGCTTTGTCATCTGGCATGGCAATGGCAGACTTGCATGTCACCTGTCATAGAACTGCAATATTGCAAGCTGACATGTATTTGTCTTTATCATCTGGCATAGATTTGACAGATTTTTATATAATCTGGTATGTAAATGACAGACTTGTATGTCATCTGTCGTAGAACTGCCAGACAATTTAGGTATATCTGCCGTAATAGCTCTCATATGTTATTATGTGCAAAACAATGTATGTCATCTGTTTATATACATATATAATGCCATAAGTCTTAATAATTATCTTGTTTTGTCATAGATGTGGTAGATGTTTATGTCATCTGGCATGCTAGCGACAGAGTTGTATCTCATCACTCATAGAACCACCAGACTAATTACGTATATCTGCTGTAATATCTGTCATCTGTAATGTGCCAAAGAATTTTATGTCATCTGTTTATTTATATCATGTCATAAGTCTCAGCAAGTTTAACTGGTTTTGTACTACCAGAAAAATATTTGTCATCTGTCATTGCAGAAGCAGAAAATGTTTGTCATCTGTCATTGAAGCGCTAGACAATGTTAGGCATCTAGCATCGAATTAGTAGTCTGGTTATGTCACTTGTCATTCTTGTGCCAGACAATGTCAATCATCAGGAATCGAACAGCGAGCTTACTTGTGCCATCTGGCAAATAATTTATTTTATCATCGTCTAAGTGTCATAGATTTAATGTCAACTATTTTATGAGTGTCATTCTACCGCTGCCATGAGTACGTTATATGACATAGATGCGCAATATTACGTCTATTGTTGCCATCTGTCATAGCATGTTATCGTCGTATCAGTGTCATAGAATTACTGTCAACTATCTTATGTGTGTCATTCTACCGCTGCCATGACTACGTTATATGACATAGATGCGCAATATTACGTCTATTGTTGCCATCTGTCATAGCATGTCATCGTCGTATCAGTGTCATAGAATTAGTGTCAACTATCTTATGAGTGTCATTCTACCACTGCCATGACTACGTTATATGACATAGATGTGCAATATTACATCTATTGTTGCCATCTGTCATACCATGTCATATTCTAGTAATCTAGTCTAGTCTAGTTATAGTTATAGTCAAGTATAGTCTGGTCTATAAAATGTTTGTCATCTGTTATTGAAGTTCTAGACAATGTTAGGCATCTAGCATCGAATTAGTAGTCTGGTTATGTCACTTGTCATTCCTGTGCCAGACAATTTAGATCATCAGGAATCGAACAGCGAGCTTACTTGTACCATTTGGCAAAGAAATAATTTCATCGTCGTATCAGTGTCATAGAATTATTGTCAATTATCTTATGAGTGTCATTCTACCGCTGCCATGACAACGTTATATGACATAGATGCGCAATATTACGTAAATTGTTGCCATCTGACATAGCATGTCATCGTCGTATCAGTGTCATGGAATTACTGTCAACTATCTTATGAGTGTCATTCTACCGCTGCCATGACTACTTTATATGACATAGTTGCGCGATATTACGGCTATTGTTGCCATCTGTCATAGCGTGTCATCGACGTATCAGTGTCCTAGAATTACTGTCAACTATCTTATTAGTGTCATTCTACTGCTGCCATGACTACGTTATATGACATAGATGCGTAATATTACGTCTATTGTTGCCATCTGTCATGGCATGTCTTAGAATCAAATTAGTAGTCTAGTCTAGTCTAGTTATAACTGTGTCTAGTCTAGTCTAGTCTAGTTATGCCATTTCTTGTTCCTGTGCCAGACAATGTAAATCGTCAGGAATCGAACTGCGAACTTATTTGTGCCATCTGACAAGGAATTTATTTCATCGTCGTATCAGTGTCATAGAATTACTGTCAACTATCTTATGTGTGTCATTCGACCGCTGCCATGACTACGTTATATGACATATGTGACAATATTAAGTCTATTATTGTCATCTGTCATAGTATGCCATCGTCGAATCAGTGTCATAGAATTACTGTCAACTATCTTATGTGTGTCATCTACCGCTGCCATGACTACGTTATATGACATAGATGCGCAATATTACGTCTATTGTTGCCATCTGTCATAGTATGTCATCTTCGTATCAGTGTCATAGATTACTGTCAACTATCTTATGGGTGTCATTCTACCGCTGCCATGAATGCCAAACTACGTTATATGACATTGTTGCGCAATATTAAGTGTATTTTTGCCATCTGTCATATATGTCAGGCAATTTGTATCACATGGCGTGTAGATACGCGACATTTTATATCATTTGACGATTTGACAATTTTGTATGACAGTAGGCAGAACTTGTTTATCACAATAAACATAACTTGTTTTAGACAATAAACATAACTTATTTTTGGTAATATAAGTATCTCATTTGTCAATAAGTAGACATTGGTTGTGACAATAATAGATATAGCCTGATTCTGACAATCAATTGAACTTTTTCGTGATATTAAATTGTTTTTTTTTGTGACAATGAGCAAGACCTCTTTGTCATAATAGATATACTTTGCTTGTGACATTAATATATATATATATATATATATATATATATATATATATATATATATATATATATATATATATATATATATAGCATGATTCTGACAATAAATTAAACTTTTTCATGGCAATAAATGGGCCCTATTTGTTGCAATGAGCAAGATCTGTTTGTCATAATAGATATACTACGTTTGTGACATTATTAGATATAGAATGATTCTGACAATAAATTAAAGTTTTTCGTGACAAGAAATGGGCCTTATTTGTTGCAATGAGCAAAATCTGTTTGTCATAATAGATATGCTATGCTTGTGACAATAGATATAGCATGATTCTGACAATAAATTAAACTTTTTCATGACAATAAATGGGCCTTATTTGTTGCAATGCGCAAGATCTGTTTGTCATAATAGATATACTATGCTTGTGACATTAATAGAAATAGCATGATTCTGACAATAAATTAAACTTTTTCATGACAATAAATAGCCCTATTTGTTGCAATGAGAAAAATATGTTTGTCATAATAGATATACTATGCTTGTGACAATAGACATAAGTTGTCTGGGATATTAGATAATATTTGGGGCAATAGATAGATCTTAGTTGTGAGAATAAATTGACCTTATTTGAAATACTAGATGAAATTTGTTTATAACAATATACAGAGCTTGTTTATGACAATGGGTACAATATTTTTGTGGCAAATTATGTGTCACAAACATAAGTTGTTTGTGACAAATTGATTTAAAAATCCATTTTCAAATTACTACAACTGCATTTCACTTACATAATGTGCATAGAAACATTTAAAACATTTATGACAGCTGACAAATACATGTTTTAATTTATTGTTACTGTCAAACAACTGCTAGTTTGATGATAGTACAGATTTGATTTACTTGTCACCGTTGAACAACTGACAGATTGATGAAAATATATATTTGTACTGATATAACATTTATGACAGATGACAAATTCATGTTTCTAACAAACAACGGCAAGTTTGATGACAATTTATATCTGAATTACTTGTCACCGTCAAACAACTGACAGATCGATAAAAATATATATTTTCATTACTTGTCATCGTGAAACGAATGACAAATTGATGGCCATACGTATTTGAATTGTCAATGTCATATATCTGTCGACTTATATAACATTTATGACAGATGACAAATCCATGTTTTCTTATTTGCCACCGTAAAAAAACTGACAGTCTAATGATAATACATATTTTCATTGCTTGTCACAGTCAAAAAAATGACAAATTGATGAAAATACATATTTGTCATTGTCAAACAAATGACAGATTGATGACAATACATATTTGCGCGAAATTATGAAACAAACGCCAAACTTATGACAAATGCATGTTCGCTTGTTAGACAGAAATCGTTCGACCATCTCTCTCGCGCCCACACATTTGCTCGCTCGTTCGCACTCGCTCTCATGCGCGTGCGTTCGCTTATATCTCGGCGAACGGGGGAGGGGGGTTACACGACACAACACCGAGTTAATATTCAATATTTTTTTGCGGTTTTTGCCATTAAAAACCTGGAAGCACAGGAACCGAGCGACCGTCATGATTAGGCCGTTTATCACTCTTCTTCTGCTCTTTTGTTTTTTTTACGTGGCACGGTTGGCAGCAGGCGACAAAGATAACTCAACCTAACCTCACAAAAAAATGTGTACCACAGATGACAAATAAAGATGTCAAACAGACAAATATGTCAGCGCAAATATGAACAACAAAAATTTGAATTTAGGTATAAATAAAGATGATGAAACAAAGATGACAATATACTTAGAAAAGAAAGATTTGTATACAGATGTAAAACAAGTGTCAAATTTATTATAAAAATTCTTTTGAATATCACCAACTATGGTAACCATGGTTACCAATATAATAAATAAATGCCGGTAATTTTATGATATTGAGGTTATGCTGAGTTTACGTCAAAGCCCACTAAAACCGCGCGTCATTTGTTTTTTTTTTTTTAGCTATCTAACTACGTGTTTTAGTGTGAAAAAGACGAACATTAATATAAAAACTAACTAGCTAACTAATAGGATGACGGGGGTAGCTGCGGGCGCCCCCCGTTCATGGTGTCTCGATACGCGGGTCGATCGCGGGGGGTGGGGGGAATCATGGGTTCCTAGATATTAATCATGCATCTCAATCTCTCAGTCTCGTAACGTAGGAAACCTCAACCTCCTAAACCTTAAACCACTCTTGGAGCCGTTCTCACAGCATCCTGGATCTTAATTGAGTTGAAAACAGACGAAACTATTCACAGATTACTAGATCTCAAGGGTTCAAGCTGCAACCATCATCACAGCTTCATAAATCTCAATATATGTGGAATTATTCTCACAAGCTCCTAGATTTTGATCAAACAAAGAAAGGTGGGCAAAAAATCTCACAGCTACCTATGGTCTGTCCACTTCCAAGATAGAGTGCGTCTAAAAAATTCACGTGACCGGTGACCATTTACAGGGCTGTACGCCACGAGTGTAGCGATTGTTTTAACAAAATACACTCAGTACAGCTATACTGCAGACTGCGGGACGATCCATCGTATGTAAGATTGTTTATGCGCACTCTATCTTAGAATTTGACAAACTACAGAGTATAAGTGAAATTATTCCCAGATCTTTGCAGATCTACATGGATCCACTGTTACAACATTTTACATCGTACCGGAGTATAAATGGAACCATGCTTACACCGGCACAAAGCGCGTCACGCATTAAGATTGTTTATACGCACTCTATCTTGGAATTACAAACTATGGAGTATAAGTGAAATTATTCCCAGATCTTTGCAGATCTACATGGATCCACTGTTACAACATTTTACATCGTACCGGAGTATAAATGGAACCATTCTTACACCGGTACAAAGAACTCAACCAAACTCAACTAGGCTTTAAGTCAGTTCCCCAGATTTTGCTTAATCTTACTCAATCACCTAAAGGAACCCATACAGCAAAACGTTCATGAATCTCAGAAAGTAAGACTGAAGTCAAATCTCATCTATCTAGTGGCACTTTCGTTCAGCTAATCCTAATATAACTCAACCACGTAAAGAAACCCAGTCAGCCAAATCTTCACGAATCTCAGAAAGTTAGACTGAAGTCTAATCTTATCTATCTAGTGGCACTTTCGTTCAGCTAGACTTTAAATTGAAACGAGTTCCATAGGTATAACTGACCCATTCATGCAGGTACCAAGAACTCAACCAAACTTAACTACATTAGATTTGACTCAATCTGCCTAAAACTTCAGTTCAACAGTTTTGACCAAATCTTTCTGTACTTGAGAAAATGGCAGAATCCGTAAGTTCTACAGATGTGAGTTCTTCTGGAACTCAACATATATGAACCGAATTTATCTATCTAGTGCCACTAGTCGTTCAGCTAGACTTTGAATTGAAAAGAGTTCCATAGGTATAACTGTACCATTCATGCAGGTACCAAGAACTCAACCAAACTCAACTACATTAGATTTGACTCCATCTGCCTAAAACTTCAGTTCAACAGTTTGAAGCAAATCTTTCTGTACTTGAGAAAACTAAGGCAGAATCCGTATGTTCTACAGATGTGAGTTCTTCTGGAACTCAACATATTTGAACCGAATTTATCTATTTAGTGGCACTTTCGTTCAGCTAGACTTTAAATTGAAACGAGTTCCATAGGTATAACTGAACCATTCATGCAGGTACCAAGAATTCAACCAAACTCAACTACATTAGATTTGACTCAATCTGCCTAAAACTTCAGTTCAACAGCTTTAACCAAATCTTTCTGTACTTAAGAAAACTGAGGCAGAATTCGTATGTTCTACATATATGAGTTCTTCTGGAACTCAACATATATGAACCGAATTTAACCGTGCTTTTAAGCTCAGAAAGCAAAACTTCAGTTCATCAGTTTTAATCAAATCTGTCTGTACTTGAGAAAACTAAGGCAAGAACCCTTATGTTCTACAGGTATGACTTCTTCTGGAACTCAATATATATGAACCGAATTAAACCGTGCTTTTAAGCTCAGAAAGCAATGGTTATAATCTGTATCATACTCATCATAACGTTTCGTTAGATCTAAAGTTGTAACGGGAAACACAGAAAACTCAACCAACTGAAGAATTCCGTGCTGCAGTTTCTACGAAACTTCAAAATCTGCAGGTGAAATTCGTAATTGGAACTCCGCCTATACTTGGAACTCATTTCCATAAGCCTTAATTTTCAAAGGTTATATGAGGAACTCAGTCTTGAGTTTTGGTGGATCTCAATGGAGCAAACTCAGTCGTTGAGTTTTACTGGACGAATCTTAGGTGGAACTTAGCTCGACGTTATTGAACAATAATAAAATTTAAACAAAAATATTACTCGAGACAAATGATTGATTTAAAGTTTAGGTGTTCAAACTCAATAGTATAAAAAAAACTGAACCACGATCAAAGAAAGCCTGATCAAGAAACAAAAGAAAGAGATTTTGCGAGATTGAAAGTGAGGATTCTTCCTTAAATAATTCTACTGATTAAAGCAGAATTTAATATTTCAAGTAGAATATTCAAACATAAGCAGATAATTCTGTCATGAGTGTGTCAAAAGTTGTTAAACTGCTGCAAAGTTCATTTCAAGATTATGTAAATTGCTCGATAGCAACATTTTATGAACCATTCTATAGACCACCCCAAGATTTCTTGGACTGCTCTAGAGCCTACTCCAATATTGTGCTAGCGGCTACAGAGCTGTCTCAAGTTTATGAGAACTGCTCTGTAGATCATTCCAAGATAGTAAAAACTATTTCTTGAGGATTTGAACAGCTTTATCATCAAGATTGCTCCTCAAGATTGCTTTATAGCTCACTCAAAGGTTGTGTGAACCTCTCTAGAAGCAATTCCAAAAATTAATTTCGTTGCTTCGAAAGTAGAAGGAACAATTGCTTGAAGATATGAACTGCTCTATCTTCAATATTTATCCGTAAGATTACTTTTAGCTCGCTCAAAGGTTGTGTGAACCGCTCTAGAAGCAATTCGAAAAATGAATTTCGTTGCTTCGAAGCTTAGTAGGAACTATTGCTTGAAGATATGAACTGCTCTACCTTCAAGATTTCTCCTCAAGATTACTTTTAGCTCGCTCAAAGGTTGTGTGAACTGCACTAGAAGCAATTCAAAAAATGCATTTCGTTGCTTCGAAGCATAGTAGGAACTATTGCTTGAAGATATGAACTGCTCTATCTTCAACGACATATCGGCAAAAAGTACAACCAATCGATTTCAAGTACCCAAGTACCAGAGACTTATTAATTGATGACTCAAATATTGTTGCCCGAGATTGCAAAAAAAGTTTCAACTTTAAGATCTAAGATTCCAGCTCTATGACTTGAGCAAAGTTTCCACCATAAAAGAATCGTCCAGGGATATTATTCTAAATTTCGAATAAAGTTTCCATCGTGGTCTTAAAGCCTTAATCTAATCTTAACAAAGTTCTATATCATTGGGTCATCATCAGATACAGTCAGCATTATGACTACTGCTGCCACATCATTGGGTCACCATCAGATATAGTCAGCATTATGACTACTGCTGCCACATCATTGGGTGACCGTCAGATATAGTCAGCAGTATGACTATTGCTGCCACATCATTGGGTGACCATCAGATATAGTCAGCATTATGACTACTGATGCCAAGCAACTCCGAAGCGCGACGCGTTGTGTATGAGGTAGACATGTGGTCGAGTAAAATTTCATCAATTGTTAATTTGACTACGCTTCAAAGAACTTTGGACTCGAGTTGTTGCTTCAATAGATCTTGAAGGTGAGTTATAACAGGAGTCCATGTAACAAGATTGCTGTACAAACTCTTCCATAGCAACTCTGAATGGGCAAAAGCAGAGTTCACACACTAACAATTAAAATTATCCTTCTTGATTGCTTTAGAATCTACTGACAAGAGTAGTATCAGTTATTGGATTCGAGTTATGAGTTAAATAGATCTTGAACGTGAGCTATAACAGGAGTACATGTAAGAATGCTGTACAAACTCTTCCAGAGCAACTCTGAATGAGCAAAAGTATAGCTCACACACTAACAATTGAAAGGATCCTTCTTGATTGCTTTAGAATCTACTGACATGAGTAGTATGAGTTATTGGACTCGAGCACTAGATATTAAACCTGAGTTATAACAGGAGTACAAGTAAAAATGCTGTACAAACTCTTCCAGAGCAACTCTGAATGTGCAAAAGCATAGCTCACACACTAACAATTGAAAGGATCCTTCTTGATTGCTTCAGAATCTACTGACGAGAGTAGTATGAGTTACTGGACTCGGAGTTATGAATCAAATAGATCTTGAACGTGAGCTATAACAGGATTACTTGTAAGAATGCTGAACAAACTCTTCCAGAGCAACTCTGAATGTGTAAAAGCATAGTTTACACACAAACAATTGAAAGGATCCTTCTTGATTGCTTTAGAATCTACTAACGAGAATAGAATTGTCAGGCTTAACTTGCTGTCATGAGTATGTTTGACCTATTTATCTTTAAACCGATGATACAATGTTTGGTTTGAGTAGAATCTACTGTCATGAGAATGCTAAAGTGAGGATTCATCGTTGAACAATTCTACTGATTAAGCAGAATTTAATACTTCACGTAGAATATTCAAACTTAAGCAGATAGTTTTGTCATGAGTGTGTCAAAAGTTGTTTGACTGCTGTAAAGTTCATTTCAAGATTATGTCAATAGCTCTATAGTAACATTTTATGAACCATTCTATAGATCACTGCAAGATTTCTTGGACTGCTCTAGAGCCTCTAATATTCTGCTAGCAGCTATAGAGCTGTTTCAAGTTTAAGAAAACTGCTCTGTAGATCATTCTTGCTGTAAAGTTCATTTTTCAAGATTATGTAAATAGCTCTATAGCAACATTTCATGAACTATTCTATAGATCACCCCAAGATTTATTGGATTGCTCTAGAGCCTCCAATATTGTGCTAGCGGCTACAGAGCTGTTTCAAGTTTATGAGAACTGCATTGTAGATCATTCCAAGATAGTAGGAACTATTGCTTGAAGATTTGAACTGCTCTATCTTCAAGATTCCTCCTCAAGATTACTTTAAAGCTCACTCAAACGTTGTGTGAACCGCTCTAGAAGCAATTCCAAAAATGAATTTCGTTGCTTCGAAGCTTAGAGGAACTATTGCTTGAAGATATGAACTGCTCTATCTTCAAGATTTCTTCTCAAGAATACTTTTAGCTTACTCAAAGGTTGTAGAAAACGCTTTAGAAGCAATTCCAAACATGAATTTCGTTACTTCGAAGCGTAGTAAGAACTTTGCTTGAAGATATGAACTGGTCTATCTTCAAGATTGCTCCTCAAGATTACTTTTAGCTAACTCAAAGGTTGTGTGAACTGCTCTAGAAGCAATTCCAAAAATGAATTTCGTTGCTTCTAAGCGTAGTAAGAACTATTGCTTGAAGATATGAACTGCTCTATCTTCAAGATTGCTTCTCAAGATTGTTTTTAGCTTGCTCAAAGGTTGTGTGAACCGCTCTAGAAGCAATTCCAAAAATGTATTTCGTTGCTTCGAAGCGTAGTAGGAACTATTGCTTGAAGATATGAACTACTCTATCTTCAAGATTGCTCCTCAAGATTACTTTTAGCTGACTCAAAGGTTGTGTGAACCGCTCTAGAAGCAATTCCAAAAATGAATTTCGTTGCTTCGAAGCGTTAACTGGCGTGTCTTAAGAGTTGAGCAATTTTGGCCAAAGACTTTTGGTAAATGCACCATCCTCCTATCGGGTGATGAAATTTCGGGATTCCAGATCCTGCGTGCTCACGGGTGACTAGATCCGAGTCCACCCCCGCGAATGTCAAAAGAACAGAAACGGAAAAGGCGCGTCGCGAATCCGCAGTCAATCTTAAACCACTAAACACATATCCGTTACTTAGCCTATAAGGTACGGGGGTTTTGGCCCCCTCACTTCAGCAAGCGCTTCATCCGGGCGGTCTGCTGCCTCATGTTCGACTCGGCGTTCTCGGCCTTGTCCAGCATGCAGTCTAGCTTGTCGACGTGGTTGTCCAGCGCCTTGGTGAGGTCGCTCTTCCGCGGCGCCGTGGCCCCCGGTGTGACCTTGGCCTCGGCCTCTTCGGCCTCGGCCGGCGCCTCGTCGGTAGGTTGCTGCGCCGCCTCCGTTGCGCCTGGGGGCGGCGGTGGCTCGGCTGCCTGCTCCGTTGTCCCCGCCATGCTGCCAATCTTGGTCTTGATCAGCTCCGTCACGGAACCGCAACGAAACTGCCAGAAAGACATAACCAACGTGATTACGCTGAAGAAGCCACAAAGGCGGATGACACGAGAAGAGAAGGAAGATGATGGGCAATTAGAAGAAAGCCAGCGAAAGTAAAGGAAAGAAAAGAGGAAGATTTCTACATGTTGAAGGAAGAAGAAACAATCTTGGAAAATGACGACACCAATGAAGAACACAGAAGCTGCGAAAAGCATTGATAACACAAACAAAAAAATGCAAACGCAAATATTGTTTTGGCTACTACAAACACCCAACAAAAATCTGATTCCCTGTATAAACAGCACACTAAAAATAATGTATGAAGAAATTGATCCTATAAACAGAAAATCAAAATTTGAATCAATGAAATTGAAAAATATTGTTCGAAAGAGCATTTCTACAAACAGAAACGAAAAATTAAATGTGCAAATTAAATAAACAAAATATTACAAATTGAAGATTCATTCTACAAACAGCAAATATAACATTAGTCATAGAAGATGCATTCTACAAATAGCAAATATAACATTAATCATAGAAGATGCATTCTACAAACAGCAAATATACCATTAATCATAGAAGATGCGCCCTAAAAGTTGAAATCAAAATTTGTGAAGACACGACTAAAAATAAAAACAAACCACAAAAAAAAATTACAAATAGAATATTCATTACAACATGTGTTGTAAACATATTTTTTTGCTGCGACTGTATATAAATAATTAATACTGCTCTAGTTTAAGATAACAAATCAATAAATAATTTTATGTGATACTAACAAAGTAATGTTTTATTTTTAATTATAAACATAAAATAATAAAAACAAAAAGAAAAATCATAGACAAATATAAAAAATAAAAAAATTGGATAATTCCAATAATTTAGAATCATTCTACAAACTAATATCAGCAAATTCAAGGAAATTACTTATTCCAATAAGTGAAGTGTAATAAGTACGTTCTATATAAGTATAAGTATCAAGCAAAGTTTTGTATAAGTTTTCTTCTATGAACCAAAAATATAATTTGAATGAAACAAATATTGTGCCTTAATGAAAGATTCGTTTTTATATTGCAAATATAGTAGGACAATTAGTAGATTCATTCTATAAACAGCAAATATTGGCAAGAATCATTCTACAAACATTAAAAATTTCAATGTGAGGATACATTCTAAAAATATAGAAGAATCATTCTGTATGTATCAGTATATAACATATTTTTGAAAGTGAAGATTTCCTCTTTCAACAGAATCAATTTTGGATGATTAAACTATTATATCCAAATTGAAGATAAGTTCTGCAAACAACAAATATACTAGTATAATTAGAAGGTTCGTTCCAAAAACAGATTAATCATTCTATATAAGTATAAGTATCAAGCAAAATTTTGAATAAGTTTTTTTCTATGAAGAAAAAATAATAATTTAAATGAAAAAAATGTTGCGCCATAATAAAAAAATCGTTTTTATATTGCAAATATGGTAGTACAATTAGAAGATTCATTCTATAAACAGCAAATTGAGAAGATTAATTCTATGAATATAAAAAGGATGAACTGAGAGATTCATTTGTCAAACAAAAAATAAAATTGGATTGACTAGATTCATTCTCTATTAAAATATGACAAACAGAAGATTGATTTTATAAACAGGAAATAAAATATCACAATAGAAGATTAAGACTACATCTTCATCAACAGATTTTTTTTTAATGAAGGTTCAAGATTGAAACTATACACAGCAGCTAAAATATTTTAAATAGAAGATTCAAGTTAAAAACAGATAATAGAAGATTCATATTATAAACAGAAAATAGAAGATTCATGTTACAAACAGAAAATAGAAGATTCGTGTTACAAACCGAAAACAGCGAGAAGAATCAATTTGTACATATAAAAAAATATATGAACGGGATTCATTCAGCAAACAGAAAATAAATTTCGAATACATAGGCTGATTCAGAAACAGCAAAAACTGTAACCAGTAAATGAAATGAAGATTCATTCGATAGACACCAAATCATGAGAAGAATCATTTCATTGATGAAATTAGAATGAGAGGATTCATTTTATAAAAAAATAAAATTCGAATAAATAGGTTGATTCTATAAACAGCAAAAACTGTAACCAGTAAATGAAAAGAAGATTCATTCCATAGACACAAAATCATGAGAAGAATCATTCCATTGATGAAATTAGTATGAGAGGATTCATTTTATAAACATGAATTATTATTTTAATTATCTTATTATTGTTCTTGTACTGGTATTTTAAAAATAATAATTAAAAAATGGCAATTAATAAAAAGAAAAAAAAAGTTTCATAATATAAACAAAATAGAATATAAAATTAAATAGGAAATACAAAATATATAAGAATATACATTCTATAAAACTTCCATAAAACATAAAAATTATGAAAAATCAATTGGCTTCATTCCACATAAGTATAGAATATACATTCTATAAAACTTCCATGAAACATATAAAAATTATGAAAAATCAATTGGCTTCATTCCATACATGTATAGAATATATATTCTATAAAACTTCCATGAAACATACAAAAATTATGAAAAATCAATTTGCTTCATTCCATACATATAAAATATACAATAAATGGAAGATACAATATAAAAATAGTAAATAGAATATATGTAGAAGATACTCTGCAGACAGAAAATAGATCATTACAAATAGAAGATAACACTCTACAAGCAGCAAATAAAACAAGGTAACACTCTGTAGGCAGGAAATAGAATAATGCAAGTAGAAGATAACACTCTACAAGCAGCAAATAAAGCAAGGTAACATTTTGTAGACAGGAAATAGAATAATGCAAATAGAAGAAAACACTCTACAAGTAGCAAATAAAGCAAGGTAACACTCTGTAGGCAGAAAATAGAAGAATGCAAATAGAAGATAACACTCTACAAGCAGCAAATAAAGCAAGGTAACATTCTGTAGGCAGGAAATAGAAGAATGCAAATAGAAGATAACACTATGCTGCTAGCGAAAGAAGAACACAAACAAAAAACTCTGAAGGGCAACAAATAGAAAATTATAAATAGAAGATGCATTCTACAAACAGCAAAGAGAATAGTACAAATACAAGGTACACTACAAAATCAAACCAATATTCATAAATCAGAGAAAGCATTCTACAAACATAAAATATGTTGAAAAAAAATAACGAGCAGAATCATAGAATGAAATAATGACGAAGTAATTAAAGGAAATAGAAGAAATCAAATAGAAGATAACACTCTGCAGCTAGCGAAAGAAGAAGACAAACAAAAAACTCTGAAGGGCAGCAAATAGAAAATTATAAATAGAAGACGCATTCTACAAACAGCAAAGAGAATAGTACAAATACAAGATATACTACAAAATCAAACCAATATTCATAAATCACAGAATGCATTCTACAAACATAAAATAAGTTGAAAAAAATAATGAGCAGAATCATAGAATAAAATAATGACGAAGTAATTACAGGAAATAGAAGAAAGCAAATAGAAGATAACACTCTGCAGCTAGCAAAAGAAGAACACAAACAAAAAACTCTGAAGGGCAACAGATAAAAAATTATAAATAGAAGATGGATTCTACAAACAGCAAAGAAAATAGTACAAATACAAGATACACTACAAAATATTCATAAATCACATGATGCATTCTACAAACATAAAATAAGTTGAAAAAAAATAACGAGCAGAATCATAGAATGAAATAACGACGAGGTAATTACATTACCTAAAGACAAAAGATATAATGAGTAAGAAATAATGCACCCAATTAATATGAAATCAATTGAAAAATAAATAAGGATGAAGTTATTAAGTTATTAAGGTATGAAAAGCAAAATAAATAATGAGTAAGAAGATTCATTATGTGAAATTATGAGCAGAGCAAACGTTTACAAAGCGAAGAATTGTAAGAATGCAAGCTACTGGACAACCATTCCCTTAGTACCTTGAAGCGATCGATTTTCTTTTGCGTCGCTGCCAAAATGTTATTCAGCTCGTCCAGTTTTCCAGCTGTTCCTCGAAGCTCTTCGTCTTGAGTTTCACATTCCTGAAATTTAAAGCGCAAGTAGAAGAAACAATAAAATATTATAAATAGAAAATACATTTGTACATTTGGTCTTTCACATTCTGATTAAAAAATATAATACAATAACAAATTCTATAGTACTATTATAAAATAATAAATATACTATCTATACATATAAATTTTATGATTATGATGGTGATTATGATTAAAAAAATTGGAATATTTTTATTGATTTAAGTTTTTGTGCAATATTTAATATATCTACAATATGTAGTATTTCATATTTTATAATATAATTCATAATAAATCAATTCACTTTTATTAATCATACATTGATTGTACAATTCAATTCATTTTTAAATTACAATTTGTGTGATACCAAAAAAGTTAAAATTGCACTATTTATATAGTTATTAATTCATTATATTCATAACGACGTGATTATTTTTTGGCTCCATTATTCTGTATAAAAATGAAGGGCAAAAGCTGATGATAGAAGCAGGGTTAATGTAAATTGCATGAATGGGGTCAGAAGGGATGAATCTAGAAAGCAGTTGAAGGCCATTATTGATTAGTGCTGGGCTCAGCTCTGGCTTAAAACTTGGAAGGGTTTCAATTTCTATGTCATTAAACAACTCGAGAAATACGAGATACTTGTAAACGTTAAAAGTTGGTAAAAGTTTTCTCAAAACCACTTTAATATATGGAATTATTATAAAATAAGAAATTTAAGAAATTAAATAAAAACTTGTATAGACATTGATTTTTAAAATGTAGATAACAAATTTGTAATTTTTAATACATCATAATAATATTTTGTTGTTTGTTGTATTGATTGTTGATTGTATGTACTGTTGATTGTTGTAAATTAAACAGACTTTTGTTATAACAAATATACAACTCTCTATTGTATCACACAAAATCCTTGTGGGCAGCTTTGTAAATAAAATCTAATTTGTACATTTGTATACAAAATCTAATTCGCACATTTGTATACAAAATCTAATTTATACATTTGTATATAAAATCTTATTCATACATTTGTATATCAAATCTAATTCGTACACTTGTATACAAAATGAAATTTGTACATTTGTATACAAAATCTAATTTGTTCATTTTTATACATAATGGAACTAATACATAGTATCTAATTTGTTTGTTAGATCAAATCCAAACGAGTAGCTTTGTATAAAATAATCTAATTTGTACACTTTAATACAAAATCTGACTAATATGTTTTTCAGAATTCAAATATATATAGTGAAATCCCGAACTATGTTAATTATGCATCTAAATCTAATTAGTAGCTAGTTACATAAAATCTAATTAGTAGAACAATGTAAATGTACAAATATACTTGTATACGAAATCTAATTCGTACATTTGTATACAAAATCTAGTTTGTAAATTTGTATACAAAATCTAATTTGTGCATTTTTATATATAATCTAACTAATATATAGTACCTAATTAGCAGTATCAGTTTGCTACATAAAATTCGCTTTGTATGAAAAATCTAATTAGTGAAGCAATTTAAACGTACAAATGCATTTGTATACGAAATCTAATTCGTACATTTACATTTCTAATTTGTAAATGTGTATACAAAATCTAATTTGCATATTTTTATGCACAATGTAACTAACATAATAGTATCTAATTAGCAATATTAACTTGCTACATAACATCCAAATAAGCAACTTTGTATACAAAATCTAATTAGTATACTTTTAAACAAAATCTGACTAATTTGTTTTTTATAATTCGAATATATATTAATAGCTTGAACTGTAGTTAATGAAGCAACCAAATCTAATTAGTAGCTACCTACATAAATCTAATTAGTAGCTAGCTACATAAAATCTGATTAGTAAAGCAATGTAAACGAACAAATGCATTTGTGAACAAAATCGAATTCGTACATTTGTATACAAAATCAAATTTGTAAATTTGTATACAAAATCTAATTTGTACATTTTTATACAAAATATAACTAATCTATAGTACCTACTTAGCAGTATTAGCTTGCTACACAAAATCCAAATAAGCAACTTTGTATACAAAATCTAATTTGTATAGTTTTACACAAAATCTTACTAATATGTGTTTCATAATTCGAATATATATTACTTAGCCTCTACTGTAGTTGATACAGCAACTAAACCTAATTAGTAGCTGTCTAGATACATGTAATTAGTAGCTAGCTACATAAAATGTATTTAGTAGAACAATGTAAAGCAGTAGCGTTACCAACACACATCTAATAAATAGCTATTTACATCAAATATAATTAGTAGAACAATTCAAACCAGCAGCGTTTTGTATAATATTTATACAATACAACTTTTTATACAAAATATATTTACCAGGTATCTATAATATAGAATTGTATATTTATAGAATTTTATAGAATTCAAAAAATATTTATAGAATTTTACAGGATATATTTTATAGAATTATATAGAAATTGTATCAAAATATTTAAGCAGTAGTAGACTACTGAAAATATGACATCTAACTATTGAATGATTAGGTTTTTGTAGAAAATCTGACGAATAGCTTTCAATTCAAATCTAACTAATAGATGTTTATACAGTACCTAATAACTTTGAATGGCCATCTCACTCGTAATTAAAATATTTGAAATCATGGATTTGTATACAAAATCTAACCAGTAGCTAATTATACAAATAATAATTAGCAGTTTTCTACACAATATCTAACTGGTCTGATTTTCTGCAAAGTCTAAGTCATAATGGAGGCATATCTACACTGAGTCTTACTCGTATTTAATATATTTTAAATTATGGATTTTTATACAAAATCTAACTAATAGCGTTTATACATAAAAATAACTAGCAGTTTTCTGCAAAATATCTAACTGGTCCTACTTTATGCAACGTATAACTCGTAATTGAGGCATATCTACATTTTTTGTATAGATAACTATTAGTTAGATTTTGTTTTAAAATCCATGATTCCATATATCTTATTTCCACTCGTAATTAAGATATTTGAAATCATGGATTTTTATACAAAATCTAACCAGTAGCTAACTATACAAACAATAATTAGCAGTGTTCTACACAATATCTAACTGGTCCCACTTTATGCAAAGTATAAGTCATAATGGAGGCAAATCTTACTGAATCTTACCCGTACTTAAGATATTTTGAATCATAGATTTTTATACAAAATCTAACTAATAGCTATTAATACATGAAAATAACTAGCATTTTTCTGTTAAGTATCTAATGCTCAAACTTTATGCAAAGTCTAACTCGTAATTGAAGAAAATCTATATTTTTTGTATAGATAACTATTAGTTAGATTTTGTTTTAAAATCCATGATTCCAAATATCTTATTACCACTCGTAATTAAGATATTTGAAATCATGGATTTTTATACAAAATCTAACCAGTAGCTAACTGTACAAACACTAATTAGCAGTTTTTTACACAATATCTAACTGGTCCGACTTTAAGTAAAGTCTAAGTCATAATAGAGGTATATCTACACTGAATCTTACTCGTATTTAAGATATTTTGAATCATGGACTTTTATACAAAATCTAACTAATAGCTGTTTATATATAAAAATAACTAGCAGTTTTCTGCGAAGTATCTAACTGGTCCTACTTTATGGAAAGTCTAACTCGAAATTGAAGAATATCTACATTTTGTGTATAGTTAACTATCAGTTAGATTTAATTCCAAATATCTTATTGCCACTCGTAATTAAGATGTTTGAATTATTAACTGGCCCGACTTTATGCAAAGTCTAAGTCATAATGAAGGCATATCTACACTGAATCATACATCTCACTCGTATTAAGATATTTCGAATCATGGATTTTTATACAAAATCTAACCAGTAGCTGTTTATACATAAAAATAACTAGCAGTTTTCTGTAAAGTATCTAACTGGTCCTACTTTATGCAAAGTTTAGCTCGTAATTTGTATAGATAACTATTAGTTAGACTTTGTATAAAAATTCATGATTAAAAATATCTTAATTACGAGTAATATTCAGTGTAGATATGCCTCAATTACGAGTTAGACTTTGTATATAGTAGGACCAGTTAGATATTGTATAAAAAACTGCTAGTTATATCTTGTATAGATAACTATTAGTTAGATTTTGTATAAAAATCCATGATTCCAAATATCTTAATGCAACTCGTAGTTAAGATTTTTGGAATCATGGATTTTTATACAAAGTCTAACTAATAGCTATCTATACAAGAAATAACTAGTAGGTTTTTATACAATATCTAACTGGTCCTACTATATACAAAGTCTAGCTGGTAATTGAGGCTCATCTACACTGAATATTACTTGTAATTAAGATATTTTGAATCATGAATGTTTATATAAAATCTAACTAATAGCTACCTATACAAAAAATAACTATCAGTTTTGTATATCATATCTAACAGGTCCTACTTTAGGCATTTAGTAATATTAACAGTAAATCTGTTAATATTTACTGTTTAGTAACTCGTAACTAATATTTTGCAAATCATGGATTTATGTGCAAAATATAATAAATAGTTCTGTATTCAGAATGTAACTAGTAGCTTTTTATACAAAATTTAGTTAATATTATATTATCTATTCAGTATACATATATATTTAGTGTAATTGTCGATATAAAATCATATATGAAGTATTGTGATTCGTGGATTTCCATACAAAATCGGATTCGTATTTTGTATATCATAGAATTTTATACAAAATGTAATTAATAGATCCCTCTATATACAAAATTACTAATAACATAAAACAAACTTGTTCCATTTTATACAAAATATCCATTTTTTTATATATATACAAAAAACAAGTAGATTTCTATATAAAAACCAATTCGTAATTAGGATATTGTAAATAATGGATTTTCGTACAAAATCTAACTATTAGCTAAAAATAACGAAAAAAAAACAGCAAATATTGTACATCACTGATTTATGTACAAAATATAACTATTTGTACTATTTGTAACCTAATAGTAAGACTTTGTACATAAATCAGTGATGTGCAATATTTGCTACTTTTTTTTCATAATTTTTAGCTAATAGTTAGATGCAAGATATAACTACACAAAATCTAACTGGTTCTTTTTCATTTTTTTTCTGAAATTACTAGTTATTGCGTAACTAGCTAATATGTATGTAAACCCGTGTAAATTGAATGCAATTGAACAGTTATATTTGTTAATAGCTACTGTGAACTAGTAATTAACGTAGCTACATATATAGCTATTATAGCTGAATTGTTGTTATTGCTAGATCTAAATAATTCTAATAATAATAGCATGTAACTAAATGACCTATGGAGATACCAAATTAACTAATAGTTAATATCAACTGATAATTAAGATATTGTAAATCATGGATTTACGTACAAAGTCTAACTATTAGCTAAAAATAACGGAAAAAAAAACTAGCAAATATTGTAGATCACTGATTTACGAGTATATATGCCAAATCTAGCTATTAGCTATCTATGCAAAAGATAACTTCACAAAATTTAACTGGTTCTTTTTTTATTATTTTCCAGCAATTACTAGTTATTGCGTAACTACTAAATGTATATAGAAAACTGTCTAAATTGAATGTAATTGAACAATTATATTTGCTGATAGCTACTGTATTCTAATAATTAACGTAGCTAAATATACTGCTATCATAGCTGAATTGTAGCTTGTTATTGCTGGATCTAAAGAGTTCTAATTTTAATAGCATGTAACTAAATGACCTATGGATATACCAAATTAAGTAATAGCTAAAACCAATTCGTAATTAAGATATTGTAAATCATGGATTTACGTACAAAATCTAGCTGATAGCTATCTATGCAAAAGATAACTACGCAAAATCTAACTGGTTCTTTTTGATCATTTTCCAGAAATCTCTAGTTATTACGTAACTAGCAAATATGTATATAAAACTGTGTAAAATTAATGTAATTGAACAATTACTTAATTAACAACTGTGGACTAATAATTAACGTAGATATTAGCTATATATAGCTATCATAGCTGAATTGTAACTTATTATTGCTAGATCTAAACAGTTCTAATAGTAACAGCATGTAACAAAAAGACCTATGGAGATGCCAAATTAACTAACTAGCTTATTGTGCAATATCTAGTTTCTAATTCTTGGTAGCTACTACCTTATGTTGTTATAAAATTAGGATTATTATGACGTTATCAGGTATTTAAGAAAAAAAAAATTAGCAAAACCTTGATGACTAAATATTTTATTAGAACGCAAATAGATCTATAGAGTTCTAATAATAACAGCATGTAGCTAAATGACTTATCAAAACCCCAAATAAATTATTTGGTTATTCTGCAATATCTAATATCTCATTCCTCGAAGCTACTATTGTTGTAAAATTAAGATTTTCTTGTAGGAATCAGCTATTATTTAATAACTAGACCTTTATAACAATATAATTTAATAGAACGCAATTAGATCTTTACAGTTCTAATAATAATAACTTTTAATTGACAACAAAATCTTGATAACAAAATTATTTATTATAACGTAATTAGATCTTTACAGTTCTAATAATAGCAGCATGCCGCTAAATGATGTATGGCGACGCCAAATCAACCACTTGATTATTGTGAAATATCTAATTTCTGATAACTGGTTGCTACTATCTTGTGTACTTATAAAATTAAGATTGTCTTAAAGGTATTAGCCATAATTTGATTGCCAAACCTTGATAGCTTAATGTTTTATTAGAACGCTAATTGCGTTCTAATAAAACATTTATTTACAACTTACAACGCAATTAGATCTATACCGTTTTAATAATAACAGCATGCCACTAAATGACCTATAGAGACGCCAAATGAACCATTTGGTTATTGTGCAATATCTAATTTTTGGCAGCTACTATCTTGTTTTGTTATAAAATTAAGATTGTCTTAAAGGTATCAGCTATCATGTGATTATCAAAGCTTGATAGCTAAATGTTTTATTAGAATTCAATTAGATGTAATCAGTTCTAGTAATTATAGTTTGTAGCTGTATGACCTACGGATATATGGAAAACCCAGAAGAAAGCTAATAGCTGGTCATGTTATAGAATATCTAACTTCAAAATATTGCAGGCTACTGTTGGAATGCTGTGAAGTTAAGATATAGCTAGCTATTTTATAGAATATCTATAATCATAACAATTTAATAAATTCTAAGTATTGCAGGCTACTGCTGGTATGTTGTTAAGTTAAGATATAGCTGTTTATGTTATAGAATATCTATAATCATAACTATCTAATTACTTCTAAGTATTGCAGTTATGTTATAGAATATCTATAAACTTTACTATCTAATATGTTCTAAGAATTGCAGGTTGTGTTGTGAACTTGAAAGGTTCAGCTATTGCTTGGCCACCAAAGCTTGGTAGCAATAGATGTAATCAGTTCTAGTAATAATAGTTTGTAGCTGCATGACCTACGGACATATGGAAAACCCAAAAGAAAATTAATAGCTGGTCATGTTATAGAATATCTAACTTCAAAGTATTGCAGGCTACTGTTGGGATGGTGTTAAGTTAAGATATAGCTTGTTATATTATAGAATATCTATAACCATAACTATCTAATAACTTTTAAGTATTGCAGGCTTCTGTAGCGATGGTGTTCATTTACGATATAGCTTGTTATGTTATAGAATATCTATAACCATAACTATCTAATAAGTTCTAAGTATTGCACGCTATTATGTTGAGATGTTGTGAAGTTGAAAGGTACAGCTATTGCTTTATCACCTAAGCTTAGTAGCAATTAGATGTAATCAGTTCTAGTAATAATAGTTTGTAGCTGTATGACGTGCGGACATATGGAAACCCCAGAAGAAAACTAATAGTTGGTCATGTTATAGAATATCTAACTTCAAAGTAATGGAGGCTACCGTTGGGATGGTGTTAAGTTAAGATATAGCTTGTTATGTTATAGAATATCTGTAACCATAACTATCTAATTTGTTCTAAGTATTGCATGCTACTAGTGGGATATTGTTAAGTATAAATATAGCTTGTTATGTTATAGAATATCTATAACCATAACTATCTAATAAGTTATAAGTATTGCATTCTATTATGTTGAGATGTGGTGAAGTGGAAAGGTTCAGCTATTGCTTGACCACCAAACCTTGGCAGCAAGACGTGTTTGCTGTTAGCAATTAGATTCCAAGTTTTAAGGAATTCAGGGTGGTCCTACTGCGTAGTTGCTGATGATGTTGAGAAAACGTGTTGCTGCATGTCAGGATGTTGTGCAAGGTTCAGATGCGCGTGTCTACGTATCGGATGAATTGATGACCTAATTACAAGGGCAGAGGTCCCAGATGCAGCGGATTTTGTGCAAATGCAACAACAAATAATGCGCTCGTCCCGAATCGATCGTCTCAAAATAGCTCCAGCTAGAGGGCTCTGGGGTCGCCATGGTTACGCCGGATGCGTAGACCAATAGTGGTGGGGCGATCGATGGCCGCCCCCACCGGTTGCTACGCCACTGGAGAAAAATCTTCGGATGATAGATTCGCGTGCGGATTTGTTTGTCTGCACGCTGGTGGTCATGCGATTTATGGTTTTGGGTGGGTGCAACAGATGCATGCTGGATTGGTGGTCTTGGTGATGGTGCAATGTTGGATTCGCGAATTGCGCAATGCACATGTCTTGAGTCATATATGTGGTTATTGCGTTGTTGGGTGATGATTGCGCAATTTTGCGAAATTTGCGAAATTTTGCAAAATTTGGGGTGGGGTGAGAGATGGGTCTCACCTTGAGGTGTTCGGTGTCAACTTCCTCCTCGGCGAGGCGCTCCTTCTCCTTCCGCATGAAGTCCTCGTAGTTGGGCCTGTCGACGCCCAGCAGCTCGGCCCTCATGCACTCGTACTCGTAGGTGCCCTCTGCCATGTCTCGTGCCCTGCGGCGGCCCCAAGCGTGGACGTGTTGTCGTTGGGGGTGGTCAGGGTGCAGCGCCTCTTCACTGTGTGCTGGACTGGGGGCGTCTGGATCGGCGTGGCAGCTCTGGCAGAAGGACGCCGACAAGTGACGGTGTGTGCGGCGCCTATTGATCCAGGACGGGGCGTCGCGACGCAGGCGCCGACCCGGTCCTGTTGCGAGGGGCGACGCCTGATTCAATTTAATCCGAGCGGCGTCGGCGGCGGTTTTTTACTTTTTGGCGGAAGCGGAGCCCTGGGGCTGCCGCCCCCACCCAGCGCCCTCTGCTGCCGGGTAACTCGATTAGCTCCCAGCAACGAGCCCCGGGGGAACCCAGGTACGCGCAAAAAATGGGTCAGACACGGAACGTCATTTAGAGCGGGGCTAATTCGCCGGTAACGGCATGTAAATGTAATTAATTCGCAAACACCGCAGATTGGAGGCAAGCACTGAAAGTTGCGAAATTAAATAAATCATTTAAACTCTTTCTTTTTTTCATTCTTAATCTTTCCCTCTTTTACCCTTTTAGGTGTTGAGGTGTCATTCTATTTTTAAAGAATTTTATCCATTATTTTCTGTTGCCTGTTAGTTCCTTTGCTTGCTTCCAACTCTTCCTTGCCTCCCCAATTGCTTAACTTGCCTCTTTTTACTGAGACTGTTTTTGAGCCCGAAGCACCTTAATTGCCCTTCTTCTATTTTCTTCATTATCGATGTGGTTCACAACCTCTCCCTTATTTCTACATTACGCAGTCTGTCCTTCCTTGTCACTCTTTCTACTCTCCCTAAGTACTTCATTTCTGTCGCTTGCATTTTAGATTTTTGCCTTGTACCCACGTATCACTCCCATATGTCAGTATTGGTGCAAATATTGTTCTGAAAACTGTCATCTTCGTATTTTTTTGATATTTCTTTCTTGTTTATGAACGCTCTTGCCTCCCCTTCTTTTTATTCTGTTGTTGATGTCCTATTCATATTTTCCTTGACTGATTTTCCTTGATGAATATTATTGTTCATAGATACCTAAATTCTTGCAGCTGTTCTATCTATCCTCTATTTATTCGTATGCTGGTTATTTTGTTCTCCTTCAGATTTTTTTGATTTAGAGCCCCCTTCCATATTTCCACATTCTCTTTCAGTTTTTTTTTCTGCGAATACACTATATCATCTGCAAATGCACACTCTGTTGTGCCTTCTCCATTTCCTTTGTGAGTTCCTCTTCTTTCCCTCTTATTCCTCTTATATTTCATGTACCAAATTTATATCTATATTTTTTTCTCGAAATTCCCTTTTTTTATGCTACTCTGTGTCCTGTTTCTTGGCTGTTGTCATCTTCGTATGGACCTTCGTCTGCTTCATTAGTTTTTTGTCCAATTTTCTGAATCTCGGTGACCTCTAATCCCCCTTTTTTTAATTCTAATTTTAAACTCTATGGATGCAAAAAATTGCACATAAGAGATCCCAAAAAAATCAACGTTGCAATGAACGGAAACTTTTTAGTCGATTTGACCGCAAATGCGTAATTTTTGCGTTATGCCACTCAGACGTACGACATTTCATTGGAAGCGGAAAATTATCAGGATAATGAATAACGCATTAAATTTTGGATTGGACATTTGGATTTGCGAGAATTTGAGAAAGTAAATTAGAAATTATACATTATTGAATGATCACCATGGCAACCTGATGGTCTGATTTGTGAAGCTCATATGAAGCAGATTCCAAAAATTAAATAATATACAGGGTATTCCATTTAAAACTGAGACAAAATATTGTGTCCCGGATTTATGGTACACTCTGTATACTCGAAAATAATTTCAAAAAGTAGCACATCAAGTGTCCAATAAGTTCCAATGAGAGTTTTTCCTCAATTTTCATTAGTTTAGCAGCAATGGTCCGGGCAAGGATAGGTGGGCCACCCTGTATATATTTGTGTTTTATTCACTAACAAAAATTACTAACTGACACATTACCCATAAACGACCGAAATGAAGTTGTCACGATAATCAAAAATCAAACATAAAGTAAAGTACATCACTGGACAAAAGACTCAAATATTATTTGAATTATAAGAATTCGTGCATTTAGGGAAATTAAATGTATTCAATTGCATTTAAGGAAGAATTGCAGTTAACAAAATTCAATAAAATTGTTTAATAAAATAATAAATATTACAAATTATGAGAACCTAGGTTCGAACTATTACACAATTATTCTCCATATCCACACAACGCTCCTCACAATCCATTCAAACCCTTTAACACTCCTATCAAAACAGTATATATTTTTTTCATTTAAGGCTCGCATTAGGTCATTTTGCGATAAAAAATTGAGGTCATAGCCGTGAAACTCGTGGTAATGTATGGGTCTTTGGGGTCGAGATCTGGTCTGAACGCACGAGATTTATCAGGAAATTTTAATATGCTCAGGTAAAACACGCAAATGTGACGCAATGTGGGAGTAAAAAAAGTTAAAACTGTACCTCTGACCTGCTGTTATATAAGGACGTACAACAGGTCATGCTATTTTCGATCTTGATAAAATTAGTTTACGTTTATTAGGGGCTCGTAAAAATTTACCCCAAATTTCGTGTCACATTATAATGACAAATTATTACAATTGCTTTAATTTTAAGGTATGGAGATTTGATGATTGTACAGAAATATTTGTTGAAAGGTTAATTATTTACATACATTTATTTATAATAAATTGTAAACAACATCTACAATTTAATATAATTAATATATTGGTCAATGTTGGAGGCATCTATATCGTTTATTAATTAATATATGTAATTAATTATGTTAGGGAAATTTCACGGATTTTTCACCAAAATATTCAGAAACAGGATTAGTAAATGTTATCATTTTTATGATTTTTTTTAATTGTTGCGTAAAATTGAACGTATTTAAAAAAAAATCTGGACTAGATCTGGATGGAACAACTAGTAAATATTATTTTGTTAAAGAAATCTTGAAATTTTTGTTCAATATAAAACATTTTTTGAAAAAAAAATCCCGATAACACTAAAATTGTATTTGGCATAAGTGTATTTACATACATTTATATATAATAAATTGTAACCAACATGTACCTACAATTTAATATAATTAATATATTGGTCAATGTTAGAGGCATCTACATCGTTTATTAATTAATATATGTAATTAATTATGTTAGGGAAATTTCACGGATTTTTAAACAAAATATCCAGAAACACGATTAGGAAATGTTATCATTTTTATGAAATTTTCTTAATTGTTACGTAAAATTGAACTGAATTTAAAAAAAAATAATATCTGGACTTAGTACAATTAGTAAATATAAAAAAAATAGTGAACAATTAGTTAATATTATTTTGTTAAAGAAATCTTGAATTTTTTGTTAAATTTAAAACATTTTTTATTAAAAAAATCCCGAAAACACTAAAATTGTATTTAGCATAAGTGTGGATGGCTCAATTTTGGAAATTATAACATTTCCAGAAAACTTGATGTATTTTGTTGTTGTAGAATTGCAACAGATTTTGCCTATTTTATGGAATGTTTATAGAACCCATTTTATTTTGTAGTCTTTTAAATCTATACAATATTTTTATTTATACACTTAATTGTATTCTGTCTAGTTTAATTTTTGTATGTATATGTTTGACCTGTGTAAGTTTACTTCAACTATAACACAAATAAATTATTGTTGAAAAAAAAAACAATAAAAATTTAAAACATTTTTTATTAAAAAAATCCCGAAAACACTAAAATTGTATTTAGCATAAGTGTGGGTGGCTCAATTTTGGAAATTGTAAACACTAAAATTATATTTGGCATAAGTCATCCACACTTATGTCCACACTCAATTTTTGAAATTGTAACATTTCCAGAAATCTTTGTTTTTTGTTGTTTTTTAAATTTATACAATATTTTTAGTTATACGCTTAATTGTATTCTGTCTAGTTTAATATTTGTATGTATATGTTTGACCTGTGTAAGTGTAATAAAATTGTTATTATTATTATTATTATTATTATTATCAGCAAAACATTCCTGACAAATCTATTATTATAGTCAAGTATGTATTCCATATGTGTGCATGGACAATTTGTAAATTTGATTATAATTTTCAAGGAATTGTCTATGATTCATAATAAAATTCTACGAATTTTCATTAGAAAAATCATGAAAATATTGAAATTATGACTGTCATAGTTTGATGACTTTGATTTGATTTGGGACTTTTCATGAATCACTTTTAAAAAAATTCATCAATTCATAAATTATTGAAAAATGTTGAAACTATAAACACAAAAAATCTACAGTTACATAATCTAAATGGAAATTATTAATATTCCTATGTTTTGACCACTATTTTTATCTTTAAAATTCACTACTAGTTTCGAATTTAACGGTCATTTTCACTTAAAATTTAAAGAATGAATTTTAAAGAAAAATTAACCACTTTATTTTTGTTTAAAATTCATTATTTATATTTCAAGTGAAAATGTCCGTAAAAATTCGAAACTAGTAGTGAATTTAAAAAAAAAAAAAAGTTGTTAAAACATAGGAAATTTAAAAATTTCCATTTAGATTATGTGCGTGTAGATTTTTTGTGTTTATATAAATAATACATAGGAAAATTAAAAAAATTCCATTGTTATTACTTGTATTATTACTTGTAGTATTACTTGTTCAAATAAGACAAGATTTGTACAGCATGTGTAGAAAAATAAGTCTTTTAACATCTTATCCTCAGAATAAGCAAGAGTGAAAAATAAGGGCGTAGAAATGTAATAACCTCCATAATATTGTAAATAAAGTACATTTATATGAATATTTCTCTTATTACTTGTTCAAATAAGACAAGATTCACACTACATGTGTAGAAAAAAATGTCTTTCAACATTTTATCCTCAGAATAAGCGAGAGTGAAAAATAAGGCGGTCGAAATATAATAACCTCCATAATATTGTAAATAAAGTACATTTATATGAATATTTCTCTTATTACTTGTTCAAATAAGACAAGATTCACACAGCATGTGTAGAAAAATAGGTCTTTTAACATTTTATCCTCAGAATAAGCGAGAGTGAAAAATAAGGGGGTAGAAATATAATTACCTCTATAGTATTGTAAATAAAGTACATTTATATGAATAATTCTCATATTACTTGCTCAAATAAGACAATATTCGCACAGCATATAACGACAAATATGTCTTTTAACATTTTATCCTCAGAATAAGCGAAAGTGAAAAATAAGGGGGTCAAAATATAATAACCTCCATAATATTATAAGAGAAGTACATTTATATGATTATTTCTCTTATTACTGGTTCAAATAAGACAAGATTCACACAGAAAAATATGTCTTTTAACATCTTATCCTCAGAATAAGCGATTGTGAAAAATAACGGGGTCAAATTATAATTACCTCCATAATATTGTAAATCAAGTACATTTATATGAATAATTAACTTATTATTTGTTCAAATAAGACAACATTCACACAGCATGTGTAGAAAAATATGTCTTTTAACATCTTATCCTCAGAATAAGCAAAAGTGAATAATAAGGGAGTCGAAATATAACAACCTCCATAATATTGTAAATATAGTACATTTATATGAATATTTCTCTTATTACTTGTTCAAATAAGACAATATTCGCACAGCATGTGTAGAAAAATAAGTCTTTTAACATCTTATCCTCAGATTAAGCGAGAGTATAATTTAAGACGGTCGAAATAAAATAACCTCCATAATATTGTAAATAAAGTACATTTATAAGATTATTTCTCTTGTTACTTGTTCAAATGAGACAAAATTCACACAGCATGTGTAGAAAAATGTGTCTTTCAACATATTATCTTCAGAATAAGCGAGAGTGAAAAAGAATGGGGTAGAAGTATAATAACCTCCATAATATTGTAAATAAAGCACATGTATATGAAAATTTCTCTTATTACTTATTCAAATAAGACAAGATTCACATAGCATATGTAGACAACTATGTCTTTTAACCTTTTATCCTCAGAATAAGCGAGAGTGAAAAATAAGGTTGTCGAAATATAATAACCTCCATAATATTGTAAATAAAGTACATTTATATGATTATTTCTCTTATTACTTATTCAAATAAGACAAGATTCACACAGAAAAATATGTCTTTTAACATCTTATCCTCAGAATAAGCGATTGTGAAAAACTAGGAGGTCAAATTATAATTACCTCCATAATATTGTAAATAAAGTACTTATATATGAATAATTATCTTATTATTTGTTCAAATAAGACAAGATTCACACAGCATGTGTAGAAAAATATGTCTTTTAACATCTTGTCATCAGAATAAGCTAGAGTGAAAAATAAGGGTGTAGAAATATAATAATATTGTAAATAAAGTACATTTATATGAATATTTCTCTTATTGCTTGCGCAAATAAGATAAGATTCGCACAGCATTTGTAGAAAAATGTGTCTTTCAACATATTATCTTCAGAATAAGCGAGAGTGAAAAATAAAGGGGTAGAAGTATAATAACCTCCATAATATTGTAAATAAAGCACATGTATATGAATACTTCTCTTATTACTTATTCAAATAAGACAAGATTCACATAGCATATGTAGACAAATGTATCTTTTAATATTTTATCCTCAGAATAAGTGAGAGTGAAAAATAAGGGGGTCGAAATATAATAACTAACTCCATAATATTGTAAATAAAGTACATGTATATGAATATTTCTCTTATTACTTATTCAAATAAGACAAGATTCACTTAGCATATGTAGAAAAATATGTCTTTCAACATATTATCTTCAGAATAAGCAAAAGTGAAAAATAAAGGGGTAGAAGTATAATAACCTCCATAATATTGTAAATAAAGCACATGTATATGAATACTTCTCTTATTACTTATTCAAATAAGGCAAGATTCACATAGCATATGTAGACAAATATGTCTTTTAACATTTTATCCTCAGAATAAGCGAGAGTGAAAAATAAGGGGATCGAAATATAATAACCTCCATAATATTGTAAATAAAGTACATTTATATGATTATTTCTCTTATTGTCTTGTTCAAATAAGACAAGATTCACACAGAAAAATATGTTTTTTAACATCTTATCCTCAGAATAAACGAGAGTCTACAGACTACCAGATAAATAAATAATGCTTTTAATTTTCCAGTTGTTTCCAACAAATCTTTAAAAGTTTTTTTAATGTGCTGTAGAGATTTCAAAATAGTAGTTTTTAACCATTTTGTAGAATTTTTATGCAATTTTTATCAATTTGATTTTTTTATTAATAATTTTTATCAATTTATATAAAATATACATAAGACAGACTTTCAGCATCACCTTAACTTGCGTCACTTCCTGAAAGCGTTGCAAGTTAGAGGTCCTGTGTGTGAATGCAAAGATTTATTTCCATCGTAGAAAAATTTATGATTAATACTGATGAATCTCTTATTGACTCGTTGAGGTCGCAAAATTTAATCAGCTGCTGATGCAAATAAAGCCAACTGATTCACTGATGCCGTTATCTTTTTATTTTAGACATGAGAGATTCGCCAGTAGCCCTATTATGCTCATGTTAGGGGATACGATAGTGTGCACTAGTTAAAGTGCGAAGTTATAAGAACATGGCCCTGCCTAACTGAATGGTTAAGTGTGCAGTTTGTGCACGTAGTGGAGTACGAATTAATAGAAAACCAGTGGATAAAAACCCTAAAGTCGTGGAGCATCACAATAAACAAAGCTAAAACATAGATGTGGAAAAACCACAATCGAGTGATGCACGCTAGCGTTTATAGTGCATCTCCTATAGTGATAAATAGCGCCGACAATACACAAATACATAAATGGCGCATCTGTAAGAAAAACCCTGCTCACTCAAGCGAAGCACTTTTAATAACCGAATGCGTTTTCGGTGGCGCATATAAAAAACCGTACAACGAGTGTACTAAGGTAGCTCTAATACCTTTGGGGCGCAATCTACCTATAAACCTTGGTTGCGAGAAAGTGATCAAAAAGGTTACTCACTGCGAGGCGTCTTGGAGCTCTTCTCAAAAGAGACCTACCTTTGAGTTTACGTTTAAAGTTGAATTGGCGAAGATCCAGAAATCTGCTGTGCCTCTTCGGAGCTGCCTGGGCGTGGATGGGGGAGGTTTGCCCAGGCGCACCAACCCCCCGAAAAGGTATCCAAATCAACCAAACCCGGCACTACTACGCACTTTTGATTTAGTTTGGGGCCTTCTCCAAGTCAACAAGAGCAGGGAGAGGCTCGCTTACAAAATGACTTATACGTTTATTTACGCCAGAAGGTAATCTGAACGTTGAAAATACTTGCACTTATTACTTTCAAGCACAAAAGAAGCTAATTTTCGCGAGATTGTCCTAATAAATTGAGCAATATAAGTTTGACCTGGGAAGGTAATCCCAAGGTGTAATCGCGAAGTTAAACATCACTGAAAGAAATTTCATAATTAGTAAGTACACAAAATATTAGGCTCCCACCAAAATCCGGGGGCACTAGCCCCCCCCCGGAGGGGTGGGAGATCTGCAGAAGATCATACCTCATGATTCATCTTCGAAGATGGCTTTGCATCGTTGCCCTGAAAAAATTATAGAATAATTAAATTCAGTTTACATAAAAATTATAATCTGTGCAACAAGGGACTCTCAATTGTGATCGGCAATGCAAAACTAGCACTCAATAAACTTAGATGCAACAGAAAACTCTCAATTGGGCTCAACAAATGACTCCAATTGGGATCAACAAGGAACTCCCAATCCACTATCAGTGGAGAACCTATGATAGGTAGGAAACCTATCACCAGACTGGAATACCGAATGATGGTGAACTACAATGACAAAATATAGACCAAAATTCTGCAAAATTTTATAATTTGAGATTTGAAGACAAACCAAATATTAAATACTTACATCGAATGTTGTCCCAGACACAAATGAATGATTTACATTCATACGTGTAACGGCCGGCTCCATAATGGTATTAAAGATTCCTTTAAACCGAAAAGGAGCCATTAAGTACTATAACGTGTTCCATAATTGATTTTTGAACATCACTTTACGAAAAAGTGTCTTTTATCATATGGAACAGAAGCAGACTTTAAAGTCGACTTTTCTATTAAGTAAGCTTTACATAAAGGAGACTTTTCTGTGATATTATGGAACCGGCCCTAAGTATCCTATCAGCATCCTATCAGCACACAGGAATACTGAATGATGGTGATCTGCAATGACAAAATATGTGCGTTGAAGACATTGAACACGAATATGTGTTTGCAAGTAAAACACTTGCAAAGTACAAGCTAATCACGATGGTAATCATCGCGTTTGATGACTAAATTTATAAATCACAAATCAATGTAGCCAATGCAAGACGTGTATGTTGTGATTCGGTATATCATGATTTGCAATAAAACCTGTAAAATGCGAGTCATCGTAACAAAAATTCATTGATGCTTAATATAATAATAATAATAATCATCGCGATGATTTGTAGAAAACTTGCAAAGTACAAAACAACAATGGTGCCAGTCATCGCAATTATAAAAAGAAAATTTATAAATTCAAAGTCATTACAGACATGAATCACAAATGTCTATAAATTTATAAATCACGAATCAAGTAGTCAATGCAAGATGTGTATGATGTGATGCGTTTAATCTTAAGCAATAATACCTTATTTAGTACTGAAACTTTGTCAAATTTTCAGGAGAATTAGTTTCAGGTGTACTGTACACGAATCTAATATCAAATTTGCAAATAATAAATTTTCAGATATTTCAGTAATAACTAATCTATACCTGTCAATTGAGAAAGTTATATGTTTGATTTTCTCCCTTATTTAATCCTGAAACTTTGTCAAATTTTCAGGAGAATTAGTTTCAGGTGTATAGTACACGAATCTAAAATCAAATTTGCAAAAAACAAATATTCAGAAATTTCAGTTATGGCTAACCAATACTTGTCAATTCAGAAAGATATATGTTTAATTTTTTCCCTTATTTACTCCTGAAACTTTGTCAATTTTTTAGTAGAATTAGTTTCAGGTGTACAGTATACGAATCTAATATCAAATTTGCAAAAAAAAAAATTTCAGAAAATGTCAGTAATAGCTAATCTATACTTGTCAATTGAGAAAGTTAAGTGTTTGATTTTCTCCGTTATTTAATCCTGAAACTTTGTTAGATATTCAGGAGAATTAGTTTCAGGTGTACAGTACACGAATCTAATATAAAATTTGCAAATAATAAATTTTCAGAAATTTCAGTAATAGCTAATCTATACTTGTAAATTGAGAAAGTTAAGTGTTTGATTTTCTCCCTTATTTGATCCTGAAACTTTGTCAAATTTTTAGGTGAATTAGTTTCAGGTGCACAATACACCAATCTAATATCAAATTTTCAAAACATAAATTTCAGAAATTTCAGTAATAGCTAATCTATACTTGTCAATTGAGAAAGTTAAGTGTTTGATTTTCTCCCTTATTTAATCCTGAAACTTTGTCAAATTTTCAGGAGAATTAGTTTCAGGTGTACAATACACGAATCTGATATCAAATTTGCATAAATAAAATTTTCAGAAATTTCAGTTATAGCTAACCAATACTTGTCAATTGAGAAAGTTAAGTGCTTGATTTTATCCCTTATTTAATCCTGAAACGTAGTCAAATTTTCAGGAAAATTAGTTTCAGGTGTACAATACACGAATCTAATATAAAATTTGCAAAATATAAATTTTCAGAAATTTCAGTAATAGCTAATCTATACTTGTCAATTGAGAAAGTTAAGTGATTGATTTTCTCCCTTATTTAATCCTGAAACGTTGTCACATTTTCAGGAGAATTAGTTTCAGGTGTACAGTACACGAATCTAATATAAAATTTGCAAAATATAAATTTTCAGAAATTTCAGTAATAGCTAATCTATACTTGTCAATTGAGGAAGTTAGGTGATTGATTTTCTCCCTTATTTAATTCTGAAACTTTGTCAAATTTTCAGGAGAATTAGTTACAGGTATACAGTACACGAATCTATTATCAAATTGGCAAAAGATAAATTTTCAGAAATTTCAGTAATAGCTAATCTATACTTGTCAATTGAGAAAGTGATTGTTTTTCTCCCTTATTTAATCCTGAAACTTTGTCAAAATTCAGGAGAATTAGTTTCAGGTGTACAGTACACGAATCTAATATCAAATTTGCAAAAAATAAATTTTCAGAAAATTCAGTAATAGCTCATCTATACATGTCAATTGAGAGAGTTAAGTGTTTGACTTTCTCCCTTATTTAATCCTGAAACTTTTGCAAATCTTCAGGAGAATTAGTTTCAGGTGTACAGTACACGAACCTAATATCAAATTTGCAAAAAATAAATTTTCAGAAATTTCAGTAATAGCTAATCTATACTTGTCAATTGAGAAAGTTAAGTGTTTGATATTCTCCATTATTTAATCCTGAAAGTATGTCAAATTTTCAGGAGAATTAGTTTCAGGTGTACAGTACACGAATCTAATATGAAATTTGCAAAAAATAAAATTTCAGAAATTTCAGTAATAGCTAATCTATACTTGTCAATTGAGAAAGTTAAGTGTTTGATTTTCTCCCGTATTTAATCCTGAAACTTTGTCAAATTTTCAGGAGAATTAGTTTCAGGTGTACAATACACGATTCTAGTATCAAATTTGCAAAAAATATATATTCAGAAATTTCAGTTATAGCTAATGTAAACTTGTCAATTGAGAAAGTTAAGTGTTTGAATTTCTCCCTTATTTAATTTTGAAACTTTGTCAAATTTTCAGGAGAATTAGTTTCAGGTGTACAGTACACGAATCTGATATCAAATTTGCAAAAATTAAATTTTCAAACATTTCAGTAATAGCTAAACTATATTTGTCAATTGAGAAAGTTAAGTGTTTGATTTTCTTCCTTATTCAATCCTGAAACTTTGTCAAATTTTCAAGAGAATTAGTTTCAGGGGTACAGTACACGAATCGAATATCAAATTAGCAAAAAATAAATTTTCAGAAATTTCAGTAATAGCTAGTCCATACTTGTCAATTGAGAAAGTTAAGTGTTAGCCTTTCGCCCTATTTTAATCCTGAAACTTTGTCAAATTTTCAGGAGAATTAATTTCAGGTGTACAGTACACGAATCTAATATCAAACTTGCAAAAAATAAAATTTCAGAAAATTGAGTAATAGCTAATCTATACTTATCAATTGAGAAAGTTAAGTGTTTGATTTTCTCCCTGATTTAATCCTGTAACTTTATCAAATTTTCAGGAGAATTAGTTACAGGTGTACAGTACACGAATCAAATATTAAATTTGCAAAACATAAGTTTTCAGAAATTTCAGTAACAGCTAATCTATACATGTCACTTGAAAAAGTTAAGTATTTGATTTTCTCCCTTATCTAATCCTGAATCTTTCGCAAATTGTCAGAAGTATTAGTTTCAGGTGTACAGTACACGAATCTAATATCAAAATTGCAAAACACAAATTTTCAGAAATTTCAGTTATAGCTAACCAAGTAAACGCAGAATTGATATATGCAAATAACATGTAATATATGTAAATGTAATTTATATTGATCTTTTTGATGTTCCTCTTATTTCCACTGTAAAATGTGCCTTTAAGAAAGAAATAAATATTATTATTATTATTAATACTTGTCAATTCAGAAAGTTATATGTTTGATTAATCCTGATCTCCCTTATTTAATCCTGAAACTTTGTCAAATTTTCAGGAGAATTAGTTCCAGGTGTACAGTACACGAATCTGATATAAAATTTGCAAAAAACAAATGTTAGAAATTTCAGTAATAACAAATCTATATTTGTCAATTGAGAAAGTTAAGTGTTTGATTTCCTCCCTTATTTAATCCTGAAACTTTAGCAAATTTTCAGGAAAATTAGTTTCAGGTGTACATTACACGAATCTAATATCAAATTTGCAAAAAATAAATTTTCAGAAATGTCAGTAATAGCTAGTATATACTTGTCAATTGAGAAAGTTAAGTGTTTGATTTTATTCCTTATTTAATCCTGAAACTTTTTAAAATTTTTAGGAGAATTAGTTTCAGGTGTACAGTGGACGAATCTAATATCAAATTTGCAAAAAATAAATTTTCAGAAATTTCAGTAATAGCTAATCGATACTTGTCAATTGAGAAAGTTAAGTGATTGATTTTCTCCCTTATTTAATCCTGTAACTTTGTCAAATTTTCAAGAGAATTAGTTACAGCTGTACAGTACACGAATCTAATATCAAATTTGCAAAAAATAAATTTTCAGAAATTTCAGTTATAGATAATCTATACTTGTCAATTGAGAAAGTTAAGTGTTTGATTTTCTCCCTTATTTATTGCTGAAACTTTTGCAAAGCTTCAGGAGAATTAGTTTCAGGTGTACAGTACACGAATCTAATACCAATTTTCAAAAAATAAATTTTCTGAAATTTCAGTAATAGCTAATCTATACTTGTCAATTGAGAAAGTTAAGTGTATGATTTTCTCCCTTATTTAATACTGAAAGTTTGTAAAATTTTCAGTAGAATTAGTTTCAGGTATACTGTATAGGAATCTAATATCGAATTTGCAAATAATAAATTTTCAGAAATTTCAATAATAGTTTATCTATACTTGTCAATTTAGAAAGTTAAGTGTTTGATTTTCTCCCATATTTAATACTGAAACATTTTCAAATTTTCATTAGAATTAGATTAAGGTGTACAGTACATGGATCTAATATCAAATTTGCAACAAATAAATTTTCAGAAATTTCAGTAATAGCTAATCTATACTTGTCAATTGAGAAAGTTAAGTGTTTAATTTTCTCCATTATTTAATCCTGAAACTTTGTCAAATTTTCAGGAGAAATAGTTTTAGGTGTACAGTACACGAATCTAATATCAAATTTAAAAAATATAAATTTTCAGAAATTTCAGTAATAGCTAATCTATACTTGTCAATTGAGAAAGTTAAGTGTTTAATTTTCTCCATTATTTAATCCTGAAACTTTGTCAAATTTTCAGGAGAAATAGTTTTAGGTGTACAGTACACGAATCTAATATCAAATTTAAAAAATATAAATTTTCAGAAATTTCAGTAATAGGTAATCTATACTTGTCAACTGAGAAAGTTAAGTGTTTGATTTTCTCCCTTATTTATTCCTGAAACTGTTGCAAATCTTCAGGAGAATTAGTTTGAGGTGTATGCTACGCGAATCTAATATCAAATTTGCAAAAAATAAATTTTCAGAAATTTCAGTACTAGCTAATCTATACTTGTCAATTGAGAAAGTTAAGTGTTTTATTTTGTCCCTTATTTAATCATTAAAACTTTGAAATTTTTTATGAGAATTAGTTTGAGGTGTACAGTACACGAATTTAATATCAAATTTGCAAGAAATAAATTTTCAGAAATTTCAGTAAAAGCTAATTTATACTTGTCAATTGACAAAGTTAAGTGTTTGATTTTCTCCCTTATTTAATCCTTAAACTTAGTCAAATTTTAAGGATAATTAGTTTTAAGTGTACAGTACACGAATCTAATATTAAATTTGCAAAATATAAATTTTCAGAAATTTCAGTAATAGCTAATCTATACTTATCAATTGAGAAAGTTAAGTGTTTGATTTTCTCCCTTATTTATTCCTGAAACTTTGTATAATTATCAGGAGAATTAGTTTTAAGTAGGCAGTACACGAATCTAATATCAAATTTGCAAAAAACAAATTTTCAGAAAGTTCAATCATAGCTCAGCTATTCTTGTCAATTGAGAAAGTTAAGTGTTGATTTTGTCCCTTATTTAATCCTGAAACTATCTCAAATTTTCAGGAGAATTAGTTTCAGGTGTACAGTACACGAATGTAATACCAAATTTGCAAAAAATAAATTTTTAGAAATTTCAGTAATATCTAATCTATACTTGTCAATTGAGAAAGTTAAGTGTTTGATTTTTTCCCTTATTTAATTATAAAACTTTTTAAAATTATCAGGAGAATTAGTTACAGGTGTACAGTACACGAATCTAATATCAAATTTGAAAACTATAAATTTTCAGAAATTTCAGTAATAGCTATCCCACACTTGTCAATGCAGAGAGTTGTATGTTTGATTTTCTCCCTTATTTAATACTAAAACATTGTTAAATATTCAGGAGAATTAGTTTCAGGTGTACTTTATACGAATATAATATTAAATTTGCAAATAATAAATTTTCAGAAATTTCAGTAAAAGATAACCCATACATGGCAATGCAGAAAGTTATCTGTTTGATTTTCTCCCTTATTTAAATTTTTTTTACAAAGTTTCAGTAGAATTAGTTTCAGGTGTACTGTATAGGAATCTAGTATCAAATTCGCAAAAACAATTTTTCAGAAATTTCAGTTATTGCTAACCAACACTTGTCAATTCAGAAAGTTATACGTTTGATTTTCTCCCTTATATAATCCTGAAACTTTGTCAAATTTTCAGGAGTATTAGTTTCAGATCTACAGTACACGAATCTAGTATCAAATTTGCAAAAAATAAATTTTCAGACATTTCAGTAATAGCTAATCTATACTTGTCAATTGAGAAAGTTAAGTGTTTGATTTTCTCCCTTATTTAATCCTGAAACTTTGTCAAATTTTCAGGAGAATTAGGTTCAGGTGTACAGTACACGAATCTAATATCGAATTTGCAAAAAAATAATTTTCAGAAATTTCAGTAATAGCTAATCTATACTTGTCAACTGAGAATGTTAAGTGTTTGATTTTCTCGCTTATTTAATCCTAAAACTTTGTCAAATCTTCAGGAGAATTAGTTGCAGGTATACAGTTTACGAACCTAATATCAAATTTGCAAAAAATAATTTTTCAGAAATCTCAGTAACAGCTAATCTATACTTGTTAATTGAGAAAGTTAAGTGTTTGATATTCTCCCTTATATAATCCTGAAACTTAGTCAAATTTTCAGGAGAATTAGTTTTAGGTGTACAGTACACGAATCTAATATCAAATCTGCAAAAATTAAATTTTCAGACATTTCAGTAATAGCTAATCTATACTTGTCAATTGAGAAAGTTAAGTGTTTGATTTTCTCCCTTATTTAATCCTAAAACTTTGTCAATATTTCAGGAGAATTAGTTTCAGGTGTACAGTACACGAATCTAATATCAAATCTGCAATAAATAAATTTTCAGGAAATTTCAGTAACAGCTAATCTATACTTGTCTATTGAGAAAGTTAAGTGCTTGATTTTCTCCCTTATTTTATCCTGAAACTTTGTCAAATTTTCAGGAGAATCAGTTTCAGGCGTACAGTACACGAATCTAATATTAAATTTGCAAAAAATAAATTTTCAGAAATTTCAGTAATAGCTAGTATATACTTGTCAATTGAGAAAGTTAAGTGTTTGATTTTCACTCTTATTTAATCCTGAAACTTTGAAAAATTTACAGGAGAATTAGTTTAAGGTGTACAGTACACGAATCTAATATCAAATTTGCAAAAATGAAATTTTCAGACATTTCAGTAATAGCTAATCTATACTTGTCAATTGAGAAAGTTAAGTGTTTGATTTTCTCCCTTATTTCATTCTGAAACTTTGTCAATATTTAAGGAGAATTAGTTTCAGGTGTACGCTATACGAATCTAGTATCAAATTTGCAAAAAATAAATTGTCAGAAAGTTCAGTATTAGCTAATCTATACTTGTCAATTGAGAAAGTTAAGTGTTTGATTTTCTCCCTTATTTAATCCTGAGACTTTGTCAAATTTTCAGGAGAATTAGTTTCAGATCTACAGTACACGAATCTAATATTAAATTGGCAAAAAATAATTTTTCAGAAATTTCAGAAATAGCTTATCTATACTTGTCAAATAAGAAAGTTAAGTGTTTGATTTTCTCCCTTATTTTATCCTGAAACTTTGTCAAATTTTCAGGAGAATTAGTTTCAGGTGTACAGTACACGAATATAAAATCAAATTTGCAAAAAATAAATTTTCAGAAATTTCAGTTATAGCTAACCAATACTTGTCAATTCTGAAAGTTATATGTTTGATTTCCTCCCTTATTTAATCCTGATTTTTTTTTTAAATTATTAATTCATTACCAGCATAGAAGACTTCGAATTAATCAAGTGCATTCAATAGAAACTGGAAGAGTTATATACTTGTAAAAGAACCGAAATTGTAAATTAACATTATAATAACCAAGTCTTCACTTCTCCTGCCAGTTTCGTGTTTGAAATAACAACTAATTTTAAACTGAATTAAACCAATTAAACATCTATCACTTACATATGAACTTCTCATACATCCTATATCAAAATTATCCTACTATCCTATCCTTATCCTATTATTTGTTTCTAAAGGACCTCAATTTTGGTGCAAATTTGCTCCCAAGTCGCAATCGCTGGGCTTCGGCGAGGTTCGGCGCCGCTCGTGCCTTATGAGGGCATGGTATGGTTGCCATGTTGAATAAGCCACGGAAAATCAAATAACGCCAAAGTTCCCGTCGAGATCCTAAACTGGCGCGGCGTTTATGAACCTAACCAGTATACACAAAAGTCCAGGAATTGACTCCTGCGAAGGTTTCCGTGTTATGACGGCTTCTGGGGGCCCATTTTACCCCAAAAATGAGAATAATTGCGGAAGAGCTCAAATTCAAGCAATACAATAATAATGGCGCCGCGACACTGCCGCGACCCCCATCGGCCGAACCGGGAAGCTCAAAACCTCTATACAGGGTGATCAATTAAGAATTGCTACAAGTTTTAGTTATTAGGACTTATACGTGCAGTATTGACTGTTTATACGTAACTAACGTACACAAACAGATTGTACAGTCATGCTCACATAAATATAGTACAAAAAATTTGAGATTGCTATAGAAAGTTGCTATTGTAACCTAATATCTTGTACTAGATTTATGTGAGCATGATTATACGTGCAAGTAGTCAATTGTGCATACATACATTAATTGCAGATCCAATAATAAACATTACTACGCATTTATATCACCTAATTGCAGCTGGGTATATGGAGGTCAAAGAGACAACGAACGAAATCGTCACGATAACAAGAGGTGTTAACATTTATATACATCACGATTGAGTAGCGAATGCAGAATTCAAACTTGTAAACCGCAATAAATAGTCATTTACATACAATTATTACAAATAATTAATTTTTGCTACTTTTTGGGCATATTGTTTTAATGCTAGTTTAATCAATGTAATGATAATGTATGTATTAGTCAATAGTAATAAAAAAGTCATAATTTTTCTATTAATTGTCCATTTCAGATGTTTTATTATATTAATTAACAATAATTAGAATTAAAACGTGATTCTGGTGCTGACGTTAGGCAACCATACGTACACAAAAACATGAAGTGTCAATAAAGACTGATCAGGACATTTCTGTGTCAATTCACCCCAGAAGAATTCAAAACATGCCGATTACGAGCAAGTAATTCCCCCCAGCAATATCCCCCACAGAAGCCCTACACCGGCCCCAAAATGCGCGAGATCTTCATGTTCCTGTAAGTATCAGCCACCAGCAAACCTTACTAATCACTGAGATAACAAATTACTGATGATGGTGATTCAATGATCCACGTCTAACACCACGTGTCTGACTTCTAGGGTGAACACCTTCGTGACCATCAAGATGCTCATCGCCCTGGTACTGTGCATCCTGACGGTTACGTTCCTCGTTCTGCCGTTCGCCTACGTCGTGCTCCGCTGGAAGTACACCAAGCTGAAGAGAAACGAGAAGCGGGACAAGCCTAAGGTGGCCCTCTTCCATCCGTACTGCAACGCCGGAGGGGGCGGCGAGAAAGTCCTTTGGGTCGCCCTGCAGAGCTTGCAAAAAAAGTAAACAGGTTAACATTCAGCGATGTTACTTTGTACCCGTCTGGTAATCTAGAAACAATATGCTTAAAGACGCACCATTATAATTGCGGCGTTTAATATTTATCTATGTAATAATTCAGGTCTATTGCGTATCAAAAATCGCTAACAGTAACATGTACGTTATTTGTTGCATCACATTCAAATATCAAATTCTATTAGGTCATAATTGCATTTGCCATTTGAATGTGATGCTGCAACTAAAGTACACATTACTGTTAATGTTTTTGGATACTCAATACACCTGATTGTTTAGATATATGATTTATTTATCCGTTTAATATTTACTTATGTAATTATTGCTTAGATATGTTGAAAACTAAACCTTTTATATTCTGTAGGTATCCAGACGCCGAATACTATGTGTATACTGGAGACGTGTTGATGGCCCCCCCGGAAATCCTGGAGTGCGCCAACAAGAACCTGAATGTTAAAATTGATAGTGGTATAAATTTTATTTACCTGCACCGCAGGCGTTGGGTCGAAGCCGCAATGTATCCGTATTTCACTTTGCTTGGGCAAAGTCTTGGATCTATTTACCTCGGATTTGAGGCTCTGCAGCAATTGAATCCAGGTAATGAAATATATTTCGCATGGATACGTTTTAATCTTATTACATTTACAGCAATTGAATCCAGGTAATAATTTGATTTTTCTATGTATTTGCCTCCTCTCTTTATAATTTTGTTTTATTTCACTAAATTTGTAGCCCTTTTCATTCTCTTTACGTTCATGTAAAAATATTTTTTACATTGTTTCTTATCTAACAGTACATTACATTGTACATTACACTACATATTATATTATCTTACATTACATACATGTATTTTACGATTGATTGTTTTGATAAGAGAGTGTTATGAAGTGTAATATGCTTCCTGTATATGTAACAATTTTTATATTTTGCTTATTTTTCAGATATATTCATCGATACGACTGGCTTCGCCTTTACAATGCCATTATTCAAGCACATTGCGGGCTGTAAAACGGGATGCTATGTGCATTACCCGACAATCACAACGGAGATGCTGAAGCGCGTCTCCAACAGACATTCCGTGTACAATAACCGAAACATTATTGCGAGGAGTCCATTTTTGACTTCTGGGAAGGTTTTGTACTACAAAATATTTGCATGGGTAAGGCACAATAATCCGTAAGACATAAATATATTCAGTTTAAGGTTTTATCCATATTACCATTACCATATTACCATTATTAAGTTATTTATTTAAGGTATTATTACTCTAGACTTGCCCTTATTTATTTTTATTTTATTTTATTATTTATATACAGAATAATAATGATGTGAATTATGTGATTATGACATTATGTACACAATAATAATACCTTACATAAATATATCTCGTAAATGCATCTGACATTCCAATGTGGTGCTGTAAAGAAACGACACGTTACTGCTTTTTTAACATTTTAGGATACGCAATACATCTAAGTATCAGTAAGAATCGCTGTTGTGTTTCATGGTTTAAAATGGCAATTATAGCAATAAATTCGTATTGCCCATATAGAAATATTTGTAAAATATCATAAGCCTAAAAATTAATTGTGAATATTACTAAACAAATTTGTTTTTTAGCTGTACTCCTTAGCCGGCCAAAGCTCGGACATAACTCTAGTAAACTCAACTTTCACAATGGAGCACCTGACGAACCTCTGGAGCCCGTCGCTCTACCTGGTGTACCCCCCGTGCGACGTGGACCACCTGAAGGTGCTGCCCCGGCCGGCCAAGCGCCCCTCGAAGATCCGCATCCTTTCGCTGGCCCAGTTCCGTCCCGAGAAAGATCACCCGCTGCAGCTCCAGGCGCTCTACGAGCTGCGCGAGATCCTGCCCGACCAGCTCTTCTCGAACATCACGCTGGTGCTCTGCGGCGGCTGCCGCAATGCGGATGACGCGAGCCGCGTCAAGGACCTCAAGGACCTGAGCAGGCACCTGAGCCTGGAGAACAACGTCGAGTTCAAGGTGAACATAACATACGATGAGCTGCTCGAGGAGTTCAAGAGGTCGTACATCGGCATCCACACGATGATTGACGAGCACTTCGGGATAGGCGTCGTCGAGCTGATGGCCGCCGGGCTGATGACGGTGGCGCACCGCTCCGGCGGGCCCCTGCTGGACATAATCGAGACCTCAGAGGCGTCCCGGCTTGGCTTCCTCGCGGTCACCGCCGAGCAGTACGCGCACACACTCAAGTTCTTGCTGTACCTGACGGATGAGGAGGTCTCGGAGATCCGCGAGCGTGCCAAAGCCTCCGTCGACAGGTTCTCCACCAAGAAATTCCAGGACGAGTTTCTCAGGGCCATTGAGCCGCTCTTCAAGTAGCGACGGCAGATTAATTTTTGGTGCACTTGTGGACTTCTTGAACAGTAATTAATAAGTTTGATGACTTATTTTAATATTGTTTATAATATTTTTTAATTAAACGATTATTGAGATATATTTAATTACATTTTTGTGACACATAATTGCAATATAATGAATGATATTTTATGGTAACAGCTACAATAAAATGTATAACATATTTTATATAACGTTTTTCAATGCTCATTATACTGTCATGTTTAGAAAACATATCAATAAATATATTTATATGGAAATTGAATTAATTATAGAGGTGACTGCTGAGAGTTGCAGACATCCGATTGCTCATGCTGTGTTGAAGTGCAGTAACCAGCGCTTAGGTTGTTTTTTCCGAAGAAACGAATCCTGTTATCGTTTTCAGTGCGCTGTTATGGATCTGCTTCCTTCAAAACGTGTCCATTGCTATGTGTGGCGCACTACAGTTAAGGATGATTGCAGACATCGAGGAACTCAAAAATACTTAATCTATTTTAACCTTATTGAAATGGTAAAACAACTGCAGGTTCGGCTTCACAAAGCCAAAATATACAGTTTCCCTAATTTAGTTTAATCGAAACGACATTTATAATTACATGATACATGTGAACCAACACTGATTACAGAATAACGGAATGTAAGGATATAAAGAATTTTCGTTACATTTTTATTGTTACTTTGGCACTTTCCTACAAGGTTATAAATATATTACATTTAAATCTGTGCACCTCGCTAACTACTGAGTACGTCCTCGGCGTGATGCTTTATAAAACAACTATAAAGAAGCTCCTGGATCGCCGGCGGGGCCGTCCGTCGCCCATCGCCGCAGTCGTGCCCCAATTAAACCTAAGTACCGTGAAACTATGGTGATCGGATAAATATTGAGCAGCGAACGGCACGGGCGCCCCCGTCGGCCCAACCTCGATGGAAGAACTCAACAAGTGGGTAAAATATCTGCACACCCCAACAACCGTCATCGGCACAAACACAACAACGTCGATAAATTCCGCTACAAAAACCATGAAATGTATCGTTTTTGATCCCCTATGAATGAATTAGGTGTATACGTCACTATACCATCACATTTACTAGAATACATCGAGTCTCCACGACCATATATGTAATCTCAGTTCATTAAATCACGTGTCAAGTTAACAAGGATAATGTAGTTTTTTTTTTAGAGTACAAAATATACATAAAAAAGTAGCAAATTAGGACTAATCTTAGTTAATTACATAAAGTATTTTTGTATGCAAAATGCTAAACTAAATAAAATCTATACCTAGATAAAATGATATTGTTTCATTGCGTGAGATTTTCATTTTGAAAGATCTGATATGATAAATCGTAAATCGGAAGACTAAGTCTCCATTTTGTAAATGATTTCGTACAAAGTATTTGTAAATTTGGAAATTAACTTTTCTCATAAATTTCTTATGTAAATGTATAACAATTATATATAAAATCATTTAAACTGATTGTAATTCTCTCATTACAATTTGAATGAAACATTTTTTTTATTTCTGATAGCAATTGTTTTGTTAATATAAACAATTGAATCAAAATTATACACGCCGTCAGTTGCAACTCGCCAACTGTTATGTTTTTGTTGTAACGACTAGAATTCTGTTTTTGTTATCAAAATGTAAACGTACATCAATACAAAAGCTCAATTAAAGCGGATTAAATAAAATCTGCGGGATTAAATACACCGTCTGTACAAAAAACCCTGGAAGAAACGGCAACGGAAAGTATATGGCCCACCATCGGAAACCGGAAACACCTCCACCACCCACTTAGATCTACCCGTAAAACAAAAAACCGGCTGCACCCACGGGACGCGCTATGTCTAGATACCTCTACACCGTCTAAGCTATGCTCCGGCGGGCGGCCTCAGAAGAGGGAGTGGTGCACGTTGCCCGACAGGTCCAGGTGGAAGTGCGGTGGCCCGGGCAGGGCGAGGAGCATCGGCAGGTTGCCCTTACAGGGGTATCGGCTCCGTAGTAGCGGACAGAGCCATCTTCGACAGAGTGGATAGGCTGCGCCGAGGAAAGCTGCTCCCGTTGCCGCCCTCGGAAAATATCTTTCGAAAACTGCAACATGGACACACAGTTAGCGCCGGAATGTTCGGTACGCAAGAGGTACTTACAACTTCCTTATGCCCGATTCCGATGATTTCTTCCACGGGGCGTCGTCTGGCTCGTACGGGAGCGGGCCTTGCACCGGTGCGTCCTCATCCAATGGTCTAACATAAAGTTCAATTAAAGCAACATATAGACATAAATATAGTTAATAGACATAAATATCGGGAAATCGAGAATAATTAAAAGGACATTTTTTTTACATTTATAGGACATCGCCAGCAGAGGGCATAATAAAGGTAATCATTTGTGGGTCCATTTTTTTTTTAAATCAACTACCTGTGGTTTATGATGGCCAAACAAAAATCTCTACATATTGAACCGTAAGATCGTTTTCGAGAAACATCAATACTAAATAGAGTTGCCACTAATACTTTCGACAGAAATTCTGACATTGGTGGATCTTTGAAGAAAGAAAAAAAACAGGCTATAGACATATTTTATAAATCACTAATTAGTTATTCTCGTTTCATCATTGTTAAACACTTAAATATTTCTGTTGAGCATTTGATAATTTTTGGCGAATTTGCAGCGCACACAAAATAATAAAACATAACAAATAATAAAACTTACTCTGGCGAAGGCGTGCCGAGGTATTCAATCGGGTTAAACATGATACTACTGCATGCGTCCTCTATTATCTCGAAAAATGTGTCTAATCGCTTCGGACTAAAGAAATTAAACGAAAAAGGAACAAAATAAAAATAGTGAAAGTGCAACAAATAAGTAGTAAATAATACATACTATGTGACTTGGATCCGTATTCTCTAAATAGGATTAACGATGGACAAACCGATTTTCTAGTTTTCATGGACTCTTATGCAAAGTTTCACACTTTTTTTCAATATTGTAGTTTCCAGATCCCGAAATTTTAATAAAATGTGGAATATCATAGTGCTTTTATGCACTGATTACAATTGAATAGAAAATTGCATGGTTTATGGGTTAACATGAACAAACAAAAAAAATTAACAAGAAAAGTAAGATATAGAAATTAATTGCATTTTGAAAATGAATTAATTTTGTTACCCAATATTTGAATAATATGTGGAATATCATTGTACTTTTATGCATTGATTACAATATAATAGAACATTACATGGTTTATATTAACATGAACAAACGAAAATAATTAAGAAAAGTATGATGCAGAAACTAATTACATTTTGCAAATGAATTAATTTCTTCGCAATTTTTCTACTTAATTTGGAAATTCTGATGTCATATTTGGATTGTACGACCTAAAAGACATCAAGTTTTTTTTTAAATTGCATTAGTCATATTTTCTTTAGTTATGCATATATTTTTTTAAAACTTTTTTCCACTTTGATTTGGTTTTTGGTCGTTAACCCCATTTCCCTATTCCATATAACATATACTAATGTAAATATTAATTTTGGTGATAATGCTTACTTAAATCAAAAGGTTAGTTCATATTACGTTTTATTATTGGCTTATAATAATGAAATGGTTCAAGAAAAACAAACATTTAAAGCCTAGCAAGAATGAGCTAGGCAACCAAACATACTTTAACAACAATTTTGGTTTACGAGCATTTTATCAACCATTTTGATTAAATGAATTATTACCTGACAGTTTAAATTTACTATTATTCTCAATGATCTCTATATTACAGTAACATAGAGATCAGTGATTAATGTAGATATTTGTAGGAATAAGAGTTTTGTAGAAAACGATCCAAAGCAATAAACATGATCATAATAATAAAAACGAAATGGGACATAAAAACGATACTAAAAATAATGTGCTTGTAAAATTTGATGACACTGCATCTCCATACCATCTATGATCCTACAATAGTTCAGTATAATTACGTTTCCGGTTTGTTCTTGGGCCTGTAAGTCTCCAGTTCGTCCTCCAAGTCGCTAACTCTAGCTTTCAACTCGTTGCGCTCATTGAGGATGTCTTTAAGCTCTGCAGTGGTGAACCTCGGTCTGTTCGGGTCATCCAAATCGTATACAGCCTTATTGCTTGGAAATGTAACGTCACACTACAAAAAACAAAAAACTCTTAGTCAATGACATGATAATACGTGATACAATACAATACAATAATTTTGTCTACAGACATTCAATTTATACACATATACATATTTTTCAACTCGCATTATTAAAATATTGTAGTCATAATTTTGACTACAGACTTTCAATTTATACACATATAAATACATTTTTTCCAATTCGCATTACTAAAATGCTCATTATGTATATTGAATCTCATCGTTAAAACTACACTTTAATCGAATGGGTGAATAAAATGTTTACATTTTCACTTTATTCACTATAACCATTGACAACGTGAATAAAGTATAAAAATAGCTAAATTCGCACTATCCTTGAAATTTTTGTTGTCACCTGACAATGTGACACTTCATGCAAATTCGTCAATTCTGATAACGAATTGGAAAAAATGTTGTATGATACACATGAATAAAGCAATTTTATCTACTCGAAAACATTATCGAACTCGGTTTCGCCTCTTGTGCCAAACTGTTTTTTCATGGATAAAATTCGACGATAAAATAATATACCGGTTCTGTTATTTGTTTCAAGGTAGTACTAGTATAGTAAGTAAACTAGTACTAGTATAATACAAGGTAGTACTAGTATAGTAAGTAAACTAATACTAGTATAATACAAGGTAGTACTAGTGTAATAAGTACTAGTAAGTAAAAATGTAACATTTGCCTTTGCCAGGTCCTCGTTTTCCTTCTGAGCGAGCCCCAGGCGCTGCCTGAGAGCCGAGATGTCCCTCTGCTGGTCCTGCAGCTGCACGAGGAAGTCGGCCCGCTCGTCGCACAAGTTGCGCACCTGGCTCTGGAGCACCTTGTGCTTCCTGCGGAGCTCCCGGCTCGTCCCCGTCTGCTTGTCTACTTGAGCCCTCAACTATAAAAAGAGTTGACATTACAAAGAGATTACAGTTAGAAAAATTAAAATAAATTAAAATTAAAATGAAAATAAGTCCATTTCAACAAATATGGATTTAATAACTATTGAATTTATGCACTCTCAGAATGTCGTGATTTAAATTTTCGCAAACGTGAACTATAAATTGCATATTTTCAAAGATCAAATAAGATCGAAACTAGTCTCCAATTGCCCGACGAAGTAAGTCCCAAATGCACATTTCTCATTTGAATCAGTGGAATAAAACAAGTAATTGTAGGTATTTTGTACCGTGTCGATATCACAGCACTTGTCCTGGAGGAGCTTGTCTTTAATGCGCAGCTCATCCCTTTGCTTCTCGAGGGAGGCCCTGAGCCGCTGCAAGATGGCCCCGTCGTGGGAGACTTCTGATGGTGAAGGCGGCGTCCCCTGCGGGTCCCTCTCGTGCTCCTTGACCAGGCGGCGGTTCTCATCCTGGAGTCGGGAGACCAGCGCGACAAGCTCCTTGGTTTCCGAGCGCCATTGCTCCTCTATGGCTTCCAGATCCTAAAAGCGAGTGCCAATTAGATTTTATAACTGCAGGTTGATTTTTGGAAAGGTAGGCTCTTTCCAAAAATCAACCTAGTAGGTTGTCCTGGTAGGACAACCTACCAGGACAATCGTTCTTATCAGGAACGCTATTAAAGAAGAATGTACACCGATTCTAATCAGAATAACGGTGAAAATCATTACATTTTGTATAGTTTTCTTCCTTCTTTATTGGAGTACTTCGAAGGAAGAAAACAATAGAAAGTATAATAATAACTGGATTATTATCCAGTTATCCAAAAATGCATGAATATATAACAAAAATACGGTAAAGGCAATTAGCATTTATCGGATTGATTGTGCCTAGAAATATCACCTGTGCGCATATATTCTTTTTGCGTTGTATATTCTTAATATTGGAGTACTAACAAAAGCCGTTATTATTGGAGAACTTAAATGTTTCTTTAAGATTTATGAGAGTTTGGAGTGTAACTTTGTAAATTATTATTATCTTTGTGTGATAAATTTATCGTTAAAGCAAGTCCAAATTGATACAGTTTTTATAGAGGATGTTCACAGGAAGTGGGTTCTTATCAGGAACGCTATTAAAGAAGTATGTACACCGATTCTAATCAGAATAACGGTATACCCGATGAGGCTACGAAATGGGAGTCCGTTGTGATTAAGTTGCCGTACCTTCTCGAACTTCTGCCGGTACTCGGCCTTCTCGATCTTGTCGTTCTCGAGCTGGGCGATCTTGCTTTTGAGCTCGAACAGCTGAGTGTTCTCCCGCTCGTTCCTCGTGGCCAGGTTCTCGAGCAGCTCCAGAGCGTTGATCACCTTGGGCATGAGGGCCGTGACGGCGTCAGCGCCGTACTGGTCGATGATCTTCTCGCACTCCTTGCCGATGTCCGAGGCTATGTCGTAGACGTCCACGACGGTCACCTCTCCTCCGAGGTCCTCCAGGTCGTCCATCCTGCTGCCGGGTCGCGGGAAGCCCCTCCTTGGCATTTAGACGGCGTCGATGGTCCGCTGGGTCTGCTCACTCATTATTCAGCGGCCCGAGGAGATGGCATTTCGGCTGGGCTTTATCGATCCGTCACGAGAAATGTCAGCGAACGTCAGCCCGCTATGACGCAGGACGTCGGAATGCGCAACAAATTGGAGCACGGAGCGAATCTCAGCAGGTAATCGTTGAATAATCAATAGAATAGCCCCACTTTAACGTCCCACACGTTTAATTGGCAAGACAGTAACGCGCAATTAACGCAAATACCAAAAATTCGCCCAAATTTGCGTGCAACGTATAGGCAACTCAATATGCACGCGTGCTATTACGTTGCCTGATTACGCGCGGTTCATTTGAACTACTGTCACGTTACTCTAACCTAGCACGTCAGCAAACGTCAGCCAGCTGACGCAGGACGTCAGGATACGCAACAAATTGAAGCACGGCGCGAATCTCAGCAGATAATCATTGAATAATCAATAGAATAGCACCACTTTAACGTTCCACAGGTTTAATTGGCAAGACAGTAACGCGCAATTGCCAAAAATTCGCCCAAATTTGCGTTCAACGTATAGGCAACTCAATGTGCACGCGTGCTATTATGTTGCCTGTTTACGCGCGGTTCATTTGAACTACTGTCAAGCCACTCTAAACTAGCACAATTCACAAACAATAAGCCAATCTAGACCACGGATCTGGACAATCCCTAACAAAGCACGGCCCACGCTGACAGCTTAAGAGGTAATTGCCGAAAGAATGGGTCCATTGACGCCCCGAGGGGTTCGTGTTGGGCGCAAAAAAGCCCCCCGGACCCCGCGGCACGCTCATAACCAGTTACCCGGCCCAACGTGGGTGATCACTAACCTAAATTACGCAGTAAGTAACGAGTGCTAACCATGTCTTCAGAACCAGGAAGCTCCAGCTACCACGAGTGGAGGCAGTCCAGAAGGGAGAAGGTCAACAGCGGCCTGACCCACGAATGTGGGGTCTTTGGGGCCATCCTCACGGCTGACGAGGCTACCTGCGACACTGCGCAGCTCATCCTCGTGGGCCTAGAAGCCCTGCAACACAGGTAACATGTAACTGCAGCAATTTAGAAAGGCCTGCAAAAATATGCCTCAGTTCTCTGCCCTATCCAACCGTGGGATTCCCCGTTGGGACTTAAGTAAAAAAAAAACGAGCAACGCAAGTGACTTAACCTCCAAAACCAGCGTGCTATAAATTATAACTAAACTCGATCCTAAGCGTGCTCAATCTGTGCATAAACTGCTTTATTAACTAATTATTCTGGAAAACTGCGCATTGGGATTCCCCGAGGTATCTAAAACTCAAAAAACAAAAGAGACTTAACCTTAAAAAAAACTAGCATTCTACATGTTCCCGATGCATTCACATGCCAATAATGGCCCAAATTAACTGCTTTATTACCTAATTATTCTGGAAAACTGCGCCTTGGGATTCCCCTAGGTATTTTAAAATTTAAAAACAAAAGAGACATAACTTAGCATTCTACATGTTACCGGTGCATTCACATACTAATAATGGCCCAAATTAACTGCTTTATTAACTAATTATTCTGGAAAACTGCACGTTGAGATTCCCCGTGGTATCTGAAACTCAAAAACCTAAAGACAACCTAAAAAAACTAGCATTCTACATGTTACCGATGCATTCACACACTAATAATGGTCCAAATTAACTGCTATAACAAGTTAATTGAGGAAACTAAGAGTTGGGATTCCCCTGGGGTGTTTAAACTGTTGATACACCAATTGTCATTTGTTCTGGACATCTCTATTTCTGATAGACAACAGCAGAATATTTGCAGTAAATTCATTTCACCAAAGCATTAATCAAGATCTAGCTCGATTTTGAATCCGCTCTTACCCGTTTCAGGGGCCAGGAATCCGGGGGCATAGCCACGAGCGATGGCTCCAACCAGTTCCACGTGCAGAAGGGGATGGGACTGGTGCGCAACATCTTCAACACCGACAACGTGCGCAAGCTCGCCGGGCACCTGGGCATCGGGCACACCCGCTACTCCACCAAGGCCGCCTCCGAGCCGGTCAACTGCCAGCCGTTTGTTGTGCACTCGATGCACGGGTCGCTGGCGGTTGCGCATAATGGGGAGCTCGTCAACTGTGCCAGCCTGAGGAAACAGGTAAACAGGACGTTAATCAACGGAACATATTTCCAACTTTAACCACAGAAATCAATTACTTTTATCTAATAATACACTACTCAAAAGAATGATCACATATGCATTATTAATAATGATGATTATGTGTTATTATCATCCAATGTTAAACTGCTGCTTAAATTTTTATGAAGAACACAGTAAATTTGTAAGTTTCGTGGCACAATGAATTGAAAATATTCCATCAAAATCTTTAATAATATTTAAAATTCTAAAAAATGGCCAAGAAAACTAGGTTTACATAGTAGGTTTAAATTTTATAGCACAATGAATTTGAATTATTTCATCTAAATACAATATAGAATGTTAATATCGTATAAAATGCAATAAAGTCGTTAAAAATATGAAATTGAATTGCAAATTTTGAAAAGGGCTCATCTCGAGGAGGATTCAAAATGGAGTTTTTAGCTCATTTTTCACATACACATATAGACTGACATTTTATGAGTGAGAAAGGCTAAAATTTGGTTTTCGAATTGGTGAAAGAGTAATATTAGAAGCAAAAAAACTGCTCAAATATCAAATGGTTCAACAGAAATATTTTGAGCCTCCTGAAAAACTTTAATTTTCAGAGATGAACCTTTTTTGAAATTTGCAGTATAATTATAAAAATGTGTATTATTAATATATTATGTTTTTGGAATATACGATTGCATAATAATTTCAATAGATTCTAATACTCTTCTTGGTGACACTTACATTATAATCTTCAAATTCTCAATCGTCCTCATTACAAATTTTCAATTTTATTTGCCTAGGTATTGGATAGAGGCGTGGGGCTTTCCACGCATTCCGATAGCGAGCTGATCACTCAAGCTCTGTGTCTCATCCCGCCGGAAGGGGAGATCAACGGGCCGGACTGGCCCGCGCGGATCAAGCATCTGATGCACCTGGCCCCGCTGAGCTACTCCATCGTCATAATGCTGAAGGACAGGATCTACGCCGTCAGAGACGCCTTCGGCAACCGGCCTCTGTGCCTGGGAAAAGTCGTCACAATTAAGGATGGTACGAACAGAAAACGTAAAGCGAATATAATAGTTTGAAAATAGTTTTTAACCAAGCGCTTTATTAATACTAATTTAAGATGTTTCACTAAGTATTAACCACCAATTCATATGATCTAATTACTTATCTTTATTACCAAGTTACCTGATGAAATTAGTCGAGTCAAAATAATTACTCGTATGGCAGCATGCCATTGTTTAACTGTTAAATTTCTTACCTAGAAACGTAAAAGCCAATTATTACTACCCCAATATTGCAAAAAACTATACAGAAGTCACCCAGAATTTTAATTCCGCGCGACTAGATACTTTTTCTTGTCAAATTATACAATTATGTTAATTCAATAATTTAAGAACTTATACATCATAATAATTAGAATTACCAATTTCGCGTCGTCTTTAAACTATTACATCCATTAATCTCTCATTATTTTGTAGCATCCGAAGAGGCTCCATCTGAGGAAATCGAAGGCTGGGTAGTATCATCCGAGTCTTGCGCATTCCTCAACCCACTGCAGTACGTCAGGGAGGTCCTGCCGGGGGAGATAATAGAGATGAGCCGTTCAGGTGTCAAATCCATAGACGTAGTGCCCCGGCCAGAGGGGAAGCCCCTCGCCTTCTGCATATTCGAATACGTGTACTTTGCGAGGCCCAATAGCATGTTTGAGGGCCAGGAGGTGTACACTGTCAGGCTGCGATGCGGCGAGCAGGTGGCAATTGAGCATCCGGTCGAGGCAGACGTCGTCGGCTCGGTGCCCGAGTCTGGAAACGCCGCCGCACACGGATATTCAAGACAGGTCAGTTATAGTAAATAGGAGCCAAAATTTACCAAAAAAACCGAAATGCACAGCTTTGATATATCATATCATCTTTAACATAAAGACACAATTACTAAAAAATATAAAAGCTTTGATATATCATATCATCTTTAACATAAAGTCACAATTACTAAAAAAATTAACTTAAAGATAAGTTATGGCGATATAACACTATTTTCTTTTTAGTCAAAAATCCCATTTGGAGAATTACTCACCAAGAACACTTACGTTGGAAGGACGTTTATTCAGCCATGCAACAGGATGAGACAGTTAAATGTAACTTTGAAGTTCAGTAAGTAGATTTTCGCCTAAAATATTAAAGCCACTGTTTATAACATTTAAACCAATAGATAAATCGACAATAAGATGAAATGCGTATAAAAAAACCTTAACAGTAACATGTACGTTATTACAGCATCACATTCAAATATCAAATGCTATTGTCATAATTGCATGACATTTGAATGTGATGTCACATAACGAACATGTTACTGTTAACGTTTTCTGATAAGTGTGATATACACCAAAATATCGTGAATAGTTACCGACCTTTTAAGTTTACATAGGTAACAAATCATCATTTTTCAATATCAATATTTGAAGGTTATTGGATTTTATTTGTGCAATGCAGGCAACCCATTGTACACTCATGCAACAAGTACAAAAGGCTCTAATTTTTTTTATCCCTACTGATGAACTTCCAATTTTGTTTAGGTCCGGTGGCGACAAATGTTAAAGACAAGCGGGTGATCCTCATCGACGACTCAATTGTCCGCGGCAACACCATCGGCCAGATCATTCGGATGCTGCGAAAAGCGGGGGCCAAGGAGGTACACATCAGAGTGGCCAGTCCGCCTCTGCGCTTCCCGTGCTACATGGGTATCAACATACCCACCAAGAAGGAGCTCATTGCTAATGCGTTAGACTCCGTCGCTTTGGCAAAGGAAGTCGGTACGTTGTCACACTTGAAACTCCCGCAAATAACATTTTATATGTACTAAATTTATAATTACGACAAATGATTTTTTTAATTTTATTGTTTTTTCTTAATTGGAGTACTTACTGGTAGTTTATATATAAAGATGTTTTGTTGTTTTTATTTTAAAACATATATGAACTACCAGTAAGTACTCCAATTAAGAAGAAAACAATAAAATAAAATATAATAATAATTGGTATCCAAAATCGATTAAACTATAACGAAAATGAATTTTTGTCGCATATAGCAATTATGCCTTGTGTCCACAGATGTAATAATATTATTGATTTTGTTACGTTTCCGTTCCAATTACTTAATAATTATTTGTGTGTTATAGGTGCCGATAGTTTGGGATACCTTAGCGTCGAAGGTCTCGTGACGGCCGTCCAAAAAGACATTAAGGGGAGGAACCGGGAAATAGGACACTGCACAGCCTGCCTCACAGGGGAATATCCGGGTGGGGTTCCGGAGGATCTGGATTGGTAACTCTCCTTCGCTCAATGGTATTCCAGAGCGAGTCGAATATCTTCAAGACAGTTTTCCCAGAGAAATCTACAACAGTATTTCACACTATATTGCGCATCAGTATTCAAAAGCGAATCTCCAACATTTTACCGGAATCAATCCACAAGTTTTCCTGATTTTTCCAATATTCCAAAACTTTCTAAAGAAATTTGGGAACGATTTTCTTTTATGAATTTTCACTATACTTTAGATTTCCATCATATTTCATTTTAAAAAAATCAAAATAGTTTTCCATGACTGACAATCCATAAAAAATGTCGTGATTTTCTCTAAATAATTTTCCATGACAATATTTCATAAGAAAATTTCTTTAACTCCAGATTTTTATCGAGTTTTAATAATTACTTTTCAGAAACAAATAAATTTCCCATAAAAAGTATGAATTTTCACTAGTTTTTCATGACAATGATATTCCATAAAGAACTTTCATAATAGACATTCCATAGATTGTCATAAAAAAAAATCATTAGAACATTTTGATTAATTTAAAATTTATAACAATTTTCCATTATGAATGTTGCCAATTGTTTTCCATGACAAGACAGCAATTTTTCACAAGTTTTCTATGATTAATATTCCATAGAATGTTATGGAAATAATCGTTGCATTAAAAATTTGAGAATTATATTCTATTGAGAATTGTCTATAGTTTTTCATAATAGACATTCCATAGATTGTCATAAAAAAAATCATTAGAACATTTTGTTTAATTAAAAATTTGGAACCATTTTCCATTATGAATGTTATCAATAGTTTTCCATGACAAGACTGCAATTTATCACAAGTTTTCCATGATTAACATTCCATAGAATGTCTTGAAAACAATTGTTCCATTAAAAATTTGGGAATGTTGTTTTATTATAAATATTCTCAATAGTTTTCCATGACAAGACAACAAATTTTCACAAGAGTTTTCTGTGATTAATATTCCATAGAATGTTATGGCAACAATCGTTGCATTAAAAATTTGGGAATGATATTCTATTATGAATTTTCTCTACAGTTTTTCATGACAAGACAACGAATCTCTACAAGAGTTTTCCATGATTAACATTCCATAGATTTTCATAAAAGAAATCTATGTAAAATTATTAATATAATGTCTAATTAATATAATCTTCAAAAGTACAAACTTCCCATGAAAAATATTCAGTCCCACCCCCACTTGGTTATTCGAAAATGAATTACGGTTACGGATTTTCAGGAAAATTTCGGGACGGTTTTCTACAGGAATATCAACTGCTGTGTACATTGGAGCATCACAATTAGGTTTAAGTTTCTACTTAAGTTTAAATTGCTGTGCAATCGGAATGAGTCGAAAGCGGCAGCTTGAACTCATTTATTCCACATGGTTCATATAAAAGTTTCTTTTATAAATTAGAAATAAATGATTAGAATATGTACACCTTTTTAGTTTAATTCGAGACCCTATGAGGCGGAGCCGGTCGAGCTCCGCGATGTCGAGCGTGATCTTCGCCGGCGCTTCTTCGACCGCTTGTGGTGGGACTTTGAGTCGTGCCTGCTCCGGCTGTGCGATGTTTTCCTGCAAAAGAAACGGCAGAAATTAGTCTCGAAGGCCACACAGCTAAACTCCATAAAGCGGCAAGCTGCCGAAGTTAAAAATTATTAATATAAATGAAGAGTTAATGAAATAAGGAAACGCCATGGCCTAGATCCTATAAGCTTGGTCTTGGTAATGAATGTAATTAGGAGTCACGAACTACTATGCAGCTCTGATTCACCTATATATTGATAACCTTGTAATTATTGGAATTAATTACAATTAATTAATTCTTGGCTAGTTTGATTAAAGTTATTTAGATGGTCATTTAGCCAGCTTCTTTGCAAAGATGTAGTTTTTTAGGGCCCTAGTTTATCTCAGTCGCCATTTGAGTACTGAAAAGATAGGTGGGTAAACGTAAATTATTATTTAATTATTATTTAAATACACCCGACGTTAAGTTTGAATGATCTACAGAGCAGTCAACAATGTTTGCTGCCGAATCAACTGCAAAAAAATTGGGGATTTAGTTCCCAATTTACCTTTTGTGAGATTTCTTTTTCTTGCTCGAACTCTTCCTGCTGTGCCTGATCTCGCCCTCCTCCGACTCTGAGTCGTCTATCCTCAAGATCTCCTCCTTGCTCTTCTTGACCCGGTCCTCGCTGTCACGACGCTCTGGCTCCACACTTTCCACCTTGGCAACGGTCCTAGTGTCTCCGTCTCCAGAGCCTTCGACGGACTTCATCTTTAAGAACATGGCGGCACGCTTTCGCCTCTCCATCTGCAGGGCGCGGTCCTTCGACCTCGACATCTTCTCCTTGGCTGCGATCGCCAGCTTGTCCTTAATTTTATCTTCAGCTAAAAAATCGCAATTGGTAGAATTAATACAGAGTATTCTTAAGAGTCTTTATATTTGTATATTTGGTTGCCTATTCGCTATGAATGTTTATGTACCAAACACAACCAAATGTACGACTTGAGTCAAATTCATGGTCAAGTCCGGATCTACAGATATGGGCCTAAGTGCATCAGAAGAGTAACAGTTAACATGTCTCTTGTAGTATAAAGATTGCTTTACCCCTTTTGTGATCGCGCCTCTCGTCTAAGTCATCGGTCAAATCGATCATCTCCAAAATCGGATCGTCGTCCAGGAAGCACCCGTTCACCGGAGGTTTCTCGATTTCCGGCGACTTTTTCCTTTCTGGCGGCTCAGCTGGGACCACTGCTTGCACCGGAAGTGCAACTATCACAGGTGACAAGATCGGAGCCTTAATCTCTGCGGCTTTCTGGCTGAGCGCGCACATTGCCGCCAAAACAGCCGAGACGGGGGGCAAGTGGGTGGTTCCGGGCGCTTCCTCGGCTTCTTCGTCGCTCTCCTCGACGGGCAGGGCGCTCCTAATCTCTTTCGGCGAGTCCTCTTTGGTTTTCTTAATCGAGAAGGAGACTGGCACTGAAAACGGAAGTCATTTTTTTTTAAAAAGCTCGTTTATCAACTACAGAGTGAGCAACAATCAATGTCTTAAATAATAATGACAATACTGAATTGACTTAAAAAGTTTTTTAAATAATTTACGATTATTGTTTTAAAAATGTTGGCAATATTGAATTGTCTTACAAGCAGGTACATTTTTATTTTAATGTGACGATAATGATTAGTAGTGTCATCAATAATTATTCCTTAAAAAATTGCATAATTACCAATAATTTTCTTTTCTTTCGGCTTCTCCTTTTCTTTTTCTTTTACGGTGGTGGTCCCGTTTTTCTCGGACCCTTTCCTCTCTGGCTTGGCGGTGCCCCGGTACTCCTCCAGCTTGTGCTTGTAGTACTTGTTGTACTCGTGCCCGTCGTTCAGGAATTCGAACCGGGGGTCCCCCTTGGACCGCACGATGCTCTCAAAGTCGGCCCCGTTCTTCGACACGTAATTCGCCATCTTGTCGATTATGATGGCGGTCTCATCCGGGGGCACCTTGAATGTCACCTTCTTGTCCTCACGCCCGTTCTCGACTCTCACCACCACCTCATCCGCCTCCGCCTCCTCCTCCTCATCCTCAGAGCCACTGGTGTAGTGCATCAAGCTTAGCAGGGGGTTTGTCGGCTTTTGCAATGGCGGTTTGTCGGCAGTGACGGGAGGCTCTGCAGGTTTGGCAGGGGTTGGTGGTGGTGGCGGTTGTTGGGCCGGCTCAGGCACCGTGGATGGCATCTGCATGCTGACGCTCGCCTTGATGTTCTGCGCCAAATTTGTCACGATCTGCGCGTATGGGTTGCTCTGTGTTTGCTGCACGTACTGGTTGTACGCCGCCTGGGCGTACTGCGAGGCCTGTGTCTGGATTTGCTCCTGCACTTGAGGGTTTTGCAGTATCGTTTGGGGATCACAACCGGCTAAAAAAATGATACAACCGAATTGTTAGTACGGTACAAACTCTAGTTTGGGACTAAACATCTAGCCAGTACCTAAGTCAACACTCCTCGACTTAATATGTAGCCTGTAGTTAAGTCTGGATATAAATATATTAATTTCGGTATAATTGGAAGAGGTAATGCTACTTTTTCCGGACTAAATATTTAATTCCACTATATAAAATGTTTTATAAATCTGTTTCATTACCGTGAGCCGCATACTGCTGTGCAATCTGCTTATAGTACTCGTAATACTGCATAGAGTAGTAGTACTGGTAGTACTGCTGCTGCTGCTCGTGCGTCATCTGAGCGACGGTGGTTTGCTGGCCGGCGTCCTGCTGGGTGGGCGGCGGTGGCGGCGGCGTGGAGCTGTCGCCCTGCGAGCTGGTACCTTGTATGCGGGTAACTAACTGTGTATACGCACAATCCGCCGTAGGTTTGTACGGAATTGTCGGTAATCGGATTGGCACATTTACCTGTACAACAAATACATGAAAATTATCGCCGGCAAGTGCGCACGCTGGTCTCTGAAATGGTCTCCACATATAGAAATAGTTTTTGGGGACGGCGAATGCGGTTGCCACGCGCGCACGGCTTGGCCCGCGTGGCAAGCACATTCGGCGCTCGTACATCGGCTTAGGTCTGTTAGTCACTGTGGCGGCGAACTAATTAAATCATCCAATTAAAAAACGTTACTCGTGACACACCGACATTGTGCTTTAGTGATCACGTCGGGCAATGCCTAAACAACCGGGGTATTTTTTTTATAACATATAAATTCGGGGAGAACCTGCGAACAGAAAAGAACAGATTAGTGTGTGCGGCAGACGTGGCAATAAAACTATAGAGTACTGTTTAAAAACATACCATTTTTATTAGGTACCTTAACGTGGGTGGAAATTACACTAAGTAAAGAGGACAGTAATACAATGGTCAATGTAAACATCGCTAAAACGTAACCAAGATACACGAGTGCCTTAAGCAATACACCTACCGATGGCGGTGCCTGCGGCTGCGCTAAACTCGGGTGCAAATAGTGGTCTTCCGATGACCCCTCAGCGTCTCTTTGCTCCTCTTCTCTTTGGTCTACAAAAATAAAATGAATACAACAAACTTTAACATCCTTAAATATCAATATTAAGGGCCATTACAAACTCCACATTTTCTCAGGTTTGAACCAACAATATACAGAAAAGAAACGTGATGCCTAACATCATAGTGACACAGTGTAATGAGTCAGTTTATTCATATTGGACTTTTGTACTTTTGTATTAATCGACATTTGAAATTTTAGATGATATTTTGTCAATGTTTCAACATTTGAAGACATTCATTTATCTGTATTTCATTATTACTTGCGACTTATTACATTGTGTCACTATGATATTAGGCATCACACTTCTATTCTGTATATTGTTAACGAGACATGGCACTCAGAAATTGTAAATAAAATAATTTCACAGTTGACGGTCGAGCCCAATTTCGTACCTTGTTCCGATTGGGTCTGATACCTCCCGGATTTAATGGCGGCCAGAACGTGCCTGTAATACTTGTACAGCGGGTCGTTCTGGTTCATGAAATTGAACTGGGGATTGTCGGCCTGCTTCGCCTTTATGAGAATCTCCATCTGGGGGCCTTGTTTGCTCACAAACACAGCAGTCTTCTCAATGCGAGCGTTTTCTTTTTGAGTTTTCGGCTAAAAAATACAAGCTCAGTCATTAATCTTTACAGAGAATGTGGCTCTTAGATATAGCTTCAGAAATTTAGTCAAGTCTTAAGTCATAAAGTTAGTCAAAATGTTTCAATATGATTATTAGACCATAGGAGGAGTAGTACGCATTATAATTATTATAATTATAGACATAGCTCATAAATAAATGATCATTGAGTGAAAAATTAAACAAACAGAATAATGTCTAGGCACTGCGATGAGCGGGAAGTTTTGCCTCCTCGCTGCATTCAAAATGTGAACAAAGCATTTGTTTTGTCGCTCTGCCGCGTGCATGTACCCAAGGCATTATCCTCAAATTTCTTTTTCCATCTTCTAGATAAACATACATGAGATAAATAACGAACTTGTTCCAATTGTAAGCGAAAATCATGATATCCGTAATACTCCACATTATGGATGTTAGCGAGCAACAGAATTATAGCTTATACGTACAATATTTATGTCGACAGGCACATCGAGCTCCGTCGGAGGAACATAGGGCTTCACTTCCTCCTCGCAAGTTGGCACAGAGTCCTGTGAACTCTCCTCCTCGGGATTTCTGGGTACATCGTAGCTGTACTGGAACTCGTTCGTCTGCTGCCTTTTCAGTTGCTCTTCTGCGAACAGGACAAAACAATCAAATAACGACTTATTATGTGGGCATCCAGCCCAAATACTGATATTCATAATGGTTTTAGACGCTTTTTCTGTCAATCTCAATTTGATCTACTGTACATTGGGTTGCCTAGCATATGATCTCCTGTACATTGGGTTGCCTAGCATATGATCTCCTGTACATTGGGTTGCCTTACATATTACAATTATTTTGAGATAACATCACAGACAACTTATATCATTAACATTAAAACATTAAAACATACACAACAGGACTTATTGGAATAGGACTCTACAGGAAAGTTAAGTCTATAGGAGAAAGCAGAAAAGGACTGTAGGGGCCAAAGTGCTGAGGGGCTTAGAGAACCGACAGAGGAGGAAAAAAAGGCGGGAATGTTTGGCATCTGTAATATTCTGTGTGCATTCTTCGAGGCTTTAGTGATAGCTTTCTTGAAACTGCCAACACAACTAAATTTTAAATGGCAAAAGATGTCATTGTAACCGAACCATCGTTTAAATAAGATCTTATGAATATTAAAAGTTGTTATAGAATTATTTAGCACATAATGAATATTTCTACATATCTAAACTATGTTTAGATATGTAGTGGAAGCTAGCTTCAAAATGCTGGCGTATATTTTAGGGTATGCTGTATCATTGGCTCGAAGTTCAATACCTTTATACATAGCATCCTCCTCTTCATTGGTGTGAAGGGAGTGGTAACGTTCCTCGTCGCAAAGCTGCTCAATTTTCCTCTCCGAATCACTCAGCCCCAACCACCTGGTGGCGTCGTAGCCCTCTTTGGAAGCCTCACAGGAAGCCAAATCGGATAAAGCTCCTCTGCCATCGTACCTACGAATTTGTGTTTTATGTTATACCGTGCAAGCAAAAATTATTTTCATTCAAGCGGGCATGAAGCTCTGCCGCTAAGCTCCATGGCCCCAGATGCAAAGCAAACATTGATGATCATAATTTTTGCTCGCATGGTATAAATCTTACGAACATTTGGGACAAAGTTCCATGTAAGCTGATGGCCTTTTGAGTTCATATTTTTTCGGCATCCAGGCGGTTGCCATGGATTCAGTAGTGATTTGCAGGACGAGCAATTGTTTCGATCCAGAGCACTATTAAAGATAGCATCCCTATAAAAACAACTGCTCGTCCTGCAAATCACTGCCGATTCCATGACAACCACCTGGAAGCCATCTTCCACGTCCATTCCTCGAACGCCTGACCTAAATACCCTAAACAGATTACGTAACCCACAATTGCAGGCTAATGAATTTGGGCCTTCTGGCCTTTGAAATGCTCTGAAACCTAGGACCTAACCTATCAATCTTGAGGCCCTCGTCAGTCATCCAGGGGATGAGGTGCTTGCCCTGGTCGATGTAAAGTGCCTTCTCGTCGTCCCTGAAGAGCTTGCAGGCGTACCCGAACACCAGGAGGTCGTCATAGTTGTCTTTCACCTGCTTCTTGCGGAGAATTCCGGTTTCGCTCCACTTCGACATCTCACCCAGTTGTTGTGACGTCCATTTGCAAATTATAAAAATGCAAGAGCGCAGAAGCAATGGCACTGTTGGCAAAGAAGGAAACTGTGCCAATATAAATTGATTAAAATCATTAATTACTTCTTAATTGAAATATATTATGTATTGATAAGCACATATTAATATTACTTGGTACTTGTTTTAACCAGAATAATAAAGACATTGCAGATTTATACGTTTTTTCTGATAAAAGTTATATTGCTTAGGCAGCCCAATATACACATCTGCACTTCTGTTATCTATCATACAGCTAATAATTTTAATTATAGACCGAAAAAAGTGAAAAAAAACAATTAGAAAAGCGAAAAAAGTGCTCAAAACGGAAATTAAAACGTTATATAATATTAGAAAATGCATAAAATGCAACAAGACATATTAGAAATAAAATTAAGTAAATTAAAAAAAATAATGCTAAAAGTGTAAATATCTGGATGATGAAGAATTTTTCCAAGGTTTCCAAAATATTTGCAAAATATTGTTTAGATATAGTATTAGCAAATTTAAAAGATTTTGTAATTTGAGAATAGTCTATTAGCAATTTTATCAATTAACTTAATGTTTCCTATTTGCTATAGCAGTGAATAAGATCCATTATTTTGTTTTATCATGAAATTTGTATATATTGTATTTTTTATGGTATTATGGTGTTTATAATATGTATTGACTGTCTGTATTCGAGGAATATCCAAAGGGATTTTACAAATATGTCCAAAGTTACAAAATCTGTAGAAATCTGGGCGATTTTCGCTATCTGGGCGAGAATTAAAAAAACATGGAAATATGCACTTCAATTTTCCTAAAATAGTTACGAAATTACTGGAATATTTTCCTGATTTGGCAAAATTTTCCATATTCGGGAATATTTTCTTTATTTGCCAAAATTTTCATATTCGGGAATATTTTCTATATTCGAGAATATCTTCCATATTCGAGAATATTTTCGGCATTACCAGTAATATTTATGAATTATCAGGTCAGACTTTTGTGTTTATTGGATAACATTTATTACATACATTTGCGCTATGTAACTGCACCAATTAGACTATTAATTCAGTTTGATGGTTTAAACATTAAACATTTTCATGCCTAGGAATTTTTTGAACAAAGTTGCCACATTTTGCAGAAACATTTATGATAACTACCAATTAGCTGCTTTTGTAATTAACATATCAACTATCGCTGTAAAGTAACGCCCAAATGCTTCATATATTAATCACAAATCTTTGGTCCTACAATAGACGTAATCACATTCATTAGACCACTTGAATACTTAATGTATCTCAGAAAACTTATAAAGCAATTAACTTGATTTTTCTTTTCTTGTACTCGCAGAATTTAATTACTTCTAAATTAACCCATTCCAATAGTATCTATTCTGCCCATTCTAATTACTGTTAGAAGGTAAAGTCTTCAAGATGAGGTACATGGGGTTAAGCGTCTTCTTCTTGTATTGCATGTCCATGTACCCTCCTGGGAGGAATGTTGGATGGTTTCTGCGTTTCCTTGTGTATTTCTGGAGGGTGGTCTGTCTTTTGAGCTTAGGTTCACTGGCAGCTTTCTGCATAACAGACGTAGCTACAAGAGATGAGTTTATCTTCGTGGATGTGTCCAGTAACTTTATGAATACAGGTAATATTATAACTTCTTCATATTTATCAATATGCTACGAATTGATTATTAATATTTTAATTTTTGCTATTTACATTTTTTGCTTAATAGAAGATGCTAATTTTCTATTGAACCAATATCAGATCAGATCAAAATGTTTGAATTTAAATGAAAACATAAGATATTTATTCAGATTTCATTTTTGTTCAATTAAGATTTTTCTGGATTTTTCTATCCTGACAAAATCAATAGGTTGAAATTTTGGACATTTGTCATCAGTTTTTTTCTTCAATTTTGTAATAAAAGGGAACCAATGGATGTACATTCAGATTCTGTTTTATCCCATTAGAATGGAAGAAGAAACCAAGAAATTGATTGTTTGCTTTTGTATTTTAATATTTTCGATAAAGTATGTACTAAATTTTTTTAATAAACCAGAATTTTCAGGAGAATTAGTTTCAGGTGTACTGTGCACGAATCTAATATCAAATTTTCAAAAAACAAATTTTCAGAAATTTCAGTTATAGCTAACCAATACTTGTCAATTCAGAAAGTTATATGTTTGATTTCCTCCCTTCTTTAATACTGAAACTTTGTCAAATTTTCAGGAGAATTATTTTCAGGTGTACAGTAAACGAATCTAATATCAAATTTGCAAAAAACAAATTTTCAGAAATTTCAGTAATAGCTAACCTATAATTGTCAATGTAGGAAGTTATATGTTTGATTTTCTCCCTTATTTAATACTGAAACCTTGTCAAATTTTCAGGAAAATTAGTTTCAGATGTACAGTACACGAATCTTAAATCAAATTTGCAATAAATAAATTTTCAGAAATTTCAGTAATAGCTAATCTATACTTGTCAATTGAGAAAGTTAAGTGTTTGATTTTCTCTCTTATTTAATCCTGAAACTTTGTCAAATTTTCAGAAGAATTAGTTACAGGTGTACAGTACACGTATCTAATATCAAATTTGCAAAAAATAATTTTTCACAATTTTCAGTAATAGCTAATCTATACTTATCATTTGAGAAAGTTAAGAGTTCGATTTTCTCTCTTATTTAATCCTGAAACTTTGTCAAATTTTTAGGAGAATTAGTTACAGGTGTACAGTACACGAATAGAATATCAAATTTGCAAATCATAAATTTTCAGAAATTTCAGTAATAGCTAATCTATACGTGTCAATTGGGAAAGTTAAGTGTTTGATTTTCTCCCTTATTTAATCCTGAAACTTAGTCAAATTTTCAGGAGAATTAGTTTCAGGTGTACTGTATACAAATCTGATATCAAATTTGCAATTAATAAATTTTCAGAAATTTCAGTATAGCTATCCTATACTTGTCAATTGAGAAAGTTAAGTGTTTGATTTTCTCCTTTATTTAATACTGAAACTTTGTCAAATTTTCAGGATAATTAGTTTCAGGTGTTCAGTACACGAATATAATATCAAATTTGCAAAAAACAAGTTTTCAGAAATTTCAGTTATAGCTAACCAATACTTGTCAATTGAGAAAGTTAAGTGTTTGATTTTCTCCCTTATTTAATCCTGAAACTTTGTCAAATTTTCAGGAGAATTAGTTTCATGTGTACTGTATACGAATATAATATCAAATTTGCATATAATAGATTTTCAAAAATTTCAGTAATAGCTAACCCATACTTGTCAATGCAGAAAGTTATATATTTGATTTTCTCGATTATTTAATACTGAAACTTTGTTAAATTTTCAGGAGCATTACTTTCAGGTGTACAGCACACGAATCTAATATCAAATTTGCAAAAAATAAATTTTCAGAAATTTCAGTAATAGCTGAACTATACTTGTCAATGCAGAAAGTTATATGTTTGATTTTCTCCCTTATTATATACTGTAACTTTGTCCAATTTTTAGGAGTATTATTTTCAGGTGTACAATACACGAATCTAATATCAAATTTGCAAAAAAAAAAAACAGAAATTTCAGTAATAGCTAATCTATACTTGTCAAGTGAGAAAGTCAAGTGTTTGATTTTCTTCCTTATTTAATCCTGAAACTTTGTCAAATTTTCAGGACAATTAGTTTCAGGTGTACAGTACACGAATCTAATATCAAATTTGCAAATTATAAATTTTCAGAAATTTTAGAAATAGCTAATCTATACTAGTCAATTGAGAATGTTAAGTGGTTGATTTTCTCCCTTATTTAATCCTGAAACATTGTCAAATTTTCAGGAGGATTAGTTTCAGATGTACAGTATACGAATCTAATATCAAATTTACAAAAAACAAATTTTCAAAAAATTCAGTAATAGGTAATCTATACTTGTCAATTGAGAAAGTTAAGTGTTTGATTTTCTCCCTTATTTAATCCTGCAACTTTGTCAAATTTTCAGGACAATTAGTTTCAGGTGTATAGTACACGAATCTAATATCAAATTTGGAAAAAAAAAAATTTCAGAAATTATAGTAATAGCTAATCTATACTTGGCAATTCAGAAAGTTTAGTGTTTGATTTTCTCCCTTATTTAATCCTTAAACTTTATCAAATTTTCAGGAGAATAAGTTTCAGGTGTACATACACGAATATAATATAAAATTGGCAAAAAAATTTTTTTTAGAAATTTCAGTAATAGCTAATCGATACTTGTTAATTGAGAAAGTTAAATGTTTGATTTTCTCCCTTATTTAATACTGAAACTTTGTGCAAATTTCAGGAGAATTAGTTTCAGGTGTACAGTACACGAATCTAATATCAAATTTGCAAAAAATAAATTTTCAGAAATTTCAGTAATAGCTGATCTATACTTGTCAATTGAGAAAGTTATGTGTTTGATTTTCTCCCTTTATTAATCCTGAAACTTTGTCAAAATTTCAGGAGAATTAGTTTTAGGTGTACAGTACACGAATCTAATATCATATTTGCAAAAAATAAATTTTCAGAAAATTCAGTAATAGCTCATCTATACTTGTTAATTGAGAAAGTTAAGTGTATGATTTTCTCCCTTATTTAATCCTGAAACTTTGTCAAATTTTCAGGAGAATTAGGTTCAGATGTACAGTACACGAATCTAATATCAAATTTGCAAAAAATAAATTTTCAGAAAATTCAGTAATAGCTCATCTATACTTGTTAATTGAGAAAGTTAAGTGTTTGATTTTCTCCCTTATTTAATCCTGAAACTTTGTCAAATTTTCAGGAGAATTAGGTTCAGATGTACAGTACACGAATCTAATATCAAATTTGCCAAAAATTAATTTTCAGAAATTTCAGTAATAGCTAATCTATACTTGTCAATTGAGAAAGTTAATGTTTGATTTTCTCCCTTATTTAATCCTTAAACTTTGTCAAATTTTCAGGAAAATTAATTTTAGGTGTGCAGTACACGAATCTATAATCAAATTTGCAAAGAATAAATTTTCAGAAATTTCAGTAATTGCAAACCAATACTTGTAAATGGAGAAAGTTAAGTGTTTGATTTTCTTCCTTATTTAATCCTTAAACTTTGTCAAAATTTTAGGAGAATTAGTTTTTGGTGTACAGTACACGAATCTAATATCAAAATTGCAAAAAACAATTTTTCAGAAATTTCAGTAATTGCTAAAAGTTAAGTATTCGATTTTCTCCCTTATTTATTCCTGAAACTTTGTCAAATTTTCAGGAGAATTAGTTTCAGGTGTACAGTACACGAATCTAATATCAAATTTGCAAAAAATAAATTTTCAGAAATTTCAGTAATAGCTAATCTATACTTGTCAATTGAGAAAGTTAAGTGTTTGATTTTCTTCCTTATTTAATCCTGAAACTTTGATAAATTATTAGGAGAATTAGTTTCAGGTGAATCTACTATCAAATTTTCAAAAACCTAATTTTCAGAAATTTCAGTTATAGCTAACCAATACTTTTCAATTCAGAAAGTTATATGTTTGATTTTATTCCTTATTTAATCCTGCAACTTTCTCAAATTTTCAGGAGAATTAATTTCAGGTGTACAGTATATGAATCTAATATCAAAATTGCAAAAAACAAATTTTCAGAAATTTCAGTTATAGCTAACCAATACTTGTCAATTCAGAAAGTTGTATGTTTGATTTTCTCCCTTATTTAATACTGAAACTTTGTCAAATTTTCAGGAGAATTACTTTGAGGTGTACTGTATACGAAAATAATATAGTTATCAAATTTGCATATAATAGATTTTCAGAAATTTCAGTAATAGCCGACCCATACTTGTCAATGCAGAAAGTTAAATGTTTGATATTGTCCCTTATTTAATATTGAAACTTTGTCAAATTTTCTGCGTTTCTCCAAACGATTAATTATAAATTAATTTCTTTTGAAATTTGAAATTTTGAAATTTTGTTCTTCAATTAGTTTTGACGAATCAATTGGTCTTCTCTCTGCAGGAATTTTCATTTTCGGATTCTACGATTAACTTTTGATAATACTATTCTTCTTCTCGTTGCAGGAATTTTCGTTGGTGGGATGATCAGATCCTCTTACTACTACGTATTTAGTGAAAAGGTGAGGACTATCGTGGAAACCATCAACGTGCAGTTTAGGGATGCATCCACAACTGGAATGGTGGAGAAGACCATGAAGTCTGTGAATTTCGTGGTTAAGGCGTTTGTTTGGACTTGGGGTTTAGTTGTGATCTTCACCGGCGAGTTTACAGCCTTGCTGCCTTTGGCCTTCCTCCACAAATCAGGAAAGTAAGTACGGACCAAGAATCAACGTAAGTTCGGGTCAAGATTCAAAACGTAAATGATTACAATTGTATAGTCAGGACCAGAATAATTAGGGCATGAACAAACGTTGCTATTTGATAGCAATGTGCGATCAAACTATTTTGGCTTTAATTTTGTATAGGTTAATTGAATTTTCAGAACCTTGGCTATTCAAGCCTGGTATCCTTACGATTGGAAGCTTCCAGGATGGTATGAGCTCACCTTCCTGAGTCAGGTATTGACTCAATTCTTCATGGGCTTCTCTTATGGTAGCCCAGATATATTCTATGTTTGCTGCACATACCTTAGTGCTGGACAGTTTGAAATCATTGGCAAGTATCTTAGAATGATTATAATTCCATTAACTATTATTACTTCAAGTTTTATTATCAATTTTCTTGTGTTTGTGATTCTCTGCCATTGTCCTTGCAGTTATCCAAGTACTAGTGGCTTTATCAAAGCCAAATCCTTGTCCTTGACGTGAATTTTGACGTTGATTTTGTTTGTGCCATTACTCTTGCCACTTCTATTCTTCGTCCTGCTTCTTCAAATTGTGCTTCAATTCTTCATCATCCCATTCTGCATTTATGTATTGCCCTTCCTCACCTCTCCACCATTTCTGATCTAATTAGATAAGCAATTATTGTAGGTCTTTCCATTCTTTTCTGCTCTAAGTATCCCCTTCCTCATCTACCTCCTTCCTCTGAAGTCTTCTCTGCAGTCTCCTCTTCCTCTTCTTTACAAATTATCTTATCTTATATTTCTTATTTTCTTCCTTATTTATTTCCTTCGAATATCCTGTTCCTTCTTCCTCTGAAGTCTTCTTTGAATTCTCCTCTTCCTCTTCTTCACAAACTATCTCATCTTACTTCTTATTTTCTTCCTTATTTACTTCCTTGAAATATCCTCTTTCTCCTTTTTCTGAAGTCTTCTCAGAAGTCTCCTCTTCCTCTTCTTTACAAACTATCTTATCTTATTTCTTATTTTCTTCCTTATTTACTTTCTTCGAATATCCTCTTCCTTCTTAGTCTGAAGTCTTCTTTAAGTTCTCCTCTTCTTCTTCACAAACTATCTCATCTTATTTCTCATTTTCTTCCTTATTTACTTCCTTGGAATATCCTCTTCTTCCTCTTCCTCCTTTTTCTGAAGTCTTCTCTGAAGTCTCCCCTTCCTCTTCTTTACAAACTATCTTATCTTATTTCTTATTTTCTTCGGTATTAACTGCCTTGGAATATCCTCTTCCTCCTCTTCCTTCTTTTTCTGAAGTCTTCTCTGAAGTCTCCTCTTCCTCTTCTTTACAAACTATATTATCTTATTTCTTATTTTCTTCCTTATTTACTTCCTTGGAATATATTGGTAACACTAATTTTGTTCTTGCATTTACCAATCTTCCCAAATCTCATGAGCTTGTACTTTGCAGGTTGGGAGATGGAAAACGTCTTATACACGGCCCTTCTGCGTTTCGGCGTGGCCAAAGAGAGGGTCGTTGCTTTCAGCAAGACCTTCAATGACTTTGGGGTTGAAGGTGGAATGGAGGAGGATGTTGTGGAATCTGGCGGCGTCAAAGTCAGCAAGGAGTACGATGATTTGGTGATGATTATAGCTTCCGACGAGTTTTCTCCGGTTCTGAAGGAGTGTTTCGCAGATTGCCTGTTGAACCACCAGAAACTGCTGCATTTGTGCGACTTGCTATACGAGTTCTTCTCGCCTTTGCTGCTGCCTAGTCTTGGGGCTAGTCTGTTTTACACCATCTTCATACCGTTCACTCTGCTGATTACAGTTAAGTGTTTGGAACTTACGTACACATAGTTTTAAGGTTTCAACAGGAAGAAGCATATAAGGTTTCAACAGGAAGAAGCATAGTTTTAAGGTTTCAACAGGAATATGCATAGTTTTAACGTTTCAACAGGAAGAAGCATAGTTTTAAGGTTTCAACAGGAAGAAGCATAGTTTTAAGGTTTCAATAGGAAGAAGTATTTTATCGTACCACTTCAGTACTTCACAAGCAATAAAAAGCTTGAAGGTTACTCATGCAATGAATCAAATGCAAATACTTACATCTTCATGAAATCTAGCACCATACTTCACATGCATTACAAATCTTGAAGATTACTCATGCAATGTATCAAACGCAAATACTTACATCTTCATGAAATCTAGCACCATACTTCACATGCATTACAAATCTTGAAGATTACTCATGCAATGTATCAAACGCAAATACTTACATCTTCATGAAATCTAGCACCATACTTCACATGCATTACAAATCTTGAAGATTACTCATGCAATGTATCAAATGCAAATACTTACATCTTCATGAAATCTAACACCAGCCATCTTGAAATAGAAAAATTCTTTATCATCTATTTGATTTTCAGATTGATAAATTGAAGATTGAATTGAATTCAGATTTAACTTTTATATCAAACTGCAACATTTTCTTACTGAACATTCTGATTCTCATCCTTTCATTTTCAGACTGACAGGTCAGCATTTATGGGATTAATTGAGTACGTTGGAGCCGCTTTCACACAAGTCTTTATCGTCGCAATCTTTGGACAACTTTTGACTAACGCTGTAAGTGACTTACAATTGACTTGTACGTATCCATTCTTTTTAAAATTTTTTGAACCTATACATTCAATTATCTTGTACATATCCATTCCTTTTTTGAAAATATTTGAACCTATACATTCAATTAACTTGTACCTATCCATTATTTTTTTTGAAAATTTGTGAACCTATACATTCAATTAACTTGTACCTATCCATTTTTTTAAAAAAATTGTAAGACTATACATTTAATTATCTTGTACGTATCAGTTTTTTTTTCTAAGTTACACCCTCAAAAATTTCAGCTTGATGAAATTTTGGCTCATTATTGGGTTTACTGCTACATTACTAGTTTACTACTACATTACTGGGTTTACTACATTATTGGGTTTATTACTACCTAGTTAACATGTTAAAAAAATCTTTGGTTTTTGTTTTATTAGAGCGAGAATTTAAAGGAGTCCTTGTACTTCTTGCCGTGGTACATCTGCGATAACAAATTCCAAAGCACCTTCAAGTTTGCTCACTTCAGAGCTTCGAAGCCATTTGTACTTAAGGCAGCGAACTACTTCACGGTGGATCTGGGATTGTTCTTAAATGTAAGTGCAAATACGCGCAGATTCAGTTGGGCTAGAAGTTGAGAAGTTTCTGGGCACTAAAGATTCATGGTGAGCCAATGCCATCCGGTTCGAAGGACCAAGAGTTAGAAACGGTTTGGGTTTACTTCACGGGTGCTATTAGCAAAGTTATTTCATTTTAAAAATATGTCTAAAATCTCTCTGTACCATAATAACTTTTTAACCTACAAGACTAGATTCATGGTGAGTCAACGCCATCCGGTACGAAGGACCAAGAGTTAGAAACGCTTTGGGTTTACTTCACGCGTGCTATTAGCAAAGTTATTTCATTTAAAAAATATGTTATAAATCTCTCTGTACCATAATATTTTTTTAACCTATAAGACTAGATTCATGGTGAGTCAACGCCATCCGGTTCGAAGGACCAAGAGTTAGAAACGGTTTGGGTTTACAGCACGCGTGCTATTAGTTATTTCATTTAAAAAATCTGCCATAAATCTCTCTGTCCGTAATAAATTTTTAACCTTCATGTTTGAAACCTTTTTGCAGATCTTCAGGACATCCGCATCGTACTTCGCAGTTCTTCGGCAGGTCACCGAGAGTGAGCCCCTCCAGTAATAGGCAGAAGAGGAGAACATAGTACACCTTACTAGCATAGTCTCAATGTCACTTGATAGATCAGTTAAATGTTACGTTCTTTGGTTCAAGTTCAAGTTCAAGGTCATGGTTCAAGTTGGTTTGGTTGCGGTGGGGTGTGGTTAGTATTAAATGAATGGTTTTGTCGTTGTAAATTTGGGTCATCAGCTGAGCCTGTGGAGCTAAAGACCCATCATCGTTGTTCTCAATAGTCACCTGTTTCCAAATATATTGTTTCTGATGTCTTCGTTGTGGTAACTTAAGTTCATGTAACTCCCAGATTAGTATGTAAAGAGATTCTAATGCAGGGATTCAGTACGAAAACCTTCCATTTTCCTACATTACTTAGCAGGTGGATATTTGATTCTATAGCACTTTTCAACACAAACTCAGAAGATCTCATGTCCAAGATTTGAAGTCATCCTATGTTTAGCTGGTGCTTCTCTACTAGAATAAAACTTGATTCAAAGAAGTAGTTAACATGTAGATATAGATATTGCACTAATTATATTGTAAATTAGTACCTCAAAGTGTAATGATGAATAAATTAATGACTATCTTTCTTTCTTATTTATTTATTATTTATTATTCACTATTTATTATTCATTGTTCGTTATTTGTTATTTGTTATTTGTTATTTGTTATTTGCTATTTGTTATTTATTATTTGTTATTCTTTATTCGTTATTCGTCGTTCGTTGTTCGTTGTTCGTTGTTCGATGTGCGTTGTTCGTTGTTCGTTGTTCGTTGTTCGTTGTTCGTGGTTCCTTCTTCGCTGTTCGCTGTTCGTGGTTCATTGTTCGTTGTTCGGTGTTGGTTTTCATTGTTCGTTATTCGTCATTCGTTATTCGTTATTCGTTATTCGTTATTCGTTATTCGTTATTCGTTATTCGTTATTCGTTATTCGTTATTCGTTATTTGTTATTCGTTATTCGTTATTCCTTATTCGTTATTCGTTATTCGTTATTCGTTATTCGTTATTCGTTATTCGGTATTTGTTATTCGTTATTCGTTACTCGTTATTATGCTATTTGCTGACATAATTAAGAACTATGTGAAATTTTTCTCGTACTTTTATGAAATTATTGGTACAGTCAAAGCACTTTTGGGGAATTATCTTTGCATGTTCAAAAATGTACATATTTGTAACTTGATATTTGTAATTTGAATTTTTGTGAAATTTCTAATATTTTTAAAGCAGTGATGTGAAATTTTGTTGAAATTTTTTGATATATCTGATTGTTTAAAGACTTTTATTCTTTCTATTTTACTGAATTGCCAGATGTTTCAAACCACTATTAGAGAATTTTCAATGTTTACCACTATTTTAAATTTCTGTTAGTTTCTGTTACTATTTTCAAATGTGTTTAAAAAAAATCAGGTATATATTTTATCACTGGTATGCAATTTTCAGACTCAGCAATTTTTTGGTACAAATAAAATTCTTTTGGGGAATTCGCTTGGCATTTCGAAAATTTACAGATATTCTAAGTACTACTATGGAATTTCTCACAACAGAAAACACTGTTGTGAGTTTTTTTTAAATTTTTTAATTAGATACATCTGATTATTGAAAAAAAAATAGTATGAATTGACTTTCTATTTTAGTGAAAGTACAAATATTTTAAAGCACTTTTGTCAATTTCAATTTCTCCTATCTAATATCTATCTGCTGTAATTTTCGAAATTTTCTATGTATTTTTCGAAAAATCAGGTATATTTTATCACCAGTATGCAAGTTTCAGATCATGTGGATTTTTCTTGGTACTATTGTGAAATTTTTGTCAGAATTAAATACTTTTGGGGAATTTTCTTCGCATATCGAAAAATTACAGATATTTTTAAGTACTATTATGGAATTTTCATGGAATTTGAGTCAAATTTCGCATACTTTAAAAGCACTGTTATGAAATGCTTTTGGAATATTTTAGATATAACTAATTATTAAAAAAAAAATAGAATGAATTGACTTTCTATTTTAGTGATTATTTTTTGACGTTTCTCAAAACCAATGATATATTTCGATTTTTGTCATATTAATACTTCTGGACCAATCCCGTCATTATTATACTGGGAATATTCTCTAGAGATTATTATAGTGGGAATAATCTCGGTAGCTAGGTTCACTCTTGTCAATCAAAATATTTGTCAAATTATTAATTTATCAATCATATTAAAGTGTCATACAAAATGAATAAAAGTCGCTTTAGCTGCGTTTCGCATACTGAAATTGATAAAGAAATACTAGAAAGCAAAAAACGTCAAAAAATAATCTAATCAAATATAACTCGAGAGTTCGATAAATTAGAAAATAATTTGACAGATTATGTCTCAAACTTGTTGCCATTTGGCAACAAGTTTTCGACAATCTGTCAAATTATTTTCAATTTATTCTCACTCTCTTGTTATATTATTACTGAAAATTATTTTTTTTCTAACTAATATCTATCCACTACAATTTTTGAAACTTTTGGTTTTTTCTAACAATATTATTTTTACAACCTGTGATATACGTAAACCTGTATAAAAAGATCACTGTTATGAAAATTTCATGGCATTTATGAGAAATTTCTGACTGTTTTAAGGCACTTTTGGTGTTCGTCTTAAATTTGTGATACTTACAAACAATTTTGTGAAATTTTCTTTGTATTATGTGAAAAGTTAGATATTTTTAAACATTATTTGACAATTTTTGGATTAATATATAAACCATGTGGCAGTTTTCTTGGTAGTTCTGTGAAATTTGTGGTACAATTATACCTGGTACAATCAAATCAATTTTCTTTGTATTATGTGAAAAGTCAGATATTTTTAAACACTATTTTGCAATTTTTAGTTTAATATATAAACCATGTGGCAGTTTTCTTGGCAGTTTTGTAAAATTTCTGGTACAATTATAGCTGGTACAGTTCAGTATAGTCAGGTACAATAAAATAAATTTTCTTTGTATTACGTGAAAATTTAGATATTTGTACACACTATTTTGCAATTTTTAGATAAATATATAAACCACGTGGCAGTTTGCTTGGTAGTTTTGTGAAATTTCTGGTACAATTATAGCTGGTACAGTTCAGTATAGTCTGGTACAATAAAAGAAATTTTCTTTGTATTATGTGAAAAGTCAGATATTTGTACACATTATTTGGCAATGTTTAGATTAATATAAAAACCATGTGGCAGTTTTCTTGGAAGTTCTGCGACATTTCTGGTACAATTAACATATAATTGTACAATTAACTTGGTAATTTGAAAATTTACAGATATTTTTAAGCACTATGTGGTATTTTCATGGAATATTTGTGAAATTTCTGATACATTTAAAGCACTGTCATGACTTTTTTATTGTTTTTTTTATATCTTTTATTTATACCACTTTGTGGTATTTTCATGGAATATTTGTGAAATTTCTGATACATTTAAAGCACTGCCATGACTTTTTTTTATATATATCTTTCTATTTTAATGAAACTTATTAGAGATATTTTATAGCACTTTTGTGGAATAATTTTCAATTTGTACTATTTCGGAACAATTTTGCAAATATGCAAATATTTTAAAGCACCTTTGTGGAAATTTCAATTTCTACTAACTAATATCTATCTACTATTATGGAATTTTCATGGAATTTGAGTAAAATTTCTGATACTTTTAAAGCACTGTTATCAAATGTTTTTGATTTTTGTATATTACTGATAAGAAAAAAAATAGCATGAATTGACTTTCTATTTTAGTGAAATTGCAGATATTTTAAAGCACTTTTGTGGAATTTTCAATTTCTACTAACTAATATCTATCTACTACAATATTTGAAATATTTGGTTTCTGCTAAAAATTTTCTTTTCTGCTTAAACATATGTTTAAGAAGATCACTATTATGATATTTTCTTGGCATTTATAAGAACGATTTGGTACTCTTAAGGAACTTTTGGCATACGTGTTAAATTTGAGATGCTTACAAGCAATTTTTATATTTGTTTCTTTTAAGTACTAATTTTGATTTTGAATTCAATTCGAAATATGTATGACCTGTGAAAGTCTTATTGTTAATGGCACCAATAAATATATTATTGTTATTATTATTGAGTTTAAGGTTTTATCCATAATTACCAGTTATGTATATTTAAGGTTGTTTTAATAAGTACTTACTGGTATTTATTTATTTATTTTATTATTTATTTTTAAAACAACCTTAAATTATTATTATTAATTTTGTGATTTTTTTTTAATTTTGAAAAATCAGACATTTTCAAACACTATTACGCAATTTTCAAATTTATTCAAGAACCGTGTGGGTTTTTTTAGGGTACTTTTGTGAAATTTATGGTACAATTAAAGTTCCTTTGGGGAATTACCTTGGCACTTTCAATATTCACAGATATGTTTAAACATTATTATGGAATTTAAAATTCTGATACTTCTTACCTCTACTTTCACTACTGTGACATTTTCTTGCCATATTTTGCCCATACTTTGCCCTGGCAAATTTTGAATTTCCTTGGCACTTTCAATATTGACAGATATATTTAAGCACTATTATGGAATTGAAAATTCTGATACTTTTAAAACACTACTGTGAAATTTTCTTGCCATATTTTGCCCTGGCAAATTTTGAATTTCCTTAGTACTTTCAATATTCACAGTGTATTTAAGCACTATTATGGAATTGAAAATTCTGATAGTTTTAAAGCACTTGTGAATTTTTCTTGCTATATTTTGCCATATTCTGTTAATTTTGAGTGATATTCTCAATATTTCTTTGTATTTTACTGAAATTTCAGGTTTTTTAAAGTACTTCTGTCCAATTTTCAATATGTACAATTGTGGATTCTTGACATATTTTGGTATGTACTTTGATCGAGTTAAATTTCTAACTCTCTTTTTTAAAGCACTTCTATGATTTTTTTTAGATTTTGTTTTAAATTTACATATGTTTTTCTAAACAGAAGTGAAATACTAATACTTTTTGAGCACCATCATGAATTTTTTTTGGCATATGTGACTTCTCTTACTTTTCACAGCTGGTACTTTTTAATACTTTTTTTCAAATTCTGGCATTTTTACAATACTTTTGGTATTCATGTTAAATTTCTGATATCTACAAGATTTTTTATGAAATTTTATTGATATTTTATGAAATATTTTATGAAATATTTTCTGGAGTTTTTGGATATGAATAGGAACTGTAGTGGAAACTTCGCAAATATTAGAGTTAAAAAAATATTTATAATTATAGATACTTAATTAATTAGTTAAAGCAAATATATCACATTTCATACATGCATTAGTGGCAACCACCAATTACCTACAGCGACATTATTTGTAATTTGTAATTAACTATTTCAACTATTACCATTGCAAAGTAACGCCCTAATACTTCATACATTAATTACTAATCTTTGGCCTTGTCTTAGACATACAAGAATCGCATCATAATCATTAGACCATCTGAATGTTTTATGATTCACGACAACTTCCAACTAATTAAGTCTGCTTTTTAGCTCCTGAAGCTTTCGGAGTAATTAACTTGATTTTTCTTTTCCGGAATTTAATTGCGCCACAATTAAGGCCACTTCTGATATGCACAGTCTTCAAGATGAGGTACATGAAGTTAAATGTCTTCTTCCTGTATTTTATGTCCATGTACCCAGCTGGGAGGAATGCTGGATGGTTTCTGCATTTCCTCCTTTATTTTTGGAGGGTGGTCTGTGTTTTCGGTTTGGTATCACTTTCAGCACTTTGCATGGTAGATGTGGCTTTGAGAGATGAGTTTAACTTCGTGGATGTATCCAGTAACTTTATGAACACAGGTGAGATTTTTTAAATCCACGATTTTAAATCCACGATTTTAAATCCACGATTTCAGATGATTTTCCAATTTTGTTTACTTCCTTCTATTGATAAATTTCTATACTTTAGTTTTTAAATAGGATTGGGATTGAGATTGAGAAGAGATTGAGGTTTTGAATATCCATCAAAACTATTGCATCATTATATCTCAGAATACCAAAGGATTGAGAATCAGAGTTTTGGAATCAGAAGTTTTTCTTCAATGATTTTTAGAAGAACAAGAAATCCCAATTGAGATTCAGGTTTTCTGGCATTATTATTTTGTCATTACTTATTAGAAGACTTTTGCATCATTAAATCTCAGAATACCAAAGGATTGAGAATCATGGTTTTGGAATCAGAAGTTTTTCTTCAATGATTTCTAGAAGAAGAAGAAATCCCAATTGAGATTCAGGTTTTCTGGCATTATTATTTTGTCATTATTTATTAGAAAACTAATGGATTGATCATTACGTTTTTGTGGTATACATACTTCAAGAGAATGTTTTTCTGATTCTCCTAATAGAACCAAAAAGTTGATTACTTCTATTTGTAACATTTTTAATGTCTTTGTTCGTTTTTGCAATCTTTTTTCTGTTTGTATTTATAGATCAAAACCAAATGGAAATCTCATTCTCTTCTCATAGAACAAAACCAAATCTTTTTAATAGTCGTTCCCTTCTTCCCTCCAACTTCTCTTCTACCAACGCATTGAAATTGAGGGTTTTCGTCTCAAAAGTTTTTCTTCAATAATTTTTAGAAGAAGAAGAATTTCAAATTGAGATTAGGTTTTCTGGCATTATCTTTTTGTTATTACTTACAAGAAGACTAATAGATTGATCATTACGTTTTTTTCAAGAGCATGTTTTTCTGATTCTTCTCATAGAACAAAAAAGTGAATCCCTTCTATTTGTAACATTTTTAAAGTCTTTTTCGTTTTTTAGCATTTTTTTTTCTGTTTCTATCTATAGATCAAAACCAAATGGAAATCTCATTCTCTTCTAATAGAACACAGCCAAATCTTTTAAATAGTCATTCCCTTCTTCCCTTCAACTTCCCTTCTACCAACGGATCGAGAATGAACGTTTTGGTATCAGAAAGTTTTCTTCAATAATTTTTAGAAGAAGAAGAAATCAGAATTGAGATTTAGGTTTTCTGCAATTATTTTTTTGTTATTATTTATAAGAAGACTAATAGATGATCATTACGTTTTTTTCAAGTGTACGTTTTTCTTATTCTTCTAATAGAACAAGAATGTCAATCCCTTCTATTTGAAATATTTTTAATGTGTTGTTCGTTTCCTTGCAATCTTTCTTCTGTTCTTCTGTTCTTCTGAAGTTCTGAAGAACGTTCTGTTCTTCTAGCTATTGCTCAAAACCAAATGGAACTCTCATTCTCTTCTGTTAGCAACATTATTGTTCTATTTCTTGTAGGGCTCTTTCTTGGTGCTGCTGTCAGAGCTATGTACTACTACGCATACGGCGAAAAGGTGAGGACCATCATAGACATGATCAATGCGCACTTTAGAGATGAATCCGAGACGGGAATGGAAGAAAAAACCATGAAATCAGCGAAATTCGTCGCTGTGGCGTTTTGCTGGACATGGGGAATTACCGTGATATTCACCGTCGAGTTGATAACTGTCCTGCCTCTGGCTTTTATCCACAAAACAGGAAAGTAAGAATGTACGATTGTACACCATAAATTCGTGTACACTTATTTGAATTTTCAGAGCTTTGGCTATTCAGGCTTGGTATCCCTATGACTGGAAACTGCCTGGATGGTACGAGCTTACTTTTATGGGTCAAGTGTTGACCCAATTTTTCATGGGTTTCGGATATGGTGGTGCAGATATGTTCTATGTCTGCGCCACCTATCTCAGTGCTGGGCAGTTTGAAATTATCGGTAAGTACCTCAGAATTGCTATAATTCTTACATCTCTTGTTCTTAGCAGTCTAGTTGTAAATTTTCTCAAGTTGTTTTCTCGTGTAATTTGCAAAACTCGCTTCGCTCGTTTTGGCAAATATTACACTCGTCAAACTAAGTTTTTTCTCTCATTATCTTCGTATTCGAGATGCCTTACACCGAAAGGTAGAAAGGCAAAGGAATAAATATATAAAATAAAATCTTCGAATTTATGGAAGTTCTTGTCAAAAATTAAAAAAAATCATCAAATCAAAGACACTCAATGAAATCAAAGACAAGATTCTTGCTCTTATTGGTTATGGTTAATTTTCTCGTCTTTGCGATTTCTCTTGTTATTACATTTATGCAAGTTCTTGTCGCTCCATCAAAGATAAAATCATTACCATTTGTAGCCTATAGCCATTTGTGCCATTTGAAGCCATGTGAAGCGTACCTAACCCAACCTCACCTAATAATACCTATAAATGGCATTTGTTAATAACATAAAATTGTCATTGTATTTATGTTAGTTTTGGTCGCTCCATAAAAACTTCCTTGTGCTAAGTTGAAAAAAAAAATTTGACGTATACTTGGCATCTGCTCTTACTCTTGCCCTTCTTGTATTGTTACACCTGCTTCTTCTAATTGTACTTTTATTTTCCCTTTCTCTTCATCTCATTCTGCTTCTATGTCTTGTTCTTCCTCATCATATCCTCCATTTTTTCTTCTAATTACTCCCCATCATTTGCTCTTCTGCTTCTATTATTGGTTCTGAGCCTTCGCTTTTACTTCTACTTCTCAACTTTCTACTTATTCACGCTCTGTTTATTACACTTCTTCGTTGAAACATATGTTAGTTTTTGTCGCTTCATGAAAAATCTCTTACATGAAGTCTTTGGTTAGAAAATAGGAATTTTGATGTTATCCTTGTGTCTGCTGTAACTCTTGCCCTTTAGCTTCTATTGTTATATCTACTTATTCTGAAGAAGCAGGTGTAACAATAGAAGCTGATACTAGTGGGGGATTCTTGATTCAAAGAAGTAGTTAATATGTTGATACTATATAATAGATATTGCACTAATTATATTGTAAATTAGTACCTCAAAGTGTGATGATGAATAAATTAATGACTATCTAAAACTTATTTATTTATTTATTATTTGTTATTTATTTTTGGTTAGTCGTTATTGGTTATTCGTTATTCGTTATTCGTTATTCGTTATTCGTTAATCGTTATTCGTTGTTCGTTATTCGTTGTTCGTTATTTGTTATTCGTTATTCGTTATTTGTTATTATGCAATTTTCTGACTATATTAAGTACTATGTGCAATTTTTCTCGAACTTATAAATTTTCTAGTACAGTCAAGGCACTTTTGGGGAATTATCTTGACATCTTGAAAATTTACATGTATAAGCACTATTCCATGGAATTTTTGGGCAATTTCTAATAGTTTTAAAGCAGTGATGTGAAATTTTCTTGTCATATTTTGATATATCTGATTATTTTAAGAATTTTATTTTTTATTTTTCTGCTAAGTTAGTACCTCAAAGTGTGATGATGCATAAATTAATGACTATCTCATACTTAGTCATTTATTTATTATTTATTATTCTTTTATTCGTTATTCGTTATTCGCTATTCGTTATTTGTTATTCGTGATTCGTGATTCGTTATTCGTTGCTCGTTATTCGTTATTTGTTATTATGCAATTTTCAGACTGAATTAAGAACTATGTGTAATTTTTCCCGAACGTTTAAGAAATTTCTAGTACAGTCAAAGCACTTTTGGAGAATTATCTTCGCATGTTGAAAATATACATATGTATAAGCACTATTCCATGGAATTTTTGGGCAATTTCTAATAGTTTTAAAGCAGTGATGTGAAATTTTCTTGGATATTTTGATATATCTGATTATTTTAAGAATTTTATTCTTTCTATTTTACTGACAATTTTTTCTTTTACTGCTAAGATTGTACCTCAAAGTGTGATGATGCATAATTTAATGACAATCTCATACTTAGTCATTTATTTATTATTTATTATTCATTTATTCGTTATTCATGATTCGCTATTCGTTATTTGTTATTGCTGATTCGTGATTCGATATTCGTTATTCGTTATTCGTTATTCGTTGCTCGTTATTCGTTATTCGTTATTTGTTATTATGCAATTTTCAGACTTAATTAAGAACTATGTGTAATTTTTCCCGAACGTTTAAGAAATTTCTACTACAGTCAAAGCACTTTTTGGGAATTATCTTTGCATGTTGAAAATTTACATATTTCTAAGCAGTATTTTGAAATTTTCATGGAATTTTTGTACAACATCCTAGTATTTGCCTTTCTGCTTCTATTATTGGTTCTGAGCCTTCACTTTTACTTCTATTTCTCAGCTTCCTAATTATTCTCGCTCTGTTTACTACACTTCCTCGTTGAAACATATATTAGTTTTTGTCGCTTCATGAAAAATCTTTTTCATGAAGTCTTTGGTTAAAAAATAGGAATTTTGATGTTATCCTTGTGTCTGCCCTAACTCTTGCCCTTCATCTTCAATTGTTACATCTGCTTCTTCTAATTGTACTCTTATTTTCCGTATCTCTTCATCACATTCAATTTCAATTTCTTGTCGTTCCTCATCCTATCCTCCATGTTTTCTTCTAATTACTTCTCATCCTAGTATTTGCCATTGCCCTTTTACTTCTATTATTGGTTCTGAGTCTTCGCTTTTACTTCTATTTCTCAGATTTCTACTTATTCTCGCTCTGTTTCTTACACTTCCTCGTTGAAATATGAAATTATCATTATATTTATCTTAGTTTTCATAGCTTCATGAAAAATTCTTGCCCTTGGTTAAAAAATACTACTATGAATTTAGTTGTTAACTTTGTGTCTGCTTTAATTCTTGCCCTTCATCTTCTATTGATACATCTGCTCCTTCTAATTGTAGTCTTATTTTCCGTTGCTCTTCATCTCATTCAATTTCAATTTCTTGTCCTTCCTCATCCTATCCTCCATTTTTTACTTCTCATCCTAGTATTTGCCATTGCTCTTTTGCTTCAATTATTGGTCCTGAGTCTTCGCTTTTATTTTTATTTCTCAGCTTTCACCTTATCCTCGCTCTGTTTCCTACATTTCCTCGCTCCCTTCACCTTTTTCTCATCTAGGTACTAAGTACTAAGTACTAGGTGTTGATTTACCTTCTATTTATCTTCCTTTTTCTCTTATTTATACACCAACTTATCTTATGTCCTATAATCTTCCTTATTTACTTTCTTCGAATAAGTACTAAGTATAAGTATACTATCTTCCTCTTTCTCTTCTTCATACACCAACATATCATATGTCTTATAATCTTCCTTATTTACTTTCTTAAAATAAATACTAAGTACTAGGTATAAGTACATGTATCTTCCTCTTTCTCTTCTTCATACACCAACTTATCTTATGTCTTATAATCTTCCTTATTTACTTTCTTCGAATAAGTTTCCTCCCTCTTCCTATTCCTCTTCCTCTTCTTCATCATCTAATCTTATGTCTTATTACCTTATTTAATGTCTTCGATAAAATTTATTTTCCGTTTCTCTCTTTCTCCTTCTCTTCTTCATACACCAACATATCTTATGTTCTATAATCTTCCTTATTTAGTTTCTTGAAATAAGTGCTAAGTATAAGTACATCTATCTTCATCTTTCTCTTCTTCATACACCAACTTATTTTATGTCTTATAATCTCCCTTATTTACTTTCTTCGAATAATTACTATGTATAAATACATCTATCTCCCTCTTTCTCATCTTCATACACCAACTTACCTTATGTCTTATAATCTTCCTTATTTATTTTCTTCGAATAAGTTTTCTCCCTCTTCCTGTTCCTCTTCCTCTTCTTCATCATCTAATCTTATTTCTTATTACCTTATTTAATTACTTCGATAAAGTTTATCTTTCGTTTCTCTCTTTCTCTTTCTGTTCTTCATACACGAACATATCTTATGTTTTATAATCTTCCTTATTTAAATTCTTGAAATAAGTACTACGTACTAAGTATAAGTACATCTATCTTCTTTTACTCTTCTTCATACACCAACTTATCTTATGTCTTATAATCTTCCTTATTTACTTTCTTCGAATAATTACTATGTATAAATACATCTATCTCCCTCTTTCTCATCTTCATACACCAACTTACCTTATGTCTTATAATCTTCCTTATTTATTTTCTTCGAATAAGTTTTCTCCCTCTTCCTGTTCCTCTTCCTCTTCTTCATCATCTAATCTTATTTCTTATTACCTTATTTAATTACTTCGATAAAGTTTATCTTTCGTTTCTCTCTTTCTCTTTCTGTTCTTCATACACGAACATATCTTATGTTTTATAATCTTCCTTATTTAAATTCTTGAAATAAGTACTACGTACTAAGTATAAGTACATCTATCTTCTTTTACTCTTCTTCATACACCAACTTATCTTATGTCTTATAATCTTCCTTATTTACTTTCTTCGAATAAGTACTAAGAATAAATGCATCTATCTTCATCTTTCTCATCTTCATACAATAACTTATCTTATATCTTATAATCTTCCTTATTTACTTTCTTCGAATAAGTACTAAGTCTAAGTACATCTATCTTCCATCTTCATACACCAACTTATCTTATGTCTTATAATCTTCCTAATTTACTTTCTTCGAATAAGTTTTCTCCCTCTTCCTCTTCCTCTTCTTCATCATCTAATCTTATTCCTTATTACTTTATTTAATTTCTTCGAATACGTTTATTCTTCGTTTTTCAGGCTGGGAGATGGAAAACGTTGTATACACTGCCCTTCTACGTTTCGGCGTTGCCAAAGAGCGCGTTGTAGCTTTCAGCAAAACTTTCAATGGTTTTGGGGTTGAAGGAAGCATGAAAGAAGATGTGGTGGAATATGGCAATGCCAAAGCCAGCAAGGAGTACGACGATATAATGACGATCATAGCTTCTGACGAGTTTGCTCCAGTACTGAGGCAGAGTTTCGTGAATTGTCTGGGCCATCATCAGAAGCTATTGGATGTGTGTGACTTGATGTACAAGTTCTTCTCGCCAGTGCTACTGCCTAGTCTTGCAGCAAGTTTGTGCTATACTATCTTCATACCCTTCACTCTGCTAATTACAGTTAAGTGCTTGGTACATACATATACCCAGTTTTATAGTTTTAACAGCCGAAATGAAGAAAGAAGCGTTTTATTATACCAGAAACTCTTCATTTTCAACTTAAATAGTATTTGTCAAACCCAAACATTCTAAGATTTTTAACTTATTGCAAGAGTTATCTTCAAACATCCTGATGTAAAGTATCTGCAGTACTTTACATACATGCAGTACTTACCTGCAGTACATTACATACATTAGTATGTTTGAAGGTAACGTCTGGCTTGAAGGCTTGAAGGCTTGAAGAATGCAATAAATTAAGAATCTTAGAATGTTGAGTTTTGTAAATACTTCTGAAGATGAAATTGAAGAGTTTCTACTTGTGCTGTTGTGAATTGGCTCGTAACTTCTAATATATCTAATTTTATTACTCTTGCAAAGAGTTAGTTAAGACGCAGTTGATTGTATTGAGTGTAATAAATACTCATTAAGCCAAAAACTGCTATAATTTTTGACTTGAGTAGTGTAGATTTCGCTATTTTTAACTATTGAAAAGTTCAGAAACAATTCAAAACGTATCTAGTCGTAAACAGCAGTTTTTGCCCACACAAAAAAGTATTAATTTTTCAACAGTTAAATAATCCAGATCTTCAGAAAAAAATAACAAAATCTAAACTACTAAGACAAAAATAACAGTTTTTGTATTGACTTCACTCTTTTTTTTCCTAATGCTGCCATTTAACCAACTAATTAGGAGTACAAATCGGATCTTTCTTGATCTTTCGCGTTTAAAGTTGATGGAATGATAGTCAATGTACGCAAATCTTCATCAAATTTATCATCAGCAATCTTGAAACATAATATCTTCTCCAAGAAGTGACGAATAAGTCAATTAAGTTGAAGTTATTATTAGCAAAATTACAAAAAAGATTCTTAATTTTTCAACAGTTAAATAATCTAGGACAACAGAAAAAAATAACGAAATCTAAACTACTCAAGTCAAAAATAACAGTTTTTGTTTTGACTTCACTGTTTTTTCCTAAATCTGCCATTTAACCAACAACTAATTAGGAGTACTAATCGGATCTTTCTTGATCTTTCGCTTTTAAAGTTGATGGAATGATAGTCGATGTACGCAAATCTTCATCAAACTAACCATCAGCAATCTTGAAACATATATCTTCTCCAAGAAGTGACGAATAAGTCAGTCAAGTTGAAGTTATTATTTGCAAAATTACAAAAAAGATTCTTAATTTTTCAACAGTTAAATAATCCAGGACATCAGAAATAATTTCCAAAATCTAAACTACTCAAGTCAAAAATAACAGTTTTTATTTTGACTTCACTCTTTTTTTTTCCTAAAGCTGCCATTTAACCAACAACTAATTAGGAGTATAAATCGGATCTTTCTTGATCTTTCGCTTTTAAAGTTGATGGTATGATAGTTAATGATCGCAAATCTTCATCAAATTTATCATCAGCAATCTTGATACATATATCTTCTCCAAGAAGTGACGAATAAGTCAGTTAAGTTGAAGTTATTATTTGCGAAAGTACAAATCAAATTTTATTACGTAACTTTTATCAAACTGTTTTCTGAAAAAGAGTGAAAAGTGACAAATAGATCTTTTCTATACCTTTTCAAGTTCAAATTGAGATCAATCAAGTTCAAATTGAGACCAATCAATTTCAAATTGAGATCAATCAATTTCAAATTGAGACCAATCAAGTTCAAATTGATACCAATCAATTTCAAATTGAGACCAATCAAGTTCAAATTGAGACTAAACAAAATCAAGTTGACACTAATCAATATCAAGTTGTCATAATAAATTGTATTTGTTTACTCTCAACTTGATATTGTTTAGTCTCAATTTGAAATTGATTGGTATCAATTTGAACTTGATTGGTATTAATTTGAACTTGATTGGCCTCAATTTGAAATTGATTGGTCTCAATTTGAACTTGATTGGTCTCAATTTGAACTTGAAAAGGTATAGAAAACATTAATATTATAGTCATAATTCTTCCACCCTTTCGGGTGTAGAATATTGTAGTTTTTCAATTTCTTGTATTTTCTTTTACTAGTACGTTCCAGATCTTCTTGTTTCCTGTGCTTTTCTTCATTTGGGCGTTAGATATTCTAGAAAACATTTTGGTAATTATTTTTTTGATTTTCAGACTGATAGGTCAGCATTTATAGGACTAATTCAGTACGTAGCTGCTTCTTTCACACAAGTCTTCATCGTCGCAATTTTTGGACAACTTTTGCATAACGCTGTAAGTAACTCTTAATAATACAATAAAAAATCTATGCATTCATATAATAGTCAAAATACTGACAAATTCTTGTTTTCTGTGATTAATAGAGCGAGAAGTTAATTGATTCTTTATACGTATTACCTTGGTATATCTGCGACAACAAATTCCAAACCACCTTCAAGTTTGCGCAATTCAGAGCTTCAAAGCCGTTCATAATCAAGGCAGGTGGCTACTTTGCAGTGGATCTAGGACTGTTCCTAAATGTAAGTATACCTGCATTCAAACGTAGAGCTAATTTAGTTGTCATACAAGGTGAGAAAAATAATCCGGTTCGAAGGACCAATCACTTAGTTTTGGAGGAAATTTGGATTTTCTTTTATTCAATGAAGTAAGTGATACCGAGAATTAGAAAGGAAGAGAGAGAGAGAGAGAGTGAAAAAGAGAGAAAGTGAAAGAGAGTGAGAGAAAGAGAGAGATAGAGACAAAGATATAAAGAGATAATCTCAAGAGTTTTGCAGGAAATTTGGATTTTCATTTACTCAAAGAAGTAACTAATGCAGAGAATTAGAAAGGAAGAGAGAGAGAGTGAAAGAGAGAGAAAGAGAGAGATAGAGAAAGAGCGTGATATATAGAGAGACAGGGAGATAGACAAAGAGAGCGAGAGAGCGAATTAAAATCACTTCATTTTTGTGGGAAGTGTGGATTTGCTTCTACTCAAAAAAATAAATGACCCAGAGAGAGACAGAGAGAGAGAAAAAAAAGAGTGGGAAAGAGAGCGAAAGTGGGGAAGAGAGAGAGAGAGAGAGAGAGGGAGAGAGTCCGTGATAATCCGGATCGAAGGACTAATGACTGCATAATTGGACAAAAAGTGATTTTTCTTTTACTACAAAAACCATTACTTATAGATTAACCTCAACCACAGCAGCTGTATTCACGTATTTTCACATAATTCAGTTCGAAGGACCATTAACAAGCTTAAGGAGTATCTATGTTCATGAGTATGTCAATGAGTATCAATATGCATTATTGGTGTCCAAATTCATGAAATGTTTGTAAATTCAGAGAGCGAGAGAGAGAGAGATAGGGCAAGAGAGATGAAGTGGGGAAGAGAGAGTGAGAGGGAGAGAGACAGTGATAATCCGGATCGAAGGATTAATGACTGCATAATTGGACAAAATGTGAATTTTCTCTTACTACAAAAACCATGACTTGAAGATTAACCTCAACCACAGTAGCTGTATTCATGTGTTGCACATAACTCAGCTCGAAGGACCATTAACAAGATTAAGGAGTATCTATGTTCCTTAGTAAGTCTATGAGTATCAATATGCAATATTGCTGTGCAAATTCATGGAATGTCTGTAATTATTTTACTGATTTTGTGATAAAATGTTATTGGAATATATCGTCTCAGCGTAGTAGAATCTTCTAGTTCAAAATATTTGATGGTAGTTGTACCTCTTTGGGTTCTATTCGTTCATATATCTGAAGATAATGTTAACAACAATTCTGCTTACGCACAAACCTGGGGCTCAACTCTTATCCGAGGTTTCTGGGCACTAAGGATATCATTATATTCATAACCGGGGGTTAACACATCCGGTTCGAAGGACCAAGCGCAGGAAACATTCGGGATTTGATTGGTGCGCGCTATAAGTAGTAGTAATTTTATTTAAAAAGTAATAACCTGCCATAAAATTCTCCGTACCCTAATAAATCCGTAACCTACAACTCCGAAACCTTTTCGCAGATCTTCAGGACCTCCGCCTCGTACTTCGCGGTCCTTCGCCAGGTCACCGAGAGCGAGCCGCTCCAGGGATGAGCAGAAATGTAGCACACTATACACCTTACTAGCACAGCCGCAATGTCACTAAATAGATATCAGTCAAATGGTGCGTTTTTTGGGGGTGGTTCAATTTTTTTGGGGGGTGGGGGGTCGGTTTTGGGGTCATTCGTGTTCGGGTCACTAGCTGAGCTCGTGGTGCAGGAGGCCAGCCAGGAGGCTCTGGAAGCCGGCGTTGTAGTCGATGGTCACTTCGTTGTAGAGATACTCCTCCCTGACATCTTCGTAGTGGTCATTCAGGTTGGGGCCGCTGACCAGGCCTCCATACAAGATCTGGGGGTTCGGTTTTGGGGACTTGAAGTCGTCCCAGTCGCACGGAGAAGGTGCATCTCTACAAGAGCTGGAAATTTAAATGTTAGAAGTACTTAATTTGAACACCATGCACCAATTATTTCAATCAAATTTCAATGCTCAATGAAGAAATAAATCAATTAAAAGGTGTGAAAAGCATATAAATGTACAATTATAGATGTAGTTTGAATAAAATCGATATTGAGTGTAATGGGTAGCATATAGTGAAACATATATGCATGCACGTCGCAATATAACGAGTGAGCAACAATGCTTGTAGTATGAGAGGTATGCAACCAAATACGCATATTGGTACAACTGAAAATATGAAAAAAAAACCCCTAGACTCCTTCTGCTTTGGCATATCAAACATACGACGCACGACGCATATCCTATCAAATCTAGTTACTTTTGTACTAGTATAAACTTGAAGTGAAGAAATTCCCCAAAATCATATCAAACATACGACAAACGACGCTACTCCTGTCAAATCTAGTAACTTTTGTACTTGGACAAACTTGAAGAGAAGAAATTCCCCCGATTCATATCAAACATAGGACAAACGACGCTACTCCTGCAAAATCTAGTTACTTTTGTACTTAGATAAACTTGAAGTGTACAAATTCCCCAGATTCATATCAAATATACGACGCTTCTCCTGTCAAAACTAGTTACTTTTTTACTTGGATAAACTTGAAGTGAAGAAATTCCCCTGATTCATATCAAACATACGATGCTTCTCCTGTCAAATCTAGTTACTTTTTTACTTGGACAAACTTGAAGTGAAGAAATTCCCCAGATTCATATCAAACATACGACGCACGACGCTTCTCCTGTCAAATCTAGTTACTTTTGTACTTGCATAAACTTGAAGTGAAGAAATTCCCCAGATTCATATCAAACATACGACGCACGACGCTTCTCCTGTCAAATCTAGTTACTTTTGTACTTGGATAAACTTGAAGTGAAGAAATTCCCCAGGTGCATATCAAACATACGGCGCTTCTCCTGTCAAATCTAGTTACTTTTTTACTTGGATAAACTTGAAGTGAAGAAATTCCTCAGATTCATATCAAACATACGACGCACGACGCTTCTCCTGTCAAATCTAGTTACTTTTGTACTTGGATAAACTCGAATTCCCCAGAATTTGGCGGGAAATTTTACTTGATTACAATCATTGTTGCTCATTATGTACCATGGTTTTGATACTGACCTGGCAGCATGATGTGGCTGCTTGGGATAGTTATTACCATAACCAACCACGTAGCTGAACCCTGTGGATCCTAGGATGTACTTCATCTGGTCTCTGGCAAAGTTCAGGTACTCGACATTTACCTCTTCCAAATCTGCCGCCTGAAACAACGTGTGATAATGAATCACAATGAATGCGTGAGTAATAATAAACAAGGAGTGAAACGTACCTGCAAACATATATATGCAATGTTGGCTGCATGGGCTAGAGTTCCAAATTTGTTGATGTAAACTAGCCCTTTGGCCGTCCTCGTCTCATTACGCACAGCATAGTTACAGAAATCAGCTACATCTTCCAGGTACTCTCCCGAGCGGAACTCCTGGGCCAAAAGTAGCTGAAAGTAGGTTTGAAGTTGTAGTTAGATTACGGTATAAATTTTGCATTAGTTATTAGTATATCATTGTATTAGCTAGAATTAAGTACACACGTTTAGTTAGCTCAATATAAAAAACATTGAGATAGTTAAAAGTATAGAATTTATAATTGCTCAAACGGCTTACGGTATAAAATTTGAATTAGTTAATAGCACATCATTTTAATTATCCAGAATTAAGTATACACGTTTAGTTAGCTCATTGTAAAGAAACATTGACATAGTTAAAAGTACAGAATTTTTTATTGCTCTAACGGCTTACGGTATAAAATTTGAATTAGTCAGCATATCATTTTAATTAGCTAGAATTCAATCGTTTCAATTCAGACGTTTGATAAGCTCACTGTAAAAAAAATGACATAGTTAAAAGTACAGCATTTTTAATTGTTCAAAACGCTGAATTAGTAAATATCATATGATTTTAATAAGCTAGATTTAATTATACACGTTTAGTTATCTTATTGTAAAAACATGAAATACTTAAAAGTACAGAATTTTTAATTGCTCAAAAATATAACTTTGCCTAGCTAAAAGTATGTAAATTCACTTAGATAAAAGTATAGTTAATCGTATATTAGGTTTAAAATTTGAATTCGTTAATAGCATGTAATTTTAATTAGCCAGAATAAAGTACACACGTTTAGTTAGCCCATTGTAAAAAACATTAAAATAGTTAAAAGTACAGAATTTTTAATTGTTCAAAGCGCGGAAGTAGTTAATAGCGTATCGTTTTATTTAGCTAGAATTAAATATACACGTTTAGTTACCGTATTGTAAAAAACATGAAATAGTTAAAAGTACAGAAATTTTAATTGCTTAAAAATATAACTTTCCGTAGCTAAAAATATGTAATTTCACTTAGATAAAAGTATAGTCAATCGTATATTAGGTTTGAAATTTGAATTAGTTAATAGCATATCATTTTAATTAGCAAGAATAAAGTATACACGTTTAGTTAGCTCATTGTAAAAAACATTGAACTAGTTAAAAGTACATAATTTTTAACTGTTCAAAGCGCTGAAGTAGTTAATATCGTATCATTTTAATTAGCTAGAATTAAATATACACGTTTAGTTACCTTATTGTAAAGACATGAAATAGTTAGAAGTACAGAATTTTCAATTGCTCAAAAATATAACTTTGCGTAGCTAAAGGTACGTAATTTCACTTAGATAAAAGTATAGTCAATCGTATATTAAGTTTAAAATTTGAATTAGTTAATAGCATAGCATTTTAATTAGCTACAATTAAATATACACGCTTGGTTACCTTATTGTAAAAAAATGAAATCGTTAAAAGTACATGATTTTTAAATGCTTAAAAATATAACTTTGCTTAGCTAAAAGTATGTATTTTTACTTAGATAAGAGTAAAGTCAATCGTATAAAATCTTTAATTAGTTCAAAGTAAAGAATTTAGATGACTTACAAGCACAGAATTTTAGTTAATTAAGTATATTGACACTTAGATAAAAGTATAGGCAATCGTATATTAGGTTTAAAATTTGAATAAGTTAATATCATATCATTTTAATTAGCTAGAATTAAATATACACGCTTGGTTACTTTATTGTAAAAAATGAAATAGTTAAAAGTACAGAATTTTTAATTGCTCAAAGGGCTTCAGATATAAAATTTGATTATTCTCATATCATTTTAATTAGCTATACTTAAATATACAAGTTTAGTTACCTTATTGTAAAAAAATGAAATAGTTAAAAGTACATAATTTTTAAATGCTCAAACGGCATTAAGTATAAAATGTGAATTAGTTAATGTCATTTTAATTGGGTAGAATTAAATATAGACGTTTAGTTGGCTCATTGTAAAAATAATGAAATTGTTAAAAGTACAGAATTTTTAATCACTCAAAGATATAACTTTGCGTAACTAAAAGAATATAATTTCACTTAGACAAAAGTATAGTCGATCGTATAAAATCTTTAATTAGTTAAAAGTAAACAATTTAGTCATCAAAAAGTACATAATTTTAGTTAATTAAATATATTGACTAAAATTATCAAAAAGGGTAGAATATTCCATATGAGTGGGGCAAAAATTAGATTATAAGCAATTTTACTTAGCCCAAAGAATAACCATAATAATTAAAAGTATAACTATTTGTAACAAAATGTATGTAATTTTAGTATGGTTTGATTAGAATAGGTTAGGTTAGATTAGATTAGGTTAGACTAGGTTGCTGTTTGTATCAAAAAGGGTAGAATATTCTATATGACTGGGGCAAAAATTAGATTAAACAGTAAGCAATTTTACATAGCCCAAAGAATAACTAGAATTATTAAAAGTATAACTATTTGTAGCAAAATGTATGTATTTGTAGTTAGGTTAGGTTGGGATAGGTTAGGTTAGATTAGATTAGGTTAGGTTAGGTAATTTCACTTAGATAAAAGTATAGTCAATCATATAAAATCTTTAATTAGTTAAAAGTAAAGAATTTTGATGACATAATAGCACATAATTTTAGATAATTAAAAATTTTTACTTTATAAAATTATCAAAAACGGTAGAATATTTTATGACTTGGCCAAAATTAGATTAAACAGTAAGTAATTTTACTTAGCCCAAAGAATAACTAGAATAATTAAAAGTATAACTATTCGTAGCAAAGTGTATGTATTTTAAGTTAGGTTAGGTTAGGTTGCTGTCTGTAGCAAAATATATGTAATTTTAGTTAGGTAAAGTAAAATTTTATTTGTTTCTACCGCAGAATCTGAGTTATGTAAATATATGTATTTTAAGCATTTGTATACAAGTTTAGATATCTCAAAGGGAACAATTTGAAATAGTTAAAAGTTCAGATCTACTATTAAGCTAAAGATACAGAATTGTAGTTAATTAAAAATATTAAATTTATAATTAGCGAAAAATATAGATTTTTACTGTATGGCTGAGACAAAAAATAGTGTAAATAGTAAGCAATTTTACTTAACCCAAACCATAACTAGAATATGTAATACTTATTATACTAATAAGTATATAATTTAGTAATTAGTAATTAGTAATTAGTAGGTTACAATAATATATACAATAATAATACATGGGCCATGGTTATAAAAATTTAATAGGTTTGTAATTTTAGTTATCTAAAGTATATATTTAATTTATTTGCAGAAATAACTGCAGAATTATAGTTAGCTAAAAGTATGTAATTTAACTTAGCTGAAAATGGTCAATTGCATGAAAACTTTAATTATTTAAAAGAATACGAAAGTAAAAATAATATGTAAAGTATGTGAGCCTATTTAGCTAAAAGTGATGAATTTTTATATTTTATAAGAGATTATATATTATATATATATATATATATATATATATATATATATATATATATATATATATATATATATATTATAAGATTTATTTTATAAGATATTTTGATTTTTCCAGTACATATTTTTATAGCTAGAAATTGGTAGATTTGGAAATAAAAATATTTTTGTGATTACCTGAACTCCTGCATTCTTGATGTTATAGAAGAAGGTGATTGGCTTCTCTCCAAGGCCATGCTTATTGTACAAAGATTGGGCCAAAGTACCGTATTTTGTATACTTTGTAGCTTTGAAGAGCCAAATGGCACCCCAGGCCAGTTCATCTCCAAAATCGTCATTCCTAAAAATACAATATAAGTCATTAAGATATTCAGATTAAAATTACAAAAAATACAACATTTTGAAAACAATTAATTGTAACAACTCTTTTTCATGCACGACAATAATTGACAATTTTAGTTTAGTTAAAGTCTAGTTAAAGTAGTTTCGTAAAAAGTTATATATAATTGCATCAGAAAATAATAATAATTGTATCCTCTTTATTTATCACACTCTTACAAATATTTTTATACACTATTACACAAGAAGTAAAACTCTTGATTTATACTGAAATTCACAAAAGTTATATATTTCAAATAATTGATGTACTAATATTGATTCAATTATATGCTAGTTTTTTTAATACTCTACTAGAATGATAATGTTACACAAGAAGTAAAACTCTTAATTTGTACTGAAATTCACAAAAGTTGTATATTCCAAATAACTGATGTACAATATTGATTCAAATTTATACTAATTTTTTATACTGTACTAGAATGGAAATGTAACTATCTTGTAATGAATTTCAAAATAGTTGGAAGTTCCAAAATAATATAAAGAAGATTAACACAAAAATTAGAAGATTTTTTAGAATTTCACTTGACTGCAAGTCCTGTTCTTAGCAGCTTTATTAATTATTATAGATATGTTTGTCTGACTCTTGGCTTTTCTTAGCAACTTTCTTAATTATTACAAATATATTTGTCTGCATTCTTGGTGTTCTTAGCACCTCTCTTAACTGTTACAAATATATTTGCTTGAATCTTGGCTGTTCTTAGCAACTTTCTTTATTATTGCAAATATATTTATCTGCATTCTTGCTATTCTTAGCAACTCTTTTAATTATTATAAATATGTTTGTATGCATTTGTTGTTGTTACGAAAATTTCAAAGAATATTATACTATATATTTGTAACTTACGAAAATTTCAGAGAATATTATTACTACATATTAACAACTTACGAAAATTTCAAAGAATATTATACTACATAATTGTAACTTACGAAAATTTCAAAGAATATTATTACTACAAAATTTGTAACTTACGAGAATTTCAAAGAATATTATTTCTACATATTTGTAACTTACTCATGGTAATGTTTGCTTCCTGGGTAAGCATCCAAGAACATGCCTTGGTATTTGTTGGCAAACTCGAAAAGTTCTTGGCTGTGGTTTAGCAGCGTCCTGGCATAAGTATGGTTAATTTTGGAGAACACTATACTACTTGCTGCCAAAGCTGCAGCTGCTTCTCCAGCAACATCAGAACCTGAAGAAAACAATATTATGATGAGAAATTAGTACTTAATAAAACTTGACTACTCATAATAATTATTATTTTAATGAAATGTCTACGAGATAGCATTTATGCAACTCTCCTCAATAAGTTATTATTATGGTATTATTCTACTTTTCTCTATATTGAAAAAAAAAATCTCTATATTTGAGAAAAAGAAGATTTTTAATGCCAGTAGAGGTGTAATAGCATCTGTCTACGATGATACTACTATGTATACTTTTAACAATTTTGTTCTTGTTGATTTTCTATTTTAGGATTTGGAAAATGATTTTATGTGGTCGACCTTCTTGATCTTGTTAATTTTTTATTTTAGAATTTTGAAAACTATTTTACCTGGTTTGAAATTGTTATTCTTATTGCTTTTATATTTTTAAATTTGTAAAATTATTTTTCTTGGTTCGTCATTGTTGCCTTTGTTGATTTTTTTATTTTCGAATTTGAAAATTACTTTACCTGGTTTGACTTTATTGATTTTGTAGGCTGGTCTAGTCATGTTGAGCTCCTCAGGTCTGCCCCAATACTTATGGTCTGTGGGGAAGTCTCCTACCTGAGCGTAGAACTTGTTTGGTGCCACGTGGCATTTCACCAAATAATCTGCACCCCATTTGATGGCCTCAGCCGTGGAATCATACTGCCCCATCTTCCTGTAAGCCTCTTCGTAGGCTATCATCCCCCAGGAGAGCATAGTGATGGCATAGGCTATGGTAAAGCCAAACTTCACGAAATCTGCAGCTACAGAAGAAAATTGTCAAAAGTTTATAACGAGGGATATTAAGCTTTGTGCAAAAGATTCTATACCATGTAGACCCAAAACAATTCTCTTACACCAGACACCTTTTTTGATATTTTTGAAAAGTTCTGATCTGCTTTGTGTAAAAGATTCTATACCATGTAGACCCAAAACTATTTTCTTACACCAGAAACAATTTTTGAATTTTTTGAAAAGTTGCTCAAATTTTTGATTTGTTTTAGCAGCAGATGATTTTGTATTCTTACTACTCCAACGTTCATCCTACTAATACTTACTACTAACTTACCATCATAGTACCCTCCAGTTACTTCAACGTTCATCCTACTATTACTACTAACTTACCATCATAGTACCCTCCAGTCAAGTCTTCTCCACGAGAGCCTTTATCATCCAAAGCTGAATCTCCTCGCCAGTGAATCCTGTTACTTTCTGGAAGCTTTCCAGAACGTTGTGCTTCGTAAAACAGTAACGAGAGTTTTAATGCTTCTCTGTAGTTGTACACATTCTGGGCAGGATATGCAGAGGATATCCTGGCAATTGCCAGGACACAAATCAGATACTTCATCATCTAAAACAAGATATACAGATATAGCACTACATAGCACAAGATATAAAATATTAATAACAATTATTATTTTAATAATAACAATGAAAATGATAACAACAACAATCCAGCTGCATGTTACTGCATCATTGCGAAATGATAATAACAATAATCCTCTTGCATCTCCAGTTACTACATAATTGCCTCATAGTACTAACCCAATGAATATGAAGATGATGCAAGAAGTGATAAATATTGATACATCAATCCTGTATCAATATTGATAACAATAATCTAGCTGCATCTGCAGTTACTGCATAATTGCCACATAGTACTGATCCAATGATTTTGAAGGTGATGGAAGAAGTGATAAATATTGATATATCAATCCTGTATCAATATTGATAACAATAATCTTGCTGCATCTCCAGTTACTGCATAATTGCATCATAGTACTAACGAAATGAATATGAAGATGATGAAAGTAGTGATATTGATGTATCAATATTGATATTGATACATCAATCCTGTATCAATATTGATACATCAATCCTGTATCAATATTTATAATAAAAATCTTGCTGGATCTTGCAACCCAATTAAGTTAAAGATAATGTAAGAAGTAATAAATATTGAAAGTGATAACTATACAAGAAGTGATAAATATTGATGCTAAAGGTGATGATTTCAGGACAATCTTACAAGTAATCAACCTGTAGCGTAATTGCAAGAGACTACCGAACCAATTAAGTTGAAGATAGTGTAAGACGTGATGAATATTGATCGTGATGACTATACAAGAAGTGATAAATATTAATAGTAAAGGTATAATTTCAGGACAATTCTACAGGTAATCGAGCAGTAGCGTATTTACTTGGGACTAACCTTGTGGATATACTTGAAGATAATTTTAAAGTGATAAATATTAAAAGTGATGACTATACAAGAAGTGATAAATATTGATAGTGAAGGTGACGATTACAGGACAATCCTACAGGTAATCGACCTGTAGCATGATTGCAAGAGACTTCTGACCCAATTAAGTTGAAGATAATGTAAGAAGTGATAAATATTGGACGTGATGACTATACAGGAAATGATAAATATTGATACTAGAAGTGATGATTTCAGGACAATCTTGCAGGCAATCGACCCGAATGTGAGTGCAAGAGACTTCTGACCCAATTAAGTTAAAGATAGTGAAGAAGTGATAAATATTGAACGTGATGACTATACAAGATGTGATAAATATTGATACTAAAAGTAATGATTTCAGGATAATCCTACAGGAAATCGACCTGAATGTAAGTGCAAGAGACTTCTGACCCAATTAAGTTGAAGATAGTGAAGAAATGATAAATATTGAACGTGATGACTATACAAGAAGTGATAAATATTGATACTAAAAGTGATGATTTCAGGATAATCCTACAGGCAATCGACCTGAATGTAAGTGCATGAGACTTCTGACCCAATTAAGTTGAAGATAATGTAAGAAGTGATAAATATTAAACGTGATGGCTATACAAGAAGTGATAAATATTGATCCTAAAGGTGATGATTTCAGGATAATCCTACAGAAAATCGACCTGAATGTAATTGCAAGAGACTTCTGACCCAATTAAGTTGAAGATAGTGAAGAAATGATAAATATTGAACGTAATGACTATACAAAAAGTGATAAATATTGATACTAACGGTGATGATTTCAGGACAATCTTACAGACAATCGACCTGAATGTAAGTGCAAGAGACTTCTGACCCAATTAAGTTGAAGATAATGTAAGAAGTGATAAATATTAAACGTGATGACTATACAATAAGTGATAAATATTGATCCTAAAGGTGATGATTTCAGGATAATCCTACAGGAAATCGATCTGAATGTAAGTGCAAGACACTTCTGACCCAATTAAGTTGAAGATAGTGAAGAAATGATAAATATTGAACGTGATGACTATACAAGAAGTGATAAATATTGATACTAAAAGTGATGATTTCAGGACAATCTTACAGACAAATCGTCTAAATGAAATTGCAAGAGAATTCTGTTCCAATTAAGTTGAAGATAATGTAAGAAGTGATAAATATTGAACGTAATGACTATACAAGAAGAGATAAATATTTATACTAGATGTGATGATTTCAGGACAATCTTAAAGGCAATCGACCTGAATGTAATTGCACGAGACTTCTGATCCATTATGTTGAAAATAATGCGACAAGTGATAAATATTGAAAGTGATAATTATACAAGAAGTGATAAAAATTGATACTAAAGGTGATGATTTCAGGATAATCCTACATGTAATCAAACTGTAGCGTAATTGCAAGAGAGTTCCGACTCAATTAAGTTGAAGATAATGTAAGAAGTGATAAATGTTAAAAGTGGTGACTATACAAGATGTGATACATTTTGATACTAAAAGTGATGATTTCAGGACTATCCTACAGATACTCGACTTGCAGCAGATTCGGGAGCGAGTTGTGACCCAAGTTGAAGATGTAAAAATCAAAATATTGAGAGTGATGACTTTGGGACTTTTAGTCACTTTAATTTTGCCGTCGGTTTGGGCTTCTTCCTAACCTCCTCTCAACCATCCTATGCCATTTTTGGCTCTCAAAGGCGAAACTTGAACATGATAAATTAGATTGAGCAAAATTCCTTAACAGTTTTGCTTCTTATCTTCAAGCTTTTGACTATAGAAATATAAATGACTCGAATGATTACAATGACTACAGAAATTCAAATATCAAACAATATTTAGCAGAATTCCTCTAGTTAACACGAGATTCGGTTGATGATTTTGATCTTCAAATTAGGAGTTCTAGAATACAAAAAATATATATTTTACTGCTCAATCTAATTTTGCCTAATCTAATTTATCATGTTCAAGCTTCGCCTTTAAGAGCCAAAAATGGCATAGGATGGTTGAAAGGAGGCTAGGAAGAAGCGCAAGTCGATGACCAAATTGAAGAGTGAATTACTTCAGCTAACACAGGGTATTAGATTTGACTGATGTTTTTGATCTTCTAATCATTTCTATACAAATGACTCGAACGACTACAATGACTATAGAAATTCAAATATCAAACAATATTTTGCAGAATTTCTCTAGTTAACACGAGATTTGGTTGATGTTTTTGATCTTCAAGTTAATAGTTCAAGGATCCAAAACATCATAAAAAAATATTTTACTGCTTTATCTAATTTTGCTCAATCTAATTTATCACGTTAAAGTTTCGCCTTTAGGAGCCGAAAATGGCATAGGTTGGTTGAGAGGAGGCTTGGAAGAAGCCCAAGCCGATGACCAAATTGAAGAGCTTGAGAATTCCTTCAACTAACACTGGGAATTAGATTTGACTGATGTTTTTTATGTTCTAGTTAGTTTTTGAATATATGAAGAATATATCAAACAATATTTTGCAAAATTTCTAGAGTTAACATAAGGATTTGATGCAGATTACTTTACTTGGTTCCCAAAATTTTTGGCTTAAGAAATCTGCTGCATTTGTACTGCTGGAAGTGTTGTGCTGATAAACCTTATTTTGTGTACAAGAACAGCCGCAAGGAACTGGTTTTTGGCCGAATGCTAATTATCGGTTGTGGATGGATGAGGATCTAGGCCGTTGGGGAAGTAGCAGATTCGGTGCGGTTCGACAAACCTTCCTAAGTGAGGTCGCTTTTTGTGAAACGCTAAACGCTGCACTTAACCCCAAGGTGAGCAATGTCGCGTTTGGCAAGAAGCGTTGCAAAACCTACACTTGCGACCGTTTGATTCGGAGCAATTTGTATGCAAACAGCCTGAGGCATTGCTCGAGAAAGGAAACGTCTTTGGCAACGCCTAAATGCCCGCAATAATCGCCGTAGAATAATTGGGTAATACCAGACTGGGCAATTAGTGGAGCTATTGGGTGTCCATGAAAACACAATTCAAAACCGCAGACTAATTAAGTGTTGCTTCATTATTTATAGCCTATCAATTATCTAGGTCTAATAACGTTTATGGCTTGTATCTATTAATTGAGTAAAATTAATCCCAAAATATTGATCAAATAAATTACCACCAAAAGTTGGAAATGATGGTCAGAATTACTTCAAAAATAATACTTTGCAATCCAAAAATGCCAAAATGATAAACCATTAACTTTGATGGAAATTACATCAAAAATAGAACTTGGCGATCCAAAGATGCTAAATTTAACCACAAATTGCCAAAAATTATCAAAACATGGGAAAAACCATAAATGAATTGGCCAATCAAAAATCTTCAGTTTTCTTCAGTAGGACAGTTATGATTATCATAATCGATGTTTACCGATATTTATGGTATTCTCAATGACCTCATCAAATGTCCCAGATTCCTGATGACCCAGTGCTATGGGACCGCATTCCTTGCGGATGCCTCATGTGAAATCGAAACTGCTCGCGCTTTCCTTAAGCCATCGATTGCTGGTTTTCTGCCTCGCTTTTCCGAGGAAAGCGAATCGATACCATGAATTAATCAGATATGTCGGTAAATACTTATAGCTGATAATCGCTTTGCCATGAATTATGGATGGCCGTAAGTGTAGGTTCAGCGATGTACGAAAGTCTGCATCTTCAAATATTCAGGAAGGATGGTGAGAACTGGACTTCATGTGGATGTGACAGTTGCGTATTAGGTCGGGTCATTGATGGATTCTTAGATGGTTCTAGTGGTAGTCTGAAGTAGATTTAGGATGCTTTATCGATATTGGTCAATTTTGGCCAAATTCAAATTGGGCTCCTCGAAATTGTTAACCGGGCCCCTTGGACTCTATTCCACTCTATGGGGCCCTTAAGGCCCTTAAGATAAAAGAAAACCTGAAGATAGGAAGTGGCATGAGTACCATGCGTGAAATAAATAGGGCCAATTCTTACCTAAAGATCTAAAACGGCCGTTAAGTGGTGAATGAGTATCGCTTTATCCAGCCCGTTGACTAATTTGATGTGGGGCCCTTAAAGTCAGCAGACCACTCAGTTCAACAATTATCACGCTTAATGGTGGTCATTATCCCGATATTTATTACTTATGACAAGACTGTACCTATGTTAATAAATGATCTTATGTTATCTCATCTCATCTCATCTCATCTCATCTCATCTCATCTCTTCTCATTTCATCTCATATCATCTCATCTCATCTCATCTCATCTCATTTCATCTCATTTCATCTCATCTCATATCAACTCAAACTTGAAATTTATGTAGTAGTAACATAAATTTCAAGTTTGTTTCTATATTTTCAATTTGAAATGTGGCAAAACTATCTACTATAACTAACTATAACTAACTAAACTGTACCTATGACTGTAACTATGTTAATAAATGATCTTATGTTATCTCATCTCATCTCATCTCATCTCATCTCATCTCATCTCATCTCATCTCAAACTTGAAATTTATGTAGTAGTAACATAAATTTCAAGTTTGTTTCTATATTTTCAATTTGAAATGTGGCAAAACTAGCTACTATAACTAACTATAACTAACTAAACTAAACCTATGACTGTACCTATGTTAATAAATGATCTTATGTTATCTCATCTCATCTCATCTCATCTCATCTCATCTCATCTCATCTCATCTCATTTTATCTCATCTCATCTCATCTCATCTCATTTCATCTCATTTCATCTCATCTCATATTAACTCAAACTTGAAATTTATGTAGTAGTAACATAAATTTCAAGTTTGTTTCTATATTTTCAATTTGAAATGTGGCAAAACTATCTACTATAACTAACTATAACTAACTAAACTGTACCTATGACTGTAACTATGTTAATAAATGATCTTATGTTATCTCATCTCATCTCATCTCATCTCATCTCATCTCATCTCATCTCATCTCATCTCAAACTTGAAATTTATGTAGTAGTAACATAAATTTCAAGTTTGTTTCTATATTTTCAATTTGAAATGTGGCAAAACTAGCTACTATAACTAACTATAACTAACTAAACTAAACCTATGACTGTACCTATGTTAATAAATGATCTTATGTTATCTCATCTCATCTCATCTCATCTCATCTCATCTCATCTCATCTCATCTCATTTTATCTCATCTCATCTCATCTCATCTCATTTCATCTCATTTCATCTCATCTCATATTAACTCAAACTTGAAATTTATGTAGTAGTAACATAAATTTCAAGTTTGTTTCTATATTTTCAATTTGAAATGTGGCAAAACTATCTACTATAACTAACTATAACTAACTAAACTGTACCTATGACTGTAACTATGTTAATAAATGATCTTATGTTATCTCATCTCATCTCATCTCATCTCATCTCATCTCATCTCATCTCATCTCATCTCATTTCATCTCATTTCATCTCATCTCATGTCATGTCATGTCATCTCATCTCATCTCATCTCATCTCAAACTCGAAATTTATGTAATTATGTAGTAATATAAATTTCAAGTTTGTTTCTATATTTTCAATTTGAAATGTGGCAAAACTAGCTACTATAACTAACTATAAATAACTAAACTAAACCTATGACTGTACCTATGTTAATAAATGATCTTATGTTATCTCATCTCATCTAATCTCATCTCATCTCATCTCATCTCATCTCATCTCATTTTATCTCATCTCATCTCATCTCTTCTCATCTCATCTCATCTCATCTCATCTCATCTGATCTCATCTCATCTCATCTCATCTCATCTCATCTCATCTCATCTATCTCATCTCATCTCATCTCATCTCATTTCATCTCATCTCATCTCATCTCATTTCATCTCATCTCATCTCATTTCATTTCATCTCATCTCATCTCATCTCATCTCAACTCAAACTTGAAATTTATATAGTTGTAACATACATTTCAAGTTTGTTTCTATATTTTAAATTTGAAATGTGGCAAAACAATCAACTATAACTAACTATAACTAACTAAACTATACCTATGACTGAACCTATGTTAATAAATGATCTTATGTTATCTCATCTCATCTCATCTCATCTCAACTCATTTCATCTCATCTCATCTCATCTCATCTCAAACTTGAAATATACGTAGTTGTAACATACATTTGATGTTTGTTTCTATAATTTCAGTTTGAAATATGGCAAAACTATCTACTATAACTAACTATAACTAACTAAACTATACCTATGACTGCACCTATGTTAATAAATGATCTTATATTATCTCATCTCTTTTCACAATTGTTGAAATTTAGACAGCATCATTGAAATCTGACAGTAATTGAAATTTTAACATTAAATTTTGATCATTAAAATTCAAGAAATCAATTAATTTTTTTACAAAGTAAGTAACATTTTGATAGTAATCAATGATAATTGATAGAATAATTCAAATTCAGCAAAAAAAACAAATGAAATTTTGACAATTGTTGAAATTTACCCAGCTTCATTGAAATCTGACAGTAATTGAAATTTTGACATTGAATTTTAAAAATATGGCAGAATTATTGAAATTCACTCAAAAACAAATGTAATAATGACAGTAATTGCTAAAATTCTGACGGTAATCATCGAAATTTGAGGAGATGACTGAAATTGTTACAAAATCAGGTGCAATTTTGATAGTAATCAATGAAAATTTAAAAAATAATTGAAATATTACAAAAAAGCAAGTGAAATTTTCAGAATTTATAAAATTTAGAAAGCTATGATTCAAACCTGATAGGAGTTATTGAAATTTTGACTTAAAATCTAATGAAATAGTGACAGTTAGTCATGAAATTTGAGAAGTTAATTGATTTTTTTTACAAAAACGGGTAATATTTTGATAGTAATCAATGAAAATTAATAGAATGATTTAAATTTTGCAAAACAACAAGTAAAATGTTGACAATTGTTGAAATTTAGGCAGCATCATTGAAATCAGATAGTAATTGAAATTTTGATATTAAATTTTAAAATTTGACAGAATTATTGAAATTTACTTAAAAACAACTCAAATAATGACAGTAATTGCTAAAATTCTGACAGTAATCATTGAAATTTGAGGGGATAATTGAAATGTTTACAAAAACAGGTGAAAGCTTGATACTAGTCAATGCAAATTTAGAAAATAATTGAAATTTTACAAAAAAGCAAGAGAAATTTTGACAATTGATAAAATTTAGACAGCTATCATTGAAATCTGATAAAAGTTATTGTAACTTTGACTTAAAAGCAAATGAAATAATGCTAGTTAGTCATGAAAATTGACAAGTTAATCGTTTTTTTCACAAAAACAGGTGAAATATGGATGGCAATCAATGAAAATTAATAGAATTATTTAAATTTTGCAAAATAACAAGTAAAATTTTGACAATAACTGTTGAAATTTAGTAGCAATCATTGAAATCTCACAGAATTATTGAAACTTATCCAAACGCTAATTAAATATTGACAGTAATTACTGAAATTCTGACACTAATCGAATGGAAAATTAATAGAATGATTTAAATTTTTCAAAACAACAAGTAAAATTTTTACAATAACTGTTGAAATTTAATAGCAATAATTGAAATCTGCAAAAAACAAATGAAATTTTGATCTCAAACTTGAAATTTATGTAGTTGTATAAATTTCAAGTTTGTTTCTATATTTTCAATTTGAAATGTGGCAAAACTATCTACTATAACTAACTATAACTAACTAAACTAAACCTATGACTGTACCTATGTTAATAAATGATCTTATGTTATCTCATTTCATTTCATCTCATCTCATCTCATCTCATCTCATCTCATCTCATTTCATCTCATCTCATCTCATCTCATGTCATGTCATCTCATCTCATCTCAAACTTGAAATTTATGTAATTATGTAGTAATATAAATTTCAAGTTTGTTTCTATATTTTCAATTTGAAATGTGGCAAAACTAGCTACTATAACTAACTATAACTAAGTAAACTAAACCTATGACTGTACCTATGTTAATAAATGATTTTATGTTGTCTCATGTCATCTCATCTCATCTCATCTCATCTCATTTTATCTCATCTCATCTCATCTCATCTGATTTCATCTGATTTCATCTCATCTCATCTCATCTCATCTCATCTCATCTCATCTCATCTCATTTCATCTCATCTCATCTCATCTCATTTCATCTCATCTCTTCTCATCTCAACTCAAACTTGAAATTTATGTAGTTGTGACATAAATTTCAAGTTTGTTTCTATATTTTAAATTTGAAATGTGGCAAAACTATCTACTGTAACTAACAATAACTAACCAAACTATACCTATGACTGTACCTATATTAATAAATGATCTTATGTTATCTCATCTCATCTCATCTCATCTCATCTCATTTCATCTCATCTCATCTCAAACTTGATATATACGTAGTTGTAACATACATTTGAAGTTTGTTTCTATAATTTCAGTTTGAAATATGGCAAAACTATCTACTATAACTAACTATAACTAACTAAACTATACCTATGACTGCACCTATGTTAATAAATGATCTTATATTATCTCATCTCTTTTCACAATTGTTGAAATTTAGACAGCATCATTGAAATCTGACAGTAATTGAAATTTTAACATTAAATTTTGATCATTAAAATTCAAGAAATCAATTAATTTTTTTACAAAGTAAGTAACATTTTGATGGTAATCAATGATAATTGATAGAATAATTCAAATTCAGCAAAAAAAAACAAATGAAATTTTGACAATTGTTGAAATTTACACAGCTTCATTGAAATCTGACAGTAATTGAAATTTTGACATTAAATTTTAAAAATATGGCAGAATTATTGAAATTCACTCAAAAACAAATATAATAATGACAGTAATTGCTAAAATTCTGACGGTAATCATCGAAATTTGAGGAGATGACTGAAATTGTTACAAAAACAGGTGCAATTTTGATAGTAATCAATGAAAATTTAAAAAATAATTGAAATATTACAAAAAAGCAAGTGAAATTTTCAGAATTGATAAAATTTAGAAAGCTATGATTGTAATCTGATATGAGTTATTGAAATTTTGACTTAAAATCTAATGAAATAGTGACAGTTAGTCATGAAATTTGAGAAGTTAATTGATTTTTTTTACAAAAACGTGTAATATTTTGATAGTAATCAATGAAAATTAATAGAATGATTTCAATTTTGCAAAACAACAAGTAAAATGTTGACAATTGTTGAAATTTAGACAGCATCATTGAAATCTGATAGTAATTGAAATTTTGATATTAAATTTTAAAAATTTGGCAGAATTATTGAAATTTACTTAAAAACAAATCTAATAATGACAGTAATTGCTAAAATTCTGAAAGTAATCATTGAAATTTGAGGGGATAATTGATTTTTTTTACAAAAACCGGTGAAAGCTTGATACTAATCAATGCAAATTTAGAAAATAATTGAAATTTTACAAAAAAGCAAGAGAAATTTTGACAATTGATAAAATTTAGACAGCTATCATTGAAATCTGATAAAAGTTATTGTAATTTTGACTTAAAAGCAAATGAAATAATGCCAGTTAGTCATGAAATTTGACAAGTTAATTGAGTTTTTTACAAAAACAGGTGAAATATGGATGGCAATCAATGAAAATTAATAGAATTATTTAAAGTTTGCAAAACAACAAGTAAAATTTTGACAATAACTGTTGAAATTTAGTAGCAATCATTGAAATCTCACAGAGTTATTGAAACTTATCCAAAAGCTAATTAAATATTGACAGTAATTACTGAAATTCTGACACTAATCGAATGGAATATTAATAGAATGATTTAAATTTTTCAAAACAACAAGTAACATTTTTACAATAACTGTTGAAATTTAATAGCAATAATTGAAATCTGCAAAAACAAATGAAATTTTGATCTCAAACTTGAAATTTATGTAGTTGTATAAATTTCAAGTTTGTTTCTATATTTTCAATTTGAAATGTGGCAAAACTATCTACTATAACTAACTATAACTAATTAAACCATAACTAAACTATAACTAAATGAGGTAATTTTGGATTTTGGATCTCAATACAACAATAAACGTGATGATTTTTAATTTGGATTTATTATGAAGTTATTATTTATTTTATTTATTTATTATTATATAGTAAGATATTTTTTTCTGCAGAAAAAATCTGCATCTCATCTCATCTCATCTCATCTCATCTCATCTCATCTCATCTCATCTCATCTCATATCATCTAATCTAATCTCATCTCATCTCATCTCATCTCATCTCATCTCATCTCATCTTATCTCATCTCATCTGATGTCATCTCATCTCATCTCATCTCAAACTTGAAATTTATGTAGCTGTAACATAAATTTCAAGTTTGTTTCTATATTTTCAATTTGAAATGTGGCAAAACTAGCTACTATAACTAACTATAACTAACTAAACTAAACCTATGACTGTACCTATGTTAATAAATGATCTTATGTTATATCATCTCATCTCATCTCATCTCATCTCATCTCATCTCATCTCATTTTATCTCATCTCATCTCATCTCATCTCATCTTATTTCATCTCATCTTATTTCATCTCATTTAAACTCATCTCATCTCATCTCATCTCATCTCATATCATCTCATCTCATCTCATCTCATCTCATCTCATCTCATCTCATATCATCTCATCTCATCTCATCTCATCTCATCTCATCTCATCTCAACTCAAACTTGAAAATTATGTAGTTGTAACATAAATTTCAAGTTTGTTTTATAATTTCAATTTGATATGTGGCAAAACTATCTATTATAACTAAATATAACTAAATAAACTAACTTTATTAGAAATTTATTATTTATTTAATTTATTTATGATTATATAGTAAGATATTTTTTTGCAATTAATTATAATTAAACAAACAATTAAAATTCTACAAATTAAATTCAATCTCATCTCATCTCATCTCATCTCATCTCATCTCATGTCATCTCATGTCATCTCATCTCATCTCATCTCATCTCATCTCATCTCATCTCATTTCATCTCATCTCATCTCATCTCATCTCATCTGATCTCATCTGATCTCATCTCATCTCATCTCAAACTTGAAATTTATGTAGTTCTAACATAAATTTCAAGTTTGTTTCTATATTTTCAATTTGAAATTGTGGCAAAACTATCTACTATAACTAACTATAACTAATTAAACTATAACTAAACTATAACAAAATAAGGTAATTTTGGATTATGGATCGCAATACAACAATAAACTTAATGATTTTTAATTTAGATTTATGAAGAATTTATTATGTATTTTATTTATTTATTATTATATAGTAAGATAATTTGTTGCAATTAATTATAATAAAAGAAAACAATACAAATTCTACAAATTATATTCAATAACATTTCTCGTAACCAATATTAATGTTTTAAGTTTGTGTAATGATTAATCATAGAGATAAGCGTCAATCTGAATTAATTGGTTTATGAGTGGATATTAATTACAAAGAAGGAGCAAATGTAATCTGAAATTAATGTTTACGTACGCTTATAGCGTTAGATAATCTTAATTAATAATTAAGCGCAAACATATTGATGTGTCGTGAGCGTAATTGCTGCGAAGTAACCATGAAATTGTGTTCAAGGTCTGCTCTGTGTATTTAACCATAATCTGCTAGAACACATTGCTTCCAATTGCGCTAATGCAAAAATTAAGCACTTTAAGCAAAATATTGCAATCTCGGATTTTGTATGTGAAATCATTTTCATTTCTATAAATACAAATGTAGCACATTAAAAGTGCTTTTAATACATTCACACATAATATACATAACAATAGTACATACAGTTTAATATTAAACAAATATTTATAACAATAGTACATACAATTTAATAATAAACAAATATTTATAACAAAGCATTGCAATATCAGATTATTCATATGAAGTAGTAACGATTTTCTATAATAAATAACTAACGGAAAATTTTGATATTTGTATATCCAATTCATGTATTCACTCTTATCCAATCAATATATTTGATCGTGCAAAATCACAAAAATACTCCATCGCTAGTTGAAGATAATGCCACAATTTCAAACTTGAAAATTATATTATAATTGCCAAATTTGTAAAAGTTAAATATTATTATTTCATAATAAGTGATGGAATTTTCTGAAAGTTTCTATTTAGAATCGATGTACAACTTCACTCTACAAATGCAAAAATCCCCCCATTGATAGTTTTAATAACACATTTTATTTTATTTGGGGACCTGACTAATTGATAATTTGACATAAATCATTAAAATTTTGATAAAAACAATTGCAAAATAGATAATTATCATTTGAATTCTCGACAGAATAATGAAATTTTGGCAAATAATTAGATATTTGATAATAATCATTGAAATTTTGGCAAATAATTAGATATTTGATAATAATCATTAAAATTTTGACACAATGGTTGAAATTTGTCGTAATTATTAATATATTGACTGTAATCATTGAAATTTTGACAGAATATTTGAATAAATTGACAGAATAATTAAAATTTTGATAGAAATATGTAATTGTAAGTCTAACAAGTATCGTTGATTTATCTGTTAAATTTTGATAAATTATTGAACATTTCACACAAATCATTCACATATTGAAGAAATCATTGACTTCACTGTTAATTGAATAATTGAAATATTGGTATAAATAATTGAAAAATTAATTGTAATAATTGCAGGTTTGGTGAAAATAATTGAAAAATTGATCGTAATCAATAACATTATAACAAATTAATTTAAAAAAATGACATTAATTATTGCAAATTTTACAATCATTGTACTTTTGACAGAAATATTGATAATTTGACAACAATCAATGAAATTTTTATTGAAATATTAAAATTTTTGACAGAAGTAATTGAATTTTGACAGTATAATTTAGATATTGACAAAAATATTGGTCAATTTGAATTTTTATTGAAATTATGACTGACTGATTGATAATTTGGCAGTAATCATTGAAAATTTGATAAAAATTATTGAAAAATTAACAATGATCATCTGAAGGTTGGTCAGAATTATTAAATTTTGACAAATAATTAGATATTAGGTAGTAATCATTGAAATTTTGACACAATTGCTGACATTTGATGTAATTATTAATAAATTGAGTGTAGTCAATGACATTTTGACAAAATAGTTGAAAAAATTGACAGAATAATTAAAATTTTGATAGAAATAATTGCAAATTTGACAATACTCGTTGTTTTTATGCAGTGTGGTTAAATTTTTATGAAAAATTAAACATTTACGTAGAAGTCATTTACACATTGAAGAAATCATTGATATTTTCACAGTTATAATTGAAATTTTAGTACAAATAATTGAAAAATTGATATTAATCAATGACATTTTAACAAATTAATCCAAATTTTGATGTAAATTGCAAATTTTACAATAATCGTGGTAATTTTGACAGGAGTATTGATATTTGACATCAATCACTAAAAGTTATATTGAAAAAATAAAATATTTGCCAGAAATAATTGAATATTTGACAGAGTATTTCAGATTTTGACAAAAATATTTGCCAATTTGAATAATTATTAAAACTATGACTGACTAATTGATAATTTGACAGAAATCATTGAAATCTTGATAAAAATAATTAAAAAATTGACATTATCATTTGAATTTTTGACAGAATTACCAAGTTTTGACAAATAATAAGATATATGGTAGTAATCATTGAAATTTTAACACATTTGTTGCAATTTAATTATTAATAATTAATTGTAATTATTAATAAATTCACTCTAGTCATTGACATTTTCGCAGAATAAATCAAAAAATTTACAGAATTATTAAAATTTTGACAGAAATAATTGCAAAATTTAACAATAATCGTTGTTTATTCTGTAGAGTGGTTAAATTTTTATAAAAAAATATACATTTCGTAGAAGTCATTTACATATTGAAGAAATCATTGATAAATTCACAGTTATAATTGAAATTTTAGTACAAATAATTGAAAAATGATAGTAACCAATGACATTTTAACACATTAATCAACAATTTGATATACATTATTGCAAATCTTACAATATTCATTAAAATTTTGACACATTATTGATAATTTGATAGCAATCATTGAATTTTTTATTGAAATAAAGCAAAACAAATTCAGAAATAATTGAATATTTGGCAGAATAATTTACATTTTCATAAAAATATTTGTAATTTAGAATAATTATTGAAATGAAGATTGTTTATTTTACAATTTGACAGTAATTATTGAAATTTTGATAAAAATAATTAAAAAAATGACAATTATCTTTTGAAGTCGTGACAAAATTATTACATTTTGACAAAAAACTAGTGACTTGATGTCAGCAATCAAATTTTGACACAACTGTTGTAATTTGTGGTAACTATTATTACATTGACTGTAATAATGGACATTTTCATAGAATAATTGAATACATTGACAGAATAATTCAAATTTTTATAGAAACAATTGCAACTTTGAGAATAATCGTAGGTATTTTTTACAGAATGGCTAAATTTTGATAAATAATTAAACATTTCATAGAAATCATTCCCATATTGAAAAAATTACTCACAAATTCACTGTAATAACTGAAATTTTGTTATAAGTAGTTGAAAAATTGATGATAATCAATGACATTTTAACAAATTAATCAAAATTTTGATATAAATAATTGCAACTTTTACAATAACCTTTGAAATTTTGACACATTATTGATAATTTGACAGCAATTATTGAATTTTTTATTGAAATGATAAAAAAAATACAAAAATAATTGAATATTTGAAATATAATATTTTTGACAGAAATAATTCATATTTCACAGAATAGTTTAGATATTGATAAAAATATTTGTCAATTTAAAAAATTATTGAAATAATGACTGACAAATTGATAATTTAGCAGTAATTATTGACAATTTGATAAAAATAGTTAAAAAATTGATACCTCTCATTTGAATTTTTGACAGAATTATTAAATTTTGACAAATAATTAGACATATGATACTAATAATTGAAATTTTCACACAATTGTTGAAAGTTGACTGTAAGACTGTAATAATTTAAATCTTGGCAGAAAAATTTAGTAAATTGGCAGAATAATTAAAATTTTGATTGATGAAATAATTGCAAATTTGACAATAAACGTAGTTTTTTATGCGAAATGGTTATGTTACAAAAAAAATGAACATCATTCACGTATTGAAAAAATAATTCAAATATTCACAGTAATAATTGAAATATTGGTATTAATAACTGAAAAATTGATGGTAATCAATGACATTTTAACAAATTAATCAAAATTTTGGAATAAATTATTGCAAATATTACAAGATACATTATAATTTTCACAGAACTATTAATAGTTCAGCAATCATTGAAACTTTTATTGCAACAGTAAAAACTTTGAAACAGAATAGTTAAATTTTAATAAATAACTGAATATTTCACAGAAATCATTTACATATTATAGAAATAATTCATTAATTCACGGTAATAACTGAAATTTTGGTATTAATAATTGAAAAATTGATGGTAGTCAATGACATTTTAACAAATGAATCAAAAAAATTGTATAAATTATTGCAAATTTTACAATAATCATAATAATTTTCACAGATTTATTGATAGTTTTACAGCAATCGATGAAATTTTTATTGAAACAATACAAAATTTGACAGAAATAATTGAATATGTGACAATGATTTAGATTTTGACAAAAATATTTCTAAATTTAAATGGCTATTGTAATGATGACTGATAAATTGACAATTCTGCCAGTAATCATTGAAATTTTGATTAAAATAGTTTAAAAATTGACAACTATCACTTCATTTTTTGATAGAATCATTAAATTGTGACAAATATTTAGATAATTAATAGTAATCATTGAAATTTTAATATAATTGTTGAAATTTTTCGTAATTATTATTAAATTGACGGTAATCATTGAAATTTAGACAGAATAATTGAATAAATTGACAGAATAAATCAAATTTTGATAGAATTAATTACAAATTTGACAATATTCCAATAATTTTTTTTGCAGAATGGTTAAATTTTGATAAATGATTTAACATTGAACATTTCACACAAATAATTCACATATTGAAGAAATCGTTGACAAATTTGCTGTAATAATGAAATTTTCATATAAATAATTGAAAAATTGATGGTAATAACTGCAGGTTTGGTATAAATAATTGAAAAATTGATAATAATCGTTGATTTGAATGATTAAATTTCGATAAATAATTGAACATTTCACAGAAACCATTCACATATTGAAGAAAAAATTGACAAATTCAATAGAGAGAAATAATTTTAATTTGACAATGATTTAGATTTTGACAAAAATAGTTGTCTATTTGAATAATTATTGTAATGACGACTGTTTAATTTATAATTCTGCCAGTAGTCATGGAAATTTTGATATAAATAATTGCAACATTGATAATTACCATTTGAATTCTTGACAGAATGATTAAATTTTGATAATTAACTAGATATTTTATAGTCATCTTTGAAATTTTAAAACAATAGTTGAAATTTATTGTAATTATTAATTAATTCACTGTAAACATGTAAATTTTGATAAAAACATTGAATAAAATCACAGAATAATTAAAATTTTAATAGAAATAATTGAAAATTTGACAATAATCGTTAATTTTATTGCAGAATGCTTAAATTTTAATAAATAATTGAACATATCATAGAAATCATTCACATATTGAAACAATAATTGATAAATTCACTGTCGTAACATTTTGGTATAAATAATTGAAAAATTGATAATAAACAAAGGCATTTTAACAAATTTACCAAAATTTTGATATAAATTATTGCAAATTTTACAATAACCATTGAAATTTTCACTCATTATTGATAATTTGACAGCAATCATCGAAACTTTTATTGAAATAATAAAAAGTTTCACAGAAATAATTAATATTTGACAGAATTATTTAGATGCGGACAAAAATATGTGTCAATTTAAATAATTATTAAATTGATGACTGACTATTTGATAATTCTGCCAGAAATCTTTGAAAATTTGATTAAAACAGTTGAAAAATTGACATCTACCATTTGAATTTTTGATAGAATTGGTAAATTTTGATAAATAATTAGTTATTTTATAGTAAGCATTGAAATTTTGACACAATAGTTAAAAAAAATTGTAATTATTAATCAATTAATTATAATCATGCAAATTTTGACAGAAAAATTGAATAAATTGACAGAATTATTAAAATTTTGATGAGAAATAATTGCAAATTTGACAATAATAGTAGATTTTTATGCAGAATGGTATTTTTTTAATATAAACATTTCGTAGAAATCATCTACATTTATTCATTTATTTTATTAATTTAACGGTAAAAAAAACATTTTTACATACATTACAAATAATACGTAAAGTGTACATACCACTAGAACACTAAAATAACAATAATTATGAAGAAATAATTGATAAATTCACTTCAATTAAAATTTTGGTATACATAATTGTATAAATATTGATAGTAATGAATGGCATATTAATAAAATCATTAAAATTTTATATAATAGAAATATTATATGATATAAATTATTACAAATTTTACAGTAGACATTGTAATTTTGAAAGAATTATTGATAATTTGACAGCAATCATTGTAATCATAAAAACTTTGACAGAAATTGAATATTTCTAAGAATAATTTTGATGTTGAATAAAATTTGTCAATTTGAATTATCATTAAAAATCATGAAATTTTGACAAAAATAATGAAAAAAATGCAATGTTCTAGGCAACGAAATAAACGGTCCTATGATGGAAATCTAATTTAGATGGAATTCACTGTTCGTTTTGGCCGATTTTTTGAAATCGAAGTTAATTATTCTGCTGGCTGGATATATTCGTATCCCCGGAAATAATTATCTTTATCTTCATCGTTAAAGTGCAAATTTTTTGTATAACCATAACTTACTTGCTGGATAAACATACCCACAACCACAAATAGGTTAGGTTAGGTTAGGTTACCTATATAATCTTTGTAACTTTTTGCACCTTGATTTCAACTTTTGTCCACTAAATTCCACTTATCTCCACTAAATTTGAATTAATTTTTTGAAATGAAAGAGAGAGATAGAGAGACAAAGAGATATTATTATTGCTGTTATTATTATAAATAATATTATTATTAAATTATGAGACATCACATTTTATACAATATAATGTACCAAAAGTTTGTATATAAGCAAATATTAAAAAAAAAATTGTAATTTTTGCACCTTGATCTCCACATATTACCCATGCAATCACACGCAAACAGTTCCATCACTCCTCGGCGCATCTGAGCCGAATTAATGCACGTCTCATTGATCGTGACGGCTTTGACATTCGATTCTTTTGTTTCGGAGAGGTCTGAACACGCGATTCGAATGGCAAATCGCGAATCCGCGGCCACGTTGCCATATCGCAGGTCCAGAACCAGGGGGACTTCCCCAAGGTGATCACCATGCTCGTCCTCAGAGCAGGAAGTGGAGGCTCCGCGCGAAAGGGCAAGAGCCCCAGGTGGTCCGGCAAAAACCGGACGCTGTCCATTCGAGTGTTGCGAAAAAAAAGTTTGCAGAAAGGTTAATTGCCAATGTTGCAAGTGGTATTGGTTCAATGGCGATTTGGTTTTCTGCAAGATCATTGATCAATTTTTTGTTATAACATTTATAGTCATCATTGATTAGCAATAAGTGGAAGTTGAGCAAATTTGAGCAATACAGCATATGAAAATAATTTAAATTTTTTTTTTGATGCAAGCTGTATAGTTCACTATAGAGCCATAGTAACCTTATAAAATGTTTAAGGTAAATCTAGAGTATTTGAAATATTATAGCTACCTGAAATTTTGGTTTTACAGCATCGTTCAAAATTTTGGAAATTTGAAGAAAAGTGTTTAGAATATTATCATTTACAGAAAAAATCAAGTGATTGTTTGTGTGACATTTCCGTAGTTCAGAGGATATCTATTTGTGGTAATTCTGAGAAATAATGCAGACGATGTGCATTTACATGCGAGTCAACTATAGTATTTCTTCTGTTACTTGCATTGCGTAAGTTCTAAGAAAGATCAGTGTTAGGAATCCAGTTTTTCGCAGAAATTTATTAACAATCAGATTTTTTGGTAAAAGCCTAACCATTTTATGATAACTGAACTTAACTAGACTCTCTTTTAATTAATTATCACTTTCCAAATTTTATGAAAATTTTGGGTTTGTGTTTCGAAAGTTGTAGGTTTTTGTCGAAAATTGTAGGCACTTTTCAAATTTTTTCAAAAATTATAGTTGGCATTTCGAAAATTGAAGGTTTTTGTTGAAAATTGTGAGCTCTTCTGAAAATACAGGTGGTGGCCGAACGACCAAAGAAAACTTCCATACTTTAGAAATAATCATCAAAGTAATCATAAAATTTTCATGGAAATTCTGGACATTTCGACTTCAGGTGGAGAGTGCGAATTTATTGCAGTCATAGTATTGGACAAAAGTGGCTAAAAATTCCTCGATAGACCAAACATAGCATCCATACTTTTCAAATACTTAATCTGGAAATTCTGGACTTTTCGCTTTCAGGCTAATTATATCCAAATGTCAGATTTGCGCAAAAAATATCTTGTCCTGTAGGATATCAGGATTCAAACCTTCCAAATTTGATAATTTGAAAAATTCGGACAAAAATTGAAAATTTGATAGATATTTATTCTCATTTTTTCTTTTCACAAATTTTACCTAATTCAGAAAGATGCTGTTGAAAATTTCACCAATTTTCACAATACAAGATATTTTGATAGATTTGTCCTACTGATGGTCTTAGAATTTGGTATATTTAGGCAGTTGCAATTGAAAATTTCTCGAATTTGTACAATTTCAGTCGAAAATCTTACAAATCTGCACACTTTTGGCAGTTACTGTGGAAATTTTGACAGAGTTTTACAGCTAAGGCTTACAAATGATAAAAATCTATTAAAATAGAGTTGCTATTGAAATTATGTTGGATTTTGATCAAAATCCAATCTGAAAACTCAACATTGCAAACTTTGACAGATTTTTACAACGCAAGCTTACAATTTGACACCTTTCGACAGTTGCTATGTTTGCGGATTTGCGCAAAAAATATCTTGTCCTGTACGATATCAGGATTTGAACCCTTCCAAATTTGATAGATAATTTGAAAAATGCGGACAGTTGAAATTGAAAATTTGATTCACATTTTTTCCTTTCACAAATTTTACCTAATTCAGAAAGATGCTGTTGAAAATTTCACAGATTTTTGCAATTTAATTTTGATAGATTTGTCCTACAATTTCCTAATTTGACATATTTAGGCAGTTGCAATTGAAAATTTCTCGAATTTGTATAATTTCAGTCGAAAATCTTACATATCTGCACACTTTTGGCAGTTACTGTGGAAATTTGACAGAGTTTTACAGCAAAGGCTTACAAATTATAAAAATCTATTAAAATAGAGTTGCTATTGAAATTATGTTGGATTTTGATCAAAATCCAATCTGAAAACTCAACATTGCAAACTTTGACAGATTTTTACAACGCAAGCTTACAATTTGACACCTTTCGACAGTTGCTATGTTTGCAGATTTGCGCAAAAAATATCTTGTCCTGTAGGATATCAGGATTTGAACCCTTCCAAATTTGCTAGATAATTTGAAAAATTCGGACAGTTGAAATTGAAAATTTGATTCACATTTTTTCCTTTCACAAATTTTACCTAATTCAGAAAGATGCTGTTGAAAATTTCACAGATTTTCATATTTTTATGTTGATAGATTTTTCTTACAATTTCCTAATTTGACATATTTAGGCAGTTGTAATTGAAAATTTCTTGAATTTGTACAATTTCAGTAGAAAATCTTACAAATCTGCACACTTTTGGCAGTTACTGTGGAAATTTTGACAGAGTTTTACAGCTAAGGCTTACAAATTATAAAAATCTATTAAAATAGAGTTGCTATTGAAATTATGTTGGATTTTGATCAAAATCCAATCTGAAAACTCAAAATTGCAAACTTTGACAGATTTTTACAACGCAAGCTTACAATTTGACACCTTTCGACAGTTGCTATGTTTGCAGATTTGCGCAAAAAATATCTTGTCATGTAGGATATCAGGATTTGAACCCTTCCAAATTTGATAAATAATTTGAAAAATTCGGACAGTTGAAATTGAAAATTTGATTCACATTTTTTCCTTTCACAAATTTTACCTAATTCAGAAAGATGTTGTTGAAAATTTCACAGATTTTCATATTTTTATGTTCATAGATTTGTCCTACAATTTCCTAATTTGATATATTTAGGCAGTTGCAATTGAAAATTTCTCGAATTTGTACAATTTCAGTCGAAAATCTTACAAATCTGCACACTTTTGGCAGTTACTGTGGAAATTTTGACAGAGTGTTACAGCTTAGGCTTACAAATTATAAAAATCTATTAAAATAGAGTTGCTATTGAAATTATATTGAATTTTGATCAAAATCCAATCTGAAAACTCAAAATTGCAAACTTTTACAGATTTTTACAACGCAAGCTTACAATTTGACACCTTTCGACAGTTGCTATATTTGCAGATTTGCGCAAAAAATATCTTGTCCTGTAGGATATAAGGATTTGAACCCTTCCAAATTTGATAGATAATTTGAAAAATTCGGACAGTTGAAATTGAAAATTTGATTCACAAGTTTTACTTAATTCAGAAAGATGCTGTTGAAAATTTCACAGATTTTCATATTTTTATGTTGATAGATTTGTCCTACAATTTCCTAATTTGACATATTTAGGCAGTTGCAATTGAAAATTTCTCGAATTTTGATAATTTCAGTCGAAAATCGTACAAATCTGGACACTTTTGACAGTTACTGTGGAAATTTTGACAGAGTTTTACATCTAAGGCTTACAAATTATAAAACTCAGAGTTGCTATTGAAATTATGATGGATTTTGATAGGTGCACCATAAAATTGAACATTGAACACTTTGACAGATTTTTACAACGCAAGCTTACAATTGACACCTTTCGACAGTTGCTATGTAAATTAGCCAGATTTTGATAATTCTAGTTGAAATGTTTTACAGATTTCGATACTTCCAATTCAAAATTTGGCAGATTTGAATAGTTGCAATTGAAAATTTGGCAGGTTTGAATAGTTGCAATTCAAAATTTGGAAGATTTTAATATTTGTAATTGAACATTTGGCAGATTTGAATAGTTGCAATTGAAAATTCGGCGGATTTGAATAGATGCAATTAAAAATTTGGCAGATTTGAATAGTTGCAATTGAAAATTTGGCAAATTTCACTGTAGTATTTGAAAATTTAATAGATTTGAACAGGTGCATTTAAGAATTTCGCCGATTTTCACATTTTCAGACTTTCAGACAAAAATAAATTCAAATAAATTAAATAAATAAATAAATAATAACGAATATTTATTAGCAGAAAAGCTACATAATACACAAAAGGTAAGTATATACATGACAACACAATTGACAATTGACAAATTCTGGCAGTTACTGTGGAAATTTTGACAGAGTTTTATAGTTGAAGCTTAGACATTGGCAGATTCCAGAATTGCTATTGAAAATATGAAGCATTTTGATAGATGCACCAGAAAATTGAACATTGAACACTTTGACAGATTTTTATAACGCAAGCTTACAATTTGACACCTTTCGACAGTTGCTATGTAAATTAGCCAGATTTCAATAATTTCTGTTGAAATATTTTACAGATTTCGACACTTCCAATTGAAAATTTGGCAGATTGGAATAGTTGCAATTAAAAATTTGGCAGATTTGAATTATTACAATTGAAAATTTGGCAGATTTGAATAGTTGCAATTGAAAATTTGGCAGATTTGAATAGTTGCATTTGAAAATTTGGCAGATTTGAATAGTTGCAATTGAATATTTGGCAGATTTGAATAGTTGCAATTGAAAATTTGGCAGATTTGAATAGTTACAATTGATAATATGGCAGATTTGGCTGTAGTATTTGAAAATTTAATAGATTTGAACAGGTACATATAAGAATTTTGCCGATTTTCACATTTTCAGACTTTCAGACAAAAATAAATTCAAATAAATTAAATAAATAAATAAATAATAAAGATTATTTTTTAGCAGAAAAGCTACATAATACACAAAACGTAAATATATACATGACAACAAACAACACAACAAATTGACAATTGACATCATCTGGCAGTTACTGTGGAATTTTTCCAGAGTTTTATAGTTGAAGCTTAGAAATTGATAGAGTTCAGAATTGCCATTGAAAATATGAAGCATTTTGATAGATGCACCAGAAAAATTTTTGGAAAATATATTTTGGGAATTATAATTTGAAGTGCGAGTTGCAAATTTTACAAATTTTCACGGCTGGTTGTTGCAACTGAAACGACTTTGACAGATTTTTACAACGCAAGCTAATAATTGGACACCTTTCGACAAATGCTATTGAAAATGTGTTAAATTTGGATAATTTCTGTGGAAAATTGTTACAGATTTGGACACTTACAACTGAAAATTTGATAGATTTGGACTGCTGGAATTGACAATACGTTTTTATTGATTATTGATTATTGATTTATTGATTATCTTAAACGCTATCGAAGCGGAATGATAGTGAAGATACCTACTCTTCAAAATTTGACAGATTTTCATAATCTCATTTGATATTTTGATAGACTCTTCCAACATCTTGAACTTCGAACGTCTTACATTTTGACAGATTTCGGCAGTTCCCATAGGAAATTTGTTTGAAAAACTTCCGTCATACACGACTTGAACACTCCAAATGTGAATTTGAAAGACTCGAACAGTGATATTTTGATAAGACTCTTCCAACGTCTCGAACTTTGAACGTCTTACAGTTTAACACATTTCGGCAGTCCCCATAGGAAATTTGTTTGAAAAACTTCCGTCGTACACGATTTGAACACTCCAAATATGAATTTGAAAGACTCCAACAGTTGTAAAATTCAAAATTTGATTCATTTCACATATTCACTTTCGCAAATTTGAACAGATCGGAAAATTTCTGTAACCAATTTGACAGATTCTAGAAACTTTGACAGTTTTATAGTTGAAGCTTAGAAATTGATAGATTCCAGAATAGCTATTGAAAATATGAAGCATTTTGATAGATGCACCAGAATTTTTTTTTGGAAAATATAGTTTGGGAATTATAATTTGAAGTGCGAGTTGCAAATTTTACAAATTTTCACGCCTGGCTATTGCAACTGAAACGACTTTGACAGATTTTTACAACGCAAGCTAATAATTTGACACCTTTCGACAGTTGCTATTGAAAATGTGTTAAATTTGGATCATTTCTGTGAAAAATTGTTACAGATTTTGACACTTACAATTGAAAATTTGATAGATTTGGACTGCAGGAATTGACAATACTTTTGTTGACCATCTTAAACGCTACCGAAGCGGAGTGATAGTGAAGATACCTACTCTTCAAAATTTGACAGATTTTCACAATCTCATCTGTTATTTTGATAGACTCTTCCAATGTCTCGAACTTTCAACCTCTTACAGTTTGACAGATTTCGGCAGTTCCCATAGGAAATTTGTTTGAAAATTTTTCCGTCATGCATGATTTGAACACTCCAAATGTGAATTTGAAAGACTCGAACAGTTGTAAAATTCAAAATTGGATTCATTTCACATTTTCACTTTCACAAATTTGAACAGATCGGAAATTTTCTATAACCAATTTGACAGATTTTGGAAATTTTGACAGTTTTATAGTTGAAGCTTAGAAATTGATAGATACCAGAATTGCTATTGAAAATATGAAGCATTTTGATACATGCACCAGACATTTTTTTGGAAAATATAGTTTGGGAATTATGATTTGAAGTGCGAGTTGCAAATTTTACAAATTTTCACGGCTGGTTGTTGCAACTGAAACGACTTTGACAGATTTTTACAACGCAAGCTAATAATTGGACACCTTTCGACAAATGCTATTGAAAATGTGTTAAATTTGGATAATTTCTGTGGAAAATTGTTAAAGATTTTGACACTTACAATTGAAAATTTGACAGATTTGGACTGCTGTAATTGACAATACTTTTGTCGATTATCTTAAACGCTATCGAAGCGGAGTGATAGTGAAGATACCTAGTCTTCAAAATTTGACAGATTTTCTCAATCTCATTTGTTATTTTGATAGACTCTTCCAACGTCTTGAACTTTGAACGTCTTACAGTTTGACAGATTTCGGCAGTTCCCATAGGAAATTTGTTTGAAAAACTTCCGTCATACACGATTTGAATACTCCAAATGTGAATTTGAAAGACTCGAACAGTGATATTTTGATAGACTCTTCCAACGTCTCGAACTTTGAACGTCTTATAGTTTGACAGATTTCGGCAGTTCCCATAGGAAATTTGTTTGAAAAACTTCCGTCATACACGATTTGAAGACTCCAAAAGTGAATTTGAATGACTCGAACAGTTGTAAAACTCAAAATTTGATTCATTGAACATTTTCACTTTCACAAATTTGAACAGATCGGAAATTTTCTGTAACCAATTTGACAGATTTTGGAAATTTTGACAGTTGAAGCTTAGAAATTGATAGACATATTTGACTGATTTTCAGTATTATTTTGATAGATTTTGGATTTTTACCTAAATGAATAACAATTCAAATTTTAATGGAAAGAAATTTTGTCCAACCGATGGTTTTAGGATTTGACAGATTTTAGTAGTTTCAATTTGCCGAATTTGTACAATTTCGGCAGTCTTACAGATTTGGGCGCTTTCCTTTGAAAACATTTGCATTAGTATAAAAGTGTTCTACAGTGTCCTACTGTTGTTATGGTTGTTGTTATGGTTGTTGTTATGGTTGTTGTTATGGTTGTTGTTATGGTTTTGCTGCTCATACAAAAAAAAGAGTTTTCTGGACTTGTTTGGCGCAGAAATGATTTCGCTCAAGGAAACGCGCGTGTTTAGTTGCTCATCCACCTGGAACGCAAGTAATCACCTTGATGCCTCTGTATCGGCATGGATTTTCAGTTTCGCTTTCATTCAACTTCCAGTGTTTGCTTATCACTTTGTTTGCTTGGCCATTCCGTTTCGCTGATAAGCTTCGGCGAAAGCATGCTCCCCGAAACGAATAGCACCCCTCCCCCTTTAACCAGGTATCAGGCAGGAATCCGGGAATTGAGCAATTTCGGAGATAACAAAATGAAACCGATAACTCGTTCGGCAACGGGTCGTAAAAAATGACAATTTGTAACCTCAAAAACTCACTGAAAACTCGATTGATGCAAAACTGAAAAATTTGAACGTCAAATTCGCGGGATGCGAAGCTTCAGATGATAGGGCTGTATTTTGGGCATAGGTTGGTCAAGTATTTTGGATTTTTGATTTCATATTTTTTTCTTTGAAACTCTGGGAAGGTTCTTGCTTGTACCTTAGCACTGAGAGGTATAGGGTAATATTGAGTTTTTGGCCTATTTCTGCTGTTGTGGTTAATTACCGGTATTAAGCAGTGATCTATGGGTACTTGGGCACTGAGACTTTTAGGGTAATTTTGAATTTTTGGCCTATTTCTGCTGTTGTGGTTGCCACCGCAGTGATCTATGGGTATTTGGGCACTGATACTTGTAGGTTTAGGGTAATTTAGAGTTGTTGGCCTATTTCTGCTGTTGTGGCGAATTACCGGTTCGAAGCAATAAAATATGGGTACTTGGGCACTGAGACACTGAGACTTTTAGGGTAATTTTGAGTTTTTGTCCTATTTCTGCTGATGTGGTTGCCACCGCAGGAATCTATGGATACTTGGGCACAAATACTTTTAGGTTTAGGGTAATTTAGAGTTTTTGGCCTATTTCTGCTGTTGTGGCTAATTACCGGTGCCAAGCAGTGATCTATGGGTACTTGGGCACTAGGAAATGTTCCTTCTAAGGGTTTCGCTGTTGTTGTTGTTATTGCTATTAAAGCAGGATGAGACGCAGTGCGTCTGCAGAATACTAAGTCCTTAGGTCTTGCGCATTCTCTTACCTTGGTTGCCCTCACGATGCGCACATGTCCCGCACTTCCGGTCTACTGCTGAGATCGTCGATCAGACGGCTTGGAGGCACCGGGTTCGAATCCCGGGGGCAGACGCCGAACACAAACGTGCGGATTACGTAAAGACCAGCAAGCGCGCCGGTGCGCGATTAAGTGGAAAGCGCTCGGACGGTGCGCGTCGTCCGCCATGCGCCGCTCGCGCTCAACCAATCAGAGGCCGGCGTCTCCGTGGATGACGTAATGCGCGTTTCTTTTCCCCGAGGACCAAGGCATTGTTCCGCAAAGGTTACGGGGAAAACGGTTCTAGGTCAAGAGTGCGGCGACGCTCGTTTTCGTCGAAGCCCGCCAATTGGCGGGCCTAAGCGGGGGAAGACAAAAGCGCATCGCCTGGCCGCCGCCGGCGCCGCCATCTGGCGGTGGAACGTGGAGGCGCCGCAGAAATGCACTTAAGTCACGTAGCGATGAGGAGGCTATGTAATTAATGCCTGTAACTATCGCGACAGATAAACGCGACGAAAACAATGACGACGCGAATGAAGCGCGGTCTAAAAATAAGAGCGCGCCTAAGCCGCCTACGGGAATCGAGTTAGAATAATTAAATTAGAACAAATATGACGATTTTTTTCGCACACCTAAGTTCAATGCACTAAAACTACCAATTACACGCGCAATCAACCTAAAACCTGCTCAAGTCACGTAAAATATACGTCATAGTGATCAAACATCCATTCATTTCTTAGATAAACTCATTTCTTAATTCAGATTCCTAAGCCACGACATTTAGAGAAAAAAAATGTTGTAATTTGAAAACCAACGTTAAAGCCAAAGAAGAGAAGCTAAAGAAAATAAAAGCCAAAGAAGAGAAGCCAAACAAAATAAAAGCCAAAGAAGAGAAGCTAAACAAAATAAAAGCCAAACAACAGAGAAGATAAATGATAGACCACCAACAAAGTTCAGAACCAAAATATGAGAGATGGCCATCAAACCAGGAACAAAGTAAGACAAACAAAAGAAAAGACAAATAAAATAAAAGCCAATGAGGAAAAGGAAACAGAGCAAATTAATGAGAGACCACCGACAAAGTTCAAATCAAAGTACGAGAAGTGCCCATCAAACCAGGAGCAATTTGACAACAAACCTTAAAGCCAAAGAAGAGAAGCTAAACAAAATAGAAGCCAAACAATAGAGAAGATAAATGAAAAACCTCCAACAAAGTTCAAAACCAAAATAAGAGAAGTGCCCATCAAACAAGGAGCAATTTGAAAACAAACCTTATAGCCAAAGAAGAGAAGCTAAACAAAATAAAAGCCATACAACAGAGAAGATAAATGATAGACCACCTACAAAGTTTAAAACCAAAATATGAGAAGTGCCCATCAAACCAGGAGCAATTTGAAAACAAACCTTAAAGCCAAAGAAGAGAAGCTAAACAAAATAAAAGGCAAGCAACAGACAAGATAAATGAAAGACCACTAACAAAGTTTAAAACCAAAGTAAGAGAGATGGCAGTCAAACCAGGAACAAAGTAAAACAGACAAAAAAAAGACAAACAAAAGAAAAGACAAATAAAATAAAAGCCACAGAGGAAAAGGAAACAGAGAAGATACATGAGAGACCACCGACAGTTCAAACCAAATTCAGAGAAGTGCCCATCAAACCAGGAGCAACGTAAGACAAACAAATGAAAAGACAAACGAAAGCAAAGATATACAAAAGAAAATTCCAACAAAATAAAAGACAGCTGAAGGAAAGGGCAAACATAAGAGAAGACAAATCAATTAATAGCCAAACAACATAAAAATATAAATAAAAGATGACCGAAAAAGTTGAAAAAACCAAAATAACAGAGATGTCTATCAAGCCAGGAGCAACGCAAGATAAGCAAAAGAAAAGACAAACAAGAGACAGGACAAACAACAGAAAAGGCAAACGAAAGAAAAGACAAACGAAAGAAAAGACAAACAAAAGGAAAGACAAACAAAAGAAAATAACAACAAAATAAATGGCGGCCGAAGGAAAGCTCAAGTAAAAGAAAAGACAAATCAAATAATAGCCAAACAACATAAAAAAATGAATGAGAGACGACCGAAAAAGTTGAAATCCAAAACAAGAGAGATGTCTATCAAGCCAGGAGCAACGCAAGACAAACTAAAGAAAAGACAAACAAAAGAAAAGGTATACAAAAGAAAACACCAATAAAAGAAAAGACAAACAAAAGAAAAGACAAACCAATGAAAAGACAGCGAAAGAAAACGACAAACAAAAGAAAAGAAAAATCAAATAATAGCCAAACCACATAAAAATATAAATAAAAAACGACCAAATAGGTTGAAATCCAAAATAAGAGCGATGTCTATCAAACGAGGAGCAACGCAAGACAAACAAAAGAAAAGACAAACAAAAGAAAAGACAAATAAAACAAAATACCAACAAAAGAAAAGGCAAACAAAAGAAAAGACAAATCAAATAATAACCAAACATGAAAATATGGGAAGCAAGTGAGAAACCAAATATGAGAGGTGTCCATCAAATCTGGAGCAAAAGAGATGGGAAACACGTGAGAAACCATATAAGAGAGGTGCTCATCAAATCTGTAGTAAAACAAGAAGCGAACAATTTAGGAACCAAATGCGAGAGATACAGATCAGAGCTAAAGCAAAGTAAACTAGGAAATAACAAAGGGAGAAGATATAGTAAAAGACGTGCTCATCAAATCATTAGAAAAGTAAGACAAACTAAATAAAAGACAAACAAAATAAAAGACCAACAAAATAAAAGCCAAACAACACAGAAAATAAATAAAAAATAAGGAAAACAAGTGAGAAACCAAAGTCTCAAGAAACCTATGTCAGAAGATAATATAGAGATGGGCCAATCAATTCCAGAATCCGGAATCCAGAATCCAGAATAAAACAAAAAAATGACAAAATATAAAGAGAAGTCAAATAAAGATTATAGAAATGAGAGATAAGACAAACTTGAGAGATACCATATTAAAGAGAAGCAAACCAGAGAAATAAAGGAGATAATGAAGATAGAAGCAATGACAAGACAAGCCAATCAAAAGAAAATATGTAAAGTTTGGTTCTACCTTTGCAAAATTAATAAAAAAACTTCAACATGCCAAATTAGAGAAAAATAGGAAAGAGAAATAAATGAGCTACTTAAAAACAGAAGCAGAGGAAGCGAGGTGATAAATAAGAGAAAAGCAAATCAAGAGAGAAATGTAAAGTTTGCTTCTACGTTTGCAAAATTAAAAAAAAAACTAAAGATGCCAAATGCCTTGCTTCATAATTTTAAAAAGTAAGAAAGAGAAATGAATGAAAAACTTAAAAACAGAAGCAAAGGAAGCAAGGTGATAAATAAGAAAAAAGCAAATTAATTGAGAAGCAACTTAAGAGATAAGTACATTAAGGTGAAAAACAAAGAGATGGTGTCCATGAAATCTGGAGCGAACTAAGAGAGAAGCAAAATAAGTTATAAACTAATTAAGAAAGATGTCCATCAAATTAGGAGACAAACAAAACAATAGACAAACAAACTAAAACAAAACAAATAAAAAATACTTTGAAAACGTTGAAAACTTGAAGATTTTGAAGATTATGAAGAACATCTATGCATAATTCTTTAATACAACTGATTAATATCCTATGTATTCATCAACACTAACAGGTGGTTGTAGATTTTAAGACTTTGAAGACGTTGAAAATTTGATGATTTTGAAGAACATGTAAACATAAATCTTTATGATAACTATTAAATATCCTATGTATTCAACAACACTAACAGGTCGTTGCAGTTTGAGACTTTAAAAGACCTTGAAAACTTAAAGATTTGGAAGATTATGAAGAACATCTATACATAAATCTTTAAGATAACTGGTAAATATCCTATGTATTCATCAAAATTAACAGGCCGTTGCAGATTTTGAGACTTTAACAACATAGAAATTTACATCTTTAAACTTCATATTTATGTTTGAATAAATCCAACTGATAAGAGAAGAAAAATAAAAAATAAGAAAAACAATGAATTGGCTGAAGATAAAGAGAAGTAAAGAACAGTTAGTAGCTCATGAATTTCGAAGCTTGTAATAAAGCAATCGACGAGGAATAAAACGAAGAAGAAGAAGTAGAACCAATATCTTAATAGTTTTTTAACATTTTAATTTAAGAATTTTCAACGTCTTCAAGTCGTCAGCATACAATATTAATAAGTTATAGTACAACCAACGTCTTTATATATTTTGAAGATAACCGCCAAGTATCTAGATGATCATCGGTACTTAAGATATGATGAGCATTATATCTTGAGTGTCGAGAATATCCACATATTTAACGATTATCTTCAAAATATTTGGTTGGTACTATACGTGGTTTATATTATACTATACTAATACGTTGGTTGTACTATAACTTATTAATATTGCCTATTGACCACTTCAAGATTTTGAGAATTTGATGACGTTGAAAGTTTGATAATTTTGAAGATAAATTATCCAAGAACATTTAGATATAAATCTTTAAGGTAACTGTTAGATATCCTATGTATTCATCAACACTAACAGAGCGTTGAAGATTTTGCATTTGAAGACGTTGTGTTGTACTATAACTTGTTAATATTGTCTCTTGAATTTTTGAAGATTTTGAGTATTTGAAGGCGTTGAAAATTCGAAGATTTTGAAGAACATGTAAACATTAGTCTTTATGATAACTGTTATATATCATATGTATTTATCAACACTAACAGGCCTTTGCAGATTTTGAGTATTTGAAGGCGTTGAAAATTTGTAGATTTTAATGAACATGTAAACAGAAATCTTTAAGATAACTGTTAAATATCCTATGTATTCATCAACACTAACAAGCAGTTGCAGATTTTGAGACTTTGAAGACGTTGTAAACTTGAAGATTTTGAAGATTATGAAGTTCATCTATACATAAATGTTTAAGATAACTATTAAACATACTATGTATTAATCAACATTAACAGGCAGTTGCAGATTTTGAAACTTAGAAGACGCTGAAAATTTGAAGAATTTTGAAAAACATCTAAACACAAATCTTTGAGATAACTGTCTTATGTATTCATCAACACTAACAAGCCATTGCAGATTCTGAGACTTTAACAGCGTTGAAATTTTCATGTTTAAACTTAAATATTATATTTGAATAGACACAAATGTATAGTTTCAAATACGTTTTCATTATTAAATATCAAATCTTAAAAATAAATTTCAAATTTGAAACTTCTGGAAGGGACGAAATGTAATTTCTGCTTCAAATTTTTTTGGGTTTGAAACTTCTAAGTTGCAAAAAATGAGATTTCTTCTCCCTCATTCATTTTTTGAAGAAATTTTTAAGTTTCAAACGTCTATGATGAAATGTCTCTAAGTTTGCAACTTTCGTGTTGCAGATAATAAAATTTCTTCTTCCTCTTTCATTTTTTTTGGGGTATTTTAAAATCCGATGATACATTTTACAATAAATGTGAAAAATTTGTAACGTTTTATAAAAATTTTATTTGAAAGATAAACAAAAAAAAACGTACACAGTAAGGGCACCCGGCGGAACGTCATCTTGTGGTCGTGGCGATGACGTCCACCAGGAGGTAAGCGTGTGAAGGTGTTGCGATGACAGACGAACGACGAGGTGAAGATGAGACGAGTGGATGACATGGTGGTTGGCAATAGAGTTGCAGAGCGAGCTGGAAATCCGTTTAATCGATGGACAGCTGCCTGAAACTGCCATCCAAGCCGAAGAGGTCATCGTAGTTGGTAGGCTTGCCTGGGCGCTTCGCCTCATCGGCCTTGATGCTCTCCTGGGCCTCGAACCAAGGCAGCTCGGTCTCCAACTTCTTCATCCAATCATCTAAAAAATATGATAACAGAATATTATTCATAACATTAAAAAATTAAGCAGTAGCTTAAATAAGAACATTTTTAGGAACCTTTCACAAGCTCCAAGATACTACTTAGTAGCTTAAATGATAATTTTGTAAAGGCGAAAAGGCCAATAGCCTTATAAAGATCGATATCTGCCAACTAAGCTACTAAAGCAGTAAGTAGTGCAATGTAAATGTTGCTAAAGACCAAATTGCTCACATCAACTGATGAAGCTCTGATCAAGAACTGTAATCTTCTATATTATCTTAAATTTTGGGATTGTAGGATGTTTACGTTGTTTTTAATTTTATAGTTTAAACTATTCTTATCTTTGATGAGGATCATCATGAACTTCAAGTAATCATGAACTGGAATCAAACCTTCAGCTAATCTTGATGATAATTATCTGTGATTATGATAAAAAACTTTCCACCTTCATACCAGACCATCACCGTATCTTAGTTGAGTTCAAAATTTCATATTATCTTTAATTATGCATGAAATGGTTCTTTTATCCTATCCAGTATCTCTATCTCCATCTCTCTATTTCTATATCTCTATATGTCTATCTCTATATCTCTCTATCGCTATCTCCATCTGTCTATCTCAATCTATCTATCATTATCTCTCTATCTCTATCTTTCTATCTATCTATTTATATCTCTCTATCTTATCTGTTTCTTATCTATCAGTCCATCTCTTATCTATCTTTCTATCTCTTATCTTGGATCTCTTATCTATCTATCTATCTATCTATTTTCTTGGATCTCTTATCTTGGATCTCTTATCTATCTATATATCTCTTATCTTGGATCTCTTATCTTCTCTTATCTTATTATCTTTGTTGGGATAAAAAATCATTTCCTAAAATCCTACCTTTCTATCTCTTATCTTCGATCTCTTATCTATCTATCCATCTCTTATCTTGGATATTTTATCTTGGATCTCTTATCTATCTATCTATCTCTTATCTTGGATCTCTTATCTTGGATCTCTTATCTTGGATCTCCTATCTTGGATCTCTCATCTATCTATCTCTATTCTTGGATCTCTTATCGTCTCTTATATTTTTATCTTTGTTAAATATCTTTGATAAAAAATAATTTCCTAAAATTGCTTCTTGTACTTTGCTTCAACAGAATTTTCTCTTTTGGGCGAAAGCCGGATTAACTTCATATTGCTTTTGGACAAGATAATACCTTCCTCATTTTTGTAAGGATTAGAAGGATATCAACATTTTTGGGCTTACCGTGGAACTGCTGGCACTTTCCTGCAGTGCCTCCATACTCCTCAGGGAGGATGTCCTTTGGCACCATCTTGTGGAGGGACTCGAAGTCATTGTGGACGTGGATGCGGTTCCTGATCTTCTCAGAGAGGAATGGTTTGACCCAGTTGACGATGGTGTCGATGATGGGGGATATGTTGACCACGTGCACCTCCTTGAGCTTCACTGGGTATGCTTCCTAAAGATAATGAGAACTATGAGTGATGGTAAAGAAGTAACATAGATACTTCAGCAGAAACTTCTGCTCTTGAGTGAAATAAGTAACACAAAAAGTAAAGAAGCACTCTGCTACAAAAAACTTTTTAGCAACATAAAAATCAGAGAAGCCTTCAACATAGTTTGCTTCTACTAAGAGGAATAAGCAAGATTAAAGCAAATGAGATAATGCACTCTGCTTCAACAGACTTTTCTTCTACTGGGTCAAAATAGGCTATAACAAGAAAACTGAGAGAAGTGCGGAACACGTTGCTTACTCAGGAGTTTCTCTTCTTGGATGAAGCTTGATAGCTTCTAAACTTAAAGCTAAAAAAAGCAAAAGCTAAAGCTTCTAAGCTAAAAAATATTAGAAGACATGATTGAGGAGCTTCTAACCTGAACAATGACTAGAAACTTCTTCACCAGGGCTGGGGTAACTTTGGAGAAGTGTGCAGGTGTAACTATGCTAGCATCAAGGATGTAGACATCTCCTGCAACGCCAGTTTCCTCTGCAGCAAGCCTCACATCACCAATCATGAGAACAATCTTCATAGCATCGTGGATGGCTGGAGAAACGACGGTCTTGTCCACACCACGCATGACGATGACACGTTTACCATCAGTAGTTAGACCAGGTAGAGGAGGAATGTTCCTACAAAAACAAAACAAAAATTAAAATTAAAAATAAAACAAAAATTATAATTTCTGAAGTTACCAATATACTCGAATTTTCATAATTATTAAAGATGCGGAAAGAATTGAAAAATTAAAGATACTTGGTTCGATCGCGAAATCTAAAATTCTAAACGGTATCTCCCTAGCATAAAATCAAATGATCACCTAAATAGATTGAATTTCCTAAAATTATAAATTCCTACAGAATACAGGATTATTCCAAAAGGATTCTATAGTCTTATATTCTATAGGATCATAATTCTGTATTCTTGTACTCCTAAGCCTATTCGTATATTGTATCTTCTTCTTCCAGTGCCTTCTCCTCACAGGAGGTTGGCTATATTCTATAGGATCCTAATTCTATATTCCTCTACTCCTAAGCCTATTCCTGTATTGAATATTCTTCTTCCAGTGCATTCTACTCATAGGAGCTTAGCTATATTCTATAGGATCCTTATTCTATATTCCTCTATTCCTAAGCCTATTCCTGTATTCCTACAGAATTAGGCAATTTAGATGACCTTCAGGAGAATTTTCTTTACTTACACAAATTTTGCAATCTCTTGTAGCTCTGGACGTCTGACGTCCCTGTTGGTGAATAGTTCGGGACAAGCTGTACGCATGGTAAAGTACATGTCCAGCTTCTTCTTGCACTTCTCCAAGGAGAACTTGCAGCCTCTGAGGAAGGTCATGATGCGATTGTCATCTGCAAAGAAAAAATCATCAAAATCTACACATTTACTTCTAATTTCACTTCAAACATTGTACTTTAGAACAAATTATTCTTGAAAGCTTTGTTTACAAAACGATTCTGGTACAAGAAAGTACATAGGCACAGCAAAAACATTTTAGGGTTCTGAAAAATGTTTTGATAGTATCATCTCCAAGAATAGTATTTTGAATCTTTTCAAAAATATTAAAGAATTCTGAAATATGTATTGGTAAGAATCTCATCTTCAAGAATAGAAGGTATTTCAAAACGATTCTAAAATATTTAAGTATTCTGAAAATGTATTGATAAGGATTTCATCTCCAAAAATAGTATTCCGAATCTTTTCCAAAATATTAAAGTATTCTGAAGATTGTTTCATAAGAATCTCATCTCCAACAATATTATTTGAAATCTTTTCAAAAACATTAAAGTATTCTGAAAGATGTATTGGTAAGAATCTCATCTCCAAGAATAGTAGGTATTTCGAAACTATTCAAAAATATTAAAGTATTCTCAAAAATGTATTCATAAGAATTTCATCTCCAAGAATAGTATTTCGACTCTTTTCTAAAATAATAAAGTATTCTGAAGATTGTTTCATAAGAATCTCATCTCCAATAATAGTATTTCGAATCTTTTCAAAAATATTAAAGAATTCTGAAAAATGTATTGGTAAGAATCGCATCTCCAAAAATAGTAAGTATTTCGAAACGTTTCAAAAATATTAAAGTTCTGAGTAATATCTTGATAACAATCTCATCTCCAAGAATAGTATTTCGAAAGTTTAAAAAAATATTTAAGTATTCTGAGGATTGTTTCATAAGAATCTCATCACCAAGAATAGTATTTCGAGTCATTTCAAAAACATTAAGGTATTGTGAAGATGTATTGGTAAGAATCTCATCTCCAAGAATAGTAGCTATTTCGAAAATTTTCAACAATATTAAAGTACTCTGAAGGATGTGTTGATACGAATCTCATCTCCAAAAATAGCATGTAATTCGAGTATGTTCTGCAAGAATGATATTCATAGAGGCAACACGAAGGCAGTAAAAAAGAAGAGTATTTTGAAACTAATCTGCAAAATTTTTATAAAAACATAGTTTAAATTAGTAGTTACAAATTATTCTTTCAATATGTCTACATAACGATTCTGGTACAAAAAGTAACAGTAAAACTATTTAAGTATTCTGAATAATCTTTTGATAAGAATCCTATCCCCAAGAATAGTATTTTGAATCTTTTCAACTATATTAAAGCATTCTGAAGAATATTTTGATACGAATCTTATCTCCAAGAATAGTATTTCGATTTTTTTCAAAAGTATTAATGTATTCTGAAGAAAGTTTTTATAAGAATCTCATCTCTAAGAATGGTTTTTCGAATATTTTCAAAAGTATTATAGCATTCTGAAGTATGTTTTGATACGAATCTCATCTCCAAAAATAGTATGTATTTCGAATATTTTCTGCAAGGATGATATTCATAGAGGCAGTAAAACTTTGCAATAGGTATAGGATTTCATTCAGATTACATCTTCAAGAATAGTAATTCGAATTTCATATGAAACAACAGTATTTCCAAACTAATCTGCAAAAATTATATAAAAACCCAGTTTACATTAGTAGGTACAAATCATTCATGCAATTAGTCTAAATAATGATTCTGGTACAAAGAGGAATGAAAAACTATTTAAGTATTCTGAAGAATCTTTTGATGAGAAACTCATCTCTAAGAATAGCATTTTTTTATTTTCAAAAATATTAAAGATTCGGAAGAATATTTTGATACGAATCGCATCTCCAAGAATAGTATTTTGAATCTTTTCAAATATATTAAAGTATTCTGAAGAATATCTTGATACGAATATCATCTCCAAGAATACTATTTCGAATCTTTTCAAAAGTATTAATGTATTCTGAACAATGTTTTCACAAGAATATCATCTCCAAGAATAGTATTACGAATATTTTCAAAATTATTAAAGCATTCTGAAGTATGTTTTGTTACGAATCTCATCTTCAAAAATAGTATGTATTTGTAGTATTTTCTGTAAGAATGATATGCATAGAGGCAACTTGACGGCAGTAAAACTTTGCAATAGGTATATTATTTCAATCAGTACACATCTTCAAGAATAGTAATTCGAATTTCATATGAAAGAAGAGTATTTCGAAACTAATCTGCAAAAATTATATAAAAACATAGTTTAAATTAGTAGGTACAAATTATTCTTGCAATATGCCTACAAAACAATTTTGGTACAACGAGTTTTGGTACAAAATTGGGATTACATATATAGGAATAGTATTTCGAAACTAATCTTCAAGAATAATACAATTTAAATGATTGAGCCCAAAAGTGGCAGATTTATTTTTAATTTTGGGGAATATGCAAGTTTTTTATGTTTGTGTTGATCCTTATTTGAAATCACTAATATTTTTGGCATTTAAGGGAGGTGCTAGAACTATATATTCACTATCTTTTACCAATATCGAACCTATATATTGATTAAATTTTTGAGGTGTCATCAACATTTATATTTTTTGAGGCTAACGATCATAAACGTAACGTAACTTTCCTACAGGATTTTGTTTAAAGAAAGTAAGAGAAGGAATTTAATCAAGAAGGTTTCGTTTTTACGTTTTCGAGTTGATATCAAGTCCATATTCTTGCAGCAGCATTTTTTTCTGTATGTAAGAAAGGTGCTAGAACTAAATTTGCACTATGCTTTCGCAATATCAACACTATATATCTTTTTAGAAATAAATATAGATTCAAAAGATATCTTTGGAAGATATATAGATTTAAAAGATATCTTTAAAAGATATATAGATTTAAAGTATATCTTTAAAAGAAAAAGATATATTTTAAAGATATATAGGTTTAAATGATATGTTTTTTTCATGTATTGAGGTGTTATCACTTGCTATCTTGCTTACTTCCACCAGAAGCAATAGATCCATAGATTTAAAAGATATCTTTAGAATATGAATAGATTTAAAATATATCTTTAAAAGATATGTTTAAATGAAAAAGATATCTTTAAAAGATATATAGGTTAAATGATTTGTTATTTTTAAGTATTGAGGTGTTATCAAAGTTTGCAATTTCATCTAGCTTACTTCCACCAGAATTTTCTTTGTGTTTAAAGAAGGTGCTAGAACTAGATCTATACTGTGCCTAGCCCAATATCAACACTGGTCAATATGATATGTTTTTTTAAGTTTTGAGGTGTTATCAAAGTTTGCAATTTTTGAGCTTAGTCATCTTGCTTACTTCCACCATCATTTTCTTTGTATTTAAAGAAGGTGCTAGAACTAGATCTACACTGTGCCTAGGCCAATATCAACACCTGTCAATAATTAATTCCGTGTATTCCTGAACACTTGCAAACCTACGTGGACGTGGGAAAAGAGGGATCAATCAATACTCTCAATTATTCACACCATTCCGTTTTCTTCGTCGCACATTCCTGACGTTTCGTGTGTACTCATTAACTTCCAAGGCCATCCGTGGAATCGTCTGAAGTCTGGGTTTTACTTGCCACGTCCTATTTTTGGTAATGAGCAGTTAATTGACCGCTGTACGTGTAATTAAGTGTCACGAGGAACAAGAAATTTACAAGATTGTAAAATCATTAATGAGATAATCATTGAGAGGTGTATTGATGTTAATATTATATAATAACTGTAGAATCTTCTATAAGCTTCTTTAAATATTTGCAAGACTTAAGGCTTTGACTGCTGTAATCATTATGTAGGGATTCCGGTTTCTTGATAATAACTATTCAATTGTTCATAATCGCCACTTACTTTTTCATTTTTGTGGGATTTAAGATGTTCTAAATAGTGATAAGAAAATTTTCTTATCAAAACCATCATCAAGCAGCTTGTCCACTGCTGAACTGCTTGATACTTTGTTTTTTATATGATTGTGATGCTTTATCTCTATTGTGAATAATTATCTCATGTTTGGCTCATGCTTTGGCACACTTTAAATATTGCTCTTTTCACTAAAGCGATCAAATTATGTATTTGCTGATTATGATTTACCCCAGGAATCTGGCAGATGTGGCTGCTTGGAGAGCCACTCCTTCATATGCTGCAGGTCAGCATCTCTTGTGGCGACGTCCTCGTTGAGCTCCTTCCTGATGAGGACCTGCATGTCAGCATCTGGCTGTACCAAAGTCATCTTGATTCTGAAAACAGAGTGAAAAGTTGTAAATGAAGACTTAAGAATAATCATAGTCATCATCATCATCATCAAGCAGCCGGTAGAGTTCACTGAGAGGCGGTACAATAGTAGAGCCGAGTGTTGATACGAATAAGCTACACTTAAGAAGGAAACCCAAGAAACTTGTACCACATTGTTGTACTAATTTCCATATTATAGATAACAAACCACAGAAATGTAGATAAAGATATACTTTAGATTTATTAGCATCATCATCACCATCATCATCACCAAGCAGCTTGTAGGGTCCACTGCTGAACTTTAAGGTAGATTAAAGAAGGAAACCCAAGAAACTTGTACCACATGTTTATACTAATTTCCATATTATAGATAATAAACCACAGAAATATAGACAAAGATATAATTAAAAATCATCATCATCATCATGACTATCAAGCAGCTTGTAGAGTCCACTGCTGAACTTTAAGGTAGACTTAAGAATGAAACCCAGGAAACTTGTACTAACTTGTACTTGTACTTGTACATTTTTGTACTAATTTCCATAATATAGATAACAAACCACAGAAATATAGACAAATATATACTTAAGAATCATCATTATCATCATCACCATCATCAAGCAGCTTGACTCATTTTTAGACTCATTTTAAGGACTTATCTGATAATTTTAGCATGTACAAAAAGATTTTTTGAAAGTTTTGATTTTTAAACGATGGAAACTTCTTGGGATTGAGACTGGAGAAGACTCATTTTATTGATCTCTCATCCAGTGAGTCCGCAAAATAGCTATTTTTGGGAGCATGTACAAAAAAGATCGTTTCTAAAAAGATCAATAAAAATATATATCATCTCATTGTTTGTAATATTATTAATAATAATAATGGTAATAATAATAATAGTAATAATAATAAAAATAATTATCTTTCACTTCACTGATGTTAATTAAGTAATTAGCAAAAAAGCGCAACGTAAGAGGATTGCGAAGCTCTTGCACGATTTAACGGCTTTCTCCAAGACGAACAGAAGGTGTTTATGGTTCAGAAGACGAGTGAAGAAGGAGGAGTGAAAGTTAGCTCGTCATATAAGACTGGATTTTAAGAGTTCAAACACCAAAATTCCGATATTTACTTGTACTTGTGATATAGAGGAGAGCAAAGTTTTTATCCTATGCCTATATTTACTTGTACCTGTGATATAGAGGAGAGCAAATAGAGCAATGCAAAAGAGTGGCCATGCTAGAGGCTAGAGGGTAGCATGGTAGAGTAGAGCAATGGTATAATTCTAGAGGAGAGCGATGCCAGAATGGTAGAGTTGAGTAATGGTAGAATTGTAGAGGAGAGCGATGACATAATGGTAGAGTAGAGCGATGACATAATGGTAGGGTGGTAGAATAGAGGAGAATAGAATATTTGTACTTGTGCTATAGAGGAGATCAATATATTTTTATCCCATTCCTATATATGTACTTGTGACATAGAGGAGAGCAAATAGAGCAATGCAAAAGAGTGGCCATGCTAGAGGCTAGAGGGGAGCCATGGTAAAGTAGAGCAATGGTATAATTGTAGAGGAGAGCGATGCCAGAATGGTAGAGTTGAGTAATGGTAGAATTGTAGAGGAGAGCGATGACATAATGGTAGAATAGAGCGATGACATAATGGTAGGGTGGCAGAATTGAGGAGAATAGAATACTTCTACTTGTGCTATACAGGAGATCAAAGTTTTTTGTATCCTATTCCTATATTTATATGTACTTATGATACAGAGGAGAGTAAGTAGAGCATTACAAAAGTATGGCCTTACTACAGGCTAGAGTGACGCCATGATAGAGTAGAGCAATAGTATAATTGTAGAGGAGAGCGATGCCAGAATGGTAGAGTTGAGCAATGGCAGAATTGTAGAGGAGAGCGATGACATAATGGTAGAGTAGAGCGATGACGTAATGGTAGAATATAGCGATGACATAATGATAGGGTGGTAGAATAGAGGAGAATAGAATACTTGTACTTGTGCTATAGAGGAGATCAAAGTTTTTTTAAATCCTATTCCTATATTTATATGTACTTATAATACAGATGAGAGTTAATAGAGCAATGCAAAAGTATGGCCATACTAGAGGCTAGAGTGAAGCCATGATAGAGTAGAGCAATGGTATAATTGTAGAGGAGATCGATGCCAGAATGGTAGAGTTGAGCAATGGTAGAATTGTAGAGGAGAGTAATGACATAACAGTAGAGTAGAGCGATGACGTAATGGTAGGATAGTATAGTAGAGAGATGATGCAATAGTAGAGTAGAGTGATACTACGGTAGAGTGATGGTACAGTAGAGCTAGAAAGTAGTTGCAGTTGCATATAATACAAGCCAAACTTACGGCCATAATAGATGATGATATCATATCATCTATTAAGACGATATGATATCATCCCATCTATTGATAATAGATGGGATGGTAAAGAAGAGCAATGGCAGAGTACCATAAATAGAATGCCAAACTTACGTCCACAATAGATGATGATGTCATATCATCTATTATGATGATATGATAATATCATCCCATCTCTTGATAATAGATGAGATGGTAAAGAAGAGCAATGACAGAGTACCATAAATAGAATGACAGAAAAGAAGGCTGGTAGAGTAGATCGATGGTGCAATACATATATGAAATAGATCATAGATATAGGATGGTGAAGGAGATCAATGGCAGAGTACTGCCAGTAGAATGACAGAAGAGATCGACGGTAGAGTAGATCGATGGTGCAATATAGATATGAAATAGATATGTAATCTAGATAGGATGGAATATGAGAACAATGGCAGAGTACTACCAATAGAATGGCAGAAGAAGATAACGATGGTAGAGTCGATCGATGGTAGGGTGGTAGAGTAGACAGATGGTACGGTAGAGCAATGGTAGAGCTACGAAGTAGATGCAGTTGCATATAATACAAGCCAAAGTTACGGCCCTAATAGAGATAGGATTGTATAGGAGAGTAATGGCAGAGTACCATAAATAGAATGGCAGAAGAGAAGACTGGTAGAGTAGATCGATGGTACAATACATATATGAAATAGATAATAGATATAGGATGGTAAAGGAGATCAATGGCAGAGTACTGCCAGTAGAATGACAGAAGATACCAATGGTAGAGTAGATCGATGGTACAATACAGATATGAAATAGATATGTAATAGAGATAGGATGGTAAAGGAGAATAATGGCAGAGTACTACCAGTAGAATGGCAGAAGAAGAGAACGATGGTAGAGTAGCTCTATAGTACAATATAGCTATGAAATAGATAATAGAAATAGGATGGCAAAGGAGAACAATGGCAAAGTATTATCAATAGAATGCCAGAAGACGTACAAAAAATCTACCTAGATTGTAGTCCAGAAAGGCTGCCTCTAAACATTCTACCCCATCTAACTTAATGTAATCTAGCCTAAAATAAAACGTCTCTTATTTAAAAAAAATAGTGCATTAGAAAAACTACATTTGTAGTATGAAAATCGTACCAAAAATCTACCTAGGTTGTAGTAACTATAGGTTGTCTCTAGACATGCGACCCCATCTAACTTAATCTAATCCGGCCTAACATGAAACGTCTCTAGATATTAGACGCCATCTAACCTAATCTAAACCAGCCTAAAATAAACCGTCCCTAGATATGAGAACTCATCTAACCTAATCTAATCCAACCTAAAATAAAACATATCTAGATATTATACCTCATCTAACCAAATCACTTACAAAGCTATGAAATAGATGCAGCAGTATATTATGTTGGCCTTACTCAGATATGTGAATTTAATTTAAAACTTAAAGTACTCTAATTTATGTTAGTAGGGTTGTTAGAAAATGTAGTTTGCATTAGAAAAAATACATGTTTCGTACGAAAGTCGAACAATAAATCTATCTAGGTTGTAGTCCCGAAAGGCTGCCTCTACACATTCGATTCCATCTAACTTTATCTAATCCAGACTAAAATAAAACGTATATAGGTGTATTAGACGTCTAAAGGTATTAGACCCCATCTAATCAAATCTAATCCAGCCAAAAATTAAACGTATCTAGGTGTATTGGACGTCTAAAGATATTAGACCCCATCTAATCGAATCTAATCCAGCCAAAAATAAAACGTTTCTAGCTATTATATCCCATCTAACCAAATCACTACAACGCTCTGAAATAGATGCAGCAGTATATTATGTAATCCTTACTCAGATATGTGTATTTAATTTAAAACTTAAAGTACTCTAATTTATTTAACTGGTGTTGTTAAAAACATGTAGTCTGCATTAGAAAAAATATATTTTTCGTACGAAAGTCGAACAATAAATCTATCTAGGTTGTAGTCCCGAAAGGCTGTCTTTACGCATTCGATTCCATCTAACTTTATTTAATCCAGCCTAAAATAAAACGTATCTAGGTGTATTAGACGTCTAAAGATATTAGACCCCATCCAATCAAATCTAATCCAGCAAGAAAAAAACGCTGCTAGCCATTATATCCCATCTAACCAAATCACCACACCGCTCTGAAATAGATGCAGCAGTATATTATGTAATCCTTACTCAGATATGTAGTTTTAATTTAAAACTTAGAGTACTCTAATTTATGTTACTAGTATTGTTAAAAACTTGTAGTCTGCATTAGAAAAAATACATTTTTTCGTACGAAAGTCGCACAATAAATTTACCTAGGTTGTAGTCCCGAAAGTCTGTCTCGACACATTCGATTACATCTGACTTTATCTAATCCAATCCAGCCTCAAATAATAGGTCTTTAGATATTAGACCCCACCTAACCTAATGACTACAGAGCTATGAAATAGATGCTGCAGTATATTATGTTGGCTTCTCTAAGATATGAGTATTTAATTTAAAACTTAAAGTACTTTAATTTTTGTTACTGGCGTTGTTAAAAAATGTAGTTAGATATTAGACCCCATCTAATCGAATCTAATCCAGCCAAAAATAAAACGTTTCTAGCTATTATATCCCATCTAACCAAATCACTACAACGCTCTGAAATAGATGCAGCAGTATATTATGTAATCCTTACTCAGATATGTGTATTTAATTTAAAACTTAAAGTACTCTAATTTATTTAACTGGTGTTGTTAAAAACATGTAGTCTGCATTAGAAAAAATATATTTTTCGTACGAAAGTCGAACAATAAATCTATCTAGGTTGTAGTCCCGAAAGGCTGTCTTTACGCATTCGATTCCATCTAACTTTATTTAATCCAGCCTAAAATAAAACGTATCTAGGTGTATTAGACGTCTAAAGATATTAGACCCCATCCAATCAAATCTAATCCAGCAAGAAAAAAACGCTGCTAGCCATTATATCCCATCTAACCAAATCACCACACCGCTCTGAAATAGATGCAGCAGTATATTATGTAATCCTTACTCAGATATGTAGTTTTAATTTAAAACTTAGAGTACTCTAATTTATGTTACTAGTATTGTTAAAAACTTGTAGTCTGCATTAGAAAAAATACATTTTTTCGTACGAAAGTCGCACAATAAATTTACCTAGGTTGTAGTCCCGAAAGTCTGTCTCGACACATTCGATTACATCTGACTTTATCTAATCCAGCCTAAAATAAAAAAGGTCTCTAGGTATTAGACCCATCTAATCAAATCTAATCCAGCCTAAAATGAAACGTTTCTAGATATTAGACCCCATCAAACCTAATCTAATCCAGCCTCAAATAATAGGTCTTTAGATATTAGACCCCATCTAACCTAATGACTACAAAGCTATGAAATAGATGCTGCAGTATATTATGTTGGCCTCTCTAAGATATGAGTATTTAATTTAAAACTTAAAGTACTTTAATTTTTGTTACTGGTGTTGTTAAAAAATGTAGTTTTCACTACAAAAACAACATTTTTCGTACGAAAATCGTACAATATATCTACCTAGGTATCTGTCCTGAAAATGTGACTACACATTCGATCCCATCTAACTTAATCTAATCTAGCCTATAATAAAACGTCTCTTTTTAAAACAATGTAGTTTGCATTAGAAAAACTATATTTTTCGTACTAAAGTCAAAACAAATATATCTAGGTTGAAGTCCCGAAAGAGTGTCCATAGACATTCGACCACATCTAACTTTATCTAATCTAGCCCAAAATAAAACGTCTCCTGTTAAAAAAAAAGTCTGCATTAGAAAAACTACATTTTTAGTACGAAAGTCGTACAATAAATCTACCTAGGTTGTAGTCCCGAAAGGGTGTCTCTATACATTCGATCTCATCTGACTTAATCTAATCCAGCCTAAAATAAATCGTCTCTAGATATTAGACCCCATCTAACCTAATCTAATCCATTTTAAAATAAAACATCGCCAGATGGTAGACCCCATCTAACCTAATCTAATCCAGTCTAAAATAAAACATCTCTTGTTAAAAAAAAAGTAGTTTGCATTAGAAAAACTACATTTTTCGTACGAAAGTGGTACAATAAATCTACTTAGCTTGTAGTCTCGAAAGACTGTTTCCACACATTCGACTCCATCTAACTTAATCTAATCCAACCTAAAATGAAACGTCTCTAGATATTAGACCCCATCTAACCTAATCTAATCCTGCCAAAAATAAAACGTCTTCAGATATTTGACCTCATCTAATCTAATCTAATCCAGCCTCAAATGTAACTACTAACTAACATTTTTTTCTATTACCAAAATTCATTTGTAGAATTAAAACCGAAGATTTCCGCTTTCGCTTTGAAATTCTATTATTGAGTAACTAAAAATAACCACTCCACTTACTCTAAAATGTCATCACGCAACACTCATTAGATTGGTGGCTAATTGGTTTTGTGAAATTGTGCATCGGCGTGGTGAATCAGTTATGAAATAATGGAAAATTATGCAGCTCTCACCAATACTGCAATTATGCGTAAATTGCTGCATTATGAGTCATTACAAACTGGAGGCATTTAGAACAGTAATTAAAATTTACAAAAACCAGCAATTATTAGTTAATTACAATAGCTACGTTTCATTAAACTAATTAATAAAGTAATACATAAATGTTAGTTTCATTGGAATATTAATTTTTACCAAGTTAGTTTCTATTCGGTGATTAATCACATATATCAATTATAATTGATGAATCAATTAGAAACAACAAAAAAAAAGATGAAACAATTAGAAAAATTATAATTTCATTAGATAATAGTATATTATACGAGAGTATAATGATGGCTATTAATCACGAGTGCGACGTTTATGGAACGAGCCGCTAGGCGAGTGGACGTTTACGGAGCGAGCCGCTAGGCGAGTGGAGTAAATCGTTCGAGTGATTAATAGCCATCATTATACTCTCGTATAATATACTATTATTTCATGAAATTATAATTTTTCTAATTGTGCATATTTTTTTTTTGTTTTTTCTAATTAATTCATCAATTATAATTGATATATGTGAATAATCACCAAATAGAAACTAACTTGGTAAAAATTAATATTCCAATTAAGTATCCTTCAAAAGCAATGTATTATTACAGTTAGAGAAATTTATGGAAATTATCTTGGAACACATGATGTAAATTTATTACGACTATTATATTAAATGGCTGTAATATTTATTTTTTGTAATTGCAATATTTGTAATTATTTTGAAAATCAAGGTCTCCATCTAATAGAGTCTCTTTTATTGCGCAGCAATTTCATTATTTATAGCATGCTAATTAATTGACCGTGCAGTCATTATTATAAACATAAGGAAGAATTTAATTGCATTTTTTTCTATTAAACAGAGACTTTGACATTATTTACGTTTTTCTTTAAAGAAGGTTACTTAGAGTATTTTTATTTGAACTACTACATTGTATTACATTTAAAACTCCTAATGTAATGTATCTGCTTAAATATCGTAATATCTTCATCGTGTTACACTTACAAAAATATATCTACTTTTTGTAAGTATCAATAAAATTTGACAAATTTGCCTATTAAACTTGGCGGCAGAATGACATTAAAACAATTTCAACTTGCAAAACAAATTAATTGCTACTTCAAATGCTTTATTTAATGTAATTAGTACATCGACCAAAGCTCGTAGTATAATTTATTTTTTACTTATAAAAATGGTTTGTTTTTAATATCAAATAAATTCACAAATTTGTACAGGTTATTTACCAGTTAATTCGTTTTCGAAGAATGTACTATCGAAAAATTGACGTTAAAAATTTGTCATCGGTGCCCTTCAAAAATATTAAAAATGGTAAAAATTGGCCAAAAAATGACCAAAATTAGCCAAAAGCTATTTTTTGCCATAATTTGGTAGCAGCACTATGGTAGATCTACATGAAACTATTTATTAGTTGCATTTTTGGCCAAAATTAGCTTTTGGCCAAAAATGGCCACAATTTGGTAGCAGCACTATGGTAGATCTACATGAAACTATTTATTACTTGGTTATCTCATTATTGCTGAAATCTATCAAAAAAAGCAAGTCGTTATTGCTAAAAAAATGGCCATTTCATGTCAAATGGCCAAAATTGGCCAAAAAAATGCCCAAAATTAGCTCTTGGCTAATTTTGGCCACAATTTGGTAACAGCACTATGTTAGATCTACATGAAACTATTTATTACTTGGTTATCTCATTATTGCTGAAATCTATTAGAAAAAGCAAGTCGTTATTGCGTTATACAGAGCGTGCAAGCAGATTTTATATCGCAAAGATTATTTCTTTTGTCTGGTAGACAATTACTGTTTTGCGGCACGAGAGTCGATTGCAGCATGTGTTAATCGAGTATTGCGCAGAGTTCTCCTTTCGTTTTCGTCACGATCCGCGGATTTTCTCCCCTCACTCTCCACATGCTTTACAAGTGGCTCGTTCTTGTGCATTTAAAAGATATGCATGCTCGATGAAAGAAACCACCAGACCATGCATAAGTACGTGTCTGGTTGGGATAAGTTGAAACCAGATGAAGATTTTATCGTAGGAAATAATTCTAGTATTATATAATTGCACGAGAATCATTAAGAGTTATTAAGAGCTTCAGAGAAAACGTTTCAATAAAAACAATATAGCCACATTTGCAAAAAACACCTCAGAATGTAAAAAAAAACAAATTTTTGCAAAATTTGCAAAATTTTCATATGAACACTTCAGTTTAATCCAATTTTTGTTATCTTGAATAACGCAAGAGAATCATTAAGAGTCATTAAGAGTTCCAGAGAAAACATTTCAATAAAAACAATTTATCCACATTTGAAAAAAACCTACGTCAGAATGTAAAAAGAACAAATTTATGCAAAATTTGCAGAATTTTCATTTTAACACTTTGGTATAATCCAACATGTTTACCTTAAATAACGCATGAGAATCATTACGAGTTATTAAGAGCTGCATAGAAAACGTTTCAATAAAAAAAATGTACCCAAATTTGAAAAAAAATCACCTCAAAATGTATAAGAAGCATTTTTTTGCAAAATTTGCAAATTTTCAGTTGAACACTGTATTATAATCCAAATTTTTATACCTTGAATACCATTTATACCCAAGATGAATATTTTTCAGATGAATAGCATCGTCTGGAATAGCAGATGAAAATATACCATTTTGCGGACTCAACTGAATCCGTGAAATGAAAATTTTGCAGACGGTGTACAAAAAAAATGTTATTTTTGTTACAAGTACCTAAAATTAAGTTTTTCGGACGAATCCTTTCTGTTTCCGGACGAGTCTGGACTAGCAGATGAGTCACATAGTCACAGAGAATAACATTTTTTTTTGTATATGCTCCAAAAAAAACATATTCATACCTATTATTGTGTATGATTAATGTAATCGTAGCAGTTATTTCTCGAATATTGTGACCTTCGGATTTTAATTACCATGCTACCATAGTAACTATGTTACTAAAAATCACCCAGATGTAAAAAAACACAAATTTTTGCAAAATTTGCATAGTAATTATGTTACAATGGTTGGTTACTATGGTAAGTTGGTAACAATCATGGTTACCATTGGTAACCATGATTGTTTTAACCATGACAACTTTTTGGGATTGAGTCCGGAAAAGGACTCATTTTAGGGACTTAAATGAGTCCGTAAAATAGATATTTTTGGGAGCATGTACAAAAAAATATTTTTGCAGAAATTACTACACAAATTTGAATATAATTTCACTTAATCGTAAATGGATACTAATTTTCAAGAAAATATGAGTAGGAAGATACCACATCCTTAGATTTCCCATAAATTTCATTAAAATGATTTCTACCCTACTTAGAATATTTCAGCTTGATGAAATTTTGGCTCTAGGAAGTCTAGGAATCCAAATTAGTTCTGGACTATTCTTAGCTATACATTATGCAGTTAATATTGAAATAGCTTTTAATTACATTCTTAAGCTGTCCGTTCACTATTCAGAAATCCTATTCAGAAAAATTAGTACTCGAATTTTGAAAATTAAAATCTCACCATATTTTGTAATACAGTCATAGTTAGTAGTCTTAGCTATACATTATACAGTTAATATTGAAATAGCTTTTAATTACACTCTTAAGCTGTCCGTCCACTATTCAGAAATCCTATTCAGAAAAATTAGTACGCGAATTTTGAAAATAAAAATATCACCATATTTTGTAATACAGTTATAGTTAGTAGTCTTAGCTATACATTATATAGTTAATATTGAAATAGTTTTTAATTACACTCTTAAGCTGTCCGTTCACTATTCAGAAATCCTATTCAGAAAAATTAGTCCTCGAATTTTGAAAAAAAAATGTCACTACATTTTGGAATACAATTATTTTTAATGAAACATAATACACTAAAAATACCACATTCAGATTTATAGCCAAAATATAAAAATCAGAGTAAGCTTATTACTTTTGTACATGAAAATTCTGAAAAAATAACGGTGCAGTATTTTTAAATTTTTCATATTGGCTAGTATACTGAAATATTCTATATAACTGTACAAAATTTTGGCTTAATTTGAAAACAAAAATTGCTTGAAATTTGATTTTTTACGCCAAAACTTACAATATAAGAGAAACTGTATTACTTCAGTAATAGTATATGACACCTCTGAAAAACAACGGAGGGGATATTTTTTTAATTTTCATATTTCCTATTACTACTACTATCATTACTACTACTACTAAAGTATTCTAAACAATGTGTGCTCTATATGAAATGAAAATTCGACTCATGCAATATTTTTTTTTAAATTTTTGCATATTCCTAGTCTACTGAAATATTTTAATTAACTGTACGAAATTTTGGCTTAATTTGAAAAAAAAAAATTGCCTGAAAATTGAATTTTTACGCCAAAACTTACAATATAGAGAAACTGTATTACTTCAGTAACTGTACATGAAACTTCTGAAAAACTACAGAAAGGATATTTTTTGATTTTCATATTTCCTGTTACTACTACAACTACTATTACTACTACTATTAAAGTATTCTAAACAATTTTCTAAACAATATGAAACGAAAATTGCCCAAAAATTCAGATTTTGTTTTTTTGTTACTTGTTTTTCCGATAATTAGATCTAAAGTAAGAGATCAATACTCTTACTTTAAATTCCGGAAAAACAACGAACGGAATATTTTCTGATTTTCATAATTTTCTATACTCAAGTACTCTAATAAATTGTATCAAATATCATATGAAATAGTATGAAATAGGAAATTGCAAGAAAATCTAATTTTTCAGTCAAAATTAAAAAAAGTGCATAAACTATACTGAAGTATTCTAATCAATTGTACTAAATATCATATCATATTATATGGAAACTCAAATTGCAAGAAAATTGCAAGAAGTTTTTCAGTCAAAAAAAATATGTGCAAAAACTTGTTACTCTGTAACTGTGTATAAAAATTCTGGAAATCTACAGATGAAGTGATTTGCTGATTTTTGCTGAAAATTCAGATTTTGTTATCTTGTAGCTGTATATGAAGATTCTGAAAAACTACAGATGAAGTGGTTTGCTGATTTTTGCAGAAAATTCAGATTTTCGGAGAAAATTAAAAAAAAATGGTGCAAAAACTATACTGTAAATTTGTAATCAATTGTATCACATATCATATCAAATTGTATGGAAACGCAAATTTCAATAAAAATCAAATTTTCAGTCAAAATTTAAAAAAAAGGTGCAAAAACTTGTTACTCTATAAGTAACTGTATATGAAAATGCTGGAAAACTACAGATGGAGTGCTTTGCTGATTTTTGCTGAAAATTTAAATTTTTAATCAAAATAAACAAAAATGTGCAAGAACTATACTGAAGTATTCTAATTAATTGTATCAAATATTATATTACATTGTATGGAAACGCAAATTGCAACAAAAATCTGATTTCCTGTCAAAATTAAAAAAAAAATGTGCAAAAACTTGTTACTCTGTAACTGTATATGAAAATTCTGCAAACATACAGATGGAGTGATTTGCTGATTTTTGCTAAAAATTCAAATTTTCAGTCAAAATTAAAAAAATGTGCAAAAACTATACCGAAGTATTCTAATCAATAGTATCACATATCATATCACACTGTATGGAAACGCAGATTGCAAGGAATTTCAGATTTTCAGTCAAAATTAAAAAAAATGTCCAAAAACTTGTTACTCTGTAACTGTATATGAAAATTCCGGAAAACTACAGATGGAGTGATTTGCTGATTTTTGCTGAAAATTCAGATTTTACCGTTAAAATTTAAAAAAATGTGCAATAACTTGTTACTTTAACTATATATGAAAATTCTGGAAAACTACAGATGCAGTGATTTGCTGATTTGCTGAGTGATACTTTTTAGCATGATAATAGATATTTAGATGAAAATTGTAGAAAAGTAAAGCATGGGATATATTTTGGTTTTTATATATCTTGGTAAATTAAAACGTTTTCAATATTTTTGTGTAACTTGGGCATAACAGAGTTGAAAAATAATCAATAAAATAAAAAATGACCCTAAAAAAACCAAACAAAAAATTACATTAAAAAAAGTTGAAAAAATTGCAAAATAATAAAAAGACCTTCTTCTACGACAGTGCGGAAACTAAGTTTTTACGCACTGTTCACAGTACGAAAAATGAAACATTTTAGTATGATAATAGATATTTAGACGAAAATTGTAGAAAAGTAAAGCACGGGATATATTTTGGTTTTTATATATCTTAGTAAATTAAAACGATTTCTATATTTTTGTATATTTGGGTATAACAGAGTTGCAAATATTGCAAAAATATAAAAAATAACCTAAAAAAAGGACCCTCAAAAAAGTTGCAAAAATTGCAATAAAATTAAAAATGACCTTATTCTATTACAGTGCGTAAACTAAGTATTTACGCACTGTTCACTGTGCGTAAAGTGATACTTTTTTCATTTACTGATACTTTTTTAGCACAAGTGTATAAAAAAATCAACTGTGTGTATAATAAGTTTTAGTCACAATTCATTCACTCACCAATTAAAAACAGATAGTATTTTGCATCAAATTTTACTTACAAGTCAACATCCAATAATACGAAAAAAGTTCAAAACTTTAAACGTCCAAGTTAATGATGCAATTTGTAATATGGTATAAATTTATTAGTAATTAAAAAATCTGCTGTAGCAGAAAAAACTTTGTACGATACACTTTCGTGAAGAGCATTTTTGCACTCGCGTTTTTTTGTTGAACTCGGCTGTGCCTCGTTCAACAATTCACGCTCGTACAAAAAAGGACTATTTTGCGTACTTGTATCATAAATAACTATATTCTAAATGCAACAGAATTCATACAGCTTTTCCAACTTTAGATGGAAGTTCCGGAAAATTTGACTTAACAAAATTTTCACGTATTCCAATGTATCTAAATATTTGTTTGATGCAACCAAATTTCATGAATCCAAATTATGCATCTTTTTTGTTTTATACTTGTTTAATTTTTATTGTACCAATCAAACTTATTGACTTAAAAAAATTGCATCTTGTTAGTTATGTATGTCTTCAACCATAGTTTTAGAGTACCTAAAATTTATGTACTTTTAATTAACGGAACGTTATAATTTATTATATTTTTTTTACACGTACACATTTTTTATGCGTATACAAAAGCCATTACTAGATTATTACTAATTTTTGGATTTAAGAAATGAAGTTGTATCAAAAAATTGCTAAAAATCTAGTAATGTTTTTATTTGTAATCTGTAAGTGACTTGATTATTACTAATCTTTGGATTTAGGAAATGAAGTATTCTTGGATCGAAAAATTGCTATAAATCTAGTAATGTTTTAATTTGTAATCTGTAAGTGACTAGATTGTCTTATATTATCTTATAGATCTTTGGATGTAAGAAATGAAGTATTCTTGTATCCAAAAATTGCTAAAAATCTAGTAATGTTTTTATTTGTAATCTGTAAGTGACTAGATTATTATTTATTTTTGGTTTTAAGAAATGAAATATTCTTGGATCCAAACATCTAGTAATGTTTTTATTTGTAATCTGTAAGTGCACATTTTTCTACGATCTTAAGAAAGTTTTGCAAATTATGATTTGTTCCCTTTTAAGAAAATTTTCATAAATACAAATTTTTTTATGTTCATGTTTCTCATCGAATTTCTTGATCAAAATTCTGCAACTTTATCCATTCTACGATTCCAAGTAATTTCATTGTTTTCCATGGCTTTGCTAAAATTTCTTGAATGCAAATTCTGCTGATGAATGAAGGATGAATAAACGGAATTGAACTGAACTTAGAAATGCAAATTTTGCACATCACTATGTTCATCCTAATCGATTTTTTTTGATCAAAATTTATTAATGGTACGATTCCTAATAAATTTCAAGAATCCAAAGTTTGCATCTTCAAATTTTTACATCCCGTACTACAGGGTTTGCATGAACAAAAATTTGGAATCCAATTTGTATGCTTCTAATTGTATCAATGATATTGTATCTTGTATCTTGTATAATCAGATGCTTCTAAGCATAATTTTTTAATTATGTTATTTTTTTTATTGATCTGCTCTGCGGCCCACGGAGAGAAACGAGATCGACACGATTGTCTTCACGTTCACTTTCCAAACGCCTCGCAAAAAGAGAGATTTTCGACGAAATTTTTGTAACACTAACGTGAAAGTTGACCTAATCACCGCGTTTTCCACACTTTGTTTTGCGCAACCAGCACTTACTCACCTCACTTAAGTACGTTTTCTCCACTACAAGAGCACACCACAAGATGCACTGTTATCCTCTTGATGCAATCGGGGATTTCCTCTCTTCCTTGCTGCAGACGCAATCACCTGCTTCTTTTCGCTTGTTGGATCACAGACCTGCGAGCTCAACGGCTGGACTGTCCGGTCATCGAGCCTCCAGACGTCTTATACTATCTTTTACGGTTTGGTGACTTCCGGGAGGGCCAATGGGAGAGAGGCCCACGAGCCGCTTAGCGAACCGTGGGACCCGCAATGGTGGTCACGTGAGGGGCTAGCGCGCTTTCACCGGTAGAGGGCGCCACCGAAACTTCGGTGGCAAGACGCAATTCCTCTAGTCTTTGGAATTCTTGAATTTCAAATCGGTGCCTAAGACACAATGCAAACTGTGAAGCATAATGTGTTGACCCTGAAGAATTTCCGAAATTGGTTCATTTTACGTGTTTTCCTAAATTTTTCAATTTTGAATTAAAGTCGACGATAAACCAGAAACCTGAAAAAAATTTATTACATGTATGAATAGTTTTTTCTCGGATGATTGGGAAACAGAGTAGTCAGTCAAAAATGGACACTCAAGAGTAAGTCAAAATTTCAAATTTTAAACGATAGGTGTTCTGAGGTCGAGATCTCGGCCATACAAATCATTTTTCTTCATAACTGCTGATAATTCAACCTAAATTAACATACAATATTTAATGAATCATTAGATTCAGTAGTTGTCAATTAATCAAAATCCCACTTGAACTGATTTTACCAAAATTTGTACTATTTTAACTACCCAAGATTTATGTAATAAGGACGAAAAGTGCATTTTTCAGGATGAGTATAAGTTTTATGACCGAGGCATAGGCGAGGGAATCAAACAGTCGAGGCCTAAAAACGCCCTTTTTTAAATTATTTTTTCCATCGACCTCCAAAATAAAAACGACGTTCCTTAGTGCATGCTTAGAGAGACTCTTCAATGTGACAAGTAATGACAGTTGGCCATGATGGGTCACTATAATAGTAGACTTATACTATTTCTCCCATCCACCCAAGATTTATGTAATGAGAACGAAAACTGCACAATTCAGGAGGAGTCTAAGTTTTATGACCGAGGTGGAGGCGAGGCAATCAAATAGACGAGGCCGAAAAACGCAGTTTTTTTAAATTATTTCATCCATCGACCTCCAAAATAAAAAATAAGTTCCTTACTGTATGTTTAGAGAAACTCTTCAATGTGACAAGTGATCACAGTCAGCAATGATGGGTCACTATAGTATCACATAGCAGCCCCTGATTAAGTTAAAATAAAATAATTATAACATATTAGACTTTTCCCATAAATTATGTTTATTGATATTTTAATATTGCAAATCGTATATAGAAAGCAGCGGACAAAAAGTGTTTGCGGACGAAAAGTACCACTTTTCAATTTGCAATTTGCAATTTTTTATACATTGGCAACTATACAAATGATAATTACATGATAATGATGATAACTGATCCACAACTGGTGATAACTGATCAAAGTTGAAAACTGATAACTAACATAAAAATAACAACTGACATACATTGTTTCAGATCAGTATCTGGTGACTGATAACTGACAGACAACTGCTGAATTGATAATGTATTACTAATAATTACATGGTGTTAACTGTTGCAATTGTTTAATACATTGGCAACTATACAAATGATAATAACATCGTTTTAGATCAGTTTCGGTCACCGATAACTGATCGACAACAGGTATAATTGTTCAGAGTTGACATCTGATAACTAACAGTAAACCAAATAACAACTGACTTACATTGTTTCAGATCAGTATCTGGTGACTGATAACTGACGGACAACTATTGAACTGATTATGTGTTGTTAATAATTATATGGTGTTAACTTTTGCATTTTTTTATACATAGGCAACTTTACAAATGATAATTGCATCGTTTTAGATTAGTTTTCGCAGACTGATAGACAACTGGTGATAAATGATCAGAGTTGACCACTGATAACTAACAATAAACCAAATAACAACTGCCTTATATTGTTTCAGATCAGTATTTGGTGATTGATAACTGACAGACAACTGATGAACTGATAATGTGTTATTAATAACTAGATGGTGTTAACTGTTCCATTTTTTTATACATTGGCAACTATACAAATGACAATTTCATCGTTTCAGATCCGTTCTCGGCGACTGATAACTGATAGACAACTGGTGATAACTGATAAGAGTTGACTACTGATAACTGACAGTAAACCAAATAACAACTAACTTACATAGTTTCAGATCAGTATCTGGTGACTAATAACTGACAGACAACTGATGAACCGATAATATGTTATTAATAATTATATGGTGTAAACTGTGCAATTGTTTGATACATTGGCACTATACAAATGGTAATTGCATCGTTTTACATCAGTTTTCGGTGACTGATAACTTATAGACAACTGGTATAACTGTTCAGAGTTGACATCTGATAACTAACAGTAAACCAAATAACAACTGACTTACATTGTTTCAGATCAGTATCTGGTGACTGATAACTGACATACAACTATTGAACTGATGATGTATTGCTAATAAATATATGGTGTTAACTGTGGCAATTTTTTTATACATTGGCAACTATACAAATGATAATAACATCATTTTAGATCAGTTTTCGGTCACCGATAACTGATAGACAACTGGTGATTACTTATCAGAGTTGAAAACTGATAACTAACATGAAAAAAAAACTGACATACATTGTTTCAGATCAGTATCTGGTGATAACTGACAGACAACTGATGTACTGATAATGTGTTACTAATAATAACATGGTGTTAACTGTTGCAATTGTTTAATACACTATCAACTTAACAAATGATAATTCCATCGTTTTAGATCAGTTTTCGCAGACTGATAACTTATAGACAACTGGTGATAAATGATTAGAGTTGACCACTGATAACAAACAGTAAACCAAATAACAACTGCCTTATATTGTTTCAGATCAGTATTTAGTGATTGATGACTGACAGACAAGTGATGAACTGATAATGTGTTATTAATAACTAGATGGTGTTACCTGTTTCATTTTTTTTATATACATTGGCAACTATACAACTGACAATTTCATCGTTTTAGACAGTACTCGGTGAATGATAACTGATAGGCAACTGGTGATAACTGATAAGAGTTGACTACTGCTAACTAACAGTAAACCAAATAACAACCGACTTACATTATTTTAAATCAGTATCTGTTGACTGATAACTGACAGATAACTGATGAACCGATAATATTTTAGTAATAATTATATGGTGTTAACTATGCAATTGTTTGATACAATGGCACTATACAAATGGTAATTGCATCGTTTTAGATCAGTTTTCGGTGACTTATAACTGATAGACAACTGGTGATAACTGATAAGAGATGACTACTAATAACTAACACTATACCAAATACCAACTGACTTACATTAATTTAGATCAGTATCTGGTGACTGATAACTGACAGACAACTGATGAACTCATAATGTGTCATTAATAACTGTATGGTGTTAACTGTTCCAATTGATTAATACATTATTTTAGATCAGTATCTGGCGGTGACAGTGATAACTGACAGACAACTGATGATACCTCATCAGATAAAATAATTGACAACTGACAAACCGACTAATAACTAACAATTGACTTACTTAATTTTAGATCAGTTTACTGTGAGTAATAACTGATAGACAACTGATGAATAATAACTAACAACTTACTTACTTCGTTTTACATCAGTTCATGGTGACTTATAACTGATGATAACTGATCCGATATGATAACTGACTACTGACAGACAACCAAATAACAACTAACAACTGACTTACTTCATATTAGATTAATTTATCATAGTTTAGAACTTATAACTAATAGTAAACCAAATAACAACTGACAACTGACTTACTGATTTTAGATTAACAAATCAGAGTTGACAAGTGATAACTAAGCGTAAATCAAATAACAACTGACTTACATAGTTTCAGATCAGTATTTTGTGACTGATAATTGACAGACAACTGATGATACCTCATCAGGTATAATAACTGACAACTGACAACTGACAGACCGACTAATAACTAACAGCTGACTTACTTAATTTTAGATCAGTTTACTGTGACTAATAACTGATAGACAACTGATGAATAATAACTAACAACTTACTTACTTCGTTTTACATCAGTGTATGGTGACTAATAACTGATAATAACTGATCCGATATGATAACTGATAATAACAGATCCGATATGATAACTGACTACTGACAGACAACCAAATAAATACTAACAACTGACTTACTTCATTGTAGAGTAATTGATCATAGGTTAGAACATATAACTAACAGTAAACCAAATAACAACTGACAACTGATTTACTTCATTTTAGATTAACTGATCAGAGTTGACAAGTGATAACTAAGAGTAAATCAAATAATTGATCATAGTTTAGAACTTATAACTAACAGTAAACCAAATATCAACTAACAACTGACTTACTTCAGTTTAGATTAACTGATCAGAGTTGACAAGTGATAACTAGGAGTAAATCAAATAACTGACTTACACTGTTTCAGATCAGTATTTGGTGACTGATAACTGACAGACAACTGATGATACCTGATCAGATATAATTACTGACAACTGACTGACCAAATAATAACTATCAACTGACTTACTTCAATTTAGATCACAGTCAATTTTCACATTCCTGTTCTCTTCATCTACTCTCATAGTCTTCTTGATGTTCTTACATCTATCGTCTCTTCTACTTTCCATATAACCTAATCCCACATATATCTTCTCTTCTACTTTTCTCATAGTCTTGCCGTACGTCTATCTTCTTTCATAGCATCTTTTCACATCTATTTTCTCTTCTACTTCCCACATAATCTAATCCCACACCAGTTCTCCTGCGCTTCGACATTTTTCTTATAATACCTTCACATTGATATAATTATGTTTAATTTCGTCTTTTCTTTTCCTATTTATTCACATATATCTTCTATTCTACATATATCACAGTCGTTTTTCACATCCATCTTCTTTCCATCTTCTCTCATGGTCTGTTCCAACATCTATTCTCTCGGCTACTTTCCATATAACCTAATTTCACATATATCTTCTGTATTATTTCTTTCATAGTCTTTTCCTACATGTATATTCTCTTTTACTTCGCACAAAATTTAATCACACATATATCTTCTCTTCTATTTCCCTCATAGTCTTACCGTACGTCTATCTTCTCTCATAGCATATTTTCTCATCTGTTTTTTTTCTACTTCCCACATTATCAATCCCACATCTGTTCTCCTGTGCTTCTACATGTATCTTATAATATCTTCACGTTTATATTAGTATGCTTCATTTCTTCTATTCTCTTCTTATTTAATCACACATATCTTCTATTCTACTTATATCACAATGGTTTTTTACATCTATTTTCTCTTCATCTTCTCTCATGAGCTGTTCCTACATCTATGGTCTCGTCTACTTTCCATATAACCCAATATTACATACATCTTTTGTATTTTTCTCTCATAGTATTTTCCTACATGTGTATTCTTTTCTACTTTGAACAAAATCTAATCCAAGATATATCTTCTCCTCTAATTATCTCATAGTCTTGCTGCTAGCTTTTATTCTTTCATTGTATCTTTTTTCATCTATTTTCTCTTCTACTTCCCACATAATCTACTCCCACGCCTATTCTCCTATGCTTCCACATTTTTCTTATGTCTTCACATTGATACAATTATCTTTATAATTTATTCACATATATCTTCTCTTCTACTTATATTACAGTGGTTTCTCACATCAGTTTTCTCTAGATCTTCTGTACATATATCTGTCATACTTTGTTCTTTCATATATATTATCTTCTACATCTTTCATACTCGTTTCCCATACACATATTATCTTCTACTTCTCTCACAGTAATTTTCCATTCCTACTCTCCTCTGCTTCCACATATTTCTTGTTATAGCTTCTCTACAATTGTGTCATGAAAGTGACACACTTTGTAACCAGTCGGCTTCTTCACCAAACAACGTATCTTAACGTATCTGCATAATTTCTCATGACGTGTCTGCATAATTCTCACATTAAGAATGGTAAGTTTGCACGAAAGCAATGCCAAGGTTGGATTTTATGAGGTCTGTGGCTTTTAGCACCTGCTGCACCATAACAAAATACGAAACTTGTTGCTCTTTGTAGTCTTCAGATTTCATTCTATTCAAACTATTTTCATTATATTTTAAATGTAATGGTTCGCTTGTCAAACGTAAATTCTATTAATGAATAATTGATAATTAAAAATGTTGATGTTAAATGTACAATTGATAACGTAAATTTTATTAATAAATAATTGATAATGTTGATATTAAATGTACAATTGATAATTGAAAACAATTTTAGCGCAAAGTCATATGTACAATGTTTATTGTTGTTTTTAATTTTGTAATGCCATTTTTGATGGCTTTCTATTTTAAAGCTTATTTTCGGCGAATCTGGTAATCACTTGTTTCGTTTTATTGCGCGTTACAAATTTTGGCCTGAATTACGGTTTTTTGGTGGCATTAGTCACAGCGCAATTATTCCATTCTCATTGTGCAACTCTGGAATTGAATTATCGTGCAAAACAGATTTCCTCGAGGCTGCAACTTATCGAGGTGCCCAAAAAACGCTCGCATGACTCAGTCTCCTGTGGAACGAGCCATAATCGATCCCAAAAAATCTCCGAAACGGCAAAAACGCAACTGGAACTTGGGCTCCATTCCAGCGTGACGTTTTAATTGCGACTTACCTAATTGCAATTAAAATGAAAAACAATCAACCGATTGAGCGAAATTAAATCCGCGTGGAATTATTTGCGTTATTAATAGCTTGAATAAAAAAAAAATAGAAATTTGTGCCGGACGATAATTGGGCGATTTATTTAACGCATCGGCTGTTTTTACTGCGAGAGGTTACAGTCAAAGAGCGCTGCTTAATTGCATTTGGAGAAGATAATTAACAATTTGACGCGCTCTTTACTAGTAACTCGTAATAATTAATCATACGGCAATAATTGTATAAATACGGAAAAGGAAATTATTTAACGATGATACAAATGCTATAATCAGAACAAATTATATAAAAAAATAATGTGCCAGCAGGATAATTAATCATTCAGTAATTATTTTTAATACCTAAATTTGTGGAACTTATTAAATACTGCTGCAATCAAATCAAATTAGTTACAAAATATCAGAATGTTCAAAAAATATTTATCAACTGCATCAATCGAAAGCGTCATAAAATTCTAAAATACTTTCTGCAACTTTGAAACGAAACATTTTTAAACTTTTAAATTAATCCTGAAATTTTAAAATACATTCGAAGCTTGTGATATTAATTTTATAAATTAACATTATTCACCAATATTATTATACCATATTGTTATCTTTCTATTACTTACAGTTCGAGAAATATATACAATAAGATTTAGTACCATTGCACAGGAATGACCTCCATAATTTCCACCTGAAACTACACACACATATATTTATTTTTAATAAATTGCAATTAAAGCAATGGCGTGATGACCAACATTTAAAATCAGTGGAAAATATGGAGAAAAAAATAAATAGCATATCATGCAGCCTTACACACGAACCAGGAATCATTCTCAATCTGTAATTAAGCTAGAAGAAGTGTGGCAGATCCTTCGTGGAAAAAATATCGTTAGCGGTCAGTAATTGTGATGTTTTTAAGTTTCACGAGAACTATATGATAATTATTTAATAATTATTATTTGTGTGAAGGAATTTGTGCCAGAAAATTAAAATTTATCAAAGGTATATCTCGCAATTAAGAGTTTGAGGTTTTTATTATTATTAACATTAATATCCTCTCAATTTAAGATTTAAAATAAGTATAACTTTTCAAAACTGTATTACAATTTATTGTAATTCTTACACATTGTTACAAATTATTACAAATTTTTCCAAATGTATTATAGTTGCAATTGTTACAAATGTATTACAATTGCAATTGTTACAAATGTAGTGCAATTGTAATTGTTACAAATACATTACAATTGCAATTGTTACAAATGTATTATAATTGTAATTATTGCAAATGTATTACAAAATGTTTTCTTCTCGTGTTAGTTAAATTTTGAGCTCAACTGAAATATGAAATTCCCACAAAATTAGATTCTTAATTAGAAGGCAAAATTAAATTAAAGTTTAGATATAAATTATGAAAACCAAGTAATTTTTGTAACCAAGTTGATACAAATGTGTTCAATTGCAATCGTTACAAATATATTACAATTGCAATTGTCACAAATGTATTATTTTAATTGTTACAAATGTATTACAAAATGTTTTCTTCTCGTGTTAGTAAAATTTTCAGCTCAACTGAAATATGAACTTCCCACAAAATTAGATTCTTAATTAGAAGGCAAAATTGAATTAAAGTTTAGATATAAATTAAGAAAACCAAGTAATTTTTGTAACCAAGTTGTTACAAATGCGTTCAATTGCAATCGTTACAAATATATTACAATTGTAATAGTAACAAATGTATTATAAATGTACTTGTTGCAAATGTATTACAAAATGTTTTCTTATCGTGTTAGTTAAATTTTGAGCTCAACTGAAATATGAAATTCCCACAAAATTTGATTCTTAATTAGAAGGCAAAATTGAATTAAAGTTTAGATGTAAATTATGAAAACCAAGTAATTTTTGTAGAAAAGTTGTTACAAATGTGTTCAATTGCAATCGTTACAAATATATTACAATTGTAATTGTTACAAATGTATTATAATTGTAATTGTTGCAAATGTATTACAAAATGTTTTCTTCTCGTGCTAGTTATGTTTTGAGCTCAATTGAAATATGAAATTCCCACAAAATTAGATTCTAAATTTGAAGGAAAAATTGAATTAAAGTTTAGATATAAGTTGTAAAATCCAAATAATTTTGGTGTATTCATTAATTGGTAAACTAAAACATTCTTCATAATATTATGAAATTTGAGCTCAACGAAAATAAAAAAAAATCATTATTCAAAAGATAAAAGAAATCCAATTATAGATGAAAATTCCGGTTTTTTTTCGGAAAATTCCGGAAAACTACGGATGGGGTACTTTTTGTACCCCATCCACCCTATCACCATGATTATCATATTTTTTGATATATTGAACAATTCTAAACCAATTTGTATGGAATTTTAACTCCATACGAAAACAAAAATTGCCCAAAAATTATATTTTTCGGCCAAAATAAAAATGAAATAAGAAAAAACTTGTTGCTTCTGTAACAGTATATGAATATTTTCGAAATCTACGGATGCAGGATGAATATGTAAATACAGATGAATATTTTGAAAATCTACGAAATTTCTGATTTTTGCATTTTATAATAAACAAAAGTAATTTTACCCTGTGAAAGTTGAGCTTAATTGATGTAGGAATTTCATTTAAAAAAAAAATCTAAATCAGAAGACAAAATTCAATGAAATTTAAAGTTTTGTAACGTTATAATTTGCACGTACAACGCTGATCGCAAGGCTGCCTATATTGTCGTCCCGGGTACTATAGTTAATTCTACTTCCAATTCTCTAATATCATTTTGCGTAGGCGAACATAAAATCGGTAAAATATTTGTTTACGGCGAATGGAAATACCGGAATTGTGACCACCAATAACCCGTGATTTGTGGTTTGAGTGGCCCTTTGTGGCTTATTAGGTATATTTTGGTAAATTAAAACGTGCTCAATAATTTTATGTAATTTGAGCCTAATGGGATTGCAAAAATTACAAAAAAAAATACATTATTCCAAATTCAGGAAAAATCATACTGCTTCTTCAACTTTAGATGAAAATTTCCGAAAAACTAGGTATGATGTATATTCCGATTTTCATGTTTTCTGCTGCAGTCCTCTTGGTATAAAACCTAAGACTAGGTTTTCTTACCTCTAAACACTAGATGAAAATTTCCGAAAAACTAGGTATGATGTATATTCCGATTTTCATGTTTTCTGCTGCAGTCCTCTTGGTATAAAACCTAAGACTAAGTTTTCTTACCTCTAAACAATAGATGAAAATTCCGAAAAACTAGGTATGATGTATATTCCGATTTTCCTGTTTTCTGCTGCAGTCCTCTTGGTATAAAACCCAAAACTAAGTTTTCTTACCTCTAAACAATGAAATAAAATTTGAGCTCTATATGCATGATAACGAAAATTGCTTAAATTGCTTAAAAATTCAGATTTTCAGTCTAAATATATATTTTTTAAATCATAAACTTCTGGAAAAACTACGCCGAAAGTGAGAAAATCTTCAGTTTATCAGATTTTCTAACAAATTGGAGTTTTATAAATTTGTTATAATAAACTATTCGATGATATTTGAACTCTGAGTATATGAAAACGAAAATTATTTCAAAATTCAGATGATTGGGCAACTTGTTGCTTCTGTGTTTGAAATTTTTGGGAAAATTTCCGAAAAACTAAGTATGATGTATATTCCGATTTTCATGTTTTCTGCTGCAGTCCTCTTGGTATAAAACCCAAAACTAAGTTTTCTTACCTCTAAAAATAAAATAAAATTTGAGCTCTATATGCATGATAACGAAAATTGCTTAAATTGCTTAAAAATTCAGATTTTCAGCCAAAATATATATTTTTTAAATCATAAACTTCTGGAAAAACTACGGCTGAAAGTGAGAAAATCTTCAGTTTATTAGATTTTCTAACAAATTGGAGTTTTATAAATTTGTTATAATAAACAATTCTATGATATTTGAACTGTGAGTATATGAAAACGAAAATTATTTCAAAATTCGGATCATTGGGCAACTTGTTGCTTCTGTGTTTGAAATTTTTTGGAAAATTTCCGAAAAACTAAGTATGATGTATATTCCGATTTTCATGTTTTCTGCTGCAGTCCTCTTGGTATAAAACCCAAAACTAAGTTTTCTTACCTCTAAACAATTAAGTAAAATTTGAGCTCTATATGCATGATAACGAAAATTGCTTAAATTGCTTAAAAATTCAGATTTTCAGCCAAAATATATATTTTTTAAATCATAAACTTCTGGAAAAACTACGACTGAAAGTGAGAAAATCTTCAGTTTATCAGATTTTCTAACAAATTGGAGTTTTATAAATTTGTTATAATGAACAATTCTATGATATTTGAACTCTGAGTATATGAAAACGAAAATTATTTCAAAATTCAGATCATTGGGCAACTTGTTGCTTTGAAATTTTTTGGAAACTACGGATATTATTTCTATTTTAGATTGTTTTTAGATCTTGATATTTGCTGATAAATTGAAGTATTCTAAACAATTTTATGAAATTTAATCTCAAAATAATAACAAATTTTGTCTATAAATTGAATTGACCTTGAAAATAAGTATTAAAAATTATGGAATTTTTGGAAACTAAGGATTGAGTATTTTTTACATATTCATATTTCTTGATAACTCTCAGTATTTTTAAAAAGTTCTATGAAATTTAAGCTTAAAATGTTACTAAAATTTGCTTAAAAATTGAATTAAACTTGAAAATATGTAAGTGAAGATGTATCAGTTCTGCAACTGTGCCTGAAAATTCTGGAATTTTCAAAAATCAAAGTTTGGTATCTCATTATTTTTGAGCTTCTAAACAAATGTTGCATCTTCTCTTTATCACGTTTTTGACATGCTTCATAAATCCTTTTTTATCTTCCTATTTTTTGTGTTGCTTACTGAATTTCTTGAATATAAATTTTGCATCTTATCATTTTTATGTTTCTAATCGAATTTTCATGAAATCAACATTTGTGTATTATAATTTTTATACTTATAACATAAATTTCATAATTCCATTTTTTTTCATCTTATTGTGTTTACGTTGTAACCACAGCATTTTCATGAATGAAAATTTTTGCCTCATTTTTTCCATATTTATAAAAAAAATATATATTTAAATTCTCACTGTTTTAGTTTCTAACTCGTGAAAATTAAATAAGGAAATAATAAAATATGACTGACTAAATTTTCATGAATGAAAATTTTCGCCTCATCTTTTCCATATTTATAAAAAAAAAAAAAATCAATTCTCACTGTTTCAGTTTCTAACTTGTGAAAATTAAATATGAAAATAATAAAATTTGATTGATTTCGAAATCTCAGAAAATAATCATGTAAACTATTTTTATGCTTCTAACTGAATTTCTTAACTCTATATTGTGCATCTATCATTTGTATGATTCTGATCGCGTTTTCATGAAGCCAATATTATAATTCTTAAACTTATACTAGAATTTTCTTTATTCCAATATTTTCATGTTATTATTTTTACGTTATAACAGCAGAATTTTCATGAATGGTAATTTTGCGCCCCATTCTATCCATCTTTATAAAATAACGTTTTTCACTGTTTTGTGAAAAACGTGTCAGTGTGTTTTTTGGTTTCAAACTTTTGAAAATTGTAGATTCTTATGTACAGTTTCAGGAAAAAAAGTTTTATTATCGTTTTAATACTCATTTTAGTTAAATTAGGCTGATTTTGAACGTAAAAAAATAACATTATTTAAACTCATAGAGTAAACGAATCAGTACTTTATGCCCCTAATGTTTTTATTATGCTTATTACCATTATATCACTTAAATTGGTTACTATTATATTCATCATTATTACCACTTGTACATATTATTGTTATGTTTTGTTATATAATAATAACAATAACTTGTTATTATTAGTTATTATAGAAATTATTCGTATTACCAAAATATCTAAATAGTATAATGATACTTACTTGATGTTACCGTCATTATTATTGTTCGCATTATTATCTCCTTACTTTATTAATTATTATAATCATTACTATTGTTATCCCTTAATACATAATTATTAGCTTAATGTATAAATTACTGTAATTGTAGAAAGGGCATTTTAGAAACGCTGCTCGGCTCATAAATTCTGAGCACTGCACGTCATTTAATTAATCCTAATTAGGTACAATTCGCTAATGACTATTTAACGTGCGCCAAAACTTTGAATAGATTTATTCGTTCTTATGACACTCGAAAGGGAAATACGTTTTCGCAATTGCATGCGTTTCCAGTCCACGTGGCAATTACACAACAATTAATTGCGATTATGATGATTTTATTAATGATATTATTTTAACGGCGCTTTCACATTTTTATAAAGCCATTGTCCATGTAGCAACATCACGTTTCTTAAACTTTTTTTTAGTTACCTGCAAATGGGAATAATTTTACAGCCGAATAAATTGCTTAGTGTACACATTGCCAAATAACATATTTTCTAGTGAACATTAACCTTAAAGTATAAACTTCAGATGTAGTGAAGGTAGTGATTTAGTGACTTATTGTAGTGCCTGAATATTGACCTTAGAGTATTATTGACTTTAGATGTACTGAATGAAGTGACTATATTTTGACCTTATAGGATAAGCTTTAGATGTATTGAATGTAATGATGTAGTGACCTGTTGTAGTGACTTGTAGTGACTGTAGTGATTGACCTTAGAGGATAAACTTAAGATGTAGTAAATGTATGTAGTGACCTATTGAAGTGACTGAATATTGACCTTAGAGTATAAACACTTTAGATGTAATGATGTAGTGATTAAAATATAGTGAATACATTTTCTATGATTCATTTGAATTGGGCAAATACTCCTCATCCAAAAATTATTTGTGCGTACATTTGAATTTTTAAATTGATTCCATTACAACTTAAATACACAATTATAAAAAATAATTAAAATTGAAACAATACGAGTTAAATTTTAATTTTTTAGCCAATTATTATTATTTTAATGTCACATTACAAATTCGCGTTATTTATAAGCCCATTGATAATTTCATGTGCGCAGTAGAGTGAGTCGAACAAAAAATAAGAAATAACAAATTAACATCGTTACATTAATTAATTAATAGTAGAGCGAACACTGTTACAGTTACAGTTTTTGGTTTTATTATTCCGGAAACATAAATGAATAAATTGCCCAGTACAATGCAGAAAAAATATTATTCAATCATCACTGCATTGATTAAGAAAGAGTAGAAATTTGTACTAATTAATATTTCTTACATGTAAACACTTATATAACGAGTGAGCAACAATGATTTTGGTTGATACGTAGGCAACCAAATACGCATGTTGGTACAACTGAAAATATGAAGAGAAAATCATCTAGATTGCTGCTTCTCCTTTGGCGTATCAAACATACGACGCAAGACGCTTCTGCTATCAAATCTAGTTACTTTTGTACTTGGATAAACTTGAAGTGAAGAAATTCCCCAGATTCATATCAAACATACGACGCACGACGCTTCTCCTGTCAAATCTAGTTACTTTTTTACTTGGATAAACTTGAAGTGAATAAATTTCCCAGATTCATATCAAACATACGATGCACGACGCTTCTACTGTCAAATCTAGTTACTTTTGTACTTGGATAAACTTGAAGTGAAGAAATTCCCCAGATTCATGTCAATCATACGACGGACGACGCTTCTCCTGTCAAATCTAGTTACTTTTGTACTTGGATAAACTTGAAGTGAATAAATTTCCCAGATTCATATCAAACATACGACGCACGACGCTTCTCCTGTCAATTCTAGTTATTTTTTTATTTGGACAAACTTAAAGTGCATAAATTCCCCGACGAATTTCGGCGGGAAATTTTACGCAACCACATTTGTTGCTCACTTTGTGAGCAACACACATTTATACACATTTATGTATACACATATGACTATATCAAGTAAATTCACTCTGCTACAATATAAGTTGCGCATTCATAGTTACTTAGTTTCTTAGTTAGTAGTTACTTTATTACATGGATTTACTTGGAGGGAAGAAATTCCCTAGATTTTTCGGTGGGAAGTTTGACAGAACCACAATCATTGTTGCTCACCCTATATTTATACACATTTATGTTTACACATATAAGTTTATCAACTACATTCACACTGATACAATGTAAGTTGCCTATTATGAACCTTGAGGGATACCAAATGAATATTACTAAACTAATATGTAAGCAGAGGCAGGCTCTTAGATAAAAAAACCACAAAGTTTTCAACAATAGGTATGAATCTGAGAGATCTGTTGATAAAAAATCACCAACTCAAGTTTTTTTTTCAAAAATCGTTAGTTATGTTTTTATAATTTTGAAGCAGACAGTTTCGTTAAAACCGGACTCATTAAAAATCATTACTAAGTTTTTATCATTAAGTTCGAATCAGGGGGATTCGCTCATAAAAATCATTAATTTACAACTTTGAGTTTATTAGATTAGTTTATCAAAAATTATTAGCAATTCTTTGAATTTAATTGACTTATCCATGAAAAATATACAATGAAATTTATAGCAATGATTTTGATCAGATAAACGAGTCATCCAAAATTTACTACTCAAGGTGTTAAATTTTAGATTAAGCAGGCTCTTAGATCAAAAATCATAGTTTTCAACAATAAGTTTGAATCTGGCAGATATGTTGATAAAAAATCATCAAATCAAGTTTTTTTTTAAATCATCAGATACGTTTTTAAAAATCGTTGGATAAGATGTTTCAATTTTGAAGCAGACAGTTTTGTTCGAATCGGATTCAATAAAAATCATCACTAAGTTTTAACATTAAGTTTGAATCAGAGGGATTCGCTCATCAAAAATCATCAATTTTCAACTTTGAGTATGTTAGTCCAGTATATAAAAAAATATCAGCAGTTCTTTGAATTTATTTAATTTATTCATGAATAATCCTCAATGAAGTTTGTAGCAATGATTTTAATCAGATGAACGAGTCATCCAAAATTAACTATTTAAGGAGCTAAAATTTTAGATTTGGCAGGTTCTTAAATCAAAAATCATAAAGTTTTTAACAATAAGTTTGAATTTCTGAGAGATGTGAGAGATCTGTTGATAAAAATCATCAAATCAAGTTTTTTGTTTTCAAAAATCATCAGATACGTTTTTAGCAACAATTTTGAATCTGATAGATTCATTCGAATCGGATTCATTAAAAATCATCACTAAGTTTTTAACATTAAGTTTGAATCATATAGATCCGCTCATCAAAAATCATCAATTAACATCTTTGAGTCTGTTAGACCAGTTCATCATAAATCATCAGCTGACTTTTTAGCAGTTCTTTGAATCGAATTAACTTATTCATGAAAAATCCTCAATTAGGTTTATGGCAATGAATTTTAATCAAGTAAATGAGTCATCAAAAATTAACCACTTAAGATGTTAAATTTTGGGTTAAGCAGGCTAGAAGATAAAAGATCACTAAGTTGTGATTAATAAGTTTGAATCAGATGGATCTGTTGATAAAAAATCATGAAATCAGGTTTTTCCTTAAAAAAAACAGTTAAATTTTGAGCAATTATTTTGAATCAGTTTACAAGTCCTAAAGCCCATAGATGGCGATGCGCTTACCCCCAAAGAAAAAAAATGAATCAGATTAAGTCGTTTATAAAAATCATCTTGAGTGTGTAGCAATTATTTTGAATCAGATTAATGTGTTCATCAAAGATCATCAAAAATCGTCAATTACCAACTTTGAATCGAGTCATCCAAAGTGAACCACATAAGGTGTTAATTTTTGGAATCTGTAAGCTCGTATATAAAAAAATCATTAAGTTTTCAACAATAAGTTTGAATCATGGATCTGTTGATAAAAAAATCATCAATTAGGGTTTTTTCCAAAAATCATCAAATACTTTTTAGCAACAATTTTGAATCAGACAGTTTCGTTCGAATCAGATTAATTGAAAATCATCATAAAGTTTTTAACATTAAGTTTGAATCTGAGGGATTCGTTCATCAAAAATCATCTATTAACAATTTTGAGTCTATTAGACCAGTTTATCAAATATCAATAATTAAGTTTTTATCAATTCTATTAATCTAATTAACTTATTCATTAAAAACCAGTTCAATTCAGTTTACAGCGATGATTTTTTATCAGATAACTCGAGTCATCCAAAATTAACTACTTAAGGTATTAAATTTTAGATTAGGCAGGCTCGTAGATCAAAAATCACTAAGGTTTCAATAATAGTTTTGAATCAGAGGTATCTGTTCATCAAAAATCTTCAATTTAAGTTTTTCAAAAATCATCAGATACGTTATTAGCAACAATTTTGAATCAGACAGTTTTGTTCGATTCGAATTCATTATGAATCATCACTTTAAGTTTTTAACATTAAGTTTAAGTTAGAAGGATTTATCAAAAAATCATCTATCATCTACTTCAAATCATCAACTTTGAGTCTGTTAGACCAGTTTATCAAGTTTTTAGCAATCCTTTGAATCCAATTAACTTATTCATGAAAAATTCTCAATTAAGTTTATAGAATGAATTATAACAAGATAGTAGAGTCATCCAAAATTAACCACTTAAGCTGATAATTTTTGGATTTGGTAGGCTTATAGATCATAATCATTAAATTTTCTTCAATAAGTTTGAATTAGATGGATCTGTAGATAACATCTGATCAATTCATTTTTTTTTCAAACATCAGTAAATTTTTAGCAATTATTTGAAGCGCTAAAGCCCATAAATGGCGATGCGCTTTTCAAAGAAAAAATGGAATCAGATTCGTTCATAACTCGTTCATAAAAATCAACTTATGTTTGTAGCAATTATTTTGAACCAGTTAATACGTTCATCAAATATTGAAATCTGATTAACTTATTCATCAATAATCCTCAATTAAGTTGATAGCAGTTAATTCCAATCATATAAATGGAGTCATCCAACATTATCCAAATTTATGTTCTTGGCAAAATTTTGGTATTAGACAGGCTTATAGATAAAAAAAATACTAAGTTTTCTATAAAAAGTTTGATTAACTACTTAAGGTAATAAATTTTGGATTAGTCAGGCTCATAGATTAAAAATCACTAAATTTTCAATAATAAGTTTGAATCAGATGGACCTGTTTATAAAAAATCATCAATTCAATTTTTTTTTTTCAAAAATCGTCAGTTAAGTTCTTACAACAATATTGAAAAAAAAAATCTGCAATAAATGAATCAGAGGGATATGTATAAAAACCGATCAATTTAGTTTTTTTTTCTTAGAAACATCTGTAAACTGTTAACAATTATTTTAAATTAGATTACAAGCGCTGAAGCCCATAAATGGCGATGCGCCATTCAAATAAAAAAATTGATACAGATTCGTTCAGAACTCGTTGATAAAAATCATCAGCTAAACTTAAGTTTGTAGCAATTATTTTGAACCAGTTAATACGTTAACTAAGATCATCAATAATCATCAATTGCCAACTTTGAGTCAGTTAAACTCGTTCATCAAAAATGATCATCTAAGTGTTCTCTTGTTTTATATGTTGATAAAAAATCATCGATTCAAATTTTAATAATAATTTTGTAATTTTGAAACTTTAAAAATCATCAAAGTTGTTATCAAGTATTTTGAATCAGATTAACTCGTTCATAAAAAAATCATCAGCTAATCTTAAGTTTCTAGCAATTACTTTGAACCACATCAATACGTTCATCAAAGATAATCAGTTAAGTTTTTAGCAATTATTTATTTTAATTGGGCCAATACAATCATCAAAAATCATCATAAAAAATCCTCAGCTAAGTTTTTAGGGGATCTGTTGATAAAAAATCGTCAATTCAGGTTTTGTAATTTTGTAGTTTTTAAACTTTAAAAATCATCAGTAAAGTTTTTATCGATCATTTTGAATTAGATTGATTCGATCATAAAAAAATCATCAGCTTATCTTAACTTTCTAGCAATTACTTTGAACCACATCAATACGTTTATCAAAGGTAATCAATTAAGTTTTTAGCAATTATTTATTTTAATTGGGCTAATACAATCATCAAAAATCATCATCAAAATTCCTCAGAAAAGTTATTAGGGGATCTGTTGATAAAAAAATTGTCAATTGAGGTTTTGTAATTTTGTAATTTTTAAACTTTAAAAATCATCAGTAAAGTTTTTATCAACCATTTTGAATTAGATTGATTCGATCATAAAAACATCATTAGCTAATCTTAACTTTCTAGCAATTACTTTGAACCACGTCAATACGTTTATCAAAGATAATCAGTTAAGTTTATAGTAATTATTTATTTTTAATTTTGCCAATTATTTTAATCTAATTAACTTAATCATTACAAATCTGTTCAATTCTGTTTATAGCAATGAATTTCAATGAGACGATTCGAGTCATCTAAAATTAACGAGTTAATGTATTAATTTTTAGATTAGGTATGCTCATAAATAAAATATCATTAAATTTTCAACAAAATGATCAAATTAACTCGTTCATAAAAATCATCAGCTAATCTTAAGTTTCTAACAATTATTTTGAACCAAATTAATACGTTCAGCAAAGAGATCATCAAAAATCACCAATTCCCAACTTTGCTTAAGTTATACTCGTTCATCAAAAATGATCATCTAAGTTTTTCGAAATGATTTGAATCTGATTAACTTATTCATGAATAATTCAATAATCGAGTCATCCAAAATTAACGTATTCAGCTGTTGGCAAAGTTATGAAATTAGACAGTCTCATTGATCAATCACAAGGTTTTTATAATAAGTTTGAATGAGAGGGATCTGTTGATAAACAATCATCAATTCAGGTTTTAACAATAATTTTGTAATTTTGAAACATTAAAAATCATCAGTTAAGTTTTCATCAATTAATCAGATTAACTCGTTCATAAAAAAAATCATCAGTTAATCTTAAGTTTCTAGCAATAACTTTGAACCACATCAATACGTTCATCAAAGATGAAAATGAAGTGAAGTTTTTAGCAATTATTTATTTTTTATTGGGCCAAAATCATCATCAAGAATCATCAGCAAAGTTTTTAAGGGATCTGTTGATAAAAATCATCAATTCAGGTTTTGTAATTTTGTAATTTTGAAACTTTAAAAATCATCAGTTAAGTTTTTATCAATCATTTTGAATTAGATTAACTCGATCATAAAAAAATCATCAAATAATCTTAACTTTCTAGCAATTACTTTAAACCATATTAATACGTTCATCAAAGATAATCAGTTAAGTTTTTAGCAATAATTTATTTTATTGGGCCAATACAATCATCAAAAATAACCAGCAAAGTTTTTAATGGAGCTGTTGATAAAAAAATCATCATTCAGGATGTATAATTTTGTAATTTTGAAACCTTCAAAATCATCAGTTAAGTTTTTAGCAGTCATTTTGAATTAGATTAAGTCGATCATAAAAAAATCATCAGCTAATCTTAAGTTTCTAGCAATGACTTTGAACCACATCAATACGTTCATCAAAGATAATTGGTTAAGTTATTAGCAATTATTTATTTTAATTTTGCCAATGCAATTATCAAAAATCATCAGCAAAGTTTTTAAGGGATCTATCGATAAAAAGTCATCAATGCAGCTTTGTAATTTTGTAATTTTAAAACTTTAAAAATCATCAATTAAGTTTTTATCAAGTATTTTGAATCAGATTAAGTCGTTCATAAAAAAATTATCAGCTAATCTTAAGTTTCTAGCAATAGCTTTGAACCTAATCAATACATTAATCAAAGGTAATCAGTTAAGTTTTTAGCAATTATTTATTTTTAATTGGGCCAATACAATCATGAAAAATCTTCAGCAAAGTTTTTAAGGGATGTTGATAAAAAACCATCAATTCAGGTTTTAACAATAATTTTTTAATTTTGAAACATTAAAAATCATCTGTTGATTTTTTATCAATTAATTTGAATCTGATTTACTCGATCCTAACCAAATCATCAGCTAATCTTAAGTTTCTAGCAATTACTTTGATCCACATCAATACGTTCATCAAAGATAATCAGTTAAGTTTTTAGCAATAATTTATTTTTATTGAGCCAATACAATCATCAAAAATCTTTAGCAAAGTTTTTAAGGGATCTGTTGATGAAAAATCATCAATTCAGGCTTTGTAATTTTGTAATTTTGAAACTTTCAAAATCATTAGTTAAGCTTTTATCAATCATTTTGAATTAGATTAACTCGATCAAAAAAAAATCATCAGCTAATCGTAAGTTTCTGGCAATACCTTTAAACCTAATCAATACATTAATCAAAGGTAATCAGTTACGTTTTTTAGCAATTATTTATTTTTTATTGGGCCAATACAATCATCAAAAATCATTAGCAACGTTTTTAAGGGATCTGTTGATAAACAATCATTAATCCAGGTTTTGTTATTTTGTAATTTTGAAACTTTAAAAATCATCAGTTATGTTTTTATCAAGTATTTTGAATCAGATGAACTCCTTCATAAAAAAATCATCACCAAATCTTAAGTTTCTAGCAATAACTTTGAACCACACCAGTACGGTAATCAAAGAAAATCAGTTAAGTTTTTAGCAATAATTTATTTTTAATTGGGCCAATACAATAATCATCAAAAATCATCAGCAAAGTCTTCAAGGGATCTGTTGATAAAAAATCATCAATTCAGGTTTTAACAATAATTATGTAATTTTGGAACTTTAAAAATCATCATTTAAGTTTTTGTTAAGTATTTTGAATCAGATTAACTCGTTCATAAAATATCATCAGCTAATCTTAAGTTTCTAGGAATTGCTTTGAACCACATCATTACGTCCTTCAAAGATAATCAGTTAGGTTTTTAGCAATTATTTATTTTTAATTTAGCCATACAATCATCAAAAATCATCATCAAACATCATCATCAAAAATCATCAGCAAAGTTTTTAGTCGTCGCTGTTTAAAATCTTGAAGCATCTAAAAGCTGGTAATACTTAAAATCTTCAAAGCGAGTACGTAACAATGTAATTAGTGTTCAATAAAGTACGTGGTCTTCGCATATTAATCAATATATATCCAGAGCCGTACCTATTAAATCTCATGGAGCCCTCAATTAACAGTGACTTTCAATCGTCCACGGAATCGATCGGGAGGGGAGGCTCTTCAGCGGTCGCATCAGTGATGAATAATTGATGATTACCACCGGCACGGTCTAATAACCGGATTGAATTATGAATGGTGCCGGACGCGTGCCACGTCTTCATCCGCCTATCTACCATGAGCTGCCTTATCTGCCGGTTAATAATTAATGCGGTGGTGGGGGCTAATGAAAGACCCCGTGAGAAAACCGCGGATGCTGGCGGTCACGTGGCCATCGATTTCCTATTTTGTTTTTGGCCCCGGAGGCGGAGGAGGACGAGGAGCACCATGGGACAGTACGACACTGGACATCGGGTCCAACTGACATACACAAAAGTGCCTTCGGCCTCTTAGTTCAGTTAAAATGATCTGGTGATGATCTGGTGATGGTGGGATTAGTTGAAACGAGTTGAATTCTTCTGGAGGACCGTTCACACGCTGCATAGTGTTGGGAACACACGTTTTTTATCCGAGAGATTGAAACAAAAAACCATCAAGGTTAGTCAAGGTCGTTTTAACGTTAATTGCATAAAGTTACCATTTTCAACATAAATTGATACATATTAGGTGCTTTCGATAAGTAGAAATGAATTGGTAGATTTTTTGTACTAAAAATTGTTGAAGAACTTGTAGTACTTACAAAGTTATCCAATAGATCATAGAAAATAGAAAGTAACCAGACATATGAGAAACTCAAAAGATTTTTGAAAAAAATATAGATAGGTAGATAAATTATATATACAGCTTCAGATACAGCTTATCCTCTAATAAATAATATAAGATTTTGGATTTGGCCCTCTTCACTTTCTTTACTGCTAATATGAAGTTTGGTACAAAGAGCTGCAGGAACTGGATGATACATGACCAATAGGAGGATAAATAATATAGAGAGCTTCAGATATAGCTTCTCCTCAGATAAATATCATAAGATTTTGGTTTTCGACCTTTTCACTTTCTTTACTGCTTATAAGAAGTTTGGTAGAGAGAGCTACAAGAACTGGATGATATATGACCAATGGGAGTTTAGGATCATTAGGGGTAACTCTATTGAAATTCTAACAAGGTTTGAACCAAATTCAGAATAGTTAAGGGAATTGCAATCATTAGCTCTTGGGAATTACAAGATGACCAGACATAATAAAATCTAGAAATAACAAATAACATAAGATTTTGGCTTTTGACCTCTCACTTTCTTTACTGCTAATAATAAGTTTGGTAGAAAGAGCTACAAGAACTGGATGGCATATGACCAATGGGAGTTTAGGACCATTAGGAGCAACTCTAATGAAATTCTAAGATGGTTTGAACCAAATACAGAAGAGTTAAGGGAATTGCAATTATTAGCTCTTAGGAATTACAAGATGACCAGACATAATAAAATCTAGAAATTCTAAAAAAGTCTTGAATAAAATATAGATAACTTGTGGGAGTTGCAAAGTTGTTTGCCAAGTTAGGAAAAATTAGATGCTCAGACATGTAGGAATAACTCTAGAAATTCTAAATTTTTTTTTTTTAATAAAATACAGGAAAGCTGTACGAACTAAAAAATATGTTCGTTGGCTCATTGATAATAGTAGATAACAAGATATAACAGAGAAATTTTAAATAAATACTTTTGAAAATATAGAAAACTTGTGGAAGTTATTAAGCTGTTCAAAGTTTATAGAAAATAAATATGCCAAGTAACTCCAAAGATAAACAAAATTAGGAATTTATAAAGACTATACAGAAAACTTGTGTTTGTTACAAAATTGTTGATTGGGTCATCGAAATAATAAAATACCTCATACAGGTATAGTAGAAGGAACTCCATAGATAGGTTAAATATCTGTGTGTTTTCACTCAGTTAAAATCTTTAAAAGTACTAAGCCAGTCAAAATCTGTTGAAATATTGAGTCAGCCAAACTCTATCAAAGTATTGACAGAGTCAAAATCTGTCAATTTTTGCAATTGCACTGGTAAAATTTGTCAAATTTTAAATTGTAACCATATAAACTTGTCATTTAACTGCACCTGATAAAATCTGTTAATTTTGAGAACTGATCTCTCCAAATTTGTTATTTTTTCAATAGCAACTGTCAAAATATGTAAAAATTTCAATTGCAATTGTAAAAATCTAAATATACCATTTTTTTACTGAAACAGACAAAATCTATCAAAGTATTGACCCAGTAAAAATCTATTAAAGTATTGACCGAGTCACAATATGTCAAAGTATTGAGCCAGCCAAACTCTTCTATCAAGGTCTTGACAGAGTCACAATCTGTCAATTTTTGCAATTGCACTGCCAAAATCTGTCAAATTTTCAATTGTAACCATATAAATTTGTCATTTAACTGCACCTAATAAAATCTGTCAATTTTAACAACTGATCTCTCCAAATGTGTGACACTTTCAAGTACAACTGTCAAATTCTGTAAAAAATTCAATTGCAATTGTGTAAATGTAAATGTACCAAATTTTGTGACTGAAACAGCAAAATCGATCAAAGTTTTGAGCCATTAAAGTACTGACCGAGTGAAAATCTGTGAAAGTATTGAGCCAGTCAAACTCTATCAATGTATTGACACATTCAAAATCAGTAAATTCTTGCAATTCTTGCAATTCTTTCAATTGTAAACACATACGTTTGTCATTTAACTGACCTGATAAAATCTGTCTCTCTTGACAACTGATCTCTCCAAAATTGCTACATTTTTGATTACAAGTGTCAAAATCTGTAAAAATTTCAATTTCAAATGTATAAATCTATCGAAGTTTCAATTGCAGTTATAAATCAGGTATTTTTTTAACTGCACCTATCAATTTTGAAAACAGATAAGTCAATTATAACCCAATATTGTCATATTTGTTACTGTATCTGTCAAAATATATGAAGTTTGCAGTGAAGTAAAATTTGTAACTTAAATTTTCAATTGTAAACCAAAATCGTTATATTTTTAAGTGTAACTGTCAAAATCTGTAAAGTTTTTAGCACAGCCAGTGAAACAAAACTACAGAAATCTGCCAAATTTGCCTGAAATCTGCCAGAGCTACCTCTGCTATCAAAATCCTTCAAATTTCAATAATAACTGCCGAAATCTGTCAAATTCGGGGCTATAGCTGAGAAAACCTGTTAAATGTTCGACAGCTGTCAAAATCTGTCATTTGTTTTATTTTACATCCAAGTGTGAAAATGCGAAAACCTGTTGAATTTCTAATTGCATATACCGATTGCAGAATATGCCCAATTTTAACTGCAAGCATCGAAATCTGTCAAACTTTCGACTAACATTGTCGAAATCTCTCCAATTTTCATATGTACTAGTCCGTTTTAATAAAATGTTCTTTTAAAACTACCAAAATCTATTGAATTTTCAATTGCAAATATCTAAATCTACATCTAAAAACAGAAATTTATAGAATTCAGTATCGAAATTCTTCCAATATCAATAACAACTACCGAAATCTGTCAAATTTAAGGCTACAACTGAGAAAACCTGTTAAATTTTCAACAGCTTTTGCCCGAAACTATCGCTTGGCCTTATCCATGGGTTAAATGGAAAAACCTGTTAAATTTCTAACTGAAACAGACAGAATCTGTCGTTTTTTTTGCTATATAAGTAAAAATCTGCCAAACTTTCTACTGAAATTAAAAAAAGTCTGTGAACATTTCAATGACAACGTTTGTTTTTGTTAAATTTTCAATTAAAACTCCTTAAATCTATTGAATTTTGAAATCTGTCAGTTTGTGCAATTGAAATCTGACGATCTTTTAGCTGTAAATGTAAATAACTGCCAAAATTTCTACTGAAATAGGAAAGTTTGTCAAAATTTCAATTGCAACGGTTCGTGTTTGTTACATTTTCTATTAAAACTACTTGAATTTATTGAATTTTCCAATCTGTTAGTTTTTCCAATAGCAATCTGTCGATTTTTTTGGCTGTAAATGTACAAGTCTGCCAAACTTTCTACTTAAATAGGCAAATCTGTCAAAGTTTCAATTGCAACGGTCCGTTTTTCGGTCCAATACTAGAAAAGTTTCTGTTTATGCTATCCAATACTAGAAAAGTTTCTGTTTGTATTGCATAACTCTAAAACAAAATTTCAGGACCTTTTTATATTTTGTTTTAGAATTCTCTTCTTTTAGAACTTCTAGAACTTTTTGCTTCAAATTATATATTTTTCAAAGTATCTCATTAATTTTTCTTCCTAATTATAGGTTCAAAATAAGGACTCTAAATAATTAATCCTCCATCAAAGAAACATTACAACAAATAATTATATATTAACAGATTGTTTGCTTAAAAACTTTACCAGCTATTTGTGGAATAAGTTATCAATTATTCAAAAACATATTGATAGCCACGTCATAAAGCTACAGAGTTTGCGAAGTTTTTAATGAGTTGAACGATATCTGGCTAATTATAAATTTGACTAAATAAATCTGAAAAGGTTCTAACCTTTTCAACTTCAACTTGGCACATATCACAGTCAAGTTGGCATTCATCATTATCAGTTTAGCAGTAATCTAAACCATGTTGGCATTAAACAATGACAACATGAATTTGTGATTAAAGCCAAATTGATAATGATACCTTTTCAACTTCAACTTGGCACTAATCACAGTCAAGTTGGCATTAATCATTATCAGTTTGGCATTAATCAAAACCATGCTGGCATTAAACCATGACAAGATGAATTTGTTATTAATGCCAAATTGATAATGATACCTTTTCAACTTCAACTTGGCACATATCACAGTCAAGTTGGCATTCATCAGTATCAGTTTGGCATTAATCAAAATCATGTTGGCATTAAACCATGACAACATGAACTTGTGATTAATGCCAAATTGATAATGATACCTTTTCAACTTCAATTTGGCACTAATCACAGTCAAGTTGGCATAAATCATTACAAGTTTGGCATTCATCAAAATCATGTTTGCATATTAAACAATGACAACATGAAGTTGTGATGAATGCCAAATTGATAATGATACCTTTTCAACTTCAACTTGGCACTAATGACAATCAAGTTAGTATTACTCATTATCAGTTTGGCATTAATCAAAATCATGTTGGTATTAAACAATGACTACATGAATTTGTGATTATTGAAAATTGATAATGATACCTTTTCAACTTCAACTTGGCACTACTCACAGTCAAGTTGGCATTAATCAAAACCATGTTGGCATTAAACAGTGACAACATGAATTTGAGATTAATGCCAAATTGATAATGATACCTTTTCAACTTCAACTTGGCACTAATCACAGTCAAGTTGGCATTAATCATTATCAGTTTGGCATTAATCAAAATCATGTTGGCATTAAACAATGACAACATGAATATGTTTAATACTTAATGCCAACTTGAATATGATTAGTGCCAATTTGAAGTTGAAAAGGTACAGTAATATAAAATGATTTTCGAAAAAAAAAGTTTTTTCAGTTCTAGAAAAGTTTTATTGTACAATTCTAAAACTGAACCTAAAAAGGTCTTGTTAATATTTCTTGAATCGTTTCGGTTTCTATTACATAATTCTATAAGTGGTAAAAGGAACTAAAATCTGTTTGTCCATTTATTACACTTTCCATAACGCTGTTTTCTTTCCAGATGATGAACTTCAAGGTACAGGGCCTTGTGGCCGACCTGATGCCCAACATCAGGCTGATGCAAGGCGTTGGTCACTTCATGTTCAATTATCATGCTGATAATGGTGCTGCCCTGCATGCATTGCGAGTTCTGTACTCAGTGATGCATCTCCTCCTCGTCCTTGCTCAATTTGGGTAAGCTAGAAGAACTATCTTCAAACAATAAGGCAGTTGTACGCTCGAGGATCATACTTGACCATGGTTCAATGACCAAAAATATAATTGTAAATACAATGGTATCCTTAGAAACTGAACCAAGATCAAAGATAGTACACCAAAAAGGCCCAGTTGTACAATCTCGAATCATCTTTGATCAGGATCAGTTTCTATGGATACTACTGTATCAACAATTGTAACCCAGGTAACTGAAATACGATTAAAGATAATCCACCAATTAGGCCTAGTTATACAATCTCGGATCATCTTTGATCCTGGATCAGTTTCTATGGATTCCATTGTATCAACAATTGTAACCCAGGTAACTGAACCACGATCAAAGATAATCTGAGGTTGTACAACTGAACCTAGGTGTACTACTAGAGCCATTGAATTGGCTAAAGATATAGAGAAGTGAAGACCAATTAGTAGCTCATGCATCACGAAGCTTGACATCAAGCAATCTTGATCAGGAAGAAGAAGTAGAATTTGGGCCTAAGCCTACTTAAGACGTATTAGATTAAATACTTATTTCGAATCATCAGAATAAGTGAAGAAGAGTATTCTATAGTAGACTTCTATACTATAGTAGAGTATAGACTTCTATTTACATTGCTGGGAAGTAACTGGGTATAAATGAATAAGTTGTGTATTTTTTTAGTTTTACATTTGGAAATCTGGTGACAGAAGCAGATGATGTTAATGACTTAGCTGCCAATACCATCACCGTTCTATTTTTCACCCATTGCATTACCAAGTTCATCTACTTTGCAATTAGATCAAAACTATTCTACAGGTAAGAACTTGCATTATATGAATAATTATATCAAATCTGCACGATAACGTATCAAAATTGCTTTTTGAACTGATTCTCATAATTTTAGTACCTAATATTAGCTAATTTTTAAAAATCTTTGGAAGATTTGAAATCTTCCACGTTTATGTGAGATCCATCTTCCTTCTAGAATTTCAAAATTCTAAAATTCTATTTAAATCGTTTTGAGCCTACCAGTTCCTTTTCACATTTTGGAAACGCTATAGCTTTGCTCAAAATTTGGTTTGATAGTTTTGTTAATCATTTGTGTCTAGGACTTTGGGCATTTGGAATCAGGCCAACAGCCATCCACTCTTCGCAGAGTCCAACAACAGATACCATGCCATAGCTCTAACCAAGATGCGCCGTGTGCTAATGATAGTCCTTGGAGGAACCGCCCTAAGTGCTGTCTGTAAGAGCTTTTGAACCAACACCAACTACGCCCAACACCTACCAACTTTCTGCTTAAAGGTTGGACTTCGATTACCTTCTTTGGTGAGAGCACCCACACCAGGAAGGACCCCGACAACGCAAACGAGACCATCACCGAGGAAATCCCCAGGCTGCTGATCAAGTCATGGTACCCATGGAACGCCATGTCTGGCATGCCATACGTCCTCTCACTAGTTTACCAGGTAACAACAGCTAAGATTATACAAGAACAGGAAGAGTTAAGTGTTATTTTAGATCTACTACGTGGTATTCTCGATGCTGCATGCAAATCTTATGGATGTGATGTTCTGCTCGTGGTTGATCTTCGCCTGTGAGCAACTTCAGCATCTCAAGGGCATCATGAAGCCTTTGATGGAACTATCTGCCACCTTAGACACCTACGTGCCAAAGAGTGCTGATCTCTTTAGAGCTCCTAGCGCCAATTCTCAAGACAACCTCATCGAAAACGGTACACCTAAAAGATATTTCAAATAAATTTGATCAACTCTATAGATACAATGGTTCTCACTATTTTCATTTCCAAAAAGTTGAAAATTCGAAAAGTTAAAAAGTTTCATCAAAAGTTTCAAAATGAAAATTATGGAATATTAAAAATTATAAATTAGGCAAAGGCATGTTCTCAAGAATCAAAGAATCAAGTTTAGTTGATCGATTGGAGTTAATCAACAAAAGTTGAATCGAAACTATAGTTTAAAGTTGATCAACTCCATTAAAACAAGGTTCTCACTACAGTTTTAATTCAACTTTGGTTGATCAACTACAATCGATCAATTAAACTTGATTCCTGAGAACGTGCCTTAACTACTTTTGAAGAAATTGTTCAGATTTTAATAATAATTCTTCAAATGGAGTTTTGGTAAAATTTTAGAATACATTAATAAGTGTTCCTCTTCTGTTTGAAGATTACAATAACATGAAGAATGAAGGAATGGACCTCAAAGGTGTGTACAGCACTCAGCAAGAGCTTGGGGGAAATTACAGGTCAGGACCTCTTCAGACCTTTGGTGGTGGGATAGGTCCAAATGGGCTCACCAAGAAGCAGGAGTTGATGGTGAGGTCGGCCATCAAGTATTGGGTGGAGAGGCACAAGCACGTTGTCAGGTATTCTTCTACAAATTTTGACCACCAAGTCCAAATTCTTACATTTTCATATGAAATGTATACAACTTATGATTAGTCCGAGCCTTAACTCACTACAGTACATAAATACGATTTTGTATATTTAATTATGTGTTAGAATAAGTACCAAAAGTTATCCACCACCCCCTCACCTCTCTTATTTTACATTTTCTTCATCCCATTCACACCTCCTATTATTGGGCTTCTTTTTTTTTCTTCTTCCACCATTTATTATTTTTCTTCTTCTTTCTAATTCTTTCATCTTTTCAGATTGGTAACCTCCATTGGTGACGCCTATGGCATTGCCCTTCTGCTGCACATGTTAACCTCGACCATCACCCTTACTCTTCTGGCTTACCAAGCCACCAAGGTCTGCAAAATTTGGCATACAACAATCTTCAAAATGTATAACCAAATAACCATGTTTGCAGATTGATGGTGTGACGAAATATGCAGCCACTGTACTTGGATACCTCTTCTACGCCTTGGCACAGGTATTCCTCTTCTGCATCTTCGGAAACAGACTCATAGAGGAGGTATGTACAATTTGCAGTTGTGCTTTTGAACTATTGAACTTTTGAACACTTTTGTGGTTATCGATTTTGATGAATTAATGTTTTGTTTTTAATTGTTTCATTGATAGAGCTCTTCAGTAATGGAAGCTGCTTACAGTTGCCATTGGTACGATGGCTCTGAGGAAGCCAAGACTTTCGTGCAGATTGTCTGCCAGCAGTGCCAGAAGGCGATGTCTATCTCAGGAGCGAAGTTCTTCACGATATCTCTTGATCTCTTCGCCTCAGTAAGTACAGTTTTAAAACAATTACTAACCAGAATGCCAACAATTTACTTGTTCTCAAGAGGAACTTATGATTCAGTTAGTAACATCTTTGAAGAATTGGTACTTGAAGGAGAAACATTAATAGATTGTAGAAGACTTCTCTGATCTGATCTTCTCCAATTGTCTTTTGGGCAGGCGTCTAGAACTAGAAGACTTCCAGGAATCAAAAATAGTTACAAAGTTCCAAATATCTCTCAAATATCATCTGGGTGCTTCTCTAGGTTCTAGAAGACTTCTCTGCATAATAAAAATATTTACAGAGTTTAAATTAGATTTCCATCTGTTGAGCATTCTAGCAAACTTCTTCTTATAAAAAATAGGTAGTTACAGATTTTCAATTATCATTTCATCCTATGAGATGGCATCTAGAATGAGAAGACTTTTCTGCATCAAAAAATGCTATAGACTTCTTTTGCCATCTGCTGCATGTCTAGATTCTGGAAGCTTAGATTCTAGATGTATGTACAAAAATACTTGCAGAATCCAAATTGCCTCTTCATCTTTTGATCCAGATTCTGGAGGATTTATAGATTCTAGATATACGTACAAAAATAGTTGCAGAATCCAAATTGCCTCTTCATCTTTTGATCCAGGTTCTGGAGGATTTATAGATTCTAGATATACGTACAAAAATAGTTGCAGAATCCAAATTGCCCCTTCATCTTTTGATCCAGATTCTGAAAGATTTATAGATTCTAGATATATGTACACAAATAGTTGCAGAATCCAAATTGCCTCTTCATCTTTTGAACCAGATTCTGGAGGATTTATAGATTCTAGATATACGTACAAAAATAGTTGCAGAATCCAAATTGCCTCTTCATCTTTTGATCCAGGTTCTGGAGGATTTATAGATTCTAGATATACGTACAAAAATAGTTGCAGAATCCAAATTGCCCCTTCATCTTTTGATCCAGATTCTGAAAGATTTATAGATTCTAGATATATGTACACAAATAGTTGCAGAATCCAAATTGCCTCTTCATCTTTTGAACCAGATTCTGGAGGATTTATAGATTCTAGATATACGTACAAAAATAGTTGCAGAATCCAAATTGCCTCTTCATCTTTTGATCCAGATTCTGAAAGATTTATAGATTCTAGATATACGTACACAAATAGTTGCAGAATCCAAATTGCCTCTTCATCTTTTGATCCAGATTCTGGAGGATTTATCTCTACAAAAAAATAGTTACAATTTTTTTTTCTGTAACTTTTCTAGGTTCTTGGTGCTGTGGTTACCTACTTCATGGTGTTGGTGCAGCTCAAGTGAAGTGCCCCATCAGCCTCGACATCAAAGAAACGCCGCCATTTACGTGGCGTCCGTATATTCATCCGTCGCAGGAGCGGCGGCTGCATTCAGAAGTGTCTTATCATAACTGGGGCGAGCTGAGGCAGGATGGTGCCTGCTAGGTACCCAAAAATGGATATGGTACCTCGTGGGCAACCACCGGCCTGCCGCCACATAGCCATACCAAGTGCAAAACCATTCCGTTACTATTAATATTAAGTTATTGGCACCAGTTGTTAGGTTCTAGATGTGATGAATTCTGTGTTTTGTCAATTAAGTTCAGACCCGAAAAGGTAGAAATCAAAATTGGAATTGGTTATTTTATATTTATAATTATTGGAATTGGTCATGCCTTAAATCGTTGCTGAAAATTGGATATTAATGAATTGCTGCATTTTTCTCCTTCTTCTTCTTCTCCTTCTTCTTCTTCTTCTTCATATTATCCTTCTTCATATGCTCCTTATTCTTCCTCCTCTTCTTCTTCTTCTTCTTCTTCTTCTTCTTCTTCTTCTTTTTCTTCTTCTTCGTATATTTTTTTGTCGTGAGTCGTGATTAAATTGACTTCTATTCTACTTCTTTAATCCTCCTCACCATTTGCCTCCATTTGCTAATTGCTTCATTTAGGGCTATTACAATCTTATTCAAAAATCGAATAGAAGAGAATAAAAATATAAATTAGTCCATTTATGTGATATGGGCTGTAAAGTTATACACCAAAAATCAATAAGAAGGTAGCCAAAATAGACCTTAACTACTACATATCTTCTCAAAAAAGTTTGTTGTATTATCCGATGGTAAACCGAATTGGAACATTTAGAAATTTCAGGAGACTACTTTGCAACAATTCTTACATTTCTTAAATTGTAACTTCTACATTTCTTATACAATTTTCGTGAATTGGTTTATCATGAAATCTTATGGTTCGTGGTGTTATTAGATTTTGATTTTCAGGTAAACAATTTTGAAATATTCTATAACTTTTATATAATTTGGAAGCTCTTGACCAAACTTAGATTACTTTTTACAATTTTTTTAATTATTTGATAACTGCTAGATTTCTGACTAAATTCCTACAAATTTTTTTATTAGAAAATTGAGTGTTTTTTATAATTCTTATAATAGTTATTTCTTCCAATATATCTAAATTATTTGGTAACTATTAGGTTTCTTACACTATTTTCATGTATTAACTGATGGTTACCAAAAATATAAACTTTTGATTTTTCTAGGAATCTACTTTGAATCTTTATTCTTAATTCTAACAAAATTTTCAAGAAAATTTGACCAACTTTTAGTTAATTTTTGCAATTTTTTAAATTGACAAACACAATAATAAGAATGATAATATTAATTAGATTTCTTATAGAATTTACATATATCTTTCACGTTTTAAAAGAATATTCTTAAGAGATTCTTTCTAAATTATTCCAAAATTTGATTAGATTTCTTATCTACCTATTTTCTTGAACTAAATTAATGTTAAATAAATTTTCTATTATTTCGTTACAACTTTTTAGTATTTCGTAACAACTATATTTCTTATAGTAGTTTTTTGATTATTTACCACAAAATTATCTGATAGTATCTGATGGCTAATAGAATTATAAGTTTTAGATTTTTCGATTAATTTGAATTGACACTTTTGTTACAACTTTTTCTAATGATTTCGGAATTCCTAATAGATTTCTTATAAAAAATCCTGAACCTAACTACTATACCTACATATATACCTATAACCTATACCCTATAACCATACAACCTATACCCTATAACCATATAACCTATGCCCTATAACCTATACCCTATAACCTATAACCTATAACCTATACCCTATAACCTATACTCAATAACGTATACCCTATAACCTATACCCTATAACCTATACCTTATAACCTATACCCTATAACCTATACCCTATAACCTATACTCTATAACCTATACCCTATAACCTATACCCTATAACCTTTACCCTATAACCTATACCCTATAACCCATACTAACTGATGGTTAATTCAATAATAATAGAAGATTTTAATTTTTAGTACTCATTACTCAATAGTTTATCTATTTTTAACTATTTTGGTACAAGTTTACTACATTTTTGTTCTGAAATTTCCGACCCAAAGGTTTTGATATTTTTTTAATATTTCTGCTGGTATATTTCAAAATTTTGTTTCAAATCAGATGTTTGTAACTAATATAAAATTATTTTTCTGGGATATCAATTTGCTTATTTGCTATAACTTTATTTTTATTTTTCATAATTTACTACATTTCTTACAAACTTTTAATGAATTATCTGTTATGGTTAAAACCTGTCTGGTTTTAAATTTCTGTAATTAACTATAGCCTTTGTTACGAATGTAACTATTTTGATGTTCTCTACATTTTTTTCGAAATTGTTGGATGCTTTTCAAGGCTTTTTACATCATTTTCACAAAATTATCAACCAAATATTAGTTAATTTTTCTTTAAACGTTAATTTTTTGAATTAACATTTACAATAATAACTATTATATTTTTGACGATCTGATATTTTCTGATGGTAGACATTTTTTTAATTAATTCTAAACTCTGTTCTTGCAGAATTTTGATGACATTTTTGTCCAAAAATTTGAAAATATTTTTGTACCTTGTTGTTTCACGTTTGAATATTACCGCATTTAGTGGTCAAATGAAGACAAATTATAATATAATAGAAAATGAAAATCAAAAGAGAATCAAAGGATAATTCTTTTTTCTGAAAAACCAATTTGGTTATTTGTTACAATTTCTATAGTTTCTCTTCTATAGTTATAGTTCTATAATTAATTTTTAGATTTTTTTTTGAAGTACAAGAATGAACTGATGTTTAAAAGAATTATAAGATTTTTGTATTTCTGGCAAACTACTGTAATAACTTTATAATTTTTAGAATTCTTTGATACCTTGCCCAGATTTTGTATACAATTTCATATAATTTTTGACTAAATTTTGGTTTCTTGTTACATTTTTTTAAAATTCTTTAGTGATTACAAGATTTCTTCTAGAATTTTCATACATCCTAGTTAATACAATACAAAGGTCTTTAGATTTTTGATATACTATTTTATTTTTTTATATATCTTATTTTCTTTTTTATCTTAATATTAGATTTCGTACAGATTTATTCTAACATTGTTGATCTAATAATTGCAGTTTTTCCTAATTAATAATATAATATAATAGAAAATGAGAATCAAAAGAGAATCAAAGGATAATTTTTTTTTCTGAAAAACCAATTTAGTTATTTGTTACAATTTCTATAGTTTCTACTCTCTAGTTATAGTTCTATAGTTTATTTTTAGATTTTTTTTAAGTACAAGTATCAACTGATGTTTAAGATATTTATAAGATTTTTGTATTTCTCGCAAACTACTGCGATATCTTTATAATTTTTAGAATTATTTGAAACCTTGCCCAGATTTTGTACACAATTTCATATAATTTTTGACTAAATTTTGGTTTCTTGTAACATTTTTTTAAATTCTTTCTTGATTACAAGATTTCTTCTAGAATTTTCATACATCCTAGTTAATACAATACAAAAGTCTTTAGTTTTTTGATAAACTATTTAATTTTTTTATATATCTCATTTTCTTTTATTTATTATTATTTATTATTTCTTATTATTACATTTCGTACAGATTCATTCTAATATTGTTGATCTGGTAATTGAAGTTTTTTTTATGTATTTTATATTTTTACGTATGTTTCGTGCAATTTTCTAAAACATTAAGGAATTTTTAAAAATACTCTTTAAAAAATAATTCAATTTTGTCGAAATTTTCTTAATTTTGTCCATTGGTTGATCAAAATTTGTTTTAATAATGTGATTTAACATCATAAACTTTTTTGATCTTTTTTAAATATCTTTTGATATGTTGATTGTATTTCTTTCAATATTTACTAAACTTTCAGAAATTTCCATAAAACACGATGAAATCGCCAACATGTTTTTACTGTTAGAATATTCATTTTAAATACACATTTTTATTTTCTTTATATGTTTATAAACAATTGTTTTAAGTCTTATTACATTTTGTACAGATTTTTCTGAAATTTTAGAGCTAATAATTGCAATTTTTATGTATATTATTGTTTTAAAAAAGTACTAGCTAATTCAAAATTTTTGTTTCAAATACAATTTGGTTTGGTTTAAAGTAGTAAGGAAGGTTAAGAGATTTAGTAACAGGCAATGACTTTTTTTGGGATATTAGTTAATTGCTGCATTTTCTTCTTCTTCGTATTCTTCTTCTTCTTCTTCTTCTTCTTCTTCTTTTTCTTCTTCTTCTTCTTCTTCTTCTTCTTCTTTTTCTTCTTCTTCTTCTTCTTCTTCTTCTTCTTCTTCTTCTTCTTCCTATTTTTCTTCTTGTTCTTCTTCTTGTTCTTCTTCTTGTTCTTCTTCGTATATTTTTCTTGTCGTGAGTCGTGATTGGGATACCAATGTATCCCAAGGTTAGTTGCTGTTTTTATTCTGTGGTAATTGCTAGATTTTTTATACAATGATCATGTATTATCTAATGGTCAAGAGAACTATACAATTTTTATTATTTTGCTAACACATTTTGATCAAACTAAACTAGTCATTAGCTTACAAAAGTTTGGAATCACTGTGTCTTACTTGATTGTACTTCTGGAATCATTGTGCCTGAGCTTACTTGATTATATTTTTGGAATCATTGTGTCTGGTACAATACAATCAAGTAAGCTTATATTTTGCCATTAGATTTTCTTTCATTTTCTTCAATAATTTTCGAGTTTTGTAGATTGATATTTACAGATTTTTTCAGTTAATTTTATCAACACATTTCTAACTTTATGGGCTAACTAATTGACGAAGCATTTCGTACCTGAGTAATTAATACCTAATTAACTGAATAATGATTTGTGCATTGTTGTTTATATAAATATAATTATTTTTTATAGTAGCTTGCAACTGTATACTCACTTAAAAAAATCTACACGTAATGTTAATGTTGCAAGTAACTAAACTTACAAGAAAATAAACTTAGTGCTCACTATTGTAACTGTATTTTGTAATCCAGGTGATATAATAAATAAATGTTTTATTTTAATCTAATAATAATATTATTGTTTTATTAATTCTATTATTTATTATTAATAATTATAATTATCAAATAATAATGATTAATGGAAACCAGCTGCATAGCTGTAAAATGACAGTTTATTGAAAATAACAGCAATAATAATAGCATGATAATAATAATAGTTTAGTTGTGTATGTATAGATTTGTAGGTACTTTCTAAACTACCCTAAATATGAGAAACTTGTCTTCTAAAATAATAATAGTACATAATAATAATAGAAATAATGATTTCATAATAATTTTGTTATGGTTTTATATCTGATTTATTAACTACTAGAGTTCTGACTGAAATTTTATTAAATTTTCGTACAACAGTGACGAAATAACCAATTTCCTAAATATGAGCAACTGAACTTTATATATAATAATAATAATAATAATAATAATAATAATAATAATAATAGTAATAATAATAATAATAATAGTGTAGTTGGGGTTACTAACTACTTGATTTCTGACAGAATCTTTATGAAATTTTTGTATAACAGTGACTAAACTCACCTTCCATAATAATAATAGTAATAATAATAATAGTAATAATAATAATAATAATAATAGTGTGGTTTGCGGTTAGTAACTACTAAATTTCTGACAAAATCTTTATTAAGTTTTCATACAATAGTGACTAAATAACAAACTTCGTTAATATGAGAAGCTCACCTCCTAAAGTAATAATAATGAAAGTAATAATAATAATAGTGTAGTTAGGATTAGTGACTACTAGATTTCTGACAAAATTTTCATTAAATTTTCATATAACAGTGACTAAATAACAAATTTACTTAATATGAGAAAATCAACTTTTAATATAATAATAATAATAATAATAATAATAATGTAGTTAAGGTCATTAACTACTAAATCCCTGACACAATCTTTATTAAATTTTCATACATTAGTGACTAAATAACGAATTTCATTAATATGAGAAACTCACCTTCTATAATAATAATAGTAATAATAATAATACTAATAATAATACTGTGGTTAAGGTTAGTAAGGACTAAATTTCTACAGAATCTTTATTAAATTTTCGTACAGCAGTAATTAAGTAACAAATTTCGTTAATATGAAAAACTCACCTCCTAAAATAATAATAATAATAATAATAGTGTAGTTACGTTTACTAACTACTGGATTTCTGACAGAATCTTCATTCAATTTTCATACATTAGTGACGAAATAACGAATTTCATTAATATTTGAAATTCACCTTCTACAATAATAATAGTAATAACAATAATACTAATAATAATAGTGTGGTTAAGGTTAGTAAGTACCAAATTTCTAAAAAATCTTTATTAAATTTTTGTACTGCAGTGAATAAATAACAAATTTCGTTAATATGAGAAACTCACCTCCTAAAATAATAATAATAATAGTGTGGTTACGTTTACCAACTACTGGATTTCTGCCAGAATCTTTATTCAGTTTCTGTACATCAGTGACTAAATAACACATTTTCTTAATATGAGAAACTTACCTTTTATAAAAATAATAGTAGTAATAATAATAATAGTAATAATAATAATAATAATAATAATAACAGTGTAGTTAGAGCTATTAACTACTAGATTTCTGACAGAATCTTGATTAAATTTTCATACATTAGTGACGAAATAACGAATTTCATTAATATTTGAAATTCACCTTCTACAATAATAATAGTAATAACAATAATACTAATAATAATAGTGTGGTTAAGGTTAGTAAGTACCAAATTTCTACAGAATCTTTATTAAATTTTCGTACAGCAGTGATTAAATAACAAATTTCGTTAATATGAGAAACTGACCTCCTAAAATAATAATAATAATAATAATATTGTGGTTACGTTTAGCAACTACTGGATTTCTGACAGAATCTTTATTCTGTTTTCGTACATCAGTGAAAAAATAACACATTTTCTTAAAATGAGAGACTCACCTTTTATAATAATAGTAGTAATAATAATAATGATAATAATGATAGTGTAGTTAGGGCTATTAACTAATACATTTCTGACAGAATCTTTATTAAATTTTCATACATTAGTGACTAAATAACGAATTTCATTAATATTTGAAACTCACCATCTACAATAATAATAGTAATAATAATAATAATAGTGTGGTTAAGGTTAGTAAGTACTAAATTTCTACAGAATCTTTATTCAATTTTCGTACACCAGTGATTAAGTAACAAATTTCGTTAATATGAGAAACTCACTCCCTAAAATTATAATAATAATAATAATAATAATAATAATAATAATAGTGTGGTTACGTTTACTAACTACTGGATTTCTGACAGAATCTTTATTTAATTTTCATACATCAGTGACTAAATAACGAATTTCATTAATATGAGAAACTCTCCTTCTATAATTATAATAGTAATAATAATAATAATACTGATAATAATTGTCTGTTTAAGGTTAGTAAATACTAAATTTCTACAGAATCTTCATTAAAGTTTCGTGCAGCAGTGATTAAATAACAAATTTCGTTAATATAAGAAACACATGTCCTAAAATAATAATAATAATAATAATAGTGTGGTTACGTTTACCAACTACTGGATATCTGACAGAATTTTCATTTAATTTTCATACATCAGTGACTAAATAACGAATTTCATTAATATTTGAAACTCACCTTTTATAAAAATAGTAGTAATAATACTAATAATAATAATAATACTAATAATAATAGTGTGGTTAAGGTTAGTATGCACTAAATGTCTACAGAATCTTTATTAAATTTTCATACACTAGTGACCAAATAACGAATTTCATTAATATTTGAAACTCACCTTCTACAATAATAATAGTAATAATAATAATAATACTAATAATAATAGTGTGGTTAAGGTTTGTAAGTACTAAATTTCTACAGAATCTTTATTAAATTTTCGTACAGCAGTGTTAAAGTAACAAATTTCCTTAATATGAGAAACTCACCTCCTAAAATAATAATAATAATAATAATAATAATAATAATAATAATAACAGTGTAGTTAGAGCTATTAACTACTTCATTTCTGACAGAATCTTTATTACATTTTCACACATTAGTGACTAAATAACGAATTTCATTAATATTTGAAACTCACCTTCTACAATAATAATAGTAATAATAATAATACTAATAATAATACTGTGGTTAAGGTTAGTAAGCACTAAATGTCTACAGAATATTTATTAAATTTTCGTACAGCAGTGATTAAGTAACAAATTTCGTTAATATGAGAAACTGGCCTCCTGAAATAATAATAATAATAATAATAGTGTGATTACGTTTACTAACTACTGGATGAGATGAAAATATTCAAATTACGTAAAAATCTCAATCCGATAATTTGACAATTCAATTCACAAGTTCAATTCGATCGATTGTTCAATAGCCCAATGAAGATTGTTTATATATCTCGATATTATAACTTTTTGTTATATTGTATGTTTGGTTAGGTTATTTTAGGTAAAGTCAGGTTAGGTTAGGTTACATGAAGGTGTTTGAATAAATATACATCGTATTGCGGTTAGGAATGTTGTACACGTTAGCAAGTCATTTGCGTACTATCTGCATGCGTGTGCCGGTATCTTTATTACAGGTTTCTTTAATTTGTTACTTCGTACTGCAACACTTTTATCAATACTCATGCTGTTAAGGCTGTTAATTTTCAATTAATTTGACATTACTGAACAAGCGCTTTTAGCAGCGATTGCATTATATTGGAACCGGCGTTTTCGATTTAAATTTCCGAGCGCCTCGTCTCGTCTACATTAAATTCGCTTTCATGTTCTAGAGTTTAGTTACAGTATTACAATATTTCATCCTTAATTTGCTGCCATCAAACGCAATCTCGCCGGAAGACGGCTGCCTCAAGGCGGAATTTCCATTTTAACGATTTTCCTTGATGTGTGTCTGCTTGTGAACGCGTATATGTGTGTGAGTTTCCTTGCGATTTTTAATAAATCTCTCGCCCTTTCGCATGGCATCCCCTAATAAATGCGCCCTTCCGTATTGCCGTATTACTGGCGCTCATCGTCCGCCTTGCCAATGCATCCATAAAAGATCGGACTCGTTTTCGCTCCACCGGTAAGCGGTGAGCGGTATTTATATATACGCGAGTTATTTACAAGCGAATCGGAAAATGGGGCGGCAATATTGGGGGGTTGCGAGGGTGGCGTTTTTGCGGCGGGCAGGTTTGGGGGGATTCCATTTCAGGAGTGTCGCCGAAGAAAGGGTAGGCAGTGAGAAGGGTTGGTTTGGGGTGGGGGCTGATAGGATTTTGTTTTCTTTACAAGCAATTGTTTTGATCGATTACACCTGTTTGCAAAGAAATATATTTATTTGGATGAATACGTCGACACAAACATACGTGGCTATAAGATCGCTGAAAATATCTTAAACATAATTTTCAAAAATAATAAGAATAGCCAAAATTGATCAAATATGCATAGCAAGTTTCGACTACATCTAAATTTCTTTAAAATGACGAAAAGTTGCCATTTTCTCCGAAAATTAGCAGAATATCCTAAATTGATGTTAACTACTTATGAGCCCAAAATCAACGGCTAAAAATGACGAAAAGTTGCCATTTTCTTCGCAAATTTCCCAAAATATCCTAAATTAATGTTCCATTTTTTTTTAAATTGAGATGACTCCAGAAATATACAAGGGACAACATTCCTTGTATATTTTTTGACTTATCTGAATTTAAAAGAAAAATGGACTTTCAAAATTGATCAAATATGCATAGCAAGTTTCGACTATATCATCTACATTTCTTGAAAATGACGAAAAATTACCATTTTCTTCGAAAATTAGCAGGACATCCTAAATTAACTTACCTACATATGAGGCGTTGATTTTGAAAGTGTTCTTTTTTCAAATTGCGATAACCCCAAAAATATACAAGGGACAACATTACCTTTATATGTCTGGACTTCTCTGAATTTAAAAGAAAAATAGACCTTCAAAATTTACCAAATGTGCATTGCAAGTTTCGACTACATCTAAATTTCTTAAAAATGAGAAAAAGTTGCCATTTTCTTCGAGAATTAGCAGAATATCCTAAATTGATGTTAACTACTTATGAGCCCAAAATCAACGGCTAAAAATGACGAAAAGTTGCCATTTTCTCCGCAAATTTCCCAAAATATCCTAAATTAATGTTACCTACATATCAGTTGTTGATTTTGAAAGTGTTCATTTTTTTAATTGAGAAAGGCCAGAGATATACAAGGGACAATATTCCTTGTATAATTCTGGACTTCATTAAATTCAAAAGAAAAATGAATTTGCCCCACTGCCAAATTCAACGGCTCATATAAGGTTTTACTTGAATTGCCTATTTTTTTCGAAAATAACTAAAAGTATCCAAATTTACATGATTATGGGCAAAATTATAAATTTTTCTCCCTTAATAGTAACCATTTTTCTTCCTCAATAATAACCATACATTTTTCTCCCTTAATAATAACCATACTTTTTTCTCTCTCGATAATAACCGTAAATAGCCTATATTAATCAAAATGTAATAATAATAATAATAATAATTTGCATAATAATGCATCGAGAGTTTTGAATATATCGTTAGAACTTCTAAAAACGAAGTTACCACTTATAATTGAATTCATATAGAAGGTTACCATTGGATCGTTTTGTTTAATTGAATGAATAACCGAAATTGATCAAATAGTCAGACAAGGTTTCGACTACATTTTTCAAAATCACCAAAAGTTACCAAAATTAATCAAAATCCTATACCAGGTGATCCATTCTAGCCATTTTCTAGCCATTTTTGAATTCGTATAGAAGGTTACTATTGGATCATCTTTTTTTGAAAATTAAATGAATAACCGAAATTGATCAAATATTCATACAAGATTTCGACTACATTTCTCAAAACCACCAAAAGTTACCAAAAGTAATCAAAATTATATACCAGGTGGTCCATTCTGGCCATTTTCAAAGAAAAGCTTTTACATGAGTTTAATTATATTTATTCGGTATTCATGTAGTCATATAGTACTCACGTATATTATAAATTCATGTAGTTGCTTCCCAATAAATAGCCTTCTTTGAAAATAAGCAGAATAGCCATAATTAACTATGTCTGCATAAAAAGTTTCTATTGAATTTGTAAAATTTTTCGAAATCACGAATCACAATATCACAAATAAATCACAATATTTATATAAAGTATGTACATAATTCATATTCTTGATAACCAAAATTAGCAAATTATGAATCCAGATCTTTATTGAACCATTCAAATTGACAATGATAATGAACAAATGACATTTATAAAAATAGTATAATCTGTAAATCAGTGAATCTTCTAAATTTTTCGAAATTACGAAAAAGAACTGAAATTATTCGAATTTACTAAGTATGAACATATTTCATATTATTGATAACCAAAATTAGCCAATAATGAATCAAGGTCTCTATATTGAACCATTCAAATGGATAGTGATAATGAAAAAATTCCATTCAAAAATATAGTTTATTTCGTCTAGAGATCTATGAATAAACTTACCTAAACAGATTATACTCTTAATTACTAGAAATATTTCAAAATTTGAGGAACTCCTTTTTTTCTTGTGATGGTTATATCTCTTGGGTCCAATCTGGAAATATTTCAAAAATTGACTACTCTTTTTCTCGTGATGTACCAATTGACTCTTACCAATGAGTTTATCGATGTTTCTGGAATTCATTTGTCATTTCTTTTGTAATCATTTAGGGCACGTTTAATTTTAGTTTTCAATATGGAAATTCTGAATTTTGAACTTATAATTGATTCTTTTACAATGCCATTTATAGTACCCAGTTTATATTGCGAGTAAAAGCTTTCTATTGAATTATATTTTTCGAAAATCTGCAGAATGGCCAAAATTAATCGTATCTACATATAACGTTCTCTACTGAATAGTTTTAATTTTTCAATAGTAACAAAAAATATCTAAATTTAACCAAATTTACACGATTATGGATAAATATCGATTATTTTTGACAAAAATAACCAAAAATTACCGAAAAACAAGATCTGTATTTCTTAAAAATGACTAAAAGATACCCAACATAATTTAATCAAAAAAAGGCATGAATCGTGTCTGCATATAAGATTTTCAATTGATTCTCTTTAACTTTTGAATAATAACCAAAAATAACTAAATTTAAATAAATTTTTCAAGATTATAGGTAAAATTCGATTTGATTTTCATAAACAACCAAAAATCAAGGTCGGTATTTCTTAAAAGTAACTAAATTTACCCAAAATTTACTCGATTATGTGCAAAATTCGATTTGATTTTCTAACAAAAACTAAAAATTTGTTAAAATTAAGGTCTGCATATCTTAATAACAACTAAATTTAACCAAAAATTACTCGATTATGGGTAAAATTCGATTTGTTTTTAAAAAATGACCAACACTAGCCAAAATCATGGTCTGTATTCCTTAAAAAAAATTAATTAAAAAATGACTAAAACGTACCCAACATAATATAACAAAACATAGGCATGAATCGTGTCTGCGTGCGAATCTTGTCGTGTCATATAAGATTTTCGATTGAGGCACTTGTAAGTTTTCTATAATAACCAAAAGTAACTAAATGTGATCAAATTTACACGATTATATAGATTTGTGACTAAATTTACACGATTATGTAAATTCGTATATGTGTGAAATTCGATTTGATTTTCAAAAATAACAAAAAACAGCCAAAATCATGGTATTTCTTAAAAAAATGGGGCTAAAAGGTACCAAATCAAAAAATAGATCAAAAGTTGTCTACATTTGTTTTAAAAAATGACAAAGGTACCAAATACACGAATAATTAAATTTATTTTGATTTCTCTATTTGATTTTCTGCTTCGCAAATTACCATAGCAGCATATCTTTATCGTATGAATACACATACTATACGTACATAAAAGGTTTTGATAAAATTTCTTAATATTCTTTGAAAAATACCAAGAATTATCAAATTTACAAGTGAATGGACAAAATTGTTAATTTTTTTGAATTAGGATAAATTTATAAAGTTCTCTATTGTACCATTTAAAATGACAATGATAAAGATATTAAAAAACAATGTAAGTTGCTTGTAGAGATCGTATAAATAAACATACTACAAATTCTACTCTTCAAAATTAGAGTGAGATTTTTCAAAAATTTGCAGCTCAAGCAGCTCCTGATCGTATATCTTGTTTGAGCTGATCGTATAGCTGCTTGAGCTGCTCTGAGCTCTTTCATATAGCTGTTTTGAGTTGCACATATAACTGTTTGAACTGCTTTGAAGTTCAAAGCAGCTATATGAATAGCTCCAAGCAGCTCAAAGTAGCTGTATGGGGAGCTCGAAGACAGCTCAAAGCAGCTATGAGAGCAGCTTAAAGTAGCTCAAGGAGCTCCTGCCCATATAGCTGCTCTGAGGTGCTCGTATACCTGTTTTGAGCTGATAGTATAGCTGCTTCAGCTGTTTTGAGCTCTTTCGAGCTGCCTATATAGCTGCTTAGCTGTTCATACAGCTGCTTTGGGCTGCTCCTATAGCTGCTTGAGCTGCTTTAAGCTTCTTCGAGATGCTTCGAGCGGTTTTTAATGTCATCTGTTTATTGTCATTGTCAATGTGAATAGTTCAATCGGGATTTTAATTCATTATTAGCTAATTTTTGGTTATCAATAATATGAATTATGTTCATACTTTGTAAATATGAATAATTTCAATACTTTTTCGAAATTTCGAAAAATTTGGACAATTTATTGATTTATAGATTATACTATTTTTTTTAAATGTCTTTCGTTCATTATTATTGTCAATTTGAATAGATCAATAAATATCTTGATTCATTATTGGCTAATGAATTGGGCTATAATTAATTCCGCTCAAAGCAGCTATATGTGCAGCTCGAAGACAGCTCAAAGCAACTGTACGAACAGCTCCAAGCAGCTCAAGCTGCTCCTGCTGGTATAGTTGCTTTGAGCTGTTCGTATCGCTGCTTTGATTTGATCGTATAGCTGCTTCAGCTGCTTTGAGCTGACCTTATTGGTGCTTGAGCTGTTTTGAGCTGATAGTATAGCTGCTTTGAGCTGATCGTATAGCTGCTTGAGCTGCTTTGAGCTCTTTCGAGCTGCCCACATACCTGCTCAGCTGCTCATATAGCTGCTTTGAGCTGCTCGTATAACTGCTTGAGCTGCTTTGAGCTTCTTACAGCTACTTCGAGCTGTTTTTAGTGTCATTTGTTTATTGTCATTGTCAATGTGAATAGTTCAATATAGATTTTATTTCATTATTGGCTAACTTTTTGTTATCAATAATATGAATTGTGTTGATACTTTGTAAATATGAATAATTTCAGTTCTATTTCGTAATTTCGAAAAATTTAAAAGAATTATTGATTTATAGATTATACTATTTTTTTAAATGTCTTTCGTTCATTATCATTGTCAATTTGAATGGTGCAATATATATCCTGATTCATTAATGGCTCATGAAATGGGCTATAAATTAGTCAGCTCAAAGCAGCTATATGGGCAGCTCGAAGACAGCTCAAAGCAACTGTACGAATAGCTCAAAGCAGCTCAAGCAGATTCTGCTCATATAGATGCTTTGAGCTGCTCGTATACCAGCTTTGGGCTGATCGCATAGCTATTTGAGCTGCTTTGAGCTAATCTGATAGGTGCTTGAGCTGTATTGAGCTGATCGTACAGCTGCTTTGAGCTTGAGCTGCTTTGAGCTCTTTCGAGCTGCCCATATAGCTACATACATGTTTAAATAGCTGCGTTGGGCTGCTTGTATAGCTGCTTGAGTTGCTTTGAGCTTCTTCGAGGTGCTTCGAGCTGTTTCGAGCTGCTTCGAGCTGCTTCGTGCTGCTCATATAGCTGCTTTGTGCTGATCATATAGCTGCATTGAGCTCTATTCGAGCTGCTTTGAACTGTTTCGAGCTGCTTCGAGCTGCTCATGTAGATGCTTTGAGCTGCTCATATAGCTATTTCGAGCTCTCTTCGAGCTGCTTTGAGCTGCTCATATAGCTGCTTTGAGCTGCTCATATAGCTGCTTTGAGCTGCTCATATAGCTGCTTTGAGCTGATCATATAGCTGCTTTGGGCTGCTCATATAGCTGCTCTGATCTGCCACGAGCTGCTCGTATAGCTTCTCGAGCTGCTTTGAGCTGTCACGGTCTGGGGGATGATTTTTAGGGGATGATGTGGAATCTGCTTTGTTTTTACCTACTTATGATATTTAAATTCTTATTATTATTTTATTATAGGAATATTTATTATTGCCTAACTTGTCTCGGCTGAAAAGCCCATCTTTGGAGGCATAGTTTTGGTATTAAAGGCAATAATAAATATATAATTATAATAATAATAAGAATTTAAATATCATGTTAGTAAGAACTCAACACCCCTTCGAGGTACCACAGATGGTCATCAGCTTTGCATCCAAAGATGGTCAGCAGCTTTGCACTCAAAGAGATTCTAGACTTTTTCAAAAGAACAGGACTCATGGATAAAAGCTGAGTAAACAGGTGAAAGCACAAAATGACAATAGAGGCCAATGTGCTATGGGGCTTTTGGAAACCTACCCAAAAGGAAAAAAAATACACAACAAAAAAAAACTTAAAATTAAAAAAACTGGTAACATGGATGAAACCCAAATATTGAAATTATAAGAATTGTAAAGAATTGTAACAATTATAATCTGTAATTCGAAAAGTGTTTCATTATTACGTAAAATTATTTTTCATCTTTTTCATTCATTAACTTATAATTATAAAATGCGTTTTCAGAGGGTTGTAAAGAGTTTCACTCATCATCCGATTTTCAACTGTTGCTTTTAGCCAAGCATCAAACCAAAAGAACAACCCTCATCCGCGCAGCAAACCAAACATTTGCGCATCCAGCATCCCCCCCTTGATCCCGTTCCCCGGACCACGCGGGGATCGATGCCGCCCCCCGGAGGCCACCTACCGGCCGCCCGCAGTGAGCCTCCCACGCGAGCACCCTCCGCGACGAGCCCCGTGCACGCCACCCCCAGGAGAAGACGTCCACCCGCACCACCTCGCGCACGCATGTTTCCGTCGGGGGCGGCGGCGGCGCCCGGGACGCTACCCAGGGGGCAGCAGCTAGAGCCCATCGACCGGCCACGTAGAGGTGCTCCCCGGGAGTGACCTCCAAGCTCACCGCATCCAGCTCAAGACGGCGGCAGTAACTTAGCAATAACCACGAGACAGTGCAGACAATCACAGCGACAAGCAATCAGCGAGTGACACGGGGGCGGTTGAAAGGAGCTGAAGACGGGGGCGGCTGCCGGAAGTTACCTGAAATGTAAGTTGATTGATTGGTACTAGTTGATGTTTTTGATGGTGTCAGTTTCGCTGTTTTGGTTTAAACTGCAGGGGGCGGTTATTGCCTGCAGTCCGTCTTGCCGGGGGCGGCCGATAGATGGCTGCAGTTAGCGGGTGATCTATGGGGTGTAATAAGCCGCCGCCAATTTAAACTCCCCTGTGTGAAAATCGCATAAGAGTTTTCGCTCCTTTAATTTCCTACTATAAATCACGTGGAGATTCTAGCTCATTCACAATTTCCTCTTCGTCAATTTACAAAAGAGCTATTGGGGTTGATTTATGTATGTTTAAGTGACTGTGAAATATTCCTATGATAGTTATTAATAGCAATTATGTAGCTACAACAGCTATAGAATTTTTTTATAAACTTAAGATTTTGGCGTGAAAGTCTTTCTCAGTCTTTCTATTATCATATTCATATAAAAGTCCTCTCAGGAGAGTATACATCGATGCTAAATAGCAACGCTATATAGCAACAGTAATAAATAGCAACTATGGAGCTACAACAGCTATAGAAATGTCTGTCAGGATCTTTGACAATGCAAACAATGCAAAATTGACAATCGATATACATATTTTTATTTGATTATTTTCAAAAATTTTGAAATTATTGAGCGATTACAAGTGTTGAATATTTAAAAATTGGTTGTGCAAATTTATACCTAATCAAGAATGAAATTATAAAAGACAACCCAAATAAAACCAGTATACAGAGAAAGTTTAGTTTAGATGTTTAAAAACCAATAAAAGTTGCCAAATTTGATCATATTCATACAAAAGTCCTCTTAGAAGAATAAATATCGTTGAACATGCTTAAATAGAAGGTTTGGCTGTTTCGTTTAAATCTCTCCAAAACTTGCTAACAATAACAACTAAAACGAAATAAATTTGATTAAATTGGCTATTTTTTGGTTATTTCTTGAAAACCTATAATAATTTTGGCAAAACTTACTAAATGAATATAAGTTGGGATTTTTTAGTAGAAGTTAGTATTCGATTAAAACATCCCAACTTATATTAATTTAGTAAGTTTCGCCAAAATTACGGTATATTTTTAAGAAATAACCAAAAATAGCCAATTTGATCAAATGTACATAAATGGTTTGGTATGCATCGTCTGTAGTTCTTAAAAATTACTAAATGTTACCAACTTAATTCAAATTCATCTTTCCATAGCAATATCAAATTACCAAATTTTATCAAATTAATTAAAACTTCGATTGAATCATTTAAATGTCATTAAACATTACAAAAATGTACCTGTAGGGATATTTTAGTAGAAGTTGGTAATCGATTAAAACATCCCATCTTATATTAATTTAGTAAGTTTCGCCAAAATTATGATATATTTGTGAGAAATAACCAAAATTAGCTAATTTAATCACGTGAATAGAAATGGTTTTGGATACATCGTCTGTTGTTCTTAAAAAATACTAAATGTTACCAACTTAATTCAAATTCATCTTTCCATAGCAATGTCAAATTACCAAATTTTATCAAGTTAATTAAAACTTCGATTGAATCATTTAAATTTCATTAAAAATAACAAAAATGTACTCTAGCTACTTAGAATTTTTGCCTAAATTCTTAAAATTCCTTAAAAAATAAACAAATATAGCAAAAATTCAGCTTTTGATAGCAATATCAAATGACCAAATTTTCAATAGCAATATCAAATTACCAAATTTTATCAAATTAATTAAAACTGTTAACTAAATTAACTCAATTGAACTGAAATGAAATATCTACTTGAAATCACTCAAATTTGCTATAAAAATATCATTACAATATTCACCGATGGTTTCGATTGAATCATTTAAATTTCACTAAAAATAACAAAAATGTACTCTAGCTACTTAGAATTTTTGCCTAAATTCTTAAAATTCCTTAAAAAATAAACAAATATAACAAAAATTCAGCTTTTGATTGCAATATCAAATGACCAAATTTTCAATAGCAATATCAAATTACCAAATTTTATCAAATTAATTAAAACTGTTAACTAAATTAACTCAATTGAACTGAAATGAAATATCTACTTGAATTCACTTAAATCTACTATAAAAACATCATTACAATATACACCGAAGGTTTCGATTGAATCGTTGAAATTTAATCAAAAATATCTAAAATGAACTCTAGTTAGTTAGAAAGTTTAACCAAAATTCTTAAAATGTCTTTAAAACTAACCAAAAATAGCAAAAATTAATCATACGTATAAGGTTTTGACTACCTCTCTACATCTAAAACTCCATTGAAATGAATGAAGTCTAGTTACTTAGAAGGTTTTGCCTAAATTCTTAAAATACCTTTAAAAAAATAACCAAAAATTGCAAAAATTCAGCTTTCGATAGCAATATCAAATTATTTTGCCTAAATTTTTAAAATTCTTAAGAAAATAACCAAAAATGGCAAAAGATAATCATACATATAAGGTAGAGGTAGTCGAAACCTTATATGTATGATTATCTTTTGCCAAAAATAACTAAAATTAGCTCTAGTTACTTAAGTTTTGCCTGAACTCTTAAAATTTCTTAAAAAATTAACCAAAAACAGTAAAAATTAATAATATTGCCATAGCACCATTGATAGCAATATCAAATTATCAAATTTTATCAAATTGATTAAAACTGTTAACTAAATTAACTGAATTGAAATGGATAACTAATTGAAATCACTTAAATCTATTTTAAAAATATCTTGTAATTGTAATGGATATTGTAATCCATCGAAGGTTTCAATTGAAACATTTAAATTTCATCAAAAATAACTAAAATTAGCTCTAGTTACTTAAGTTTTGCCTGAATTCTAAAAATTTCTTAAAAAATTAACCAAAAACAGTAAAAATTAATAATATTGCCATAGTACCATTGATAGCAATATCAAATTATCAAATTTTATCAAATTGATTAAAACTGTTAACTAAATTAACTGAATTGAAATGGATAACTAATTGAAATCACTTAAATCTATTATAAATATATCTTGTAATTGTAATGGAAATTGTAATCCATAGAAGGTTTCAATTGAATCATTTAAATTTCATCAAAAATAACTAAAAGTAGCTCTAGTTATTTAAGTTTTGCCTGAATTCTTAAAATTTCTTAAAAAATTAACCAAAAACAGTAAAAATTAATAATATTGCCATAGCACCATTGATAGCAATATCAAATTATCAAATTTTATCAAATTGATTAAAACTGTTAACTAAATTAACTGAATTGAAATGGATAACTAATTGAAATCACTTAAATCTATTTTAAAAATATCTTGTAAATGTAATGGATATTGTAATCCATCGAAGGTTTCAATTGAAACATTTAAATTTCATCAAAAATAACTAAAATTAGCTCTAGTTACTTAAGTTTTGCCTGAATTCTTAAAATTTCTTAAAAAATTAACCAAAAACAGTAAAAATTAATAATATTGCCATAGCACCATTGATAGCAATATAAAATTATCAAATTTTATCAAATTGATTAAAACTGTTAACTAAATTAACTGAATTGAAATGGACAACTAATTAAAATCACTTAAATCTATTATAAAAATATCTTGTAATTGTAATGGATATTGTAATCCATCGAAGGTTTCAATTGAAACATTTAAATTTCATCAAAAATAACTAAAATTAGCTCTAGTTACTTAAGTTTTGCCTGAATTCTTAAAATTTCTTAAAAAATTAACCAAAAACAGTAAAAATTAATAATATTGCCATAGCACCATGGATAGCAATATCAAATTATCAAATTTTATCAAATTGATTAAAACTGTTAACTAAATTAACTGAATTGAAATGGATAACTAATTGAAATCACTTAAATCTATTTTAAAAATATCTTGTAATTGTAATGGATATTGTAATCCATCGAAGGTTTCAATTGAAACATTTAAATTTCATCAAAAATAACTAAAATTAGCTCTAGTTACTTAAGTTTTGCCTAAATTTCTAAAAAAATAACCAAAAACAGTAAAAATTAATCATACATATAAGCCTTCGACTACTTCTCTACATTTCTTTAAAATTACTTAAATTTACAAAAATGAATCAAAAGAAAATCACACAGAAAGTTTCCAATTTCATCTAAAATCTTTCCACTGAAACATTTTTTGTTTCGAAAATCGCCAGAATAGGCAATATTATCTAACTCTATATAAGTAATAGGTTGTCATTGAATTGTTTAATTTTTCCGACAATTATAAAATAAAAAATCAAAATTAACAAAATTTCCATAAAAAGTTACAACAAAATCATTAAAAATTCTCTAAAAAACAGAAAATTACCAATAATGACATTTGTATTAAACTGCTGTTTTCATTTATAATCAAGTGGGCGATGTGGATGAAAGTCTTTATTTTCTTGAAGATAATATTCCCAATTTTGAAAGATATGTTTGCCTCGAAGAAAAACTTTAGTAAATACTAGACCGTTTTATGAAAATTAAATGTTTTTTAAACTCTGCAGCATAAAGAGTCTTTTTTTTGGAAGATAATATTCCCAAATTGTGAAAGATATTTTTGCCTTAAAGAAAAACTTGAGAAAATACCAGACAGTTTTATGAAAAGAAAATTAATTGTTTTTTAAACTCTACAACATAAAAAAAAATATTCTAACTCTGTAATCTTAAGCAAATAGAATTTTTCGTACGAATACTAATATTCTACAGTAAATCGTAGGGTTGCCAATGGCTGAAGACAATGATTATGGTAGTTAATGCCTTAAAGCAAAGTGAAGTGTTAAAGCTGCAGCATAAAAAAAAATTCTGAATATAATCTTAAGCAAATATAAATTTTCGTACGAATAAAAATATTCTACAGTAAATTTTAGGATTGACAGCAGCCGAAGACAATTGTTATAGTAGTTAATGCCTTAAAGCAAAGTGAAGAAAAAAAATCAAAACATCAAAGTATAAACACATAAAAAAATGAATGAGAGAAGCATGTAAATGCCATCTTGTGGTGAAATCTAATTATGTTCTATGCATATTGGTAGTTACATTCGGACGCACTGGACTGATGATACCCACTAGGTCGAAACAGGTTTCCAGTTGTCAACGAAGGAGAGTGTACAAAATACACACCATATTTTTCATTGTAAGTTGGATGAATCATTTAAAATTCTTAAAATTAAAAAAAAAACAAAAATTGCTAAAAGTAATTAAAACTCATAATTAAACAGTAGAGTCTTACTCTTGTTTTGTTTCATATATATAATTTGTCAGTTTTCTGACAAGTGTTTCGGCTTATTCAGCCATTTTCAAAGTATTATATGAGTTTACAATAAAATTTAATTGATTGACGACACATGTATTACACAATGACACAATAATGATTAGTTTTTTGATATTTACATTTTAAAATTAAAAAATTAATAACTATTGTCATAAGTATCATAAAATTTCAAGTGGTTTAGTTTTTTCTGTAAATTATAATAACAATAATAATAATAATGTGTGTATTAATGTTAATACTTACATACAAGTTATGTATGTAATTGTTGCAGTATTTCCAAATTTCTGCATAGGATCTTATCAGAAACTTACTTAATCCTTAGTAAGTGGATACAAGTTATGTATGTAATTACTACAGTATTTCCAAATTACTGCATAGGATCTTATCAGAAACTTACTTAAGCCTTAGTAAGTGGATACAAGTTATGTATGTAATTACTGCAGAATTGCCAAATTATTGCATAGGATCTTATCACAAACTTACTTAAGCCTTAGTAAGTGGATACAAGTTATGTATGTAATTACTGCAGTATTGCCAAATTACTGCATAGGATCTTATCAGAAACTTACTTATTCCTTAGTAAGTGGAGCAGTCCAGTAAATAACAAAATACTTATTCCCAAAATGTCCCAAAAATTTTAGAATATCAAAATTATTTCAGTTTTTGCGTTATTTGTTAATATATAGACTGTTATTATAGACTATATTACAAGTATGTATTTTCTAAAAAATAATCTTTGTTTTGACTGCACTATTAAATTTTTGCCAAATATAAATATTACATAATTATTTTTGGTTTTGCGTTTTAATAATTTAAATATAGTCTTGCATCATAAAATCCAAAAGAATCCTTAACAAATTACATGGGTCTATTTCTTTAAAAACCATAATTTCAACTACAAACATTTCAACTGCTTTACTTAAACTAGCAAATACTACAACTGTAATTACTTGAACAAGAAAATAATTCAGCTCAGAATTACTTCAACTCGAAAATAATTCAACTAGAGAATACTAAAACGCGAAATTTCTTCGACTAGAAATTACTTTTTTTACAGGTTAGCTTTTGTTTGGTTTTTGTATTCAAAATATAGCATTTTTATTGTAAATAACAAAAGCACAGAATCGTTCTTTTAAATCTAACTATTTGACTTATTATTTTGGACAAAGTTTAGTGACGTTTTCTAAGTAAGTACTACAATATTAGAAAACATGAAAATTGACCTTTCCGAAATGTATTCAAAATATAGCATTTTAATTATAAATAATAAAAGCAGAGTTGTTCTTTTAAAAGTAACTATTTGAATATAGATATTATTCAAAGTTTAGTAACTTTTTCTAACTAAGTATTACAGTATTAGAAAATACGAGAATTGACATTTTCAAAATGTATTCATAAAATAGCATTTGGATTGTAAATAACAAAAGAACAGAGTGGTTATTTTAAATGTAACTTATTTGACTAATTATTTTATCCAAAGTTTAGTGACGTTTTCTAACTAAGTATTACAGTATCAGAAAATACGAAAATTGAAGTCAAAATTTATTAAAAATATCGCATTTAGACTATAATTATCAAAAGCACAGAGTCGTTTTCTCAAATGTAACTATTTGACTAATTATTTTATCCAAAGTTTAGTGACGTTTTCTAATTAAGTATTACAGTAGTAGAAAATACAAAAATTGACATTTTCAGAATGCATTCAAAATATATCTTTTTGGATGTAAATATCAAAATTATAGAGTCGTTCTTTTAAACGTAACTGTTAGACTAGTGATGTTATCCAACGTATAGTGACATTTACACATTGCACATTATAACTAAGTAATATAGTATTAGAAAATTCGAAAATTGACATTTTCAAAATGAATTCAAAATATAGTACTTTGACTGTAAATAATAAAAGCACAGAGTAGTTCTTTTAAAAATAACTATTTGACTAATGATTTCATCCAATATAGCATTTTTCACTTATCCAAAGTTTAGTGACGTTTTCTAACTAAGTATTGCAGTAGTAGAAAATACAAAAATTAATATTTTCAGAATGTATTCAAAATATATCGTTTTGGATGTAAATTACAAAATCACAGAGTCGTTCTTTTAAAAGTAACTGTTTGACTAGTGATGTTATCCAACGTATAGGACTATTTACACATTACACATTGTAACTAAGTATTATAGTATTAGAAAATACGAAAATTATCATTTTCAAAATATAGTACTTTGGCTGTAAATAATAAAAGCACAGAGTGGTTCTTTTATATATAACTATTTGACTAATGATTTTATCCAATATAGCATTTTTCACTTATCCAAAGTTTAGTGATGTTTTCAAACTAAGTATTGCAGTATTAGAAAATGCGAAAATTGACATTGACATGAAAGCCGAAATATCTACAGACAAAAATAATAATTTCAGTCGATTATCACATAAGAAGTCTTCAAAAATTACAATAGAAACTGGTATTAGATATTAAGGGACGACCTCATGCCAGTATGGCACAAGAACACTGGTAGATGGTAACTGTACTGTTGCAACAGTAATTAATAGCAACTATGTAGCTACAACAGCTACAGAATTTTTTCTCAGGATATTTAACAATTTCCAACAATCAAATGCAAAATTGGCAATACATGATATACATACTTTATTTGATTATTTTCAAAAAAATTGAAATAATTGAACGATTACAAGTGTTGAATATTTAAAAATTTTTGGTGCAAATTTATACCAAATTAAAAAAAAAATTATAAAAGACAACCAGAATGATAACAGTATACAGAGAAAGTTTAGTTTAGATGTTTAAAAACCAGTCATATTTGCCAAATTTTATCATATTCATATAAAATGAAGGATAAAATTCCCAGGAGAATATACAACGTTGCTATATAGCAACGCTATGTAGCAACAGTAATTAGTAGCAACCATGTAGCTACAACAGCTATAGAATTTTTTGTCAGCATCTTTAACAATGCAAACAATCAAATGTAAAATTGGAAATTGTTATACAAATATTGTTTTTATTTTTAAGATTACTGAGCGATTACAAGTGTTGAATATTTAAAAATTGGTTGTACCTAATCAAGAAAGAAATTATAAAAGATAATCAAAATGAAACCAGTATACAGAGAAAGTTTAGTTTAGATGTTTAAAAATCAGTAATTGTTGCCAAATTTGATCATATTCATATAAGAGTCATCTCAGGAGAATATACTTCGTTGCTATATAGCAACGCTATATAGCAACCGTAATTAATAGCAACTATGTAGCTACAGCAGCTATAGAAAATTTTGTCTTCATTCTTTAATAATGCAAACAATTAAATGCAAAATTGGCATTTGATATACATATTTGTATTTGATTATTTTCGATTATTTTTGAAATTATTGAGCGATTACAAATGTTGTTTATTTAAAAATTGGTTGTGTAAACTTATAGATAATTAAGAAAGAAATTATAAAAGACAACCAGAATGAAACCAGTACAGAGAGAAAATTTAGTTTAGATGTATACAGTATACAAGTATATATACAAGTATACAAGTATACTATAAGTATACAGGGTGGCACTTTTACGGCGCCTACCATTAGGATCTATTAATTGGAAATATATACAGAGTTGGTCAAATGGGATGAAAGTTTCTTACTTTCAAGCCTTTTAATATTCTGAAAAGAAATCAGGGATATCTTGCATAGTTCCTGAAATATCGCTGAAAAACCGAAAAAGTGCACTTTCCTGTTCCATTTCTAACTTTTCTATTTTGGAAGGAAATTTTATGAATCTTGGCACTCTTACATTTTCCGACGTGAGCTTCCTTATGACAGTGCCAAATATTTTTTGAGCCAACTTGATGCCCAAATTTTCATAGTCAACTTTTGATTTGTTTATGGCCGCCGTATTGGATTTTAATGGCACAAAAAAAGCGAAAAAATCTGATTTTAACCATGAATAACACATGGGGAATCTGACATTATTTACCACCAAAAATCGATAATTTAAAAATTTGTTGCAAAAATCAAACTGCTGTGGACTGCTCTAAAAATCAAGTTGCCATGGAAAATATCAATGGGTAATCTGACATTTTATACGATTCCACAAACGCCGAAAATTTGTTGGATCTGACTGTTTCAGGTACAATTCATCATAAATTCTAGATATAACTGTCGCATTTCTGTAATTCCTCATATAGGATTATACATGTCATTTTTTTCATGTTGAGGATAATATCTTGACATGTTTAATAATCAAAGATACTATCTTCTTTTATTCACTTTATACACAGCAAAATTACTCGGAAGTTATTTTCTTTGTATGAAGAAATGTCAAAATGGTAATTTGTTATATTCCATGGCAACTTGATTTTTTGAGCAGTCCACAGCAGTTTGATTTATGCAACAAATTTTTAAATTTTTGGTGGTAAATAATGTGAGATTCCCCATGTGTTATATATGGTTGAAATCGAAATTTTTCGCTCTATTAAAATTTAATATTGCGGCCATAAGAAAATCAAAAGTTGACTATTTAAATTTGGGCATCTACTTGGCGCAGCAAATGTTTGGCCCTGTCATCAGAAAGCTCACGTCGAAAAATGTAAGAGCGCCAAGTTTCGTAAAATTTCCTGCAAAAGTAGAAAAATTATAAAAGGAAAAGCAATTTTTCAGCAATATTTCAGGAACTGAGCAAGATATCCCGGATTTCCTTTCAGAATACTAAAAGGCATGAAAACAAGAAACTTTTCTCCCGTTTGACCAACTCTGTATATATTGCAGTTTAATAAAACCTGATGGTGGGCGCCGTAAAAGTGACCACCCTGTATATTGAATTTATTCCATACTTTACGAACACCCAGTATGAGATGTCGTCAAAAATTGCAATAAAAACAGAGCAAATGTCTGGCTATAATTTCTTGTAATCTCCTTGAATCTTATATCTTTTTGAAATCTTATGTTCGTTTTTTTCATTTTGAGTTGAAAACTTAAAAACTGCTTGAGATAATTGAACAAAACTAATTTTATAACATATTTTCAATTTCGGAAATAATGAATTCATTCCATACTTTACGAAGGCCCTGTATGAGAAGTCTAGAAACGGATTAAATTTCTGGCTATAATTTCTTGAATATTCTGACGTTCTTTTTTTTTGTCTTTTGATTCGAAAAGTGAAAAACTGCTCGAGATAATTGAACAAAATTTTGGAAATATGATTTTTGTAACGTAATCTCCTTATATTGGAACATATTTTGGAAAACAATTGACAACGGGAAGTGGGTGTCTACTTTTGAATGAAAATTTGTTTTTTCAATTTCGGAAATAATGAATTCATTCCATACTTTACGAACACCCTGTATGAGAAGTCTAGAAACGGAGTAAATTTCTGGCTATAATTTCTTGAATATTCTTAAGTTTTTTTTCTTTTGATTCGATAGGTTAAAAACTGCTCGAGATAATTGAACAAAACTTTGGAAATATGATTTTTGTAACATAATCTCCTTATATTGGAAAATATTTTGGAAAACAATTGAGAACGGGAAGTGGGTGTCGACTTTTGAATGAAAATTTGTTATAATTGATTTGAAAGCCGAAATATCTACACACAAAAATAATAATTTTAGTCGATTATTGCGTAGGAAGTTTTCAAAATTTACAATTGAAACTGGTATTGGATATTAAGAGATGATCTGATGCCAGTATGGCACAAGAATTCTGGTTAATGGCAACTGGAGGGTGTATGCAAAATTTTGGTTTCCTGATCCACAAATAGTGGCGGAAATATGTTAGCAAATTTGGGGTAGTCTCAAGTGATGGTAAACTATTGGGGGTTGTTCTTAGGTAAATACTGTATTATAAATTATGTATTATGTAAAAGTATGTAATACACGTGAATATTCAAGAATCGTTGATTCATTCCTCAATTGGTACACGAAACCGATATTTAATGTAGACGTGACTGCTGCTTCATTAATCCATTACTGCAGGTGTATTGTCGGTGTAATTAATTTCACAAGGAAAGCAAATCTTGATTTGACTGCGAGGAATCAATAAACACACATCTATTTTGCAATTAACACCGTCGGTTTTGTCAATTTCCATGAGCATCAAGGTCTAAGTATTGTACAATTCATCCGTGAATTTACGAGCTACAGAAATGCAGATAACATCGCACACCTGCACATTTTCAATGCTGACCTATTTACATTAATCGCGTCCAGACTTGTCTGTGAACTAACAATGCACCACTTTTTATCTCTTATTTTAATCATTGCACCTCTGTCTTACTGCAAGAAACTCTGGGGGTCACACCAGCAAAAAATGGGTAATCGCGCGAAGCGTCTTCCGTACTTGACTGAGACCAGATTCACATACGCCAAAATTGATAAATTTGGTGCACTGATTAAGCGGCAGACTAATTGTTTTTAGTGGATTGATTCGCTGCATTGACATCTGCACGTCCTCCGGGTTCAGTCGAGAGGAAGTGCAGTTTGTGAGTGCGTGTGAGTGCTAAGAAGATGCCGTTTCTGGGAATTTGTGGTGAATTACTGGAATCCAGAGGCACTCCAGGGCATTCCCGAGGGTTCTCACGTGTGCAGGGACTTCTTGTATAAGGTCAGTCACATGGGGGTTATCCCTAATCATCGCAAATTGATCGCGTATAGTGTAGAAATTCAAACATTTATCGATCGTATCGACGCCATGATTTGCATTTTTATTATGGCAAATGTTAAAACTACGATTCACTCGCGCAAATCGTTTCTACTTTCTCAGTATTAGTCTTACAGGAGAGTATTGTTTTTGTATAATGTTCAAAATTCTACGCTGTAATGAAAATATCTGTATCACTTGTTTGGCAATTGTCGGCGATTTTAAGCATCGCCACTCATATGAAATACACTTTCCATGTGCATAAAAACAATTTGAAATTTCGAACCTCTAATATCGGCAAACCAAAAACACACAGAACAACGGTGATAAAAGTCTTAACACCAAATTGAATGCAAGTATCACAAAATTGCGCCAAGTAAATACATTTGGATGTAAATGAGAACATTTTAGAGGTATTCAGTGATGCATGCTATATCTCTGCTATCGATATTTTATGATCATAAATATCTTCAATATGCAGTGGTGCGTTATAATGTGAGCAAATTGGGGGGCCTCAACGTCAGAAGGGCTCTGGAAGGGCCCCAAATCATTATTATATGTTTTTAACATACAACAACAAAAATTACAATGTACGTGGGGGCCCCAAATTAACTTTGCTCAGGGCCCCTTGAAGCTATAACACGCCACTGCTCCCAAGCTAATTTTGGCTTTCATATCGATTATAACAAAGTTTCATTTAAAAGTAGACACCCACTTCCCGTTGTCAATTGTTTTCCAAAATATGTTCCAATATAAGGAGATTATGTTACAAAAATCACATTTCCAAAGTTTTGTTTAATTATCTCGAGCAGTTTTTGACTTTTCGAATCAAAAGAAAAAAAGAACGTAAGAATATTCAAGAAATTATAGCCAGAAATTTACTCCGTTTCTGGACTTCTCATACAAGATGTTCATAAAATATGGAATGAATTCATTATTTCCGAAATTGCAAATATGTTATAAAATTAGTTTTGTTCAATTATCTCGAGCAGTTTTTGAGTTTTCGAATCAAAAGGAAAAAAATAACATAAGAATATTCAAGAAATTATAGCCAGACATTTGCTCTGTTTCTATTGTAATTTTTGAAGACATCTCATTCTGGGTGTTCGTAAAGTATGCATTAAATTCATTATACAGGGTGGTCACTTTTACGACGCCCACCATTAGGATCTATTAAACGGAAATATATACAGAGTTGGTCAAATGGGAGAAAAGTTTCTTATTTTCATGCCTTTTAATATTCTGAGAAGAAATCTGAAAAGGATATCTTGCATAGTTCCTGATATACAGTGTGGCCGAAAAGTCGCTTTACCGAAAATAGCATAATCTCCAAAATATGTATTGTTTTTTCAAATTGTGTTATTTTCAGTAAAGCGACTTTTCGGCCACCCGGTATTGCTGAAAACCCGAATAAGTGCACTGTAAAAACCGTCAAAGATTATATATTTTTAACCAATTAAGCCAATTTAATCAAATTTATATAAATGGTTTGAGATGCATTACAAGCAGTTAAAAATAACAAAATATTACCAACTTAATTCAAATCTTGCGACAGCAATATCAAAATATCATATTAATTACAACTGTTTAACTGAATCAACTGATTAAATTGGATATGTGAGTAGTTACCTCTTGGTGAAACATATTAGTATACGAATAATAAAACACTTGGTAGACGTTTCACAGTATACAGTATGTCCCCGGATTGAGTTTACAAGAGGGTTTTTTTTTTTTTAAATTTCTACTTTTAAGTAAAAATGTTATAGGAATTAAAATTCCTGCTTGGTCTGAAACTACTATTTCAGGTATTATTAAAACATTGATTTATTTATACAGGGTGTTGGCTAAATAAAAAAATAAATCAAATTTTGACACTTTATTGTATTCGAATTCGTATTATTATATTTATATTCAAATAATTATGAAAATAAAATCATTCAAACAATCCCCCACCATTTCTTTACATAGTTCACTGTTTCGGTGTTGGCTAAATAAAAAAAATAATAATTTTGACACTTTATTGTATTCGTATTCGTATTATTATATTAATATTCAAATAATTATGAAAATAACATCATTCAAACCATCCTCCACCATTTTCTTCACATAGCTCAAGCCTGATATGGAACTATTGAAGACTGTTTTAGACTTCTTCAATAGTTATTGATGCAAATGCCTCTCTTTTGACTGACTGACTGACTTTTTAAATTTTCAGTATCATTTTCTGCATTTGCGTAATTATTTGAATGATTTTATTTTTCTTCAATGTTGTTAAATGGAATTTTAAATTCCTTTGGCAAATAGTAAATAAATAAGTGTCAAAATAAGATTTAAATAATTCGATTTTGCCAACACCCTGTGTGAATCAATCAAAGTTTCAATAACTGAAATGGCAGTTTCAGATCAAGCAGGAATTATAATTCCTATAACATTTTTACTTAACAGTAAAAATAAAAATAATAAACCCTCTTCTAAACTCAATCCGGGGACATACTGTATATAGAAAAAAAAAATTGTTTCGGCCTCTCAACAATTCTCAAAATTATAAACTAAATTAAAATATTCAAACAGTGCAATACATACACAAACAGTGCTTAATGACATGGTAATAATAAAAGCATTCAAATATATAATATACACTGTGTATCAGCCAAATGGAATAAATTCGATAATAAATAAATGGGGGCGTGTTCGAAAAAACGCTCGGACACTTCGATTGTTATTTTTAGTTGCGCATTTTTTTCAACAAAAACTTTTTATACAGGGTGTATCATGTGACCGTGGCCAATACCAACTTTCTTATTTTAAACGCAACACCTGGTATATTATTCAATTTTTGGATTTTTCAGAAAATTCTAGACATATTTCATGTACAATGTCCTATACCTATCTTCAACTGTTTCGGAAATATTACGTGTTTTCAGATTTATTGCAAAAATTAACATTAAAAAAATAAAATTATTTGATTACAGAAATTCGTTACAACGCACTCAAAAACTAATAAGTAATACTGTTTATTTCTTGATAATGTAAAAAAACAAAAAAAAAACAATAAATTTCAATGGAGTGGATGTTCAAAATGCTCGCCGTGAACGTCTTGGCAACATCCTAATCTTAAATAGAAATTTCTTCTAACGTTACTCAACATCTCAGGCGTGACCGATCTAATCGCAAGCATTATTCGTCTTCTTAAGTCAGCTAAGTCGAGGGGAAACAGTTGAAGATAGGTATAGGACATTGTACATGAAATATGTCTAGAATTTTCTGAAGAATCCAAAAATTGAATAATATACCAGGTGTTGCATTTAAAATAAGAAAGTTGGTATTGGCAACGGTCACATGACACACCCTGTATAAAAAGTTTTTGTGGAAAAATATGCGCAACTAAAAATAACAATCGACGTGTCCGAACGTTTTTTCGAACACTCCCCCATTTATTTAATATTGAATTTATTCCATTTGGCTGATACACCCTGTATAATAAACGCAGTAAAGGTGTATTGTCAAACATCAATTGTTCATTCACAATGTTGTCTCATTGAATGACTGCTTTGCGAATTTGCGAATAAATTAACTGAATTGAAAACACTTAAATCTACTATAAAAATAGCATTACAATATCCACGAAAGATTCCGATTGAATCGTTAAAATTTCTTCAAAAATTACTAAAATTAGCTCTTGTTACTTAGAACGTTTTGCCTGGATTATTAAAATTTATTAAAAAGAACCAAATATAAGAAATTTTATATAATAACAACCTTAATTTTTTTGTCATTTATACGTTTGGTAAAAATTTAATAGTTCAGTCAAAACAAAGGTCAATTTTTGGAAAACACATACTTAAATAGTCTAAAATAACAGCCGATATATTATCAAATAACGCAAAAATTAATATAATTTTTGTCAAACATCAATTGTTCATTCACAATGTTGTCTACTCTAATGACTGCTTTGCGAATTTGCGAATGAATGAACTGAATTGAAATCACTTAAATCTACTATAAAAATATCATTACAATATCCACCGAAGGTTCCGATTGAATCGTTGAAATGTCTGCAAAAATTACCAAAATTAGCTCCTGTTACTTAGAACGTTTTGCCTTATTTCTTAAAATTTCTTAAAAAGAACCAAATATAGCAAATTTTATATAATAACATCCTGAAAAATAATTTTGTCATTTATACATTTGGCAAAAATTTAATAGTTCAGGCAAAACAAAGATTAATTTTTGGAAAATACATACTTAAATAGTCTAAAATAACAGCCGATATATTATCAAATAACGCAAAAATTAATATAATTTTTGTCAAACATCAATTGTTCATTCACAATGTTGTCTCCTTTAATCACTGCTTTGCGAATTTACGAATGAATTAACTGAATTGAAATCACTTCAATCTACTATAAAAATATCATTATCAATGATATTTCAATATCCACCGAAGGTTCCGATTGAATCATTTAAATTTCTTTAAAAATTACTAAAATTAGCTCTTGTTAAATTGATTGATTTAGACTACTAAACTTCAAACGGTATCTCCCCAGCATAAATCATTATACTTAGAACTTTTTGCCTAGATTATTAAAATTTATTACAAAGAACCAAATATACCAAATTTTAGATAATAACAACCTTAAAAATAATTTTGTCATTTGGCAAAAATTTAATAGTTCAGGCAAAACAAACGTTAATTTTTGGAAAATACATGCTTGAATAGTCTATAATAACAGCCGATATATTAACAAATAACGCAAAAACCGAAATAATTTTGACATTCTTATATTTTTGCAACATTTTGTAAATATGTATTTTGTTATTCTTCACTTACTAAAGATTAAGTAAGTTTCAGGTATGATCCTATTCATTAATTTGAAACTTATTTTTTACGACATTTTATCAACAGTTTTTAACTTTAAAATTTAAATATCAAAAAAACCATTAATTATAATTGATGGGTTTTTGATTGAAAAATTGCTAGAGGTAATCAAATATTCATAATTTAACAGTAGGGACATTCCATTTTTTTTCAGTTGTTTGAAGAGATCGTGCAAATAGCTACAGTTTAATACAATTCGCCTTATTTTTGTTAATTGTATTAATTGCTACAGTTTAATACAATTAGCCTAATTTCTTTTAATTGTATCAATTGCTAATTGTATTAAACTGTAGCTATTTGCACGATGTCTTGAAACAACTGAACAAAAAAAATAGACCCTACTGTTAAATTATGAATATTTGATTACTTCTAGCAAGTTTTGTTAATGTTTTATTTTAAGAATTTTAAATGATTTATCTAACTTACAATGAAAAATTTGGTGTGCATTTTGTACACTACCTCCGTGGATAACTGGAAACCGGTTTCGACCTAATGGGTATCATCAATTCCGAATGTAGCTACCAAAAATTAATCATAAATATAAGGGTTCGACTACTTCTCTACGTCTAAAAATCCTCCGAAATTTACCAAAATAAATCAAATCAAAATCACACAGATGATTTCCAATTTCATGTAAAGTCTCTCCACTGCCACATTTATTTTTCGAAAATAACCAGAATTACTAATATTATCTAACTCTATATAAGTAATAGGTTGTCATTGAATCGTTTAATTGATCCAACAATTATCAAAAAATAATCACAATTAACAAAATTTGCGTAGTAGGTTACGACAAAATCATTAACAATTCTCTAAAAAAAAAACGAAAATAGCGAATAATAAAATTTGAATATGAAACATTTTAAATGTAAATAACAAAAGCACAGTGTTTTTTTAAATGTAACTGACTAATTATTGTAAGCAAAGTTTATTGGCGGTTACTAAGTATTACAGTATTAGAAAATACGAAAATTGACATATTCAAAATGCATTCAAAACATAGCATTGTGATTGTAAATCATAAAAGCACAGAGTCGTTCTCTTAAAAGTAACTATTTGACTATTAATGTTATCCAATGTAGTAACGTTTTGTAACTAAGTATTACAGTATTAGAAAATATGAAAAGTGAAATCAAAATTTATTAAAAATATAGCATTTTGACTGTAAATAACAAAAGCACAGAGTCGTTCTTATAAATGTAACTATTTTACTAATCATTTAATCCAAAGTATATTGATGTATTCTAACTAAGTATTACAGTTTTACAGTACTTAGTTAGTACTGTTGAAACTTAACATTTTCAAAATGTATTCAAAATATAGTATTTAGACTGCAAATAACAAAAACACAGAGTCGTTCTTAAAATGTAACTATTTTTCTAATCATTTAATCAATCCAAAATTTATTGACGTATTCTAACTTAGTATTACAGTACTGGAAAATACGAAAAGTGACAACAAATTGTATTCAAAATATAGCATTTAGACTGTTAATAATAAAAGCACAGAGTCGTTCTTTTAAATATAACTATTTGACTGATGATTTTATCTAAATATTTATAACGTTTTCTAACTAAGTATTACAGAATTTGAAAATATTATAATTGATTTTATTTCAAAATGCATTCATAATATAGCATTTTCATTGTAAATATCAGAAGCACATAATCGTTCATTGAAATGTTTCTATTTGACTAATGATTTTATCCAAAGTTTAGTAACGTTTCCCAACTAATTATTACAGTATTCGAATAACCAAAATTGACAGTTTCAAAATGTCAATTTATTCAATATGTCATAATATAGTATTTTGATTGTAAATTACAAAAGAACTGAGTCATTTTTTTAAAGTTTTTTTAGATGTAACTATTTGGACTAATGACTAGTGACTAGTGACGTTTTCTAACTAAGTATTACAGTATTCGAAAATATGAAAATTGACATTTTCAAAATGCATTCAAAATATAGGATTTTGGTTGTAAATAACAAAGCAAAAAATCGTTTTATAAATGTAACTATATGACTAATTATTTTATCAAAGTTTAGTGACGTTTTCTAAATAAGTATTACAGAATTTGAAAATATGATCATTGATTTTATTTCAAAGTGCATTCATAATATAGCATTTTCATTGTAAATAACAGAAGCACATAATCGTTCATTTAAATGTAACTATTTGACTAATGATTTTAACCAAAGTTTAGTAACGTCTTCTAACTAAGTATTACAGTATTCGAAAATATGAAAATTGACATTTTCAAAATGCATTCAAAATATAGTATTTTGGTTGTAAATAACAAAGCACAAAATCGGTTTTCAAATGTAACTATTTGACTAATTATTTTATCTATAGTTTAGTGACGTATTTTAACTAAGTATTACAGTATTAGAAAATTGACATTTGCAAAATGTTTCATAATTAGCATTTTGATTGTAAATAACAAAGGCACAGAGTCGTCCTTTTGAATGTAACTAATTTGACTGATGATTATATCCAACTTATAGTGATATTTTCTATCCAAGTATTACAATATTGGAAATACTTACCAGAAAAGACATAATTGTTTATTTAAAATATATACCATTTAGACTGTTAATAATAAAAGCACAGAGTCGTTCTTTGAAATGTAACTATTTGACTAATGATTTTATCGAAATATTTATAACGTTTTCTAACTAAGTATTACAGAATTTGAAAATTTGATAATTGATTTTATTTCAAATTGCATTCATAATATGGCATTTTCATTGTATATAACAAAAGCATATAATCGTTCATTAAAATGTAACTATTTGACTAATGATTTTATCCAAAATTTAGTATCGTTTTCTAACTAAGTATTACAGTATTCGATCATATGAAAATTGACATTTTAAAAATGCATTCAAAATATAGTATTTTGGTTGTAAATAACAAAGCACAGAATCGTTTTTTAAATGTAACTATTTGACTAATGATTTTATCCAAAGTTTAGTAACGTTTCACAACTAAGTATTACAGTATTCGAAAAAATTGACATTTTCAAAATATCAATGTATTCAATATGTCATAATATAGCATTTTGATTGTAAATTATAAAAGAACAGAGTCGTTTTTTTTAAGTTTTTTAAATGTAACTATTTGGACTAATAACTAGTGACTAGTGACGTTTTCTAACTAAGTATTACAGTATTAGAAAATACGAAAAGTGACATTTTCAAAATTTTCTCATGTTTTCTCACTGAGCATTGAACTGTTAATCAATCAGATTTGCATTAGTTACATAGTTACCGTAAAAGAAGTGACTAACTATTATGAATTTGGAACAATATCAACATCTTCTGACTAATTATTAAACAATTATAAAATGTCAAAGTACAGTATGAGTAGTAACTATGACTTATTATAACAAGTAGTCATATCTAACTAATATTCATATTCATATTAACGAATATTTATTATGTAGTATTTAACTATCAGAAAATTTCAAAAGCAAAGTAGTGTCACTTTGAATGTGACTATTGTGGAATTTATCAAAAATGAGTAACTATTTTTACTATAAGTATTATAACGATTTTATCAGAATTTAGAAGTTTTACTGCAGGTTTCAAAAGCACAGAGCCGAAATCACAGCAATGTCATTACATATGTAGCTATTTTTTTTAATTCTTAATAGTTAGTTGCATAGAACATGACATTGCTGTGCTTTTGACATTTCACTAGTGTTATGGAATAATATGTTATCTGCCATTTTTGTTATTTTACAAGAGAAGCAAAAACAGTTTTGTATTTATAATTGTGAAAATTATAAATATAATAATAATTAATAAGTAATTGTAGAATAGCATGTATCATTGCCATAGTTATATGTAATACAAAAGCACAATAAAGATACTTACCATAATATCAATTTAAAGTAAAACGATGTAATTGTCGTTACTTTTTCTTTACATTTTAACAATGTAAAACGATTGTAATCGATGTAATTTTCCTTATTGGAATCACCTACAAGAATATAAATTAATAAAATAAAATAATATAAAAAAGTATACTTTATTTGTGGCCATTTAATGCCAAAAAGTTCATTTTGAAAATAAAGTTTTGCCATAACACTACACTACTGATTTTCTAATAGTTAGAAGTTACGAATTAGTTCTTATAATTCGTCAAATATGTTGCTATTATTTAAAATTCATAATAGTTAGTCACTTTTTGTCATAATACTTAGTCACTTTTAAAACTTTATAAAAAAATTCTGTCTAACTAATGCAAATTTTATTGGTTTAGCATTTTTGACTAGCTGTTTTACTAGTCACTTTTTGTCATAATACTTAGTCACTTTTAAAACTTTATAAAAAAATTCTGTCTAACTAATGCAAATTTTATTGGTTTAGTATTTTTGACTAGCTGTTTTACTAGTCACTTTTTGTCATAATACTTAGTCACTTTTAAAACTTTATAAAAAAATTCTGTCTAACTAATGCAAATTTTATTGGTTTAGTATTTTTGACTAGCTGTTTTACTGGCAAATACTGTTTTTTTAGGGCAGATTGTTATATCATTTTGCTACTGCCAAAACGATTGCCATATTATTTCTCTTCTAGAAGAGATTCTAAGGTACTAATACTAATACTAATACTAATACTTATAATACTAATAATAATAAATACTATAATAATTATAATACTTTTATAGATAATATAATAATAATAATACTATTATGGATACTAATAATAGAAACTAATTAAGAAATGTTTCCGGTACTAATTAGAATTTTCTGCCGGAGAGGAATAAGCGCTAAGTCAATTCTTGCCAAATTTTCAAAACTTGACTTATCAAAATTTTGTGGTTATCTAATTTTAACGATTTAATTGGAAACTTTCTCGTCTTTTTGATAAAATGGTTGAAATAATGATTTGAAAATATATTTTAACGATTACATTAGAAATGTTCTCTTATTTTTGATAAAATGGTTAAAATTATCATTTGAAAATATACCTGTATTTTAACGATTACATTAGAAACTTTCTCTTATTTTTAATAAAATGGTTGAAATAATGAAAAATAATAGTAAACAAAAATTCTGTTAAGGGTTAAAAATACCATGAGGAGTTCATAGCTTAATAAAGATTCCTTCCCTCTATTTTTTAGTAAAATTTTTCAGTTTTTTTAAAATTTATTTCTATTAACAAGAACTGTAATCATTAAAAATTACGAGTTTTCGAAAATCTCTTTATTTTATAAATACATATAAACTGCTGTTACATATCTTGAAAAAGCATCTGCAATTATAATGCACTCTGCTTAATCCACGTCCACAAAATCCTAACACATGTGTGGGGGTGGCAATACGTGGAATTATTCAAAAGAATCGAATCATGACCGGCGCCAGCCGTGGAAATTAAATTAACACTGACCATGAGAGGGGGCGGACATACGTGGGCCACCCCCATACATCCCCTTTGAATTATTCAGCATCCACCCCCACAGAGGGCATTAAATTTCACCCTGCCGTAGAACGGAGGGAAACGTATTAAACTTGTCCAAGCGGACATACAACTGGAGTAACATATACTACCTTCTTGATTATGTGCAAAATATATGTTACATTTTGCACTACATTAAGTTACTGCAAGGCTTTGGCATGAGAAATATATATTCAGATTTAAATATTTATATATTAATACATATATTTTCATAAATACATTCAGCAATCTTCAGTTTTTTGTGCTTATTAAATATCTTGGGGTGAGTCAGGCCCGTATCTATAGTCCGTACTTGAGCATGTTTGTGTATATTTGGTTGCGTTTGATGCATACACGTTTACAGAGCATTAGTTTGACTGAAGTCGTATATTTGCGTATATTTGGTTGCGTTTGGTGCATACACGTTTATAAAGAATATGCAACCAAATATACGACTTGAGCACTTGGCTTGAGCTGTACTTGAGTACAACTCATACTGAAGTAAGGGCAGTAGATACACGAGGCAGAATTATTTAAAAAAATCTGCGAATTTTTTTTAGATATTTTGTTTCACTAATTATCTTTTACAAGTTCATATAAACTAAAAATTGGATTTTCGTGAAAATTTTCAATTCTAAATATCGTTCTTCTTCAATAATGTCCAATCATTCAGAAAGTCACGCAAATTCGAATTCCAAAGCCGTGCTGTTCCAGTATCTCTCACGTTTTATTGCATCTGTGTGGAAATATCGCTGTTTGGTGCCATCCCAATGCCAAACGACCCTACTTAGCCTAACTGCCGTCGTCTTTGGGATGGCTTGCTCGTAAAGATTACAGACTCAGCTTTGGCTTCGGATGATCTAAGAGTCGTAGGGAAATTCCAGATTAAACGTAACGACACGACGACCAGAAAGGCGTAAATTTCTGCAGGGGTTATCTCCACCGCGCTGTTATTAAAAGTTGGATGGATCCTCCAATAATTCACCCCGTTGTGGGTTTATTGCCTATTAAAGTCTGCAGGAAATATGAAACCGCGTTGACCCAAAGAGATAAGTAAGCAAGGATTTATTGTTTTACTTTGTTGCAATTGAAAATGCCGAGTAACAGAATTTTGTGCAGTTGATTAAATAAAATCATATAAAATATTCAAAAACTATCTTAAATATATGTGAATTATGTGAAATTTTTCATTTGAGTATAGTTGACCTTAAATTTTATCAATAGTATAGTTTGGGTATAGTTGACCTTAAATTTTATCAATAGTATAGTTTGGGTATAGTTGACCTTAAATTTTAACAATAGTAAGTGCCCAATCTTTGGAGGCATGTACAGCCACGGACTCTGAGAATGATATAATTATGTTATTATAATCATATAATTTCCTGTGCCATCTATGGGTAGTAAATAGAAAACTAGGTGTTTTTTTAAACACCCTGTATATTTTTAAAAAGATTCTGAGATCTCTATATTAAATCCAATTAATAGTATTATTATTTTTATTATTATCAACATTTTGTTGTTATTTTTGTTATTATTATTAATAATAATAGTATTATTATTAATTCTATAACTTTAGATAGTTTCAAACTTTCTCCTTTCCCTTTGCTAGGGGCTAGATAATACCTAACTTCTTAATGGTAGTATTGGAAGTCTTAGTCAAACATCGCGTAGGAAGTGATATGAGAGGAAATTAAATGTAAACGAAGATTTAATTAATGCTTGGCTGCTGAATGACTGAAGTGAATTTTAATTGCAAATGTTTGAACAATCACCGTTTCGCTTCGAAGTAGCGCTTCGCTGTTGAACAATATATTAAACTTATAATTAACTCTCTTGGGTTCGTAAAGTGTTTAAAATATTGATATTTATCGATAAAATTATTATTATTTATTCAGAAAATATATAAAATCATAATTTGTTACGAACAGAACTTTTATTGCTTATAGAAAATACCGGTGTTCATTAATGTGAATCAATAATGATTATTACAAAAAAAAAACAATCATCATCATCGGTTATCATTACAACGTATAAGTTGTCAATAAATATTGTTTATAAATATCGGTTTTCATTAATGAGAATCAACAATGATTATTATAATATTATAATTAATAATAATAATATTTATAATAATTTATAATTATTAAAAACAATCATCATCATCGGTTATCATTACAACATATCAGTTCTCAATAATTATTTTTTATAAATTTATTAAATTTTTGTTCTAGCTGCAGTAGTCTCGTTGTAAAAATATCATTAGTTATCAAAACAAAATATCGTTGATATAATCACGGTTTTCATTACTTAATAATGATATTATAAAAAAAGGTTATCATTATAGTATATCAGTTATCAGTTATCGATTACGATTATCATTTACGATTTTCAGTTTTCCGTTTTTTTTAGTAGTATCATTCAATACTACAAAATAGGGATGATAATGATAATAATTATAACAAAATATCGTTGATATAATCTATGTTTTCATTACTTAACAATAAGTAATACTTAATTAACATTAAGTAATATGATTATTATAAAAACAATCATTGATTATCATTTCAGCATATCAGTTATCGATGATTATTAACACTTATAAATTTTATAATATTTCCTCTTTTCAGTACTCTCGTTCAACAATAGAAAATTACGATGATTGTAAAAATATCATTAGTAATCATGACAAAATATCGTTGATATAATCTCCGTTTTTATTAGTTAATAATGATTATTATGAAAAATCATTTGTATTACTACAGTATATCAGTTATCAATTATCATTTATAATTTGTTATTATAATTTTTATTTTTATAATTTTATTATCATTTATAAATGTTTTTAATATTTTTTTTTAGTAGTATAATTCAATAATCCAAAATATTATGATGATAATGATAATAATGATAACAAAATATCGTTGATATGATCTCGGTTTTCATTACTCTATAATGATATAATGTTTATTATAAAAATAAATTGTTTATCGTATTAAAATATCGTTGATATAATCTCCGTTTTCATTACTATTATTATTACTACTATTATTATTCAATAACTATTATCACTTATAAATTTAATAAATTTCCTCTTTTCGTTAGTCTCGTTGGACAATGAATAATAATTATTGTGATTATTTTTTGACGTTTCTCAAAACCAATGATATATTTCGATTTTTGTCATATTGATACTTCTGGACCAATCCCGTCATTATTATACTGGGAATATTCTCTAGAGATTATTATAGTGGGAATAATCTCGGTAGCTAGGTTCACTCTTGTCAATCAAAATATTTGTCAAATTATTAATTTATCAATCATATTAAAGTGTCATACAAAATGAATAAAAGTCGCTTTAGCTGCGTTTCGCATACTGAAATTGATAAAGAAATACTAGAAAGCAGAAGTAAAAATACAGTGATTAGCAATAATTCGATATGGAAACAATTTTTAACTTTTTGCGAAGAAAAAAGTTATACCTCTCCAGTAACTTAAAAGTTACCTCTCCAGTTTATGACAAACCATAATACGCCAGGCGTCAAAAAATAATCTAATCAAATATAACTCGAGAGTTCGATAAATTAGAAAATAATTTGACAGATTATGTCTCAAACTTGTTGCCATTTGGCAATAGTCACTCGAGCCCTTCGGGCTCTCGTGACTATTGCCTGGCAACAAGTTTTCGACAATCTGTCAAATTATTTTCAATTTATTCTCACTCTCTTGTTATATTATTACTGAAAATATCACTAGTTATATCAAAATATCGTTGATGTACTTACGGTTTATATTACTCAATAATGATTATTATAAAAAAATGGCTATCTTTACAGTACACCAGTTATCAATTATAAGTTATTAGTATCATTTATAAATTTAGTAAAGTTTCCATTTTTTAGTAGTATCATTCAATGATACAAAATAATGATGATAATGATAATAATGATAACAAATTATCGTTGATGAAATCTCTGTTTTCAGTACTTAATAATAATATAATAAATATTATAAAAAAAACTTGGTTTATCATATTTAAATATCGTTGATATCATCTGCGTTTTCAGTAAGTAATAATGATTATTATTAAAAAAATTATTGGTTATCATCACAGCATATCAGTTATCAATAATTTTTATCGGTTATAAATTTAATAAATTTCCTCTTTTCAGTACTCTCGTTTAACAATAGAAAATTACGATGATTGTAAATATATCATTAGTTATCATGACAAAATATCGTTGATATAATCTCGGTTTTCATTACTTAATAATGATTGTTATAAAAAATCATTGGTATTATAATAGTACATCAGTAATCAGTTATAAATTATTAGTGTCATTTATTAATTTAATAAATTTTCCTATTTTTTTAGTAGTATTGTTAAATAATACAAAATAATGATGATAATGATAATAATGATATCAAAATATCGTTGATATGATCTCGGTTTTCATTACTCAATAATGATATAATGATTATTATAAAAAAAATGGTTTGTCGTATTAAAATATCGTTGATATAATCTGCATTTTCAATAAGAATTAAAGATTATAATAAAAAAAAATCATTAGTTATTAGAGCATATCAATAACTATTATCACTTATAAATTTAATACATCTCCTCTTTTTATTAATCTCGTTCGACAATGAATAACGATGATTGCAAAAATATCACCAGTTATATCAAAATATCGTTGATATAATCACGGTTCTCAGTTTCAAATCTCTCTTTTCAGTACTTAATAATAATATAATGGGTATTATATAAAAAAAAAACTTGGTTTATCATATTTAAATATCGTTGATATAATCTGCGTTTTCAATGAGTAATAATGACTATAACAAAAAAAAAATTGGTTATTATCACAGCATATCAGTTATCTGTAATTATTATCAGTTATTATTTTATTAAATTTCCTCTTTTCAGTATTCTCGTTCAAAAATAGAAAATCACGATGATTGTAAAAATATCATTAGTTATCATGACAAAATATTGTTGATTTAATCTCTGTTTTCATTACTTAATAATGATTGTTTTAAAAAATCATTGGTATTATTACAGTACACCAGTTATCAGTTATAAATTATTAGTGTCATGTATTAATTTTATAAATTTTCCATTTTTTTTAGTGGTATCGTTAAATAAAACAAAATAATGATGATAATGATAATAATGATAACAAAATATCGTTGATATGATCTCGGTTTTCAGTACTTGATAATGATAAAATGATTATTATAAAAAAAAAACATTGGTTTATCTTATGAAAATATCGTTGATATCATCTCCGTTTTCAATAAGTAATAATGATTATTATAAAAACAATCATTGGTTATCATTACAGCATATCAGTTCTGAATAATTATTATCACTTATATATTTAATAAATTTCCTCTTTTCATTAGTCTCATTCAACAATGAATAACGATGCTTGTAAAAATATCACCCATGTAAAAATGATGATGGTAATAATAATAACAAAATATCGTTGATATGATCTCGGTTTTCAGTACTTAATAATTTTACCTATGTAAAAATGATGATGATATAATAATAATAATAAAATATCGTTGATATGATCTCGGTTTTCAGTACTTAATAAGATATAATGATTATTATAGAAAAAAAAACATTGGTTTATCGTATGAAAATATCGTTGATATCATCTCCATTTTCAATAAGTAATAATGATAATAATGATAATGAATTATAAAAACAATCATTGATTATTATTACCGCATATCAGTTATCAATAATTATTATTACTTATAAAATTCATATATTTCCTCTTTTCATTAGTCTCGCTCAACAATAAATAACAATGATTGTAAAATATCACTAGTTATATCAAAATATCATTGATATAATCACGGTTTACATTACTTAATAATTATTATTATAAAACAAAATGGCTATCATTACAGTATATCAGTTATCAATTATAAAATATTAGTATCATTTATAATTTTAATAAATTTTCCTTTGTTTTGATAGAATCATTCAATAATACAAAATAATGATGATATTGATAATAATGATAACAAAATATCGTTGATGTAATCTCGGTTTTCATTACTTAATAATAATATAATGATTATTATAAAAAAAATACATTAGTTTATCGTATTAAAATATCGTTGATATAGTCTGCGTTTTCAATATGTAATATTGATTATTATAAAAAAAATCATTGGTTATCATCACAGCATGTCAGTAATCAATAATTATTATCAGTTATAAATTTATTAAGTGTCCTCTTTTCAGTACTCTCGTTCAACAATAGAAAATTACGATGATTGTAAAAATATCATTAATTATCATGACAAAATATCGTTGATATAATCTCCACCAGTTATAACCAGTTATCAATTATAAATTATTAGTATCATTTATAAATTTTGTAAATTTTCCTTTTTTTTTAGTAGTATCATTCAATAATACAAAATAATGATGATAATGAAAAAAATGATAACAAAATATCATTGGTTATCATTATAGCACATCAGTTGTCAATAATTAGTATCAGTTATAAATTTAATAATTTTCGTCTGTTCAGTACTCTCGTTCAACAATAGAATATTACGATGATTGTAAAAATACTATTAGTTATCATGACAAAATCACTTAATAATGATTGTTATAAAAAATCATTGGTATTATTACAGTATATCAGTTATCAATTATGATTATCATTTATAAATGTTTTTAATATTCCTTTTTTTTAGTAGTATAATTCAATAATGCAAAATAATAATGATAATGATAATAATGATAAAAAAATATCGTTGATATGATCTCGGTTTTCATTAGTTAGTAATAATATAATAATTGTTATAAACAAAAAACCATTGGTTTATCGTATTAATATATATCTTTGATATAATCTCGGTTTTCAATAAGTGATAATAATTATTCTTAAAACAATCATTGATTATCATTACAGCATATCAGTTATCAATAATTATTATTACTTATAAAATTCATATATTTCCTCTTTTCATTAGTCTCGCTCAACAATAAATAACGATGTTTGTAAAAATATCACTAGTTATATAAAAATGTCATTGATATAATCACAGTTTACATTACTTAATAATGATTATTATAAAACAAAATTGCTATCATTACAGTATATCAGTTATCAATTATAAAATATTAGTATCATTTATAAATTTAATAAATGTTCCTTTTTTTAGTAGAATCGTTAAATAATACAAAATAATGATGATAATGATAATAATGATAACAAATTATCGTTAATGAAATCTCTGTTTTCAGTACTTAATGATTACATAATAAATATTACTAAAAAAAAAACTTGGTTTGTCATATTTAAATATCGTTGATATTATCTGCGTTTTCAATAAGTAATAATGATTATTATAGTAAAAAAAAATCATTGGTTATCATTACAGCATATTAATAACTATTATCACTTATAAATTTTATAAATTTCCTCTTTTCATTAGTCTCGTTAAACAATGAATAACGATGATTGTAAAAATGTCACTGGTTATATCAAAATATCGTTGATATAATCACGGTTTACATTACTTAATAATGATTATTATAAAACAAATTGGCTATCATTACAGTATATCAGTTATCAATTATAAATTATTAGTATCATTTATAAATTTAATAAGTTTTCTTTTTTTTTAGTACTATCGTTCAATAATACAAAATAATGATGATAATGATAAAAATAGTAATTTTTATTATTTAATAATGATATAATGATTATTATAAAAACACATTGGTTATCATTACAGCATCTCAGTTATCAATAATTATTATCAGTTATAAATTTAATTAATTTCCTCTTTTCAGTAGTCGAGTTCAACAATATAAAATAATGATGATTGCAAAAATATCATTGATTATCATAACAAAATATCATTGATTTAAAAAAAGTCATTTAGCATGAAATTGAAACATATCATTTATAACTTTCATAAATTGTTTGTATTTTGATAGTCTCGTTTAATAAAGGCTTCGGGCGATAGCCCTTTTTAATCTAGTATGTACTAATAATATGGATACCCTTGTATTATTAAAATAAACATATTCTATATATATTAACCGTAAAGTTCTTTAAATTCTCCTTGTCCATTAAACAAAGTGTATATAAGTGTGTATATAAAGGCAATATACATTAGTACATAGTTTGACAACACAGCACAAAACCGGTAAGTAATAATATTATTTAAACTAATTATGTTTTTACTTATATACTCATATATATATATATATATATATATATATATATATATATATATTTTAGTGCATCGTCAACAACCATATGATACTACCTTTTCAAAAGTAGTTAGAGGAAATAATAATAATAATTTTGAAGACAGCTGGAAAAGGCAGTGCCTCAATGATGCTACTACAATGTCGCAAGCATACCTGATAGCATATGAAGACATTGATCTACGATTTGGAACTAGGAAATCTAAATATAGGAAGTAGTACAAGCAAAACCGAAAGCTGCGGAGACATTCAGAAACAACAACTAAAGTTTAATAAGCTGCTTCTATAACCTTCATTTTTGTTTTACGGTATTTTGATTCTGTTGGATTCATTAAAATTGGAAATCAACTTTTTTTTTTACTAATAGAATCAAGCCTGTTGCATTTATCGATTTTTTACTGTATTTAATAAAAAAGTCAATACCCAAAACCAGTTTTCTAAAGGTTTTAGGTTAGGTTAGGTTAGTTAAAAAATAGTTATTAAAGTTAATAAAGTTTAGATAATAAAGTTTAGTTATTAAAAATTTAAGTCTCGTACGAGTTAGGTGAGGTTAGGTGAGAGTAGAAAAGCTACACAGGTTCTGGCTCAAACAACGAAAAACTTCCCCGAGATAGCCAGTGTATGTACTGTAAATTTGCCCACCCTGTATATCAGATTTTGATATAATTATGGAGATGACCATAAACACACTGGTCATCTGATTTTGACATATATATGTAGATGTCACAAAATAAAACATCAGATTTTGATATATTTATGAAGTCACAAAAAACGCAGTACATCTGATCTAATTATGGCGAATGTTGGGAAATCTAGAACGGAGAAGATCACCAACGAGAAAATCAGCGAGACTGTGACAGTAACTTACACCATAATTGAAGACATAACAATTAACCAACAAAGATGGTATGGACAAAGGACATGTGCGAAGATTGCCAGATGAAAAATTCCCAAAACACGATTGGAAATAGACACCACAAAGAAGAAGGCGGAGAGGAAGACCGATTGATAAACAACTTAGAGAAAGAGAAATTGAAGAGAGAAATAAGGGAGACTTGAAATTGGAAGACTTCGAACGACGTTTTGAACCGACTTATACAGGGTGTGAATGTAAAAGTGACAAATGCTCAATTTTCGAAAAATCGTCAATAGATTACATATTTTTGACAAATGCAAGTCATCAAACATGTAGTAAACGAGAAATACCAAGAAAAATCATCACGTTTACACAATTTCAAAAATACAAGAGCAGTAAATTTGCACTGAGTGACGATGTACAGAACACTATAAAATTAAAATTTATTTTTAATTCATTAAATTAAATATTCCACATAAGTGGCGAAAGTCCAAATTTTGAACAGTCATTAGCAATAGTCATCGTTAGACAGAAAAGTCATCATAAATTGAAAAGAATAGATGGATAAAGGAGACTGGAAATTGGAAGACTTCGAACGACGTTTTGAACCGACTATATAGGGTGTATATACAAAAGTGACAAATGCTCAATTTTCGAAAAATCATCAATAGATTACATATTTTTGACAAATGCAAGTTATCAAACATGTAGTAAACGAGAAATACAAATAAAAATTGAAAAATCATCACAGCGTTTACAAAATTTCAAAAATACAAGTGCAGTAAATTTGCACTGAGTGACGATGAATAGGAACACTCTAAAATGAAAATTAATTTAAATATTCCACACATACGTGACAAATACTCAATTTTCGAAAAATCATCAATAGATTACATATTTTTGACAAATGCAAGTCATCAAACATGTAGTAAACGAGAAATACCAAGAAAAATCATCACGTTTACACAATTTCAAAAATACAAGTGCAGTAAATTTGCACAGAGTGACGATGTACAGAACACTATAAAATTAAAATTAAATTAAATTCATTAAATTAAATATTCCACATAAGTGACGAATGTCCAAATTTTGAAAATCATCACTAATAGTCATCATAATACAGAAAAGTCATCATAAATTGATGAGAATCGATGGTTAAAGGAGACTGGAAATTGGAAGACTTCGAAGGTCGTTTTGAATTATAGGGTATATGCGAAAGTGACAAATGCTCAATTTTGAAAAATCATCAATAGATTACATATTTTTGACAAATGCAAGTCATCAAACATGTAGTAAACGAGAAATACAAATAAAAATTGAAAAATCATCATAACATTTACAAAATTTCAAAAATACAAGCGCAGTAAATTTGCACTAAACAGGAACACTCTAAAATGAAAATTAATTTAAATATTCCACACATAAGTGATGAATGTTCAAATTTTTGAAAAGTCATCACTATATTCGCCAAATTTTGAAAATTAAAGCAATAGAATGTGGAATACATAAGGACTGAATGTTGGAATTTTGAAAAATCATCATCCAATCTTTAAAATTTTGAAAATGTAACGCATGAAACATGCGCCAAGAATGGTAAAATGTACAAAATCATTGCAACATCTACAAATTATGGAAAATCATCGCCACCGGTATAACTAAATGTTATGTTTTAAATTGCACAATTTTTTGCACAATTGCACATTTTGCACAATTAATTGGCAAAATGGAATAAGTAAGTTAACATAGCAAGAATTTAACAAAATTAATTACACTCAGAATCTATAACTGTATGCCGCACTGTATGTTGGTTGAGCCAGAACCTGTGTTGCTTATCTACTGGTAAGGTTAGGTATTACACAAAAATTAAATTATTTACTGAGACGAAGAGTATAATACTGTGATTGAACTTATCTGTGATGATCTATAATTATTTTAGGGTGTCGTCTTAGAAATTCTATGTCATAATGTTGCCATGTATTTATTTTGTTGTTTGTTTTGTTGAATGTTGTAATTTTTGTTTTTTGTGTAATGTTGTTTTTCTCTCAAGTCAGTGACTGACTTATCACATGTGTATAGGCAGCTAAGTGAATAAAAAACTTATTATTATTATTATTCAAAAAAACTGAACTAAAAATATACTCAATTAAAACAAAAGTCTTGTACGCGGCCATATTGACGAATTTTCAAGTTTCTTCTGGGACCTTTAAAGTTTTAAAAACTGCTGATACAGTTTTTCAAAGTACCGCAAAATTAATCGGAGCCTTAACTCGTAACACCCCGTGGGTTAAAAACATCGCAGCTAATGAAAACTCTGCAAGAATTTCCATTAACTATCAATTAACCCCTCGCTAATTTCCACGCAGAAATTATTTCTCGTTATCACTTGATTTCCGCGAATCAACTGTTTTCCCGCCCACCCACGCCGGGAAAACTTTCCCGCAAGCTTTCCCGACCGACGTTCACGAATTAATTTCTGTGTTGAAATTAATTTCCGCCTCATTATATTCGGTTCAGACGAGTACCTACGCCCGGAAAATGCGGAGGAGGAAAAACCCGCGGCGGGGTTTTCCGCCGTTTTGTTGCAGTTTTTCCGACCGTGAAAACTGCGCGCGGGCTGCAAGACGCCTGGGAAATTCGCATAAAGGCGCCGCACGCTTCCGCTTCCGCTTCCAAACCTCGTAAAATTCCTCCGCAGGTCGCCCTATGCACTTCCGGAAAATTGAATGAAAAGATAACGGCTCGTCAATGCAATGAAGGCGGAAAAATTAATCTTAGGGAGTTATTATTAATGAACTTCCAAATGAATTAAAAACAATAAAAGTATTGAACGAGCATGTAATGTAGCTATATATAATGTAAAACCCCTGTTGTATTATGAAGTTATAATACAACCCCCGTTGTATAATGAAGTCATAATACAACCCCCGTTGTATAATGAAGTCATAATACAACCTCCGTTGTATAAAGAAGTCATAATACAACGCGGGCTGTATAAAGAAGTCATAATACAACGCGGGTTGTATTATGACTTCATTATATAACCCCCGTTGTATTATAAAGTCATAATACAACCCCCGTTGTATAATGAAGTCATAATTCAACCCCTTTTGTTTTATCCTCCTATGTACTATGAAGTCATAATACAACCCCCGTTGTATAATGAAGTCATAATGCAACCCCCGTTGTATTATAAAGACATAATACAACCCCGGTTGTATAATGAAGTCATAATTCAACCCCTGTTGTATTATCCTCCTATCCTTGTCTACCATACCCCTACCGTGCAGGACCAGACAAAAATCGCAGCCGCTCGAGCGAACGGACGCGTCATTCTTAGAGTCCGCGGCAGTACAACACTATATGTATAACCACTAAATATATTATTGTTATTAAAATTTAAAATTCGTTTCGCTTCACCCTCAATTGTCTAAACCAAACATTTGCGTGGATGATACCGTTAGGACTTCCTATAATTCCGGGATTACTTGTATGAAAGGAGCGGCAACAATTCCAGACATTGACTTGGTGTGAAGCATCCTGGAGCTGAGGTGCATTCCCACGGGAACCTAGCGAAACGTCCGTAACTGGATGAAGCAGGGATATTTGCGTTCCACGTTAAGGCGACGCCCTCGAGGGATGGATTCCAGCATCCTCCTGCGGGAAGCATGACAGTGATGGAATTAAAAGGAACCATCAGTGCATTACGAAAGATATAGCACAGGATTATCTTTGGATAAACTAAGGAACTGCAGGCAAATGCCTTGGGAATGGTTGTTGCTCGTCTTGAAGACTCATTATTTTATGGTGATGGTGATGGCTTAACAAAATATTTTAAAGAATCTTCAATGTACTGCAGAAAAATAGAGTGGGCTTAGCAAAATATTTTAAAGAATCTTCATACATACTGCAGAAAAATAGAATGGCGATGGTGATGGCTTAAAAAAATATTTTAAAGAGCCTTCAACGTACTGCAGAAAAATTGAACGGTGATGGAAAAGGTGGTAACATAATTTGTATAAAAGTATTTATGTTACGGCTTATTTTACGCACATTTGATGTTTTTACGCACAGGTGAATTTTTACGTACTTGTGCTAAAAAGTATCACTTTACGCAGTTGTACTAAAAAGTATCACTTTACGCACTGTTGTGTGTAAAAACATAGTTTACGCAGTGTCGTGGTAAAATTGAGTTTTCTAAGGTATAATGAGTTTAAAAAAGATGTATTGATATGGCGGAGGCGGCATTAATGTCGAATCAACTTTGTGGTCTCAGGAGTGGTGAAGAACTAGGAGGCGGTTAAGGACGTAATGACGGGAGAGTTGTAATCCCTTGTAAACACGTGTGCTAAAAAGTATCACTTTATGTACTTGTTCTAAAAAGTATCACTTTACGTACTGTTTACGTAAAAGTTTGCTTTACGCAGTGTCGTAGTAAAAGTTTGCTTTACGCAGTGTCGTAGTAAAATTGAGTTTTCTAACGTATGACGAGTTAAAAATAGATGTATTGATATGGTGGAGGCGGCATTAATGTCGAATCAACTTGGTTGTCTCAGGAGTGGTGAAGAACTTGGGGGCGGTTAAGGACGTCATGACGGGAGGGTTGTAAGTTATTAAGGGTAGTTGTGAATGGGGGCGGTGAAGGGAGGCGGCGCACGTACACATATAATTTGTTCTTGTAACTGCCGGCGAAAGTCAGAAAAACTTTGGCCGGGGGCAGAATTGCCGTAATTTTATTTCTTTTATTTCCAAGTCAATACGTGACAACAACGAAGGCTGTAATCATCGCCTCTTGCCGCTCCACTAACTCCCGATAACAAATAATAAATGTTAAATATTGCCAAAATTCAGTTATATGGAAAATGGCAAGAGCATTTCTGAGCAAGTCAAAACCCTGTAACTCTTTACAGGCACCTGGCCTGTAAAGAATCGCTTACTGAGTCAGTCTAGATGAGAGTAAACGAGCTTTTACATGTCAAGAGGATATAAAATCAAAGTTCAGAGATTAAACGAAAACACAAATTCTTATAAACCCAGATCCAACAGTCAATGGTTTTCGAAATATATATATTTTTTAATTTTACTTACTCCTTCCAATATGAATTATTCTAACAGAATCAAAATACCGTAAAACAAAAGTGGTGCGGTAAAGTCGTCATGGCAACCATGTAACCCTTTACAGGCACCTGGCCTGTAAAGAATCACTTACCGAGTCAGGCTAGATAAGAGTAATCGAGCTTTTACATGTCAAGTGGACATAAAATCAAAATAAAGATTAAATGAAAACAGAAATTCTTATAAACTCAGGTCCAACCGTCAATGGTTTTCGAAATATAAAGTTTAAACATTTTACTTCCACCTTCCAATTTTAATGAATGATTGAATGAATGATATGAATCTATCAAAATACCGTAAAACACCAGTGGTCCGGTAAAGTCGTCATGGCAAATATGTAACCCTTTACAGGCACCTGGCCTGTAAAGAATCACTCAGTCCTTTGGTGACGGATGAAGACTCACTTTCTTTCAAATATAAAGGGTGATAAAATTGTTTGACAATAACAATATTATTAACTTATTTACCTTAACTTAACAAATAATATTGTTATTGTCATTTTTTTGTCACCCTGCATCTTTGAAACAAATCGGTTTTTCATACATCATCAAAGGACAAAATATTCTTAGAATACCTCATGGAATAACGCTTTACATTTTCGGTCCATATTTAGGAAACACCCTGTATATTATCTCATTTGGTCCATATTTAGGAAACACTCTATATATTAACTCATTTGGTCCATATTTAGGAAACACCCTGTATATTAACTCATTGCATTGTATTTATAATTATACAGGGTGGCCAAGATAAGAATCAACAACACAGTGTTTTTTCATACATCATTAAATCACAAAATATTGTTAAAATAACCAATGGGAAAAACCCTTGCATTTTAGGCCCATATTTAGGAAACACCCTATATATTAACTCATTTGGTCCATATTTAGGAAACACCCTGTATATTAAATCATTGTATTATATTTATAATAATACAGGGTGTCCAAGATAAGGATCAACAACACAGTGGTTTTTCATACATCATCAAAGCACAAAATATTGTTAGAATAACCAATGGAATAGCCCCTTGCATTTTTGGCCCATATTAAGGAAACACCCTGTAATCCATATTTAGGAAACACCCTGTATATTAACTCATTGTATTATATTTATAATTATACAGGGTGTCCAAGATAAGGATCAACCACACAGTGGTTTTTCATACATCATCAAATCACAAAATATCGTTAGAATAACCAATGGAATAACCCCTTGCATTTTAAGCCCATATTTAGGAAACACCCTGTATCTTAAATCATTTTATGATATTTATAATTATACAGGGTGTCAAAGATAAGGATCAACAGCATGGGGATCTCGGAAACATAATAATATTAATAAAAATAATAATAATAAAATAATAATAATAAAATAATAATAATAATAATAATACAAATATTAATAATAATAATAATAATAATAATTCTTTAATCACGTCGCCACGTGTATAGTGTATTTACATCTGCTAGTGGATGCTAGAGGACAATGATGATTGTTCGAAACGAAACGTTGTACTGAAAATTTGCAAACGCTGTCTTGTAGAGTTAAAAATGTGGCAACGAGAAAGTGCCTTTTGTTTGTTTATACCTTTTCAAATAACATCAGAAAAAACTAAAAACGAAATCGCAAGATTTCAGATTTTGCCGAATATCTCCGAAAGTAAGCGGAAATTTCTAGTTTTCTCAACAGAATATTACTAACCACTAAATTGCGAAACTCTTTAGAAATTTAACCGCCTTTTACCGTTTGTAACTTACCGTTGCAACTTTTACCGTTTCCATGATCCCCGCGATGTTGATCCTTATTTTGGACACCCTGTATAATTATAATTAAATTGTATTTAGATATTTTTATTCAGATCTTTGGATTAATTGAGATTCGTTCGAACTAATTGAATTTTTGTATACCTACCTAAAAACTTTAGAAAATATTTTTTTTTATATTGTTGGTTGATTAAATGTTACAAATGTGCAATTTTTAATGCCCGTTGATTAAATGTTGCAAATGTGAAATTTTTAATCGTCTCATACAAAACGTACTTTTTTTAAATTATACTTTTTGTTCATGCAATTTCATGCAATTCGATTTTTGTATGACAATTCCTGAAATTATAAAATACCAAATTTTTATATTGTTGGTTGATTATATGTTGCAAATGTGCAATTTTTAATTCCCGTTGATTAAATGTTGCAAATGTGAAATTTTTAATCGTCCCATACAAATCGTATTTTTGAACAAAAACTATAATTTAAGTTTTTGTTCAGCGATTTCATGCAATTCGATTTTTGTATGACAATTCCTGAAATTATAAAATACCAAATTAGATTTATATGTATTTGATTGAACTTTAATACAATTTCACAGTATCTTTTAAAAATCTATTTTCTTGTTATCATATATGTTGTTAAATATATTAACTTATCTGAACTTTTGATAGGTAAGACGTTTATTCAATAATTTAAAAACCAATAACATTCAAATTCGATTTTTCTTTAATTGCATATTTTCTGATTTTTTATGTATTAATCGATATTTGTTCGCGGGTCTATTATTTTTTTTTTAATTTTACAATATTGGAGGCGGATATTTTGAGAACCATTGAGGCTACGAAGTTGAGAGGATACTTGTTGAATAATGACGTTTGAGTTAGTCTAGGCATGTGCCTCTAAATTCTCAAGAATCATCTCTAAAATTCCCAAAAATCGCGATTTTAAATAATCTAAAATTTTGAATTTTTATTTCGGTAAAACGTTTACACAATAATTTTTTAAAAAATCATTAAAAATCGGTTTTCATAATTGCATATTTTGAATTATATATTTGATTTTTTTTCTGATTAATTGATTCTTTTCGAAAGTCGATTGATCGATATTTATTTTAGTCGGAAAATCATCATTTTTTCATTACGCCTGCTGTTCAATGTATCAATGAATCAATTAATCCAAAATGGCATACTTTTCTTAAGTGAAAATGAAGTGAAGATGTATCCCATTTTTTTTGTTTGTTATTAGTTTTCTAAACGTACCTGGTGTCTGGAAAAAACCCGTACGCAAATTAAGTTGGTAACACTACAAAGCTTCCAATTACAGTTGTCAATACTGACGTTTTGGCTGTCAGCTGTCAGCTGTCAATCACATTGCAGAGTTAGACATCTTATTGTAGGTTGGGTTAGGTTAGGTTGGACATACAACCACATTTTTCGTTTTGGTAGACATTTAGGATAGCAATCGATTGGGATCTAAGCTAACGAAGCCTAACCTAACGCAGTTACGCAGTATTTACATATATTATTATCGGTTAGGTTAGGTTAGGCATACAAGCAGCATTTTTCATTTTGGAAGAAATATTAGGAAATAAACCGATTGTAATCTAACCTAACCAAGCCTAACCTAACGCAGTTACCCAGTATTTACATATCTTATTATCGGTTAGGTTAGGTTAGGCATACAATCAGCATTTTTCGTTTTGCAAGAAATATTAGGATATAAACCCATTCGAATCTAACCTAACCAAGCCTAACCTAACGCAGTTACCCAGTATTTACATATCTTATTGTAGGTTAGGTTAGGTTAGGCATACAAATAGCATTTTTCGTTTTAGGTTAGGCTAGGCATACAATCAGCATTTTTCGTTTTAGAAGAAATATTAGGATATAAACCGATTAGAATCTAACCTAACCAAGCCTAACCTAACGCAGTTACCCAGTATTTACATATCTTATTATCGGTTAGGTTAGGTTAAGCATACAAGCAGCATTTTTCGTTTTGCAAGAAATATTAGGATATAAACCCATTCGAATCTAACCTAACCAAGCCTAACCTAAGGCAGTTACCCAGTATTTACATATCTTATTGTAGGTTAGGTTAGGTTAGGCATACAAACAGCATTTTTCGTTTTGGAAGAAATATTAGAATATAAACCGATTGGAATCTATCCTAACCAAGCCTAACCTAACGCAGTTGCCCAGTATTTACATATCTTATTGTAGGTTAGGTGAGGTTAGATTTGACATACTAACACCTTTTTTTGTTTTGCAATAAATATTAGGTTATAAACCGATTGGAATCTAACCTAACCAAGCCTAACCTAAGGCAGTTACCCAGTATTTACATATCTTATTGTAGGTTAGGTTAGGTTAGGCATACAAACAGCATTTTTCGTTTTGAAATAAATAATTGGATATAAACCGATTGGAATCTATCCTAACCAAGCCTAACCTAACGCAGTTACCCAGTATTTACATATCTTATTGTAGGCCAGGTTAGGTTAGGCATTCAAACAGCATTTTTCGTTTTGGAAGAAACATTAGGACATAAACCGATTGGAATCTAACTTAACCAAGCCTAACCTAACGTAGTTGCCCAGTATTTAAATATATTATTGTAGGTTAGGTTAGATTAGGCATACAAACAGCATTTTTCGTTTTGGAAGAAAAATTAGGACATAAACCGATTGGAATCTAACCTAACCAAGCCTAACCTAACGCAGTTACCCAGTATTTACATATCTTATTATCGGTTAGGTTAGATTAGGCATACAAACAGCATTTTTCGTTTTGGAAGAAAAATTAGGACATAAACCGATTGGAATCTAACCTAACCAAGCCTAACCTAACGCAGTTACCCAGTATTTACATATCTTATTATCGGTTAGGTTAGGTTGGGCATACAATCAGCATTTTTCGTTTTAAATAAACATTAGGATATAAACCGATTGGAATCTAACCTAACCAAGCCTAACCTAACGTAGTTGCTTAGTATTTAAATTTATTATTGTAGGTTAGGTTAGATTACAAACAGGGTTTTTCGTTTTGGAAGAAATATTAGGATTTTAATCGATTCGAATCTAAACTATCCAAGAATAACCTTAGGCATACCTTAGGTTAGGCATACAAACAGCATTTTTCGTTTTGGAAGAAATATTGGGACATAAACCGATTTGAATCTAACCTAACCAAGCCTAACCTAACGCAGTTGCCCAATATTTACATATCTTATTGTAGGCTAGGTTAGGTTACATTAGGCATACAAACAGCATTTTTTGTTTTGCAATAATTATTAGGTTATAATCCTATTGACATCTTACCTAACCAAGCCTAACCTAACGCAATCGAACTTACAATGAGATGTGTAAACAGTGGTTAACCGGATATGGAAAAATGTATCAATAATACCCCACTTCACCTAACCTAAACTAACCTAACCTAACCTAACCTAACATAACCTATCGAAATCGAACTTAACAATGAAATATGTAAACAGTGGTTAACCGGAGGTGGAAACATACAACAATAATACCCCACTTAACCTAACCTGACCTAACCTAATCTATTGCAATCGAACTTACAATGAAATGTGTAAACAGTGGTTAACCGGAGGTTAACACATACAGCAGTTATACCCCATTTAAGCTATTATACCCCATTTAAGTATGATGGGATTTTTACATACGATGCCGATTAGTCAGTGGAACTAAAATAAGCTGACTAATTAGTAAATGTAGTGGGTTTTGCTTCAAGGTTTTATGCACGTATTTAGTAGATATTTCGAAATTAATCGGCCACTTTGCATTAAGGGGACCCCAAAACGAGCAATTCCTTTAAATTACATCTGTTTTATGCACAATTATCACACTTTGCATGTGCGCGATGAAGTATAACTGCAGGGGGAAATAAATTTGCGAGCAAAAATTAATTTACAACTGTCGGACGGTGAAAATTTATTAGTTCTGAAACTTTGCTTCTCTGGTCGAGCGGAACAAATGAGCGCACTGAGACCAGAGCGGCACTAAGCGAATGAATAAAGCGGAATTCTCCGTGCAGAACGTAATTTTTAGAAAATAGTTGTCCCGTGAACCCTCTGAATAATTCATTTTATTTTGCACCACGTGGGACATGTGTGATACGAAAAAAGTTTTTTAGCTATGAAATTGTGAGCTTGCCTGTTGCCTCTTGACGTCCTCAGGGATATATTGACGATGAAATATGCCGGAAATACGTATTAAAGTTGAATTTTCTGCACTAAATGGCGAGGATGAGCAAAACGTGATCGAAATCGTTAAAATGAAAAATAGATTTTTACGAAAAAATAACGATTTTGTAATCAAATAAAATAAAATGATTGAAATTTATAACAGTGTTCAATCCTGAATATTTTAAATAATCATAATGGGTGTGCATTTACTTTATAAATTGAAACTAGTAGACTTCGTGTGTAATATGATTTTCCGGAAAATTGCAGTAGTATTGTTACAATGTTATCCTGGATAAGTAGTAGTATCGATATTGCTGGAATTTCGGAATGGAATGGATTTTTATTGTGATTTTACGTTAGGAATTGAAAAACCGTCCGTAAAGAATGGACTTTACATTCATAATATCTGGACAAATGTTTTTTGTGGGCCATTGGCTTCAAATTGTATGATATCCCTTCCACGTATGCCGACCCATTCGTATTCGGGTTTATATTCTTTTTGTTCGCTCTCTGTGACCCGAATCCGGAAATTCGTAAACACAACTGCGATTCGCGGCAGTATTTTGTTGTTCGTCCGGTAATCTCTAATCGATGTGCATATATATTGAGATGTTATTACTATATTTTTGTTTATATTTGATTTAGATTAATTAATAATAATTATTGCCCCACGTTGTAGAAATCTCTCTCAGGAGTGTTTATAACTTCGCACCTGATTGTCAATTATTGTTGTTGATTTGTGCAGGCATCGTTTTATATATATATATATATATATATATATATATATCGATCGATCTGTCTCGCCTCCTTCGTCAGATCTAACCCTTCCAGCCTTCGGGTGCGGGGTTAATCTGCCCGGTAAACATTGCTATGGGGGGATGTTTTGCATCCCCCCGTCCACGTTGTTTATGTGGGACGGAAGGGCGTCGTCGCCGTCGCCGGCGTCCGTCCGGCCGGCGCTTTCCCCACCCCCGCCCTGAGGGGGGGTGGTTTTTTGTTTGGGGCGCCGGTGGCGTCGCGGCGCCGCCGACGCCGCCGCCGGGACGCCAGTTGCGCCCCGCACGCTTTGGTGAATGCACGTCGCGGAGACGCCGAAGACTCGCGCTTTCAGCACGCTCCTCTTCGACCACGAGCATGCAGCCCGCGAAGAGGAGAAAACTGTGCAGACCTCATTGCTGTTGGATTACAAACTTAGTTACTGCGTGCAGCCGGAAGCTGACGGCGTCAAAGTGGCGGCAGCTAGCAATTCACTAGCGATCACACCAAACTCGAAGAGAAATTTGGGTGAGTGGCAATCATCACCAAGCCAAAAATAAAAGAGAAAAAAAACTTCCAACTTGAACTTCCAAGTATTAAAACCATATAGGCTTTCTTAAAACTACCGAGAAAGTATTAAGGTATCGAATTTTCAAAAATAAGTACAATTTCTAAAGAGCGTTCAAGAAAGTGGTGTCAACATTTACTCTGGAGACTAATGGATTGCACTGTTCAAGATGCAAATAAAACTTATTTTGACACGTTGCTGAAATGTAAGTAGGTAAAACAAAGCCGATTCCAACTCATCCGCTAAAAATCGTATATTAGTAGGTAAAACAAAGCCGATTCCAACTCATCCCTTAAAATTTATCCCCCACACCGAACCATCCCACATACTCTAATTATACTTAACTTATATCAAATTGATATCAGAAAATTATCCGAGCCGCCTGGTGGTGGTGGTGGTGGTGTTGGTGGTGGTAGTGGTGGTGTTTTTGGTGGTTGTGGCGGTGGTGTTCTGTTTCCAACTCATCCCCCTCAAAATCATTCGAACCACCTGATGGTGGTGTTGGTGTTGTTGTTGTTGGTGCTGGTGGTGTGGTGGTGTTGTGGTTGTGTACCGAAACCACCACAACTGTTTGGACAAGCTGACACCACTTTCTTGAACGCTCTGTAATTCATCAAACCTATTTATTCTGAATACATGCAATAGCAATAATAGCAATAAATACCTGAAGAAACATATACATTGTTGTGTACACATAATTTGTATGTAAAATATGCACAAAAAGGAATTATTGTAGCAATAATAGCAGTTAATTCCTGAAGATACAAATATATTATTGTGTATACATAATTCTTATGTAAAACATGCACAAATAAGAATTATTGTATACTTAACTTCATTCATAATTTGTATATACATATGCATAAAAAATAATTATTGTATACAAAACTTCCAAGTTGAAATGTTAGAACGAAGATTCACATTAGAGGCTTTCGTAATATTTTTGAGGTATCTAATTTGCAAAAATATGTACCCCTTCTAGTTTATCATTTAATTTTTATTCTACATTTATGAAAATTTCTGTGGCATTTCATTCTTCAAGAAAAAACGTATTTTTTTTAGATAAAACTTCTAATACTTCAAGTATTAGAACAAACAAATACTTCTGAAGCTTTCGTATTAATTGGGGCTCAAATTCGCAAAAAATCGCCATTACTAAGCATTCAAGTTTTTGAATGTACTATTGATTCCCGAAGAAAATTGTAATTTTTGTATTCAAACCTTCAAAGTTTAAGAATTAGATCGAATATTTACGTTAGGGGCGTTACAATTAAGGTGTATAATTTGCAAAAACAGGTCCCATTTAAAATTTCAATTCTAACATCAAAATTAATCTAAAATCGATTTGTTTTTATTTTGAATTTATGAAAATTACTGTGGCATTTCATTCTTCAAGAAAAAACGTATTTTTTAGATAAAACTTCTCATACTTTAAGTATTAGAACAAATAATTACTTCTGAAGCTTTCGTATTAATTGGGGCTCGAATTTGCAAAAATTCGCCATTTCTATTTTATTTATTTTTTAATGTACTATTGATTCGCAAAGAAAATGGTAATTTTTGTATACAAACCTTTAAAGTTCAATAATTAGATCGAATATTTACGTGAGAGGCGTTACAATTGAGGTATATAATTTGCAAAAACAAGTTCCATTTACGATTTCAATTCTAAACTCAACATTAATCTAAACTTGATTTGTTTTTGTTTTGAATTTATGAAAATTACTGTCGCATTTCATTCTTCAAGAAAAAACGTATTTTTTTAGATAAAACTTCTAATACTTCAAGTATTAGAACAAACAAATACTTCTGAAGCTTTCGTATTAATTGGGGCTCAAATTTGCAAAAATTCGCCATTACTAAGTTTTCAAGTTTTTGAATGTACTATTGATTCCCGAAGAAAACTGTAATTTTCGTATAGCAACCTGCAAAGTTTAAGAATTTGATCGAATATTTATGTTAAAGGCGTTACCATTGAGGTGTATAATTTGCAAAAACTAGCCCTATTTACAATTTCAATTCTAAAATCAACATTAATCTAAAATTGATTTGTTTTTATTTTAAATTTATGAAAATTACTACATTTCATTCTTCAAGAAAATACGTATTTTTTAGGTTTTTAAAACTTCCAAGTTCAAATATTATTCTTCAGGAGGTTTCGTATTAATTGGTCAAATTTCAAATTTTTTTGAATGTACCATTGATTCCCGATAAAATAGTAATTTTTGTATACAAATTTTAAAAGTTCAAAAATTAGATCGAATAAGAGGCGTTACAATATAGGTGTCTAATTTGAAAATGTAAGTGCCATTTAGAATTTCAATTCTAAAATCAAAATCAATCTGAAATCAATTTGTTTTAATTACGTTTTTATATTTGTTTTTTAATTGTTTTTAAAAACGTTTACATTTGTTATAAGTACTATTTAGAATTTAAATTCTAAAATCAAAATCAATTCCTAAATCAATTCAATCTACAATCAATTTGTTTTTATTTCGATTTTATAAAAATATTAATGCCACTTGATTTCTGGAAAAAAATGTTGTATACATAAAACTTCCAAGTTCCACTATTAGAACGAATATTTACTTAAGAGGTTTGGTAGCAATTGATAAAATTTGATTGGCCTAATTCCCAAAGTAAGTACCAAGTCTAATTTGTCGAATTTGTAAATTGCTAATTTACGAAGAAAAAAATTCTTTTTATAAAACTTCGAACTTAATTCGAATATTAACGTTAGAGGCGTTACAATTTAGGTGTCTAATTTAGAATTTCAATTCTAAAATCAAAATCAATTCTAAAATCAAAATTAATCTTAAATCAATTTTATTTTTATTTCGATTTTATGAAAATGGTACAGGCAATTCGAATTTTGAATTTAGAATTTCAATTCTAAAATCAAAATCAATATATATTCGATTTGTTTTTATTAAGTACATGTCTAATTCTCAATTCTGTGTTTATGAAAATTGTATTGGCAATTTGATATTGGCAATTTGAATTTAGAATTTAGAATTTCAATTCTAAAATCAAAATCAATCTAAAATCAGTTTGTTTTTATTTTGAATTTATGAGAATTGCATCGGCACTTCATTGTTGGAAAATAAGTATTTTTTGTACATAAAACTTTCAAGTTCCGCTATTAGAAGGAATATTTACTTTAGAGGCTTTGTTAACAATTGATAAAATTTGATCTGCCTAATTTGCAAAAATAATAACTAAATGTAATTTACCATTTTTTGTAATTCTGTGTTTATGAAAATTGTATTGGCAATTCGAATTTAGAATTTAGAATTTCAGTTATAAAATCAAAATCAATTTAAACTCGATTTGTTTTTATTTCGATTTTATGAAAGTGCACTTCATTTCTGAAACAAAAATTGTGTACACTTCCAAGTTACACTATTCGAAGGAAAATTTACTTGACAGGGCTTTGGGGTAGGAATTATAAAATTTGATGGGCCTAATTTTCAAAAATAAGTATTATTGTCTACTATGTCTAATTTACATTTTTTAAATTCTGTGTTTATGAAAATTATATTGGCAATTCTAATTTAGAATTTAGAATATCAATTCTAAAATCAAAATCAATCTAAAATCGTGTGCACTTCATTTCTTCATTTCAGTGCACTTCATTTCTGAAAAAAAGTGTACACTTCCAAGTTACACTATTCGAAGGAATATTTACTTCTCAAGTAAATATTGATAACAATTGATAAAATTTGACGGGCCTAATTTGCAAAACTAAGTACCATGTCTAATTTACATTTTTTTAATTCTGTGTTTATGAAAATTATATTGGCAATTCAAATTTAGAATTTAGAATTTCAATACTAGAATCAAATTCAATCTAAAATCGGTTTGTTTCTATTTTGCACTTCATTTCTGTAAAAAAAAAGTATTTTTTGTACATAAAACTTCCAAGTTCCACTATTAGAAGGAATATTTTCTTGAGAGGCTTTGTTAACAATAATTGGCATATATTAATATTTGATAGGCATAATTTACAAAAATAATTACTTGTCTAATTTACCATTTTTTAAATTCTGAGTTTATAAAAATTGTATTGGCAAATCCAAATTTTGAAAAAAATCATTCAAACATGGCTGATTCCGTTCTGCTCAGGTGAAATACTTTCAACCTTCTACTACTTCCGGTTCTACCGGAAGAGAATGTGTGAATTCCTACGATAAAAATTAAATTCCAAGAATTTGACCTCAAAAGTACGTTTATGAAAAATGGCTTCATTTTCTCTTACAAATAAGGTAAAAAACGAAAAATTTATCTCGAATTGTACCTGAAAGGTACCTCTACGACTAATATATTTTTGCAGCTTAAACTTTTGACAATTAGTCATTCAAAAATGTCATTAGCTAAGTGCCCACTTGAATTAAGCGTATTTCAATTTTGTAAATGGAATGACATACTTTTTATCTCATAGAGCAATTGGGATGTCAATTTGCTACAAGGCACGGTTTTGCGCAGTTTTTGAAATATTTCGAAAATTCGAATTTCTGCATTATGTACTTTAGTCTCTGTTGTTTACACATGCATAATAGTTTGCGAAACGTGCGTATCTTTCGTAACTTTGATAACTAATTTTATCAAAGAAATTTCACTTATAAAAAATTTCAAAACTGTATAATTTATTCCGCAAAAAAGTCTGACTGTATTTACTGGATAATTTTATTTCCGGCTTCTATACCTTGCGAACTATAGTTTTTGTGGCAAACCGTGTAATATAATTTTTTTCTAATTTTTGTTTCTACAAATTGTCTGACAATTTTTTCTCTTTATAGCGAAGTTTTTAATTAACTGAGTAATTACCATGGCAATAATTTCATAATTATTCATAATTATTTACCATAATTCCATTGCAAACTCTGTTTTTGCTACTCTTCCTGTATCGTGTTTATTTCAAAGTTAAGTCAAAGTTTGTAATCATTTTTATAAAGTTAATTTAAGCAAAGTATAGCAAACCTTATATCGCTATAAAGAGAAAAAATGTCCGTTTTAAAAATGTCAAAGCCAACTTTGACTGCCATTTAAGAAAATTAAAGTTTGTATTTAGTCAATTTAGTGTACTGTGATTTATTAAGGGTGGTTTTTAGTTAATTTATCTGTGTAATTATTATATTTTAATTACCGACTTAATATGACCTCAGCATTACACTCCTAACGTAATCAGGTATGTCACGGGACACCCTGTATAAATTGAAGAATTTCAGTACTTAAAAATTATTAAAAGTTTTTAATATCAAGTTCTTAAAAATAAAATTTAAATTTTCTTTTCTTTTTTTAAATTTATATTTTGCCAGTTCTGCCAATTTTATCAAATTTACAGTTTCGTAAATACAAATTTACATGCAATATGATTACCTACATAAATACCTTGTTAATATAATACACAAATTAATTACAAATAGATGCAACCTGTAACATTATTTCGAAATATATTATTTTATATTTAACAACAATTTACTTGCACAAATACCATAATAAAAATAATATTTACATATAAAGGTACAGCTTTCATAAATTATTCACACAAATATTTATTTTGTTTGTTATTTTATTATATATTAAACTAATAACAATATTTACAGAAATCGAGAAATTTTAATATATTGTAAATGTTTTGTTTTTGGGGCAGCAGTGAGCATTGAGCAAACATTTGTATTCCACACATTCAATGTGCATGTATTGTGCAGCACTATATGTATTAAAAACGTAATGGAAATGCGCCGGAATTTTCTATACAAATGAAATTACTGTATAGGACAGTATTTACATGGGATTTTCGAACAGAGCAACTTTTCAAGCATGAAATTTAAATTTAAATCGGAACTGGCTCACGCATGCTATTGATATATGCATGATGCATTAATTAATTAATTAATTGATAAGCCTGCGGATGTGTAACATGATAATTTTAAATCCTAATATGTTTAATTTAAATGCAATAAAATACTAATGATATTTGATCAGATCATGAAAATATTATGTTTTGAAAATTAGAGTTGACATATCCCATGTAACTTATCAAAAATCGTTACTTAGAATTTAAAAAAAAATAGAATTATTCAAATTTTGATTTCTAAATTTATTCAAGTCATCAGTTGGAGAATTATACAACGTTTACATTGAAATATTGAACTAAAATTACACAAATATTCAGATTTTATTTTTTTAACAAATTGGGTGGCATAACAATATATACAACTATTCATTTGTTAATTCGTATAGAATAATTCAGATCATCATCTTACATCATACCGTGTGTGTAAGTCTTCGTGTTCACATTTTCATGAAGATATTTACAGTTTGGTGGCAGAAGTTTGTTGTGTTGAGATTTTCCGAGCGGTCCATCACTGATAAGGTGTGAATTATGCTCAGGAAGCGATCACTGTGCGAGGGATGCATTCATCCCGTGGGATTGATTAATCGCCCCCTTGGGATCCGTGCAGTGGAGTGGACGTCTAAAGGTGTGATGAATGTCCCATCGTAAGCAAATTCCGCAGTTCCTGTCGCTTAGAATCCCAAATTCAAATACTGCACAAAGCATCGATCGGCGAGAAGGTGGATGGGAATGTATTGTATTGAAAGCATGCAGAAATGTAAACTGGTAAATATTCATCGCGAGGCAAAATTTCAGTTGTACTACTTATTTCTTCAGAATAATTCATAAATAAATAGAATACAATAGATAACAACATATTTCTGCTCCCATAGCTAAAAAGATCTTCCCTGATTCATATTTCATGTATATCCTTCAAAACGATAATATCTAAATTTTGCGTTTTGTTAAATTTCAAATCAAATTTCTTCGTGAACAAAACCCTTAGAATTTTCCTTGTTAATAGTTCTTGAAGATGACCTACGGAACATTTAAGCTGAAACAAAACTCGCAATCAACATAAATTTACGTATGGCGAATCGCAAACTTTCGAGTCATGGGAAATAAAGGAGCAAAGTTTCACGGCTGATATGATGTTTGCACAGGGTATGGTAATTTTTGGGCGAATCCCTTCGAATCTCAATAATGCCCCCCACCCTCACCTCGTGGAAAAGACGGCACGAATTTCCCGATTTTCCACTCATCCGTGGTGTCGGTTTTCCATCCGATTTAATACTAGCTGCTCAAGTCTGATTTCTGAAATTTTCATGCAACCGTGCAGTGAATAAAATTCTCCAATTTCTCACACAGAAATAACCGCCACGTGTTTAACAAAAACAAATATGTTTCGTTCATTCTAATTACTCACTCGTTTAGATGTTGGTGCGAGCGTAATCAATTCTCTCTCAGCTCCGTACTCAGCGTATTATCCTCCTGTGGAGTATTTATGGGTGATCACGTTGATCCCGAAACATCGGCTACGGTAAGATACCAACACTACCATGTCACACCACTTCGCTGTTTACACGGCTATAAATGAAAATTGAATGGGGCCTCGCTAAGTTGATCATATGTTACCTGAACACAGCTACGCAGTGTCGCCAACCCGCACAACAAAACTCCCTGAATCAAAACGATCCACGATGCTTTTGGGGACCGTTACAATATACAGATGCATCTGTATATAAATGTATGTTGAATTAGTATATAAAGAAATAATACAATATAAATAATACCCTGGTAATAAAATTACTTATTATTATTATTATTATTTATAGGTTGAAAGACCGCGGGTTAATAGCCATAAAAATATTCTTACTACGCTATTAGTATTTACAAATTAGTCAATGATAATACCTAATCTGTTTTGATCAATAGCCATAAATAGCCATAATATCCAAAATAGCCATAACTAGCCATAATATCCAAAATAGCCATAAATAGACATAGGTTAATACCCGAATACCCATAAAAATATTGTTACTACTACAATTATTATTTACATATTAGTCAATGATAATAACTAATCTGTTTTCATCAATAGCCACAAATAGCCATACCTACTTCTATTATTATTTACAAATTAGTCAATGATAATAACTAATCTGTTTTCATCAATAGCCACAAATAGCCATAAATAGCCACAATAGCCAAAATAGTCATAAATAGCATAAATATCCATAGGTTAATAGCCATAAAAATATTGTTACCACACTATTAGTATTTACAAATTTGTCAATGATAATAACTAATCTGTTTTGATCCACACCCATAAATAGTCATACTATTCAAAATAGCCATAAATACCCATAGGTTAATACCCTAATACCCATAAAAATATTGTTACTACTACAATTATTATTTACATATTAGTCAATGATAATAACTAATCTGTTTTCATCAATAGCCACAAATAGCCATAACTACTTCTATTTTTATTTACAAATTAGTCAATGATAATAACTAATCTGTTTTCATCAAGAGCCACAAATAGCCATTACAACTTCTATTATTATTTACAAATTTGTCAATGATAATAACTAATCTGTTTTCATCAATAGCCACAAATAGCCATAAATAGCCATAATAGCCAAAATAGTCATAAATAGCATAAATAGCCATAGGTTAATAGCCAATAAAATATTGTTACTACTACTATTAGTATTTACAAATTAGTCAATGATAATAACTAATCTGTTTTGATCAATAGTAATAACTAGCCATAAATAGCCATAATATTCAAAATAGCTATAAATAGCCGTAGGGTAATACCCTAATACCCATAAAAATATTGTTACTACTACAATTATTATTTACATATTCGTCAATGATAATAACTAATCTGTTTTCATGAATAGCCACAAATAGCCATAATTACTTCTATTGTCATTTACAAATTAGTCAATGGTAATAACTAATCTGTTTTCATCAATAGCCACAAATAGCCATAAATAGCCACACTAGCCAAAATAGTCATAAATAGCATAAATAGCCGTAGGTTAATAGCCATAACAATATTGTTACTACACTATTAGTATTTACAAATTAGTCAACGAAAATAACTAATCTGTTTTGATCAATAGCCATAAATAGCCATAATATTCAAAATAGCCATTAATAGCCGTAGGTTAATACCCTAATACCCATTAAAATATTGTTACTACTACAATTATTATTTACATATTAGTCAATGATAATAACTAATCTGTTTTCATCAATAGCCACAAATAGCCATAACTACTTCTATTATTATTTACAAATTAGTCAATGATAATAACTAATCTGTTTTCATCAATAGCCACAAATAGCCATAAATAGCCACAATAGCCAAAATAGTCATAAATAGCATAAATAGCCATAGGTTAATAGCCATAAATAGCCATTAATAGCCATACTATTCAAAATACCCATAAATAGCCGTAGGTTAATACCCTAATACCCATAAAATATTCTTACTACTACAATTATTATTTACATATTAGTCAATGATAATAACTAATTTGTTTTTATCAATAGCCACGAAAAGCGATAACTACTACTATTATTATTTACAAATTAGTCAACGATAATAACGAATCTGTTTTCATCAATAGCCACAAGTAGCCATAAATAGCCATAATAGCCAAAATACTCATAAATAGCATAAATATCCATATGTTAATACCCATAAAAATATTGTTACTACTACTATTATTGTTTACAAATTAGTCAATGATAATAACCAATCAATTTTGATGGTAATAAGTTTATTATTACTCTATACATAATAAGTGAAATGTAAAGTAAATTTAGGTACAAAATCTCAATATCAAACTAGAGTGATGTTAGAATACTTTACGTGCTTGGAATTGTTGCAAGAGGTCATAAATTATCGGCCTCTTTGTGCTTGGACTGCTCTGGACAGCTGTCGAATTGATTGATATGCTGGTAATTAATGGAAAGTGTCTGATGAATTAACGCAAAATGTGGGAATCAATCAACTGGCATGTTATTGATAAATAAATTAAATGTTTTGTAATATCACCTTAGATAAAAAAAGTCTACCTGATATGATTGCTCACAATACTTTGGTATTTGAATAGTCATAATTTATTAATTAATAAATTAAATATTATATAAAATCATCTTATACATATAAAAAAAGTCTACCTAATAGTGTTGCTCTTAGTGTTGATAACAATTCAATGACTAGTTAATGAGATATTTTTATTTTATTATGACGATGCGATTATAAGTGTTATTACGCGTTTTCCCCAAAATAGCTGACGTTTAAACAGTTAAAAAAATCCAAAAATTTCCAAAATTTCAAAATTGTTTAACCCAAAATAAATCAAAATTGCTACCAAAAAATTAGTTTGCAAATTTATAGAGAATTTAAGGGCCCAATTCATTAAAATTTTAATAATAATTCTTAAAATGTAATTTGCAACTAATTATTAATATTTTATTAATTAAAATGTAAGTTGCAACTAAATACGAATTCAATTTATTAATGAACTAGTATATACGTTCTGATAATATTTAGTTTTAATATACAGGGTGTTCCAAACATAGTCGACAAGCTTAACAGCACGCCACTCCGGGATGGCTATATAGTTCTTAGAAAGTACTATTTTTTTCTATATTTAAAATTTTAAAAAAAGTATATAAATCATAGACTACTTTATTATCAGTATATTAATTGCACAACACATTGTTGTCATATTGATTTAAGAAAAAAACATTTTGAAATATTTAAACACGCTATTAGAAAAGGAAATATCCAATAAGATTAATTAAACAATTTATAATTAAACAACTCAACACATAATTTTCATTTCATTTCTTATAAACTTGCTGTAATGTTATGCATTTGACTAGCAATATTTCAAAAAGTATATCCTGAAGAGTTTTTATAGTTCTTTTTAAGGACTCTGTTGGCATCCCCGAGTGGGGTTCTTTTGAGCTTGTGCACTATTTTTGGGACACCCTGTATAATATTATATTGGTAGATAATAAGTATAATTAAGTTAGATATCAATGATTGGTTTTGGAGATATTAGTACTTTTTTACGAGGACAATATTCTCAGCAATATTGCATGTTTTGTTCAATAATGTTGCTATTTGAACAGTAATTATTGAAAAATTAACGTATCAATATTGATCACTGTTGCTAATAATATAGTACTATATTACTACTATATTAGCAGTTGCTATAAAAGAAACGATTACATTTTAATGACTAGTTGATGTGATATTTGTACTTTATGACGATGCAATTCTAAGTGATTTAATATCTAAGTAATTCTAATTTTTTTTTAAATTAGACATCTATCAAATTTTAAATTACATTTCAAATAAGTTTACGATATATAAACATAAAATACATATGCCTCTGAAGATGGTTTTTTATAACCAAAACTAGTCAAAGTTTGATAACATAAATAATAAATTAAATAAACAAAAACTAGTAAGTACTTATTAAAACAACCTTATATACAACTTAAATATATATTATATATATATATATATATATATATATATGTGTGTGTGTGTGTGTGTGTGTGTGTCTGTATATATATATATATATGATATTAGCGATAATCATTTAGAGATGGAAATTTAGAGCGGATATGAAAAATAAGTTTACAATTCGATGATTAAATTACCGATTTAATCGAGGTAATCGATTTATCGATTAAATCAAAAATTATCATTTCTTGGTCGTTCAGATCACTGTATATAATATAATAACATAGAAATTTGCGCACTCTCAAGTATAACAATTTTATGCATTTGGGAATTATTTCCTCTGACAAATGGAGACCGGTTTCGACCCAATCAGGTCTTATCAGTCCAGTGAGTCCAAATTCAATTTAACTCTGAATGGATCCATACATAGTTGAATACTTCTCCAGAATTGAATACTACGATTAACTGCCTCACGGTGTGAGCGTTATCGCACGAGACACAGTACCACGTCAAGTTGAGGCACTTAATACGAGAGTCAACTGGTTACCACGAGGTATCCAGAGGAATCCATGACCAAATCCACAGACGTTTTTAGCACGACTTCATAAATAGAACTGAACTAAAGTCGACTCGTAGATCTTCCACGCAACGTCGCGGCAATGTTGCCATCAATAAATCAGACCCGAAAGTTCAGCCTATATTAACGTATTAGTTTTCTTATGAATACTATTTTTTCTCCATATGTGTTTATAGTTGTACACACTGCAAGTGTTTATTGCACTTTATGCACTTTATTTTTTTAAATGTATATATTCTACTACATATTATACGAAAAAAATGCAAGTTTCTATTGTTTTCTGTTTGGCCCTCTAGGATCAGTTTGACAGTTAAGAGAACTATAAAAATTAAGAAAAAAAACTAGGGGGTCACCATTAAAAACGTTCCCATGACAGCGAAAACAAATGAATGTCGAAAATTGACGTTGGATTACATCGTTACATCTACTAGATTGCTCGACCCAGCGTCGAAGGGAGCTGTCTAGGGTTGTAGATACGGGTCGTGCGCCCGCAACGACTTGGCCTAAATCACTATAACGGCCGCTAAGTATAACGATTCGAGGTCTAATTAATCCAACACTCGTTATCAATTTGACAGTTAAGAGAACTATAAAAATCAAGAAAAAAAAAACTAGGTCGTCACCATTAAAAACGTTCCCATGACGTCGAAAACAAATGAAGGTCGAAAATTGACGTAGTTATAAAAATGTGAATTTTTATATACTAAAAAAACCGATTCAATCGTATTTGTTCCCTACTTTAGCTGCTCACTAAATTTATAATTGGACAATTTGAACATGGCACGCGTTTAGTTGGTAAACATTGTTGCCCGAGTCGTTTTCATTAGTACATCACAAGTTTGGAGAGGAAGTTTCACCTGAATTCACAGCCGTGTAACACAATCTGTTAACTGCTCCTGACAGTGCGCGGTTGCAGAGGCTGACTGCCTCTGCAACTTTGGAGTAATTGGACGTGGAATTTGCGGTGGGTTTGCAACTAAATCTGCTAAATATCTGACAACTCAATTTTATACCCACTAATAGCTATTTCTATGATACTTGATTGTAATTACATATTATCGGTACTGTTTCCATGGTTGTTAATCAACTGATATCAGCCACGGCCGTTAACATTTAACAGCCATGGACTGTTATTTGTTTTGGTATTCACAAGCGTTACTACGCAACCATCACAGCATACTTGAAATATGTTATTATGATTTATGAAAATAACTTCGCAAAATTTAATCCCTTTTATTTTTGTATCACGAACACTATAAAATGACTTACGGCCGATATGGATATAACAGACTCGGTTGATTGTAAAATCTCGGCTGCGCCTCGGATTTAAAATATCTCAACCTCGTCTGTTATATAACCCATATCGGCGTTAATACCATTATATACTATATTAGTATCAGATTTCTCAAAATATATTGAATTATGATCAAAAATATTGCTAATAATAATAAAATTGATGATAATAATCATTGATAATTATGCATAATATTCATCGAATTTCATTAGATGGAACTAAAGTAAGCTGGCTTTCATTACTCCAATAATAATGAAATTGATGATAATTGATAATAAGGGGCGGAAAGACCTATTCTGGGATCGATAGCCTTAATAAAGATCGTTATATATATATATATATATATATATATATATATATATATATATATATTAATATATATATATATATATATATATATATATATATATATATATATATATATATATCATTGATTTTTATGTATAATTATCATCGAATTTCATTAATGGAACTAAAGTACACTTTCTGTTATTGCTAGTGTAAAATTTCATGTACAGTCATGCTCTCATAAATCTAGTACAAGAAATTAGGTTAGAATAGCAATTTGAAATAGCAATGTCAATTTTTTTGTACTAGATTTATGTGAGCATTACTGTACATACAGTAATGCTGACATAAATCTAGTACAAACAAATTGACATAGCTATATAAAATTGTTATTGTAACCTAATTTCTTGTACTAGATTTATGTAAGCATGACTGTATATCATTCAGTGGAACGTCTGTCAAGCGCAATCAATTTTCCACTAGTGCTAATGTAACGATCGAAGCTCTAACAGGAAAGGAATGTCAAAGGCACTCACAAACTAATGATATATTTAGCGATGTGCATAAGAATGAAAAGCACTGCGAAGAGACAACCGGAAACGACACTCACTTCCGGAGTGGATGAAATATTGCACGCCGAGGAGGGAATTAAATCAAACTCTTTCCCATTCTGTTATTGAGACACAATAAAATAAATGAAAATAAGGAAACAAAAATTAAGGCTCTTTGCTTTGTACAGTTTTCTTTTGTTTTATATAATTCGTTAGGAGGATTATATTAATTTTTAATTAGATTATATGAATCGGTGGTTAATACTTGGTAAAATATCGTTAAATTAGAATAAATAAAGCACTAGGTTAAGTTTCACAAATTTTTAATAGAAAAACTCTACAGTAGGTAGGCTAGGACAGTTCTGGGCCATTTTCATAGATATAGATATAGACATAGACATAGACATAATATATTAACCACGTGCGCTCAATAGTTAGATATGACACCTCAATATAGATATTACAATATTTAATATTGTAATATACAATCCATGCTGTAAGGGTTGCCGTATTCCATATTCCATATTCGGTTTCAAGTTATTTGGACATGTTACAACTTTCACAGCTAAATTGAGCGCAATGCAGATGACATACTATCAAAGTTAATGCTCTATCCGAAACTAAATTATTCAGTGATCAGCCCTGCACACGATCCAAGTTTTCATTCATGCCACCCTACGAGCTGTGATTGAATCCGAGGGTGAATGTGCGCGAATCGCTCGCCCAAATCAACCCTTTCGTGGCGTCTTTGCCGTCCCCAAGAAGGGTGATTGCTGTTCGAGGGCGGCATTAGCACGCCCTGTTGGGGTCCCTCGGTGGTGGTCCGGCCGCCCTTTGAAGCCCTTTGTCTTCGGGTTAATGGAAAACGCCGCCGAAAATAAATCAGTGTGAAAGTTTCGTGGAACTTTTTCAATATTAAAAATATCCGCCTCGGGTGTATTAAGACGGCGAATTGAAAAAGTCTCCGTGAGAAGTTTGCCCCCCAACCCTCCCGAGGAGAGCACGCCACTGAGTTTTAGATGGGGTTTTGCGTTGATTTATGGTATATTGTCTGCAGGAATGGCACGCACAATGTGTACCTTAATTACAAAAGTACGCGATAATGGTCTTTATTTAATTGCTAGCTAATTTGAGCTAGTTTTATTTATTTATATCGTCGAGGCGAATAAATAAACCGAAAAACTAAAATGAATAAATAAATCAACTTAAAGAATCCTATCTGTAGTTCCTGTGCCGGTGTCCTGTTTCCCCGTTTGGGATTACGTCGACTCAATTCCTTAGTTAGTTAGGCCGACGTATAACCATGCGCGTACGCAAGAAAAATAACGTTACAACCATAAACTACATTGTAGCAGTCAAATATTACTTATTAAGAGCATTTCCAAGTCCAATCTATTCTACAGATAGACCCTTTCATCTAGGTCGTGTATAAACCTTAAGAGGTTTAAACCTTAGAGAGATTATACGACTTAAGAGAGATCTTGTGTAAAAATCGAATTAACGTTCAAATTTGTCAACGAAAAAGCTAAATGAACAGTAAAATTATGAAAATCCTATGATCTATTGGAGTAAGAACAAAATTGCCTTTTAGAAAAAAAAAATCTATGACATAATTTTTCAATCCTCAAAACCAATAATATCAACATATTTTGGTATTAGTTGTCACTTCAAAATATCTGTCAAAAGTAGAAACTCGAGTCGTGATTATGTATCAATAAAATATGTAATATGTAATAGTATATTACATAAGTAGTAATAGTATATTACATAAAGAGAGTTATAAGTACAAAATTGCCTTTCAGAAGAAAAAAAAATGTATGACATAACTTTTCAATCCTCAAAACCAATAATATCTACATATTTTGGTATTTGTTGTCACTTCAAAATAATTGTCAAAAGTTGAAACTCGATCGTTATTATATGTCAATAATATATTTACTTATGTAAATACTTATGTAATACACAGTAGTAATAGTATATTACATAACGAGAGTTATAAGAAGCATATTACGCACGACAGGAAAGTTTATGCCACGAGTCGCGAAACGGCGAGTTGCGTTTTTTGTCTTTTGTCTTTTGTTAGTAACATGTTAGTAACATTGGTGTAAAACTGCCGTTATGTAATATAAGTAGTATTTCTGTCATTTTACTATTATAAGATTGTTACTTTTTTAATATGCAAGTCACAATTAAGATAAATTTTCGTATATGTTGCTTATTAAGATACAAATAAATAAATTGAGACTTGTGTTGATTGCTGTTGTTAATTAAATAATGCATGTTTCAATTTTCGGTGATTGTTTTTTTTTTCTTTGTTATTTTTCAACTACATGATAATCTCACTTTCTGTCATTTGATATTATTGTTGCTTCATGCATCATTTTTGTTATTTATCATGAACGTTGCTTCTTAAAAATAACACAAGTCGTAATTTCTATCAATTTACAATCACGAGAATGTTGCTTCTGAAGAAACGCAAAGTTTCAATTTATGCCATTCATATTATTAATGCAAGTCATTTATTATTATTTTTGCTTCTTGAAACATGCAAGATGCATTTTTGTCTTTTGTCACGAACGTTGATTTTTTAAAAACTGCAAGTTTTTTTATTGCTTTTTGATTTTTTGATTGTTTTTCAACTAAATGATAGTCTCACTTTCTGTCATTTGATATGATTGTTGCTTCATAAAACATTTTTATCATTTATCATGAACGTTGCTTCTTGAAAATAACACAAGTCGTAATTTCTATTATTTTATAATTATGAGACTTTAGAAGCTTCTGAAGAAATGCAAAGTTTCAATTTATGCCATTAATATTATTAATGCGAGTCTGACTTATTGTCATTTTTTTTTTGGCTTCTTGAAACATGCAAGATGCTTTTTTTGTCTTTTGTCACGAACTTTGCACGAACTTTTTAAAAACTGCAAGTTCTTTGATTGTTTTTTTAAATTTCTTTGTTGTTTTTCAACTAAATGACAATCTCACTTTCTGTCATTTGACATTATTGTTGCTTCATGAAACATTTTTCTCATTTATAATGACCGTTGCTTCTTGAACATAACACAAGTCGTAATTTCTATTATTTTATAATTATGAGACTGTTGCTTCTGAAGAAATGCAATGTCTCAATTTATGCCATTAATATTATTAATGCCAGTCTGACTTATTGTCATTTATCTTTTTTTTCGGCTTCTTAAAACATGCAAGATGCATTTTTTTTGTTTTTGTCACGAACATTGTACGAACTTTTTAAAAACTGCAAGTTCTTTGATTGTTTTTTTATTTATTTGTTGTTTTTGAACTAAATGACAATGCTTCTTACAAATTACATAAGTCGTAATTTCTATCATTTTAGAATCATGAGACTGTTGCTTCTGAAGAAACGCAAAGTCTCAATTTATGTCATTCATATTATTAATACGAGTCTGACTTGTTGTCATTTATCATCATTTTTGCTTCTTGAAACATGCAAGATGCATTTGTTGTCTTTTGTCTTGAATGTTGCTTTTTCATGAAATGCAAGTCTTAATTTATGTCATTTTACAATTATGAAACTGTTGCTTCTGATGAAACGAATCGTGTCAATTTATGCAATTTATCTTATTGTTACTTCATTAAAATAGAAATGAATTGGGATCATTGGTGCTTCTCTGTTGCTGTTGCTTCTTCTGAATTAACACAAAGTTTCAATTTATGCCATTTTTACTACTGTTAGTTTATTAAAATACATTTAAATTTGAATCATTTCAAATATCTGTTGCTTCTTAAGTGATGCATATCTCAATTTATGTCAATACATTATTACTGTTGCTTATGAAATAATATAAATTTCAATTTGTGTTACTTTGGTGTTTTTTTAAAAATAAATATGAGCTTCCTTGTCAGACGTTTCTCATTAATGTTGCTTCTAAAAATATATGCGATGCAACTTTTGACATTTGCCTTGAACGTTGCTTCTTAAATAATATAACTCTAATTTCTGTCATTTTATTATTATGGGAGTGTTGCTTTTTAAAATGCAAGTCTCAATTTAGTTCATTTCTCATGTATGTTGCTTATTACGAAATGCAAATCTCAATGCATGCCATTCCTTATAAGTGTTGCTAATTAAATAATGCAACTCTATTTTTTTCTTAAGTCTATTGCTTGTTGTGTCTGTAATTAATGAGAGTCTTACTTTTTGTCATTTATCATTATTGTTGCTGCTTGAAACATGCAAGACACATCTTTTGTCTTTTGTCACGAACGTTGCTTCTTTAAGAAATGCAAGTCTTAATTTAAATCATTTTACAATTATGACACTGTTGCTTCTGAACAAATGCAAAGTTTCGATTTATGCCATTATTATTACTGTTTCTTCATTGAATACAAGTTAATTGGGATAATTTCGTACATCTTACATTTTTGTCATTTATCATTAGTGTTGCTTCTTGAAACATGCAAGATGCATTTTTGTCATTTGCCATGAACGTTGCTTCTTTATGAAATAGAAGTCTTAATTTATGTCATTTTACAATTATGACACTGTTGCTGCTGAGGAATCGCAAAGTCTGGATTTATACCATTCTTATTACTGTTACTTCATTAGAATACAAGTGAATTTGGATCATTTCTCATATCTGTTGCTGCTAAGAGATGCATCTCTCAATTTATGTCATTCCTTTATTACTGTTGCTTATGAAAGAATATAAATTTCAATTTGTATATTGTTGGTGTTTTTTTTAAATAAATATGAGCTTCATTGTCAGGCGTTTGTGATTAATGTTGCTTTTAAAAATACATAAGATGCAATTTTTGTTATTTGCCTTGAATAATATAAATGTAATATCTGTCATTTTACTACTATAAGATTGTAGCTTCTTTAAAAAGCAAGTCTCAATTGAGTTAATCTCCAAAGTATGTTGCTTATTACAAAATGCAAATCTCAATATATGTCAAATGTCATTCCTTTTAAATGTTGCTAATTAAAAGACGCAACTCAATTTTTTTTCTATTGTGTCTATTGCTTGTTGTTTCTGTAATTAATGAGTGTCATTTTTTGTCATTTATCACTATTGTTGCTTCTTGAAATATACAAGATGCATTTTTTGTCTTTTGCCATGAACGATGGTTCATCCAGAGCAAGTCTTAATTTATGTCACTTTAAAATTATGAGACTGTTGCTTCTTCTGAATTAACACAAAGTTTCGATATATGCCATTTTTATTACTGTTACTTCATTATAATACAATTGAATTGGGATAATTTCTCATATATGTTGCTTCTTAAGAGATTCAACTCTCAATATATGTCATTCCTTTATTACTGTTGCTTATGAAATAATACAAATTTCAATTTGTATTATGTTCGTATTTTTTAAAATAAATATGAGCCTCATTGTCAGGCGTTTGTCATTAATGTTGATTCTAAAAATGCATAAAATGCAACTTACTACTGTAAGACTGTTGCTTCTTTACCTTTATAAACGTTGCTAATTAAATGACGCAATTATATATTTTTTTCTATTGTGTCTATTGCTTATTCTTTCTGTAATTAATGAGAGTGTCACTTTTTGTCATTTATTATTATTGCTGCTTCTTGAAACATGCAAGATGCTATTTTGTCATTTCTCATGAACGTTGCTTCTTTATGAAATAGAAGTCTTAATTTATGTCATTTTACAAATATGACACTGTTGCTGCTGAAGAATCGCAAAGTCTGGATTTATACCATTCTTATTACTGTTACTTCAGTAAAATACAGGTGAATTTGGAACATTTCTCATATCTATTGCTTCTTAACAGATGCATCTCTCAATGTGTCATTCCTTTATTACTGTTGCTTATGATATAAAACAAATTTCGATTTATACCATTCTTATTACTGTTACTTCATTAAAATACAAGTGTATTTGGAACATTTCTCATCTGTTGCTTCTTAAGAGATGCATCTCTCAATTTATCATTCCCTTATTACTGTTGCGTATGATATAATACGAATTTCGATTTATACCATTCTTATTACTGCTACTTCATTAATATACAACTGTATTTGAAACACTTCTCATAGCTGTTGCTTCTTAAGAGATGCATCTCACAATTTATGTCAATCCTTTATTACTGTTGCCTATGAAACAATATAAATTTCAATTTGTGTTACTTTGGTGTTTTTATTTTTACTAAATACGAACCTCATTGTCAGATGTTGGTCATTAATGTTGCTTCTAAAATAATATATATCAAATTTCTATCATTTTACTGCTATAAGAGTGTTGCTTCTTTAAAATGCAAGTCTCAATTGAGTTAATTTCTTATGTATGTTGCTTATTACGAAGTGCACATCTCAATATATGGCATTCCTTATAAATGTTACTAATTAAATAAAGCAACTCTCATTATTTCTATTTTTTTACCGGTTTTTGCTTCTGTTATTAAGGCGAGTCTCACTTTTTATCATTTATCATTAATCTTGCTTTTTGAAACGTGTAACATTCATTTTTTGTCTTTTGTTACTTATCGTTGCTACTTTAAAAAATGCAAGTCTTAATTTGTCATTTTACAATCATGAGAGTATGGCTTCTAAAGAATCGCAAAGTCTCGATTTATGCCCTTATGATTACTGTTACTTCATTAATATACAAGTTAATTGGGATCATTTCTCATATCTATTGCTTCTTAAGCAGCAATATTTATTATAAATAACAAATTTTGAGACTTGCATCTTATAAAAAGCAACAATAATGACGAATGACTTAAGCAGCAATATTTATTACAAATAACATATTTTGAGACTTCCATCTTATAAAAAGCAACAATAATGACGAATGACTTAAGCAGCAATATTTATTATAAATGACAAATTTTGAGACCTGCATCTTATAAAAAGCAACAATAATGACAAATGACTTAAGCAGCAATATTTATTATAAATGACAAATTTTGAGACTTGCATCTAATAAAAAGCAACAATAATGACGAATGACTTAAGCAGCAATATTTATTTGAGACTGGCATCTTATAAAAAGCAACAATAATGACGAATGACTTAAGCAGCAATATTTATTATAAATAACAAATTTTGAGACTTGCATCTTATAAAAAGCAACAATAATGACGAATGACTTAAGCGGCAATATTTATTATGAATGACAAATTTTGAGACTTGCATCTTATAAAAAGCAACAAGAATGACGAATGACTTAAGCAGCAATATTTATCACAAATGACAAATTTTGAGACTTGCATCTTATAAAAAGAAACAATAATGACGAATGACAGAAACTGAGACTCAAATTTTTTAATCACATAACTTAAGCAGCAATATTTATTATAAATGACAAATTTTGAGACTTGCATCTTATAAAAAAGCAACAATAATGACGAATGACAGAAACTGAGACTCGATTTTTTTAAGCACATAACTTAATCCACGAACTAGGACAGAAAACTATAACTATCCGCGTACTCTCAATCAAGCATTGGTTTTCCTGCTAGACTTGACGTTCACATTATTATGCTTGGAACGTAACCGGAAGTGGCTACGCGACGTCGTCGGTCGGCTTTGCCTGTGGCGCCCCCACCAGAATTTTAATCGGTTTGCTCTTAAAATTGCGGCGATCCCCGGAATTAGAAATACCCGGAACTTCCGGTAGCAATTCGCATTCGATTCGTGCCCTCGGTTAAACAAAACTACGAGGGTTTTCATCAGACTCGATTAATTAAAACAATCCTGTGCTGCTTGGAATAACATGGCCCAAGGGACAATGCGTTTTCTGGGCGAAGATGAGAACGTGGAAGGAATTGAAAGGGCAAACATTTAAAGTTTCTTAGATGGAATCCGGAAATTGTGAAAATACCTGTAAGCTTAATAATGATACATATACATATGTATTAATTATTGTTAATTAATTTGATTTTTTGTAATTTACAAAACTTTTACAGGTATGATAGATGTACAAAAAAGTCATTGCAGATAGAAAAAAATAATATGAAGCTGAAATTTAGTGAATCAAAGATTAACATAAAGTATTAATACAAAGCATTAAGAGGTTGGAATTGGAAGGGCAAACATTTAAAGTTACGTAGATGGAATCCTGAAATTGTGAAAAGATCTGCAAGATTAATAATGATACATATAAATATGTATTAATTATTGTTAATTATTTTTTTTTTGCAATTTACAAAACATTTACAGGTATGCTAGATGTACAAAAAAGTCATTGCAGATAGAAAAAAATAATGTAAAGCTGAAATTTAGTGAATTAAAAATTAATATAAAGCATTATAGTAAAGAACTAAAGTGAATAAAAATTTACAAGGACATTTTTTTATTTATTGGATCAAAAATTGATACAAAGCTAAACTTATTTTTATTAAGGTAATTATTTTTATTTTTCATAAATTCCCCATTATTTTTAATAAAAAATTGATTAAACATGGACAATCTAATTTTATTTCAAAAAATATGTTTGCAAAATTTATTATAATTCAATTATTATTTAATTCCTAATAGCTTATTTGATTATATTTTTAAATAATAATAGTTTATTTTAAATTTATACCTGTACAATAAAGAGCTCATATAAATAACATTCTATATAATATAAATAATAATACTGTTTAAAATTTGATGAAGAAACATGAGGTGACTTATTGTTAATACAAATTTGAACGTTTTTACAATTCTCGCTGAACTGGTCGATTAATTAAGTGCCACTCTCCCATTTCGTCTCCACTTGGACGAATTATTCGCACTTTTACTCCCTTTCATCCTCCTGCCACACAAATCTCATTAGCTCGGAGGCTTTGTGCAATTTAGAACGTCTTTATCGAATCGTCTCTGCCCTCCAATTGAATCGGAGACATCTCAAATATTTAACGCTCCGTCGAAAAGTCTAATTTGATAACGAAGCGCATTCGTGAATACAAATTAAATCAATTAAAATATTTTGCGTGCTGAGGTTTTCACATTTTATACGAATAATTAAAAAAAATGTGATTGTAAGATCGCTGATAATTTTACATTTCTAAATCCTCAAATTTGATTTATAAAGAACATTAAACGTAATTACAATGTTTAATTATTTTTGCATTTCTGAAGCGTGGCTGCTTTATAAAAAAAAATAACTTTCAATCGGAATTCACTTGGTATCTATAAATTATATATTATAGTCGTAGAGATGAACATAAATCTGATTTTAACTTAAAGTCGCTCTTAACTTGATATTTATAAATGCCAAATACACTTTCATGTAAACAGATTTATCTGTCATCTCGATCCAAATTCACTTGATACAAAATATTTGTCAATTTAATTATATTTTATTGTCATAAAAATGAACATATATCCGATTCCCTTTTAAAATCGCTCTTAACTTGACATTTATAAATGCCAAATACACTTTCATGTAAACATATTTAACTGTCATCTCGATCCAAATTCACTTGATACAAAATATTTGTCAATTCAATGATATTTTATTGTCATAAAAATGAACATATGTCCGATTTCCTTTTAAAATCGCTCTTAACTTGACATTTATAAATGCCAAACAAGGTCACATGTAAAAAAATTTAACTGTCAATCCGATATGACTTACACACAATATTTGACTGCTGAATATTCCTGTCAAGAGGTAACAAATCTTTAATGAACTGTTAATATTTCAATCATCAGATGATATATAATCGATTTAAAATAACGATTTTTGTTACCAAGGCATTAATCATGAATGATTTTTCAACATTACAATCACGAGAAAAACAACTCGAGTGAATGTTTCGATCATTAGATGATAAATCATCTGATCTAATTCAAGATCAAAATTCATCAAGTACATGCGCATACTGTAACCTTTAGATGTCATATATTGAAATTAAAATAGTCATACATGTAAAAAATTAAATCAAATAATCATTTGCGCGAAATCCTTTGATTAATTGTAAAATTCCTTATACTTCTTATCAAAAATACATTGATTACAATCAAAATGACTAATTCTTAACAAAAATTGATTGATTACAGTCAAAATATCAATGATTGCAGTAAAGTTTTCAATCATTTCTGCCAAAACTTCAGAGAATCAGTTGTTTTAATGAATATTGCAATCAGCGTCCAGCTTCTAAATTATCTGTCACAATTTCATGGACTTATGTCAATTTTTTTATGAATACTGTCATTTTTTATGAATACTTTCAATTTTTTTAATTATTTCTGCCAAAAACTTCAGAGGATCAATTGTTTTTTGGAAAATTACACTTACTGTCAAACTTCTAAATAATCTATCATAATTTTAATGATTATTACAGTCAATTTTTTGTTTATTTCTGCCAAAACTTCATAGAATCAGTTGTTTTTTGTGAAAATTATAATAACTGCCAAACTTCTAATTAATCTGTCACAATTTCGATGATTTATGTAAAATTTTTCATGAATATTGTCAATTTTTCAATTCTTTCTGCCAAAACTTCAGAGGATCAGTTGTTTTTATAAAAATTACAATTTGTGTCAAACTTCTAAATATCTTTAATGATTGAATAACACAATTTTTATGATTTCTGTCGAGATGATGTTCTTATAATCGATTTATAATAACGATTTCCATTACCAAGGCATTAATCATTAATGATTTGTACACATTCCAAATACGTGACAAAAATCTCTAATGGATTGTGAATGTTTTATTCAGAAGATGATAAACTAACTCTTCTAATTTTAGAAGAAAAGTCATCAAGAATAAGCGCATATTGTAACCTTTAGATGACATATATTAGAATTAAAATAGTCATCATATGCGCGAAAACTTTTGAATATCTGTAAAAGTCCAATCATTCTTGTCAAAAATTCATTGATTACAGTAAAAATTACTGATTCTTGTCAAAAATAGACTTATTACTGTCAAAATATCAATGATTGCAGTCAAGTTTTCAATCATTTCTGCCAAAACTTCAGAGAATCAGTTGTCTTAAGAAATATTACAATCACCGTCTTGCTTCTAAATAATCTGTCACAATTTCAATGATTTATGTCAAATTTTTGATGATTACTGTCATTTTTAAATTATTTCTGATAAAACGTCAGAGGATCAGTTGTTTTTAGGAAAATTTCACTTACTGTCAAACTTCTAAATAATCTGTCATAATTTTAATAATTATTACAGTCAATTTTTCATTTATTTCTGCCAAAACTTCAGAGGATCAGTTGTCTTAAGGAATATTACAATCACCGTCTAGCTTCTAAATAATCTGTCAAAATTTTGATGATTTATGTCAATTTTTTTATGATTACTGTCATTTTTTTAATTGTTTCTGCCACAACTTCAGAGGATCAGTTGTTTTTATGAAAATTACAATTTGTGTCAAACTTCTAAATAATCTGTCATAAACTGTTCTAATTTTAGAAGAAAAATCGTCAAGTACATGGACATACTCTAACCTTTCGATGACATATATGGTAATTAAAATTATCAAAAGGAATCAATAATTCATCTAACTTTGATTTTCTAAATGGAACATCCTGTATATTTTTACAGAATCTGATTCTAGATCAAATTCTCTTTATAGTGATTCGAATGATTTGAGAATCAACCACCGTGAATAACAGCTAAGTGAAATACATCTAACTTTGGTTTTCTAAATGGAACATCCTGTATATATTTACAGACACAGATTCTATATTAAATTCTCCTTACAGTGATTTGAATGATTTGAGAATCAACCACCGTGTATAACAGCTAAGTGAAAGATATCTAACTTTGGTTTTCTAAACATAACACCCTGTATATTTTTACAGAATCAGATTCATAATCAAATTTCCTTTACGAAGATTTGAATTATTTGAGAATCAACCACCGTGTATAACAGCTAAATGAAAGATATCTAAGTTTGGTTTTCTAAATGGAACAACCTGTATATTTTTACAGGATCAGATTCTAAGTCAAATTCTCCTTATATTGTTCTGAATAATTTGAGAATCAACCACCGTGTATAACACCTAAGTGAAATATATCTAACTTTGGTTTTCTAAAAAGGAACATCCCGTATATTTTTAGAGAATATTTATAGTGTTTTAAATGATTTGAGAATCAACCACCGTGTATAACACCTAAGTTAAATATATCTAACTTTGGTTTCCTAAAAAGGAACATCCTGTATATTTTTACAGAACCAGATTCTAGATTAAATTCTCCTTATAGTGCTTTGAATGATTTGAGAATCAACCATCGTATATAACAACTAAGTCAAAGATATCTAACTTTGGTTTTCTAAATGGAACATCCTGTATATTTTCACGGAATCTAATTCATGATCAAATTTCCTTTACAATGATTTGAATTATTTGAGAATCAACCACCGCGAATAACAGCTAAGTGAAAGATATGTAACTTTGGTTTTCTAATGGAACATCCTGTATATTTTTACAGAATCTAATTCTTGATCAAATTTCCATTACAATAATTTGAATGATTTGAAAATCAACCACCGTGTATAACAGCTAAGTAAAATATATCTAACTTTGGTTTTCGAAATGCAACATCCTGTATATTTTTACGGAATCAGATTCATAATTTAATTTCCTTTACAATGATTTGAATGATTTGAGAATGAACCACCGTGTGTAACAGCTAAGTGAAAGAAGAAAAAACGTTTTCGTGATACTTGATTGTAATTAAACTTTATCGGTACTGTCTCCATGGTTGTTATTTAGCTTATATCAGCCGCAGCCGTTAAAATTTAACAGCCGTTGACTGTTATTTATTTTGAGGTTAATAAGCGTTACTACACAACCATCACAGCATATTTGAAATATGCCATTATGATTTATGAAAATAATTTCACACAATTTAATCCTTTTTATTTTAGTATCACGAAAAATATAAAATAATATACTACCGATATGGATATAGCAGACTCGGTTGATTGCAAAATCTCGGCTGCGCCTCGAGTTTACAATTTCTCAACCTCGTCTGTTATATAAGCTATATCGGCCTAATACCGTTATCTACAATAACAGTAGCTTATAGGTTATTTGACAGCATCACCATTGTTTGTCATTTTACATGGTTTCTTTTTGATTAACGAGTCTGAATTTTAAAAAAATCGTGTCAATATATCTCTTTAAGAAAAACAAGTCTCGAATGCCTGTTGCTTCTTAAGAAAACTCTTGATTTGTTGCTTATTGCAAGTCTCAGTTTCTGCCATTTCTCGTCATCACGTAATAACTAAATCAAATCACTTCCCATTCAAAGCTGCACACAGTGAGCTTTCCACGGTGTTAACGGATTAGGATGTGCCTCGCAGGCTTCCTGCAGGAGACGACATCGATCGTCCCCACGCACACATCTCACTTTATCGCCCTGCTGTGCAAACAGTTTACAATTACATTAACCTTCGATTAACGCCCGGAAGCTGTTGACTCTGCCGGCAGGAAGCGCGTCTTGACCGGAAACACCCCCGGCGCTTAATACGAACAGCAAACAGCCCCCGATTGGGTAGGGCCCTCATAAATAAATCTGCACCCTTAAGTGCCGATCGTGGCAGGGGTTGCGAAGGTGTCGGCACTTGTTGCTGCTTTAGCGCATTAACTACGAGCACTGACAAATCTGGTCTCACGAATTGTAATTAAACACCCACAGAGCAAACGAAATGAACAGAAAATATAATAACAATGATTAATATACGAAATCGTACAATAATTGATTACTTTAGTGCCGATTTTAGCTATCTTTAGTGATGATTTCAAAGAAAGTACAATGTTATCATTGTGAGTGTGGTGGCTGGACCGGCAACTTGCCCCCAAAAACGACGTTTCTGCTGAAGAGAAAATGCCAGAAGAGGTGTCTCAAAAATACTAAATAACTACCGTATTTTGATAGTAGCAGATGCAAATTTAATAGTTGTGTTCAATAATAGTTGAATATATCACAAATTTGAGCAACTGAAGTTAACAATTGCCTTAGTTTGACTCAAGCAGTAGCAAATTTGTAAGTAGTCTTCACTGACATTTGAAAGTTTGACAAATTTACTCAATTGAATTAATAACAACTACATTTTGACAGATAAAATTGAAAACTTGACAAATTTAAAAAGTAGAACTGACAAGTGCCAGATTTTTATATCAGCAGATGAAAATTTGATAGTAGTCTGCAGTAACAGTTAAAAATTTGACAGATTTTAATAACTGCAATTAATAACTACCTTATTTTGATAGTAGCAGATGCAAATTTGATAGTTGTGTACAATAATAGTTGAAAATATCACGTATTTGAGCAACTGAAGTTAATAACTGCCTTATTTTGACACAAGCAGTAGCAAATTTGTAAGTAGTCTTTACTAACAGTTGAAGATTTGACAAATTTACTCAACTGAATTAATAATAACTACATTTTGACAGATAAAAATGAAAATTTGACAAATTTAAACAGAAAAACTGATAACTGCCAGATTTTGATATCAGCAGATGAAATGTTGATAGTAGTCTGCAATAACAGTTGAAAATTTGGCAGATTTTAATAACTGCAATTAATAACTACCTTATTTTGATAGTAGCAGATGCAAATTTGATAGTTGTGTTCAATACTAGTTGAATATATCACGTATTTGAGCAACTGAAGTTAATAACTGCCTTATTTTGACACAAGCGGTAGCAAATTTGTAAGTAGTCTTTACTAATAGTTGAAGATTTGACAAATTTACTCAACTGAATTAATAACAACTACATTTTGACAGATAAAATTGAAAATTTGACAAATTTAAAATGTAAAACTGATAACAGCCAGATTTTGATATCAGCAGATGAAAATTTGATAGTAGTCTGCAGTAACAGTTGAAAATTTGACAGATTTTTATAACTGCAATTAATAACTACCTTATTTTGATAGTAGCAGATGCAAATTTGATAGTTGTGTACAATAATAGTTGAAAATATCACGCAACTGAAGTTAATAACTGCCTTATTTTGACACAAGCAGTAGCAAATTTGTAAGTAGTCTTTACTAACAGTTGAAGATTTGACAAATTTACTCAACTGAATTAATAATAACTACATTTTGACAGATAAAAATGGAAATTTGACAAATTTAAACAGAAAAACTGATAACTGCCAGATTTTGATATCAGCAGATGAAATGTTGATAGTAGTCTGCAATAACAGTTCAAAATTTGGCAGATTTTAATAACTGCAATTAATAACTACCTTATTTTGATAGTAGCAGATGCAAATTTGATAGTTGTGTTCAATACTAGTTGAATATATCACGTATTTGAGCAACTGAAGTTAATAACTGCCTTATTTTGACACAAGCGGTAGCAAATTTGTAAGTAGTCTTTACTAACAGTTGAAGATTTGACAAATTTACTCAACTGAATTAATAACAACTACATTTTGACAGATAAAATTGAAAATTTGACAAATTTAAAATGTAAAACTGATAACAGCCAGATTTTGATATCAGCAGATGAAAATTTGATAGTAGTCTGCAGTAACAGTTGAAAATTTGACAGATTTTAATTACTGCAATTAATAACTACCTTATTTTGATAGTAGCAGATGCAAATTTGATAGTTGTGTACAATAATAGTTGAAAATATCACGCAACTGAAGTTAATAACTGCCTTATTTTGACACAAGCAGTAGCAAATTTGTAAGTAGTCTTTACTAACAGTTGAAGATTTGACAAATTTACTCAACTGAATTAATAATAACTACATTTTGACAGATAAAAATGGAAATTTGACAAATTTAAACAGAAAAACTGATAACTGCCAGATTTTGATATCAGCAGATGAAATGTTGATAGTAGTCTGCAATAACAGTTGAAAATTTGGCAGATTTTAATAACTGCAATTAATAACTACCTTATTTTGATAGTAGCAGATGCAAATTTGATAGTTGTGTACAATAATTGTTGAAAATATTACGTATTTGTGCAACTGAAGTTAATAACTGCCTTATTTTGACTCAAGCAGTTGCAAATTTGTAAGTAGTCTTTACTAACAGTTTAAGATTTTGACTCATTTGTGCTCATTAGTAGGTGAAAATATCACAAATCCAAAGTAACTATTGAGGTGTTTTCAGAATCCAGAATATCATTGTGAGTGACATTATGTTGGCCCAGAGCAAAGTTAATTTGGTCCTGACTATATGTTGCGCAGGTAAATAAATTATAAAGTCTTCGCCATCAATATCAGCCGGCAATTTTGTCTCGATTAATTTGGTGCAAATAACTAAATTACAATTTTCATTTCAATCACCTGCTAAACAAACCAAAACTTTCCGTCCCAACATCTTCGGCAAGTCGCTAATTATGAAAGCCGAAGAAGTTCCTAAATGAAACCAATTTGCGAGCGCTAATTGACGTTTTCAGCGCGAGCCGCCCCCGCGAAACTAATTGCGAACTCGCCACACCCACAACCCCCAGCTGCCACCCCCTGCTAATAAACCGATATCATGTTTGCCCCCGCGCTCCAAAGGATTAATTAAGCGATGCTGGGGGCCGCGTGGGGGCGGTTTGGGGACGGACAGGACCAGGGTTGATTAACGCCGGCGATTACGGGGTTCAGGAGGCGGCGACCCGGATTAACGGACCGTAAATCGCCGCCCCCGCCCTAACGTTGTTGCCTGCACTGATTGATTCACACTTGCCTAGTTTGGTCCAAGTTGGGGGCGGTTTAGTACCTACTTTGGGCATCAGTCGGAAATTGATCCATTCGTACTTTAATAGTCTGCAATTGCTACAGAAAATGCACAAAAATCCAGTCACACATTCATATTCCACAATAAACATTTATAAATGCGCTTTTAATAACTCTGAGATTGGAACAAAAATTGCAAAAAAAATTAAAATGCATTCATACTTTAAAATCTGATTCCGTAAAAATCTTCCGTAAAGTAAAATTTTCAAAATCCTAGAATTGCAGATATTCCATTCAAATGTATCAATTCTTACATTTTACATTAATACCTTAAAATTTCCCGAATTTTAGAAAAAAAATTAGAAGAATCTATTTATGCATTCGTACATTCATACTTAAAAATTCAAAAATTGCACAAAAATTAATAAAAATGGCATAAAATCCAATAAACATTGTTTTGCACAAAAATTAATAAAAATAGCATAAAATCCAATAAACATTGTTTTGGACAAAAATTAATAAAAACGACATAATATCCAATATTTTTTTTTGTTTGTAAGAAATGTAAAACATGGATTAAATGTAAATTAGTCATAAAAGGTCATAAAAATGAGCGAAGTATGAAATTTCAAAAGAACATAAAATCTAATATTATTTTATTTTTGTGAGAAGTGTAAAACTTGGGTTAAATGTAAATTAGTCATAAAAGGTCATAAAAATGAGCGAAGTATGAAATTTCAAAAGAACATAAAATCCAATATATTTTTATTTTTGTGAGAAGTGTAAAACTTGGCTTAAATGTAAATTAGTCATAAAAGGTCATAAAAATGAGCGAAGATTGAAATTTCAAAAGAAATTCCTAAACGTCCAATCTGCTTTGTTGGTAATTGTTTGTAATTGTTCATGCTGAGATGAATTTGAATAATCGTTTGGGATTCAGGTCCCTAATTAACACATCAAAGCGCGGCCGTTTCAATTATATATTAATTAGTGCTTGTCGGACCCTGCCCCAAAATTAATTGGATGTGAGAGTGGACGTTAATTAGTCGCCAAGGTGTAGCCTCCTCCTGGTGGTTATTCGTAGTCCTGGAGGATCCTTCAGGGAGTGTTAGATTAAATTGCATGCAGGAGACAGTCCTTCAGGAGGAAATTGGATGCAGGTGCCAGAGTCCTGGAGGATCCTCGAGGGATTGTAAGACTAAATTGGATGCAGGAGCCGGCTGAAGATTAATTTGCTGCAATTAGCTGATACGGTATTAATTAGTTAATTAGTTTTGAAATTTAGAATACGATAAGCTTCTTATTTCTTCTACTGTAGGCATACTGTAGTTCTAAGGCATATTCATTGTTTTTACGAATTCTTAAAACTTTTAATTTCTTCTTATGTAAGGCATTGGTCAATATATATTCACCAATGAACAACATTTTTGGCAAAAAATGTCTTGTATCCATTTAAAATGTTCATGTTTTGGATATTTTTGATCAAGTTGGGCGATCAAAAGATCAATTTACAAAATTGAATCAATCATTTTTTTGCCATTTTTGAAATAGAGATTTTTAATTGAATTTCAAGAAATTTCAGAATCATCATTTACAATGTTCATATTTTGGATGTTTTTGAATAAAAATGGATTCTATTTCTTATCATATTTGAAAAAAATTAATGATTTTCTATTGGGATTTTCAAAGAATTTTAGATTATTAGTAAGTCAACGATACCCCCCAATATATACAGTGGGAATTATTTAATGTAATAGTGCTAACACTTCACTTAAATTTTATTTATTTATTTATTTATCTATATATTAACAAATTTAACAACTACAATTTGATATATAATCTCTCAAATCAATGCAGATATTCGAGATATTGTGATTCTTGTGAAAAGGCAATGAAATTTAATGTAAATTATCAAAATTTTGTGTTACATACAGATTTTTGTGATATTTGTAACTTTTGTTTTTAATATTCCTAAATTTTCATGAAAATGGTTTGAAAATTAATGAAGATTTTCAAAATTTTGTGATGTTCACAAAAATAGAATATCAAGAAATTTCAGAATCATCATTTACAATGTTCATATTTTGGTTGTTTTCGAATAAAAATGGATTCTATTTCTTATCATTTTTAAAAAAATTAATGAGTTTCTATTGAGATTTTCAAAGAATTTTTGATTATTAGTAAGTCAACGATACCCCCCAATATATACAGTGCGATTTATTTAATATAGTAGTTCTAAAACTTCACTCTCAAAAATCTTAGTAGCAGAACTTAAGAAAAAAAAATAGCTTGATTAAATTTTATTCATTAAATTATTTATGTATTTATTAACAAATTTAACAACTACAATTTTATATATAATCTCTCAAATCAATGCAAATCGAGATATTGTGATTCTTGTGAAAATGCCATGAAATTTAATGTAAATCTTTAAAAATTTGTGTTACGTACAGATTTTTGTGATATTTGTGACTTGTGTTTTTAATATTCCTAAATTTTCATGAAAATGGCGTGAAAATTAATGCAGATTTTCAAAATTGTGTGATGTTTATTGAAATTTCATAAACACTCTTGCAAGTTTTTGACATAACATGGTATTTATAGTTTTTATTAAAATATTTATCACTGACGTTCGTTTTTCTATGATAAATTACATGATATTTATAACAGATTCTAGTTTTTTTGCAATACTTCTAAAATGCGAAAATGCTTTCGTAGACTTTTCAAATTAAATTATTTTTGTGAAAAAATGTTTGATTTGAATGTTTTGAAACACCCTGTATATGAACATTTTACTTAAAACTCATTAAAAATAATTTTTATAGCATTGGTAGAGATTTTTCCGCAATTTTCATTTTTCAATTTAGGACACTTATTGGAATTTCAGGAAATTTCAAAATGTTGCAAAGTTATTTTCTGCATTTCTTTATATTGTTATCATTTTTGAAAATAATAATATTTTTCTATTGAGAGAGAGATAGATAACGATCTTTATTTAACCTATTGGCTCTCTGCCTTTCCGCCTCTTCTCGTGGAATTTTCAAAGATTTTCAAATTATTACTATTATTTATATTATTATTATTATTTAATAAACTCAGCATTACAGATCTCTCAATATATATATATATATATATATATATATATATATATATATATATATATATATATATATATATATATCGTAAATTATACAGAATTATTAAAACAAGTAGTGGTTAGATTGCATTCTCAAAAATCTAAGTAGCAGATTTTTTTAATTTTTTTTATTTAGCTGTTTTGAAACACCCTGTATATCAACATTTTATTTTATAATCATACAGAAGTATTGTTTCATAGAATTTGTAAAGATATTTTAGCAATTTTGAGTAATGTTAAATTTTTAATACGCTTTTATGACCATTTACAATTTTCGAAAATTATAGGTACCGAAATATAATATAATATATAATAAATGTGACAAGAAAAAATAGTAAATGTATATCATTCCACTTTTCATTTTACATTAGGCGACTAATTATATTTTTAAGTAATTACCTAAAACGAAAAAAATATTTGCTGTGTTTTCAACTTGACAAATTTAGAATATTGTAACTTTACTAAAAAAAAGTTATGCAGGTACATTATTGTTTTTGATTACGTGACAAATTACAGTATTAAGCAACTACCTATAATTTAAAAATAAATCTGAATTGCCTTTGTTTTTATGACTATTTACAATCTTTGAGAACTAATAGACTGTTTGTTAAATTATTATTGTATTGTGACTGTACTCCACTCTGCTTAGTATTAATAAAGAATTATTTTTATTATTATTATTACAAAATGGCATAATTTTAATGTTTTAGCGTACATAAGGAATTACACTTTTTAATACAACAATAACTAAAACAAATAAAAACAATTTTCTATTGCCAGATTTTTATGACTATAATCTTCGAAAATTGTAAATTTACGAACCAATAATAAATAGCGTAGGACCAAATTTCAATTCTGGTTTTAGAGTATGTAGCGAATTATATTAGAAATTATTTAATACTTAAAAAAAATCGACGTACAGATTTTTTTTTTTAATTTTTTCTACTATCTTTAGCGAACTTTTAGCACAATTTTGAATTGAAGTTAAATTGCAGTAATGGGAATTTGCATGATTAAATATTTTGTGTACTTTCATAATATTTCTAGTGGAAACTTGTATCAAATAATTCCATAATATTACAATGTACTTGTTCTTGCTATTTTGATTATTTTCGGAATATTTAATAAATCATGCCACATGTATATTCTGTTAAATTTTTGACACAATTATTTATTTTTTTTGTTTCACATATTACAAATTACTGTATCTTAATAGTGGTTTAGTGTTTGTAACTATTTTAAGAATATTTTTATAAGTCATGATACAATTATTTATTGATGCCACATTTTTGAATTTTTTTTATACAATTATAATATTTTTTGACTTGTTTGATGTATCCATAGTTTTGAAACGTTCTTGTTTTTTTCGGTTATTTTGGGAATATTTTTAGCAGTCATGACACATTTATTTATTGTAGCCACTTTATTTTGTAATTTTTGACATAACTATAATTTATTTGTCGACATTTCTGCTATACATATCTATATATTGACAATATTTTTATTATTTCAAATTTTGGGAATATTTTTATACATCATGACACAATTTATTTATTGTTACCACATTTTTAAAATTTTTAACTTAATTATAATTTATTTCTCAGACATTTCTGATACAATTTACCGTTAAATTTGGTTTTACTTTTTTTTCTGTTTTATGAAAATCTTTATGAAGCATTTATTTAGATTTTTGTTTTTGGTATATGATTTTTTATATTGATACATAGTGATCATATAAATTTCAGCTGTAGTTATCCATGGACATTTTAGCAGCCATTAAGAAATACGAGAATGGTCATCGCCTTTCTTATTGGCTGCCAAAATTTCCATGAATAACTAGAGCTCACATTTAAATGATTACTCGGTATAATTTTTACCCTTATTTGAGATTTTTATACCCTTATTTGAGATTTTTATAAACTTATTTGAGATTTTTATACCCTTATTTGAATTTCTCATGTAAGCTTTCATTAGATACAACTTTGCCATTTTTATTGCTTTTTTTAAAAATGTTTGCATATTTTTATGAAACTGCACATTTATTTGTTATTTATTCTTAGTTTTTTAATTGGCATACGTATTTTTTGACATTAATATAATTTATTCTGGACTTTCTATTAAATTATATAATTAATTGGCTAATGAAAAAATACTGTATACTATTTTAATTCTTCTTCTTCTCTACTTTTAGACTCATTTCTAATGGAATTTTCATATAATTGTGGTAAATATAAAAAAAAAGTTTATAACCAGTAGAATATTAGCGTTTGCAATGTGGTTGTGTTTTTGCATTTATAAGAATTTTCGTGTTAACTTAATGTTGATTGATTGTTGTAATGAAACGAACTTTGTTTACAAAGTTTGTTTTTGGAACACGTAATTTGCATGATATGACGTTTTGTGCACCTTCGTACTGATATTACAATTTGTATGTTTTTGCAAATTTTTTAACATATTAATGTGCTGGATAATTTTGTTTAATTTTAACTAATTAAACTATAGTGGGAAGAGCATTTGTATTATTATTATTATTATTATACATGTGATTATTATTAACATTTATGTAGGGAAAAGCACAGTACTACTTTAAACGTCATAAACAGGAACCAGTTGAATATCTCTGTAGCTGGGCTAATCTGTAGCTGGACATATCTATAGCTGGACATATATGTAGCTGGACATATCTGTAGCTGACATATAGGTAGCTGGACATATCTGTAGGTGGACATATATGTAGCTGGACATATCTGTAGCTGGACTTCTCTGTAGCTGGACATCTTTATAGCTGAATATTTTTGTAGCTCAACATCTATGAAGATATGACAGTTATAGGGAATAGCACAGTACTACTTTAAAAGCCATTAACAGGAACCTACCCCATCAAAAAATATGTACTATACAGGGTAGCTGAATATCTCTGTAGCTGGACATATCTGTAGCTTGACATATCTGAAGATTGACATATCTGAAGCTAGATATATCTGTAGCTGGACATATATGTACCTGGACATATCTGTAGCTGGACATATCTGTAGCTGGACATATATGTAGCTGGACATCTCTGTAGCTGGACATTTTTGTAGCTAAACATCTATGAAGATATGAGACAGTTATAGGGAAAAGCACAGTACTACTTTAAAAGCAATAAACAGGAACCTACCCCATCAAAAAATATGTACTATGCAGGGTAGCTGAACATATCTGTAGCTGGACATATCTATATCTGGACATATCTGTAGCTGGACATATCTGTAGCTGGACATATCTGTATTTGGACATATCTTTAGCTGGACATATCTGTAGCTGGACATATATGTAGCTGGACATCTCTGTAGCTGGACATTTTTGTAGCTAAACATCTATGAAGATATTTGACAGTTATAGGGAAAATCACAGTACTACTTTAAAAGCAATAAACAGGAACCTACCCCATCAAAAAATATGTACTATACAGGGTAGCTGAACACATATGTAGCTGGACATATCTGTATCTGGGCATATCTGTAGCTGGACATATATGTAGCTAGACATATCTGTAACTGGGCATATCTGTAGCTGGACATATCTGTAGCTGGACATATCTGTAGCTAGACATATCTATAGCTAGACATCTCTATAGCTGGATATTTGTGTAGCTAAATATCTATGAAGATATGAGACAGTTATAGGGAAAAGCACAGTACTACTTTAAAAGCAATAAACAGGAACCTACCCCATTAAAAAATATGTACTATACAGGGTAGCTGAACATCTCTGTGGCTGGACATATCTGTAGCTGGACCTATATGTAGCTAGACATATCTGTAGCTGGACATATTTGTATCTGGACATATCTGTATCTGGACATATCTGTAGCTGGACATATCTGCAGCTGTACATATATGTAGCTGGACATCTCTGTAGCTGGACATTTTTGTAGCTTAACATCGATGAAGGTATAAGGCAGTTATAGGAAAAAGCACAGTACTACTTTAAAAGCCATAAACAGGAACCTATCCCATCAAAAAATATGTACTATACAGGGTAGCTGAACATCTCTGTAGCTAGACATATCTGTAGCTGGACATATCTGTGGCTGGACATATCTGTAGTGCTGGACATATCTGTAGGTGGACATATCTGTATCTGGATATGTCTGTAACTGCACATATCTGTAGCAGGACATATATGTAGCTGGACATCTCTGTAGCTGGACATTTTTGTAGCTTAACATCCATAAAGATATAAGAGAGTTATAGGGAAAGGCACAGTACTACTTTAAAAGCCAGAAACAGGAACCTATCCCATCAAAATATATGTACTATACAGGGTAGCTGAACATCACTGTAGCTGGACATACCTGTAGCTGGATATACCTGTAGCTGGATATATATGTAGCTGGACATATCTGTTGCTGGACATATCTGTAGCTGGACATATATGTAGCTGGACATATATGTAGCTGGACATCTCTGTACCTGGACATTTTTGTAGCTAAAAATTTATGAAGATATAAGGCAGTTATAGGGAAAAGCACAACACTACTTTAAAAGCCATAAACAGGAACCTACCCCATCAAAAAATAAGTACTATACAGGGTAGCTGAACATCTCTGTAGCTGAACATATCTGTAGCGGGACATATCTGTGTCTGGACATATCTGTAGCTGGACATATATGTAGGTGGACATATCTGTAGCTGGACATATCTGTACCTGGACATATCTGTAGCTCGTTCGTATCTGGACATATATGTGTCTGGACATATCTGTAGCTAGACATATCTGTAGCTGGACATATCTGTAGCTGGACATATATGTAGCTGGACATATCTGTAGTTGGACATATCTGTACCTCGACATATCTGTATCTGGATATATATATGGACATATATGTAGCTGGACATCTCTGTAGCTGGACATTTTTGTAGCTTAACATCTATGAAGATATAAGATAGTTATAGGGAAAAGCTCAGTACTACTTTAAAGGCCATAAACAGGAAAATACCCCATTAAAAAATATGTACTGTACAGGGTAGCTGAACATCTCTGTAGCTGGACATATCTGTACCTGGACATATGTGTAGTTGTACATATCTGTAGCTGGACATATATGTAGCTGAACATATCTGTAGCTGGACATATCTGTAGGTGGACATATATGTAGCTGGACATATATGTAGCTGGACATATATGTAGCTGGACATCTTTGTAGCTGGACATTTTTGTAGCTTAACATATATGAAGATATACGACCGTTATCATTAAATTTCTGGATATTTTACAGCTGTAAGGCATTTATCATGAATTCTGAATATCTCCAAATATGTAAATCACAGCATATGGATTTATTCTGGATATCTTAACTGCTATGTGGCATTTATCTCTAAAGTTCTCTACATCTCTGTAGCTATGTATATTTCTCTACAGTCTGTACAACTGTATACTAGTAATTACTCAAATTCTGGACAGATTTGTAGCTACCTGGCTTTTATTACTAATTCTAACTAAATATGTAGCTATACGGCATTTATGACAAATTGCAGACATTTCTGTCGTTACGTGACAATTATTACCCACTAACTCTGGAAATTTTAACCTCAGTTTAAACTACAAATAAAGCTTTAAATTCCTTAAACTATTACTGGCAGCTTGTGCAATCATAATAATATGAGCAACAAAACGTTACATTTCCTTATTTTATCCAGACAATTTTCTGCACTTGGCGTAATTTACGATCCTGCCATGCAAAAGTGCTTTCAATATCATATGAATTTTACGTCGTAAATGCATTGCATGTTTGGCACAGCCCTTGTGAAAGCTGGAGCAGTCAAATTGCAATATAATCCACGTCTCGTTTTCCACACACAGCCCTAGATTTAGATTTTCACTTCAAATAATCGCCCGAGTACGTGCATAGAATACCCAGGCTCAAGCAGAATTTAACACCATCGCTTTGATGAGAGGAATATTAATTGCTCTCAGGATCGATTAATTAAAGTGGCTGCTAGGGCACAGAATAGGAGATGCAAACAACATGGGATGTGGTAAATTGGTATCATAAATTCGTCTGGAAATTCTAAATATTCAGTAATTGAGTCTATAATTTCTTGTTATATCATTTTCACATTATACAACGTATGATTGAAATTTTTATATTATTTCTGCAACCATTTTCATAAGCATCAAACAAGTTTTGATGATGAATTAAAAAACTTTTATTATTAATTTTTACAGAATATTCTAGAAATTTTTAAGAGATTTTGGATAGTTTCAAACAAACTTACAAAATCGAGATATAAATATTGAAAATCTGAATCAAAATATTGTCAACATTAGTGAAAAGTTAGGGTGCGGAAAATGCACATAACAACAAGTGACATCAGAGACCGAGGCTATAAATACAACCTCGGACAGACTGCATGGCAGTTCCCGTTCCCGATATTTTGCATTTTTATATTAAAATAACATTTGTGCCACCAGCTGCTATCGGTGCTGTCTGCTTTGCTTAATTCCAATTTTCCAGAGTAAAAGCACGGAAATCGCGGAATATGTGTACGGACATTCGAAATTAAAGTTCCTCGGTGCGACTAGTTAATGCAAATGGAAAATCCAGACTCATTTCCGCTTTGAAATTGCCACGGAAAATGTGGGGGGTTGTTTTTTTAACATTTTTCTCCACATCGAGATCTCATCAATCTCAAGGGATCGAGCCGTTTTTTAAGCAGGGCGAGGAATTGCGGTGATTTTTCAAGCTTTCACAGTGCGCTTTTAATTGCGGAGGGGCAAATCCTGTGCTTCGTGAGCGTTTATACGCCCTTTGTTATCCGCTGAAAAAATCGCCTCAGCAGTAAACGGTTTAAGCACGTGAAATGTTAATCTAAGCGATTTAGTGTTTAGTTAGGTACGCGGATTTAGTGTATAATGGGCATCATTTTTCATGTAGATTACCTCAGAGTCCTTAAAAAGTGTCCAAACCTTCACGCCACTGTTTGAGAAATTTAAACCTTAAGTATAAACTGCTAACTAAACTATAATAAACTAAGCTGCAGCTGGATACAAATATTATAGCAGGATTTGAGTCATTACCAACTTTATAAAGTTTCTAAAAACTGACAATTTGTATTTGTCATTACAAATGATTTAAAGATCTGGTCATTGCTAACGTTAGAAAGTTGAAGTGACGTTTTTTTCATCATATTTTAGTCATTTCTAACTTTCTAAAGTTTCTAAAAAATGACAATTTGTATTTGTCATTGCAGATTATTTAGAGGTATGGTCATTAATAATGTTAGAAAGTTGAAGTGATATTTTTTCATCATATTTGAGTCATCACAAACATTCTAAAGTTTCTAAAATATGACAATTTGTGTTTGTCATTGCAGATTATTTAAAGATCTAGTCATTACTAACGATAGAAAGTTGAAATTACAGTGATAATTAAACATTGTAAACAATATTATTTTATTATTTTCACTGACTTCTCATTTTTACAATAAAAACATATTATCTGCAGTTTCGATCGGGTCATTACTAACTTTCTCAAGCTGAAATTATGATTTTATCATCCTGTTTTAGTTATTACAAACTTTCAAAAGTTTCTAAAAACTAAAAAATGTTGTTGGTTGTTGCTGATCATTAACTGGCCCACGAGTCGGTCATTACTAACTTTATAAAGTTAAAATGATGATTTTTCATCATGTTTGAGTTTTTACCAATTTTCTAAAATCTCTAAAAACTGACAATTTATATTTGTCATTGCTATTATTTAATAGCCCTGTCATTAATAACTTTCGAAAGTTAAAGTCATGGTTGTTTCATCATGTTTGAGTCATTACCAACTTTCAATAGTTTCTATAAACTGACCAAATTTTGTTCGTCGTTGCTGATTATTGAACAGCCCTGTTATTACTAACTTTCGAAAGTTATAGTAATGATTTCTTCATCATGTTTGAATCATTACTAATTTTCTAGAAATTCTAAAACTGAACAATTTTTGTTTGGTATTACTGGTTATTAATCGGCCCACGATTCTATCATTACTAACTTTCTAAAGTTAAATCGGTGACTTTTCATCATGTTTGGGTCATTACTAACTTTCTAATGTTTCTAAAGACTCACAATTTGTGTTTGTCATTGCTGATTATTTAGGGGTCTGGTCATTATTAACATTAGAAAGTTGAAGTGATGCTTTTGTCTTCGCGTTAGAGTCATCACCAAGTTTCTAAAATTTCTAAATACACACTTTAGTAAAAATTTAATAAATAAACGTTGTAGACAATTTTATTTTATTATTTCCAGTGGTTTCTCATTTTGACAATACAAATATATTAAATACAGTTTCGTTCGGGTTATTACTAACTTTCTAAAGTTGAAATTATGATTTTATCAACCTGTTTGAGTTTAAATAATCAGCAACGATAAACAAAATTTGTCAGATTTTAGAAACTATTCAAAGTTTGTAACGATTCAAACATAATGAAAAATCATTACTATAACTTTTGAAAGTTTGTAACTAAAAAATGTTGTTTGTTATTGCTGATCATTAACCGGCCCACGATACGATCATTACTAACTTTATAAAGTTAAAATGATGATTTGTCATCATGTTTGAGTCATTACCAACTTTCTGAAACCTCTAAATACTGAAAATTTATATTTGTCTTTGCTGATTATTTAACGGCCCGGTCGTTACTAACTTTCGAAAGTTATAGTAATGATTTTGAATTATGTTTGAATCATTACAAACTTTCAATAGTTTCTAAAATCTGACAAATTTTGTTTATCGTTGCTGATTATTTAACGGCCCGGTCATAACTACTAACTTTCAGAAGTTAAAGTGAAGATTTTTTCAGCATGTTTGAGTCATTACCAACTTTCTAAAGTTTCTAAAAACTGACAATTTATGTATTTATCATTGCAGATTATTTAGAGGTTTAGTCATTACTAACTTTAGAAAGTTAAAATGATAATTTTTCATCGTGTTTGAGTCATTACCAAATTTCTAAAGTTTCTAAAATATGACAATTTGTGTTTGTCGTTGTAGAGTATTTAAAGGTCTGGTCATTACTAACGTTAGAAAGTTAAAATGATGTTTTTTTCATCATGTTAGAGTCATCACCAAGTTTCTAAAGTTTCCAAGTACACACTTTAGTAAATATTTAATAAATAAACGTTGTGGACAATATTATTTTATTTTTCCAGTGACTTCTCATTTTGACAATAGAAAGTTTAAATGATGTTTTTTACATCATGTTAGAGTCATCACCAAGTTCTAAAGTGTCTAAGTACACAGTTTAGCAAACATCTAATAATTAAACGTTGTAGACAACAGTGTTTTATTATTTCCACTGACTTCTCATTTTGACAATAAAAACATATTAACTGCAGTTTCGAACGGGTCATTACTACCTTTCTAAAGTTTGTTATTATAAAGTTTCTAAAGTTTCTAAAAAGTGAAAAATGTTGTTTGTTGTTGCTCATCATTAACCGGCCCACGATTCGGTCCTTACTAACTTTATAAAGTTAAAATAATGATTTTTCGTCATGTTTAGGTTATTGCCAACTTTCTAACAATTTATATTTGTCGTTGCTGATTATTTAACGGCCCGGTCATTTCTAACTTTCGAAAGTGATAGTTATGATTTTTTCATCATTTTTGAGTGATTACCAACTTTCAATAGTTTCTAATAACTGACAAATTTTGTTTGTCGTTGCTAATTATTTAACAGCCCTGTCATTACTAACTTTCGAAAGCTAAAGTAATGATTTTATCATCATATTGGAGTCATTACTAATTTTCTAGAGTTTCTAAAAACTGAACAATATTTGTTTGTCATTGCTGGTTATTGATCGGCTCACGATTCTATTATTACTAACTTTTTAAAATTAAAGTGGTAAGTTTTCATAATGTTAGACTCATTGCTAACTTTCTAAAGTTTCTAAAAACTGACAATTTGTGGTTGTCATTGCAGATTATTTAGAGGTCTGGTCATTACTAACATTAAAAAGTTGACGCGATGTTGTTAGAGTCATCACCAAATTTCTAAACCTTCTAAGTACACACTTTAGTAAAAATCAAATAAACGTTGCGGACAATATTATTTTGTTACTTCCACTGACTTCTCATTTTGACAATAAAAAAATATACACTGCAGTTTCGAACGGGTCATTACTAACTTTCTAAAATTGAAATTATGATTTTATCATCCTGTTTGAGTGAAAGTCCTTTACAAAGTTTCTAAAGTTTCTAAAAATTGATAATTTATATTTGTAATTACTGATTATTTAACGGCCTGGTCATTACTTCTAACTTTTAAAAGTTAAGGTGATGAATTTTTCAACTTTCTAAAGGTTCTAAAAACAGATAATTTGAGTTTGTCATTGCAGATTATTTGAAGATCTATTCATTAATAACGTTAGAAAGTTTAAATGATGATTTTTTTATCGTGTTTGAGTCATTACCAACTTTCTAAAGTTTCTAAAAACTGACAATTTGTGTTCGCCATTGCATATTATTTAGAGGTCTGGTCATTACTAACTTTCGAAAGTTGTAGTAATGATTTTTCATCATGTTTGAGTCATTACTAATTTTCTAGAGTTTCTAAAAACTGTACAATTTTTGTTTGTCATTGCTGGTTATTGACTGTTATTGCAGGTTATAGAGTCATTACCAACTTTCAATAGTTTCTAAAAACTGACAAATTTTGTTTGTTGTTGCTGATTATTTGACGGCCCGGTCATTAGTACTAACTATCAAAAGTTAAGGTGATGAATTTTTCATCATATTTGAGTCATTACCAACTTTCTAAAGTTTCTAAAAACTGATAATTTGAGTTTGTCATTGCAGATTATTTAAAGATCTATTTATTATTAACGTTAGAAAGTTAAAATGATGATTTTTTTATTCTGTTTGATTCATTACCAACTTTCTAAAGTTTCTAAAAACTGACAATTTGTGTTCGCCATTGCAGATTATTTAGAGGTATCATGATTACTAACTTTCGAAAGTTATAGTAATGATTTTTTCATCATGTTTGAGTCATTACTAATTTTCTAGAGTTTCTAGAAACTGAACAATTTTTGTTAGTCATTGCTGGTTATTGACTGGTTATTGCTGGTTATCATTACTAACTTCCTACAGTTAAAGTTAAAGTGGTGAGTTTTCATTTCATCATGTTTGAGTCATTACCAATTTTCTAAAGTTAAAGTATTGACATTTCATCATGTTTGAGTCATTGCCACCTTTCTAAGGTTTTTGAAAACTGACAATTGTTTGTCTGACTATTTAACAACCCATTTCCTCTGCTATCTCTAATTACCTCCACCGTTTATGTGACCCACAGCTGGATAAAACTACCCTCTGGCAATTAAGCCCCTGCGAAATTATCTCGCAACAGCCTCTTTTATTGCCCTGCTGTATTAAGGGTGCCATCAACCAGCACTTGGCCCCATCCCTCTTCCTGTAGTTATAACGGACAATTCCCCGGGAGGGCGATTTCCACAGCCGCCTCCCTCACTTAAGGGATCAATTCCAGACATAATACTACATCCTGAAGGATGTTTCAGCAGGTAAATCGAGTTTCAGGAGTTATTAACGTCTGGATGTGCTGAGAAACTCCAGTGAAATTGGAGGGATATTTTGGGGGTGTTTATGGTCCAGAAAATTTCTTGGAATGTTGAGATAATCCCGACTTTTTTCTTTTCATCTAGTTATTTTTTAGTAATCATATATCTTTATTATAATTGATAATATATCTCATGTTACGTTGAAGGTTATTATAATGTTGTATTTGTTGTACTTCCTTAATGTTATTTGAAAAATATATATATATATTCCTATTTGCGATCGGTTTCAATCTTTATTCAATCATCTCCAGGCAAATCTTCAGGCAAATCTTCAGGCAAATCTTTAGGCAAATCTTCAGGCAAATCTTAAATAAAAACACTTTATTAAAGTTTCACTATTTTTAGAAAATTTGCAATTATTTTGATCTTATTTGATTTCATGTATCTTTATTTTTATATTGTAGTATTAATATATTATTTGTATAGACATATGTTTAAATATTTCCTGTAATTGGGAATACATAAATAAATAAATGCTGGATGTTATTAAGCATTTGTGTACATATTTTGGGAAACCAAACAAAGTAAAAAAAAAAACTACTGTGGGAAATATGTTATACATTAGCAAAATATCTGTGATTATCTTTGATATATTTGGTTTATCTTTGAAATATGAAATATGTTTGATTTATGCTACATCCAATATATTGAATAAAATTGGATTCTCTTGTATTAAAGCAAAATTATATACAATACATTTAATGTAATAATGATTGATCGACTCTTAACATTTATCATTACATGTTAGCGTCGTTTCTCTTTTCTAATAAAATGAGAGCAGATAACTCCTCGAGTTTGCTGCGAAATTAATCGCAGCTTCCAGCCCCTATTTGTCTTTAAAATCAAGACAAATAGGATTCCCTAATTCTCCTTCTCCCCTATAAAGGCCTAAAACTCTGAGCCATAGACCTAGTGTTTGCAATTCATCAAATCATGTCAAATTATATGTATTTGAACAGTATTGCGGTTTAACTGGAATTCATTCGCTCGGAGAAAAGTTACAAATGCCTAATAATATTATGTACTTTATCATTTGAGTAAAACAAATCTGCAATATACCCCATATTTTGTCAAAAATTTAAAATATATCTAAAAATCCAAAGGGGGTAATTTTTTCAATTTGTTTTAAATTTCAGTTTTTCAGATTTAAAGTATAAATCAAAAATATTCAATAAATATTTGATATTTCGTAGCAGTTTTTGAAATTTACATTACAAAAATTTGAAATAAATCTAAAAAAACATGCGCAGTATTTTTTTTAATTTGTTTAAATACTTTTAAAATTAAAATATGAAATAAAAAATATCAAACAAAATTTGGATGTTTCCTAACAGTTTTCCAAATTTTTATCTTCTGACAAACCTTTTCATTACAAAAATTTTAAATTAATCTGAAACCCCAGGGGTAGTATTTTTTGCAATTTGTTTTAAATTTTAGTTTTTAAAATATAAATTTGAAATAAAACATATCAAACAAATTTTTGATATTTCCTAGCAGAGTTCTAAATTTTCTTCTTCTGACAAACCTCGTGTATGCCTGATAAATGTTAATATTTGATGGTGGCATTTTAGTGGCATGTAGAATTCGTCTTGAATCTAAGTTTTCAATGAAATTTTAGTTTTTGGAAGAGACTTCGTCATTTTTCTATTAATTTTTCTAAATTTGATGGAATACTCTTCAATTTGTCATAAATAATTCAGCATGAATCTTTCTTCCAGTTTTATTAACAAATTTCTTAAATTTTTCTTGAATATACACGAATTTTCTGAAATGATTTCTTGGAGAAACTTGGATAATTTCACCTGATATTTTCTAATCTTACAAGAACTTTAGTTTTATTGTAAGTAATGATAGTAGCATAGATTTTTGCAATTTTATCAAGACCCTTTCAAACTTCATCTTAATCTTCGGCATGCTTTCATAGAATTATAAGTTTTAGAAGAAAATTCTTAATTTCTATCTAGGAGACATTTTAAATATTTTCTGTCAAATTATTAATTGTTAGGTCGAATTTCAATTATTCTGTATAAATTTTAAATGTTACCGTCAAATAATAAAATCATTTCAATTAAAATATTGTATGATATGTCAAAATTGCAAACGCTTTCAAAATTTTAATTATAATGAGCAAATTTCACCAATTTCTGTCACATTTTTAATTGTTATGTCGAAATTGCAGTGCTTTGGCAAAATTATAAGTGTAATTCAAAAATCTCAAAATTCTGTTCTGTAAAAATTTCAATTATTATTGCCAAAATATCATGTTATTCCTATATATTTTTTAATTTCCTTTAATGGTTAGGTCGAAAATTCAATTATTTTGTCTGAATTCTAAAAATTTCTATTATTAGTGCCAAATTATCAATTTTTTGCCATCAACATGTTAGTTGTTATGTCAAAATTGTAGTGCTTTGGCAAAATTATAAGTATTATTCGAAAATTTCAATGATATGGATTACATTTTTAGTTTATATGGCGAAATTTGAATCGTTCTGCATACATTAATAGTATTATTTCAAAACTATCAAGTCATTATATATAAGTAATATAATTATTATGTCGAAATCTCATTGATTTCCGTCAAATTTTTAATTGATATGTCGAAATTTCATTTATTCTCCCTAAATTTAGAAAATTTCTATTATTATTGCCAAATTATCAAATTTTTACCTCAAAAGTTTTAATTATTTTGTCAAAACTGCTGTGTTTTGGTAAAATTTTGAGCTATTATTATGTGAAAATTTAATGATGGCTGTTAAATGTTTAGTTTTATAAGAAAATTTCAATTATTTTATATAAATTTCTATTATTACTACAAAATATGGATAATTTTGTAATAATAATCGCTATTAAATTTTTAATTATTCTGCAAATATTTCAATATTTCAAAATATTAATGACTTTGAGACATTCTAATTGATTTCTGTCGAATTTTTATTTGTTATATAAAAATTTCAATTATTTCAAATTACTTCCATTAGAAAAATAATTGACCTGTTAAAATTGCAATGGCGTCGGTCGAAATTTCAATTATTCTGTGTGAATTTACATAATTTCTATTACTACTACCAAATTATTGCCATCAATGTTTTAATTATTTTGTCAAAATTGCAGTGTATTGTCAAAATTTTAAGTTGTTATGTAAAAATTTTAATGATTTCCGTTAAATGTTTAGTTTTTATGACAAAATTTCAATTGTTCAATATAAATTTTAATTGTTACTAACAAACTATCAAGTTATTGCTATATTTTTTTTAATTATTTTGCCAAAATTGCAATATTTTAAAATTTTAATGACTATGAGATATTCTAAATGATATCTGTCAAATTTTGAATTGTTATGTCGAAATTTCAATTATTCTCTCTACATTTTAAATATTAGTGTTAAATCAGATTATTTCCAAACAAATATTAATGTCAAAATTTTCATTTTTATGTGGAAATCTCATTGATTTCCATCAAATTTTTAATTGTTATGTCGAAATCAATTATTCTGTCTAAATTTAGATTTTTTTATTATTTCTGCCAAATTATTAAATTATTGCTATCAAAGTTTGAATTATTTTGTCAAAATTGGTGTTTTGTCAAAATTTTAAGTTATTATGTGAATATCTCAATGATTTTCATTAAATGTTGACTTTTTATGACAAAATTTCAATTATTCTATACAAATTTCAATTATTACTATAAACATATGACATTATTGCTATTAAATTTTTAATTATTCTGCCAAAATTTCAATATTTCCAAATTTTAATGACTATGAGACATTCTAAATGATTTCTTTTAAATGTTTAATCATGTAGAAATTTCAATTATTCTGTCTAAATTGAGATTTTTTTTATAATTTCTGCCAAATTATCAAAATATTGCCATCAAAATTTTATATTTTTTGTCAAAATTGCAGTGTTTTGTCAAAAATGCGGGGTTTTGTTAAAATTTAAGTGTTTCGTCAAAATTTTAAGTTATTATGTGAAAATCTCAATGATTTAAATTAAATGTTTGGTTTTATATTACAAAATTTCAATTATTGTTAATAACTTTCAATTATTACTATCAACTTATCAAAGTTTTAAGTTATTATGTAAAAATCTTAATGATTTAAGTTTAAATGTTTAATTTGTCGAATACTTAAATTTAATTGAAAATTTGTCACAATTACTATTTATAAATTTCAATTATTACTATCAACTTATCAAATTATTGCTATTAAATTTTTAATTATTCTGAAAAAATTACACTGTTTCAAAAATGTAATGACTATAAGATATTCTATGTGATTTCTGTCAAATTTTTATTTGTTATGTCGAAATTTCAATTATTTAAAAAATTATTTCCATGTCAAAATTGCGATGCTTTTTGTCAAAATTTTAATTATTATATTCAAATCTCATTAATTTCCGTCAAATTTTTAATTGTTAAGTCGAAATTTCAATTTTTGTGTCTAAATTTAGATAATTTCTATTATTACTGCTAAACTATCAAATTATTGCCATCAAAATTTTAATTATTTTGTCAAATTTGCAGTGATTTGTTAAAATTTTAAGTTATTATATGAAAATCTCAATGATGTCTGTTAAATGTTTTCTTATAATGACAAAATTTCAATGATTCTATATAAATTTCAATTATTACTATCATGTTATCAAATTATTGCTATTAAATTTTTAATTATTCTGCCTGAATTGCAATATACCAAAATTTTAATGACTATAAATAATTCTAAATGATTTCTGTCAATTTTTTTAATTGTTATGTCCTAAGTTCAATTATTCTGTCTAAATTATAATATTACTGTCAAATCAAATTAAATGAATTGAGATAAATTGCAATGATCGCTGTCAACATTTTAATTATTTTGTGGAAATCGGAATGATTCTGAAAAATCTTTATACTTACTGCCAAATTATCAAATTATCACCATCAAAATTTTAATTATATATAAGATATAATTTATTGAAGCAATTACATATTTCTTATTGTATGTACATTATTAAATTTTATTTATTTATTTATAATTTTAATTATTTTGTCAAAATTTCTGGGTTTGGAAAAATTTTAAGTATTCGAAAATTTCAATGATATCCGTTAAATTTTTAGTTTTGGTGGCGAAATTTCATTGATTCCGCATACATTTAAATTATTACTGCCAAATTATCAAGTAATTCCTATATATTTTTTTAAATTTCTGTTGCAGAAATTGCAATGATTTCGATCATTTTTTTAATTTTTAGTCGAAATTTAAATTATTCTGTATAAATTTCAATTATTACTGTAAATTAGCAACTTATTTGCATTGAAATATTAATTAATCTGTTGAAATTGCTTGATGTAACTTTATTTATTATGTGGAAATCTCAATGATTCGAAATGATCGATCCAAATATTTCAAAGTGTTTCAATAAACCTGCATTTATGTATATATTTTTATAAGTTAATTGAATAAAAATAACTTTAATTATTATGTGGAAATCTCAATGATTCACGTCAAAGTTTTAATAGTCGAAATTTCGATGATTTTGTCCAAATTTTAATGCAATTCCAATGCAAAATTATCAAACTATTTCTTCGATTGTCTTCTAATTATTTATGGTTTCATTATCATGTCCTACAATTTTAATGACCTTGAAATTATTTACGTTAAGAGAAGTAAGAACCCAGGCCTATTTATCAATCAGAGCCTTAACTGACAAGCCTCAGAAATTGGTTATACTGTTGTTTATTAATATTTGTATTATTATTTTCTACAATATTATTACTTCGTCTTAAAAAGGATTTACGTTCAGTAGAGCGGCAAGTTAATTACAGTCGGATACCTCCACATATCCGTATCCATTCAATATCGCCAGATATCTTAATCAAACCCTTGAGAAATTCATTTCGCCGTCGCCAGAGGTAATGAAAAGGTGCAACAGGGAAGGGGAAGGTTCTAATAACTTCAGTAAAAATTTCCTCCCCCGGAGGAAATCCGAGGAATTCTTGCAATTACGCCTGAGAGGGCTGCCGAGGTGCGAGGAAAACGACAAGAATGAAAGCTTGTAAATCTAATAAAAATCAATACAAACTTTGCAGATGGCAATAAAAGTGTGAGGTGAAAGGGGGCTCAAGCGAATTATATTCATATTTGCCTCTCGCCGCTTTCGCGAACTTCAGAATTCATGAAACGGAGCAAAAGAGCGAACTTGCTTTGATTGGGGTTGTTTTTATCGGGTTTGATTTAGTACACTGCATCTGAGATGATTGGCAAAAGTTAATGCAATTTCTGAGAACTACTTGCGGAAAAGCAGAAAACACATTATCAATTAAAAAAAAAAAAAAAAAAAAAAAAAAAAAAAAAAAAAAACGCTATCATTAATATTGCGAATGTTAACTTTTATCTTGTGTAGGCAATGACCAAAAACTATTATTTTGCATTTATTATTTATAATGAAAACATTGTCTTTAAAACATACTTTTATTTAACGCTTAACAATTTTCAGCACTGAATTAAAGTCTGTTTGTAAAGACTTTGTTTGCACATCGCCTCAAGCAAACCTCCAAATGTTATTGTTTCCTGAGAAACTCGTTACCTAAATTCGTGCGCCTTCAGGAGACAAGAATTCGTAGCAATTAATATCTGTTGAAATACTGTCGAGGCTTTAACTTCGCATTGGCACGAACCGCCAAAGTTTTATTTGTCTTCCGAAACTCGTTACCAAAACTCATATTTATTTAAGCAACGATAATTTGTAACTTCGCGTCGCTTCAGACAAATCTTCAAACTATTTTTTTGGGATAAAAAAAAATCGTACTCACTCAAGAAATATTCATTCCTAGTAATTTTAAAAAACCAAAGTTTTGCTTGCTCCAAGAAATGTGTTGCTCATATTTATTTTAAACGTAATTTGCCCCAAGGAACTATTTGCTCAAACTTATATTTATTTAAGACGTGATAATTTTTAGCACTTAATTAATGTATGTACGGACACTGTGGAGGTTATAACTGCACATTGGAGTCAAAGTTTGCTAATAAAATATTTCTTGATTCGCTGCGTCAATGCATCTAAGAGCTACGAAACTTCCAACTCTAAACTCGGCACAAACGAGTTCGAGGCTTTGGCGCAAAGTTCAAGTTGTTTGCTCCCAAGTTTCCGCGAAAATCTGGTGATTATTTACGAGTATGGGAGAAATGTAATATTGTTCAATAAGAGGCGACTTTGTGGCTGAATTTTTCATACGTAAATTCTTAAAGGGACTTTTAGCGAGGTATTATGTTATTACACTTTTTTAATAGTTATAAGCCTGAATATTTCAAACAATTTAATCAATCGAACCAAACATTTCAAAGTATTTATACATTTCAATAATATATATATATATATATAACCATCTTTATTAAGGCTATTATGTATTTATTTTTATAAGTTATTCAAAGCACACCAATATTGGCGTGACAACACGCCAATATTTAACACCATCCTGGAAAGCCGTGTAATGAATGAACGAGCAATCCCACCACCATTATCAATTAAGCGAGTTTAGTATTTAATCGATCGAACCAAACATTTCAAAGTATTGTGACGTACCTGAAGGGCAGTCGGCGCGTTAGGCCGTGGAGCGAGTGGAGGGTCCCTTCGAAGTAGTGACGAGGGCCAGGCTCTCGGTGTCAGAGAGTGGGGGGGTTAAAAAAAAGGCTCCACGTAATTTTACCTCGTTGCTACTTCGTCGCAAGGGTGGCTCCACCCTACCTGCGTGGGTGGACGGCAGACAGTCAGCGAAGTTCAGAAATCACGAACTGTCACAACGCTGACCGTTTGGCGCCAACACCACCAGATTTAAATCTCGTAGTGAGAATAGAAAACTGTAACTGAAATGAATCGAATAGAAAACTGTAACTGAAATAAATGAATAGAAAACTGTAACTGAAATAAATGAGTAAACGTGGGGGGAACAAAAATAACAGGTGTGAGTTTGTAGTGTAATATCGGCGTTTATTCACACACACAAGCGACGGACACCGTGTCTGCGCTCCTGAAAACAAATACCTCCGAACGCCACCCTTTCGCGCAGGGTTTACTCTATTCGGCCGAATAAAATAAGCTCCTAATCGCGCGATTGAAAGGGCCGAGGGAGCAACCTTTCTCGTACACAGCGCAAAACACGTACGACACGAAACACGTAAACGCAACTTATACACCAAGAATAAACAGCAAAAAATGGCTCAATCGAGCACACAAAAAAAGGAATTATATATATTGGGATCTGGTTTATCTGGCCTGTGTTCCGGATGGTCTCGTCGTTGGCTGGGTTCAGCCCCGGGATGTCGGCGGTTTCCGTCGAGGACGCCTGGGCTTGGTCCGCGGCCTCCAGCCAAGAGTGGTTTTGGCCGAGCTGCTCAGCCCGTAGCCAAACGCCTACAAAGCACATGGCCTTAATCAAAATGGCCGGACACGTGGCTTCACGAAGAGGAAAAGAAATAACTACTTACTCAGGTGTTATGAGCGTGTTCTCTGCCCCGTACTCGGTGCCTCAATCCCCCTCAAGGGTGGTTAGCTGAGAACCGTTGATTATTCCCGTAAACCGGATGGTGATATACCTTATCTGCAACGGTTCTTCTGGCACGATCTATACTGGGCACGAGTCAATTGAGTTCTGCCTCATGGCGGCGCTCCGCCGGCGAATTTAAAAATCGCTCACAGGGGAAACGCGTCACCACAACAAAAAAAATGCGACCACGGTTGCCTATCGTGCAGGTCTATACGCCAATTAATTATTAAAATGCCGTTTCGGCCAACGCTATCTCTGGACCGTTACAGTATTTATACATTTCAATAAACCTACTTTTATGTATTTATATATATATATATATATATATAACAATCTTTATTCAGGCTATTATGTATTTATTTTTATAAGTTAATTGAATTAAAATAAAACATCATAACTTACAGTCATAAATATGTAATAATAATTACATATCAGTAATTCATATGCACATATTCAATTAGTACGGTCGAGCGTATTCAACAGTGGCGTACGCCTGAAATATCACGTTACAACCTGTAAAGTTAACATTTCTAATATATGCTATAATACTGTTTCTATAACCGTTCTAATATAAGATCTGATCTTTACTGCAGAGAGTACCGATAAATTTTTGGTTAATAATTATAATTCAAATTAATTAGTAACAATTAGTAACAACACGAAGTAACAGTACAAAGTCTGGTAAATTTTTACTCTTCTTCTTTTCACTTTGAACGTAAGCCTCTACAAGTTGCTTCGTCCTTCTACCCAGTTAATCTGATTCTGTCTGTATTACTAACTAAAACTGATCAAATAATGAAACGAATGTAATCAAGGACAATTACATGCAATTCCATCGCGCGGATCCTTTAACAACGTAACAGCATAAAGTTAAATGATTCCATTTGAAACGTGTTATCTCACGTGTAACGTTCAGAAGTTCGCGTGGAATATTTAAAATTCTCAGAGCTCGCTCTTAATTTGCGTCTGAGGAAAAACGTCGGGGGTGGGGATAGAATGTGTTCCCGGAGCAAACGAGACGTCTGGAGAAAAATTATAGACACAGATGTTGCAAATTACAACTCGTTTACCTATTCGATTTCAAAGAGCGCACAGAAGCAGTGCCGAGTCCAATTTCTTCATTGAGGCAATCAGCGTAGGCGACGGTTCTTATGAGTCACGAGCAAGGCGAGTAGATAGGCTAGGACAGTTCTGCGGCAATTATTAGTAGTATTTTTTAGGATAATATAATAATTGTGATGTTCTTTACAAATCTCGTATAGCTAGATTCAGAGTAGATAAGATATGAGTTTTCTGGCTCAATTTTCCTTCCTTATGGAATTTAGACAGAGAAGTCTAACTTATTTTTTTTTTCGGTCGTGCGACACGTGTCTCACAACCGTCTCACATATGTCTCATATGTGTCTCACATATGTCTCACATGTGTGTCACACATGTCTCACATGTGTCTCACACATGTCTCACATGTGTCTCACACATGTCTCACATGTGTCTCACATGTGTCTCACATGTGTCTCACATGTGTCTCACATGTGTCTCACATGTGTCTCACATGTGTCTCACATATGTCTCACATGTGTCTCACGTATATATCCCTGTAAGTCCTTATGGTAAATTACCGCAGAACTGTCCCAGAATATCTACTAAGGCGCAAATTTATTTTATTTTATTTTATATTGCGATTATGTTCAGTTTACAAAAATATTGCGCAAAATATCCACAAAAAATGTGTTGTGCTTTAATTTTCTCGGAGTAGAGGAATTCAAGAATTCAAGAATGTGCCTTTTTCGTGTGGAGAATTCGGTAGATATTTTCTGTTCATAATTGGAGCGGACGCGAGCGTTACACTCCGACGACTTTTATAGCTGCACCCGGCTATAAATCAAATTTCAAAACCCATTACGCCCCATAACTCACCCACAAAAACTCCTCCAGCAAACACCTTAATCCGCGACGTGAGACGGCGACAGACATGCAACATAATCTCGTCGTCTTCAATTACCTCCACGTGCATCATCGCTCAGCGTTCTCGCCGAGGGCGGAAAAATCCGCTCGTAATCCCCGGAGTGCGGAAATATTTCACGAAAATATCACGGAAAACTGCATCGTTTACCGGCGACACGTGCTGAATTGCCAGGAACGTGGACGAGGATGCAGTTTTTTGCCCGTCAGATGGGCACTTAATGAGGCTCGATAAAAGCGCCCGCCTTCATCCTGCTACCGCTATATTTTTTCGTAATTAAGGAAGAGTTTTAGCTTCGACCTAGATGTGGTTTTACACCCACTACGAATTACAGATAACAGAAATTGCATAGCACATTCATATATTGCAAATACGAAGTTAGAGGAAGAAATTTAAAGTTGTTATATGTTACTCATTTGTAAACGTCGTTAATTAACACTCCACACAAAGTATCAAAAGGTTTGGTAATGTAAGGTTAGCAAAGGTTTGGTAATATAAAGTTACGAAAAATTTGGTAATGTAAGGTTAGGAAAGGTTTGGTAATGTAAGGTTAGGAAAGGTTTGGTAATGTAATGTTAGGAAGGGTTTGGTAATGTAAGGTTAGGTTAAGGATGCAACTTCGAGTTTAGGTCAGAGTAAGCTGTAATAATTTGTATTGCCAAAAATATTTGGGTCAGAGTTGATTAGGATATAATAATTTTACTCAATTCTGACGTTTATTATTTGCAAATTTGATATTAGATTCGTGTACAAAATACCTGATACAAATTCTCCTGAAAACTTGACAAAGTTTCAGTATTGAATTAGGGAGAAAATCAAACACTTAACTTTCTGCATTGACAAGTATGTGTTAGCTATTACTGAAATTTCTGAAAATTTCTTATTTGCAAATTTGATATTGGTTTCGTATACAGTACACCTGCAACTAATTCTCCTGAAAATTTGATAAAGTTTCAGTATTAAATGAGGGAGAAAATCAAACACTTAACTTTCTGCATTGACAAGTATGGGTTAGCTATTACTGAAATTTCTGAAAATTTCTTATTTGCAAATTTGATATAAGATTCGTGTACAGTACACCTGAAACTAATTCTCCTAAAAACTTGACAAAGTTTCAGTATTGAATAAGGGAGAATATCAAACACTTAACTTTCTGCATTGACAAGTATGGGTTAGCTACTACTGAAATTTCAGAAATTTTCTTATTTGCAAATTTGATATTGGTTTCGTGTACAGTACACCTGAAACTAATTCTCCTGAAAACTTGACAAAGTTTCAGTATTGAATTAGGGAGAAAATCAAACATATAACTTTCTGCATTGACAAGTATGGGTTAGCTACTACTGAAATTTCAGAAATTTTCTTATTTGCAAATTTGATATTGGTTTCGTGTACAGTACACCTGAAACTAATTCTCCTTAAAATTTTACAAAGTTTCAGTATCAAATGAGGAAGAAAATCAAACACTTAACTTTCTGCAGTGACAAGTATGGGTTTGCTATTACTGAAATTTTTGAAAATTTATTATTTGCAAATTTGATAATAGATTCGTGTACACTATACCTGAAAATAATTCTCCTGAAAACTTGACAAAGTTTCAGTATTAAATGAGGGAGAAATTTAAACACTTAACTTTCTGCAGTGGCAAGTATGGGTTAGCTATTACTGAAATTTCTGAAAATTTCTTATTTGCAAATTTGATATATGATTCGGGTACAGTACACATGAAGCGAATTCTCCTGAAAACTTGACAAAGTTTCAGTATTGAATTAGGGAGAAAATCAAACACTTAACTTTCTCAGTTGACAAGTATAGATTAGCAATAACTGAAATTTCTGTAAATTTATTTTATGCAAATTTGATATTAGATTCGTGTACAGTACACCTGAAACAAATTCTCCTGAAAACTTGACAAAGTTTCGGTATTAAATGAGGGAGAAAATCAAACACTTAACTTTCTGCAGTGGCAAGTATGGGTTAGCTATTACTGAAATTTCTGAAAATTTGTTATTTGCAAATTTGATATTAGATTCGTGTACAGTACACCTGAAACTAATTCTCCTGAAAACTTTACAAAGTTTCAGTATTGAATGAGGGAGAAAATCAAACACTTAACTTTCTGCAGTGGCAAGTATGTGTTTGCTATTACTGAAATTTCTGAAAATTTATTATTTGCAAATTTGATATTAGAATCACATACAATACACCTGACACTAATTCTCCTGAAAACTTGACAAAGTTTCAGTATTAAATGAGGGAGAAAATCAAACACTTAACTTTCTGCAGTGGCAAGTATGGGTTAGCTATTACTGAAATTTCTGAAAAAAATTTATTTGCAAATTTGATATTAGATTCGTATACAGTACACCTGAAACTAATTCTCCTGAAAACTTGACAAAGTTTCAGTATTAAATGAGGAAGAAAATCAAACACTTAACTTTCTGCATTGACAAGTGTGGGTTAGCTAGTACTGAAATTTCTGAAAATTTCTTATTTGCAAATTTGATATTCGTTTCGTGTACAGTACACTGAAACTATTTCTCCTGAAAACTTGACAAAGTTTCAGTATTGAATTAGGGAGAAAATCAAACAATTAACTTTCTGCATTGGCAAGTATGGGTTAGCTATTACTGAAATTTCTGAAAATTTATTATTTGCAAATTTGATATTAGATTCGTGTACACTACACCTGAAACTAATTCTTCTAAAAATTTGACAAAGTTTCAGTATTAAATACGCGAGAAAATCAAACACTTAACTTTCTGCATTGACAAGTATGGGTTAGCTATTACTGAAATTTCTGAAAATTAATTATTTGTAAATTTGATACTAGAATCATGTACAGTACACCTGAAACTAATTCTCCTGAAAACTTGACAAAGTTTCAGTATTAAATGGAAAATCAAACACTTAACTTTCTGCAGTGACTAGTATGGGTTTGCTATTACTGAAATTTATGAAAATTTATTATTTGCAAATTTGATAATAGATAGATTCGTGTACAGTACACCTGAAACAAATTCTCCTGAAAACTTGACAAAGTTTCGGTATTAAATGAGGGAGAAAATCAAACACTTAACTTTCTGCAGTGGCAAGTATGGGTTAGCTATTACTGAAATTTCTGAAAATTTGTTATTTGCAAATTTGATATTAGATTCGTGTACAGTACACCTGAAACTAATTCTCCTGAACACTTGACAAAGTTTCAGTATTAAATGAGGGAGAAAATCAGACACTTAACTTTTTGCATTGACAAGTATGGGTTAGCTATTACTGAAATATCTGAAAATCTATTATTTGCAAATTTGATATTAGATTAGTGTACAGTACACGGGAAACTAATTCTGTTGAAAATTGGACAAAGTTTCAGTATTAAATGAGGGAGAAAATCAAACACTTAACTTTCTGCATTGACAAGTATGGGTTAGCTATTACTGAAATTTCTGAAAATTAATTATTTGGAAATTTGATATTAGATTCGTGTACAGTACACCTGAAACTAATTCTCCTGAAAACTTCACAAAGATTCAGTATTAGATAAGGAAAAAAAATCAAACATATAACTTTCTGCATTGACAAGTATGGGTTAGCTATTACTGAAATTTCTGAAAATTAATTATTTGCAAATTTGATATTAGATTCGTGTACAGTACACCTGAAACTAATTCTCCTGAAAACTTCACAAAGTTTCAGCATTGAATTAGGGAAAAAATCAAACACTTAACTTTCTGCATTGACAAGTATGGGTTAGCTATTACTAAATTTCTGATAATTAATTATTTGCAAATTTGATATTAGATTCGTGTACAGTACACCTGAAACTAATTCTCCTGAAAACTTGACAAAGTTTCAGTATTAGATAAGGGAAAAAATCAAACATATAACTTTCTGCATTGACAAGTATGGGTTAGCTATTACTGAAATTTCTGAAAATTTATTATTTGCAAATTTGATATTAGATTCGTGTACAGTATACCTAAAACTAATTTTCCTGAAAATTTGACAAAGTTTCAGTATTAAATGTGGGAGAAAATCAAACACTTAACTTTCTGCATTGACAAGTATGGGTTAGCTAGTACTTAAATTTCTGAAAATTAATTATTTGCAAATTTGATATTAGATTCGTATACTGTACACCTGAAACTAATTCTCCTGAAAACTTGACAAAGTTTCAGTATTAAATGAGGGAGAAAATCAAACACTTAACTTTCTGCATTGACAAGTATGGGTTAGCTATTACTGAAATTTCTAAAAAAATATTATTTGAAAATTTGATATTAGATTCGTGTACAGTACACCTGAAACTAATATTCCTGAAAATTTGACAAAGTTTCAGTATTAAATGAGCGAGAAAATCAAACACTTAACTTTCTGCATTGGCAAGTATGGGTTAGCTATTACCGAAATTTCAGAAAATTTATTATTTGCAAATTTGATATTAGATTCGTGTACAGTACACCTGAAACTAATTTTCCTGAAAATTTGACAAAGTTTCAGTATTAGATAAGGGAAAAAATCAAACATATAACTTTCTGCATTGACAAGTATGGGTTAGCTATTACTGAAATTTCTGAAAATTAATTATTTGCATATTTGATATAAGATTCGTGTATAGTACACCTGAAACGGATTCTGCTAAAAATTTGACAAAGTTTCAGTATTAAATGAGGGAGAAAATCAAACACTTAACTTTCTGCATTGACAAGTATGGTTTAGCTATTACTGAAATTTCTAAAAAATTATTATTTGCAAAAATAATATTAGATTCGTATACAGTATACATGAAACTAATTCTGCTGAAAATTTGACAAAGTTTCAGTATTAGATAAGGGAAAAAATCAAACATATAACTTTCTGCATTGACAAGTATGGGTTAGCTATTACTGAAATTTCTGAAAATTTTTATTTGCAAATTTGATATTTGATTCGTGTACAGTACACCTGAAACTAATTCTCCTGAAAATTTGATAAAGTGTCAGTATTATATAATGGAAAAAAATCAAAAATATAACTTTCTGCATTGACAAGTATGGGTTAGCTATTACTGAAATTCCTGAAAATTAATTATTTGCAAATTTGATATTAGATTCGTGTACAGTACACCTTAAACTAATTCTCCTAAAAACTTGAGAAAGTTTCAGTATTGAATTAGGGAGAAAATCAAACACTTAACTTTCTGCATTGGCAAGTATGGGTTAGCTATTACTGAAATTTCTGAAAATTTATTATTTGTGAATTTGATATTAGATTCGTATACAGTACACCAGAAACTAATTCTCCGGAAAATTTGAGAAAGTTTCAGTATTAAATAAGGTAGAAAATCACATCCAACGAGTGCCTCCAGAAGTACGCCGAGGTCCTCGCATGCCAACGAGCGCACGAGGGCACCCAGGCTTAAATGCCGTAATGCTTATCGCCCCAGGGCCATAAAGTAATACTTTATTATTAGCCATGGTAACAGGGAAGATAAATGGGCTGTGAGTCTGTTTCTTCACAAGATAGTCCGGCATGTTTAAAAAAAACAAAGTGTTATGCCAATCGTCTTTGTGCTGATTTATTTAACAGTGTTAACACAATTTGCGTAGCTTTCTGCGGTACACTATGTGCCCACACACGGCAAATGCACGGAGGATGAATGTGGGTTACGCCACTCCGGGATCTCTCATAAGTAATTCAAAGCCTTACGATCCCAATCAGGCCGTTAATAATCAACGAGGGCACGTGCACTCCCCGTTGATTGCGTCCCCTGATGGAATTAATTACTGTTTCGTAATTAAAACGTCGAAGTCGGTTACGGTGTTTGCGCAATTACGCGGCGCATTGTGGATCCTATCAATTACGCCCAGGGCGACAACGTGTCCCGAGGGAACGGGTTTTTATCGGCGCCACGTTCCCGAGGGTTGCGCAGGCGCAGCCCCGGTTAATGGGAATAATATCCGCGTTATTTGCACGTTCGGTGGTATTAGTTGGGGATGAGGATTAATACGTGGCGCCCGTGTGGGTAAATCCGACGGCGTTTTGTTTGCAGGGATGATACGGTGTGTGCACCCTCAAGCCGCCCCCTCCCACGGGAGGTACCGGAGGCCCGCAACTGGGACGGTCATTAACGCTTTCATCCCTTTCACGGAGGGGCTGTGGGTTTTGCGGCTTCGTGCGTGTTTGCTGTAAATCACTTTGTGCGTTCACAGGTCCTAATGGTCGTTAGAGCCACATCTATAAACAGCGTATCAGCAATCGTGAAAAATCTATGGGCCTAACTAATGATGTACGCTCTGTAATAATCACTTTAATACCTCGCGGGTAAAATCTTTGTGAAAAACTAGGGTCGCTTTTTTGTAGCGAGCAACCTGCAAAAAAGCCCTCATCTCCCCCGTAATGCCGGTGGGGTTCAGTTGAGTGGCGCGCACAGAAAGGGGCACATTTTTTCCCCAACGAAACTGTGTCACGCGTTTCAGCCCCGAAGCAGCGCGGCTCTCATCAACTTGAGGAGCTTATTGTACGTTGCCTTATAAAAGCATCTGTCTGCTGCTGTCGCCCTGAAGCGCCACTGCCATAAACAAATTATTCGCCACTTTGAAATTTTTGCATATTTGTATACCCCCAGCACCGACAAAAAAATACATCCCAATTTGCTGCACAAGCGGCGGTTTCTTGCATTCCAAGCCTAAACGCACAACAACACCGGAAATGTAGAGTATAGAGGTATAGAGATTGATTTAGTGTCCTAAACTTCGAACGGTATAGAGGTACTACAAGAGAAAACGGCTAAATCTTACCTAAAGAACGACAACGGCCGCTAAGTAGTAATGATTCAGGGTCTAATTAATCGAGCACTCAGCTGATGTTGGGGGAAGGTATCACTAAACCACCCACAGTCCAACAATATCACGCTTTAATTGCGGTCGATTTGTCCCGGCAAACTATTCGTCTCTTTGTCCTTGACAAAAGTTATGACCTGCCAGCATGTAGACTCGAAAACGAATGCCTTGCAAAAATCGAGAAAAGGGAGACTCGGAGTAATGAGCAATTCCCCGTTAGGGTATTAACCTATGCCGCCATACGTACATGTAGGTACGCAAATATAATAACGTTACAAGCTTCCAATATGGTATTATATATCGCTGACAAATATCATCAACATTTATATGCCGGTTCATCAATAAATTGCGTTAGTAAAATCCATCACATGCAATTTTCCAAATTCGATAAATTCTCAAATTAAACTGTCCAAATGGAACCAATGCAATTACAATTGAAACTGTCAAAATCTACCATTTTTAAAGTGGAAAAATCGATATATCATTTGCAACTCCAATTGTCGAAATATGACAATATGTTCAACGTAACTCTTCAAATATGTTCAATTTTTAATTCACATTGTAAAGATTTTTCAAATTTTCAAATATAACTATCAAAATGTGAATTAATCAAAATTAAATTCCACGTCGAACACGCAAAGCTTCTCGTTAACCGCGAAATCCAATAAGTTTGCCTTATAGGCGTCCGCAGAAACCCTTCCCAGCAGCCACTTCACGCTGCTTTAGCTCGAAGCCTACTCATTCTTTGCACAGCCCGGCAAGCACCAAAGCGCTCAATGCCAAGTGGCGAGCTTTCGAGTGGGATTCCACCGATTCGCTTTGTAGTCCTCCCACCAATTGATGTGGGAATCTATAACACCCCCAGGCCAGTAATATGCCAATATAATCCGACCTTCGACGGCCCATCCACAGCCCGTAGAACTTCTTGAATGCCATGGCGTTCAAATCTGGGCAACACAAAAGTCTAGGTACGATCCGCTGATGTACAGCCACGAACTCTAAGAATGACGCGTAAGTCCGTCCGAGCAGTCTTCTACCCTTGCCTACCGTGCTCATACCGTGCAGAACCAGACAAGGATAGCTCTGTCTTACGGAGCGCGTCATTCTCAGAGTCCGTGACTGTACAGGGCTTGGAGCCGTTCAAGTAACTACAACTTATACCGCCTTTAATATCGTCCAAGATGAATTGATGAAAGCAATAAAAAAATGGTTATGCTTAACCAGAGTTACCAAAAACACAGCAGATAAAGACATTAATCAGTACATCACAAACAAAACTAAACTACCGGAAGAAAATATAATAGTAAAAGAGTTCTCAACCAACTATGTAACCAAATTCTTCCAAGTAGGAGTACCACCACAATACAAACACGAAGTATATAGAAATAACTTCTGGCGGTAACCCAACCTGGGTCCAAATTCCGTAAACACGAATCGCGTGAAGTGAAGTAAGACGAAGTATATAGAAATAAACCCAGTACATCATAAATAAAACTAAACTATCAGAAGAAAAGATAATAGTTAAAGAGTTCTCAACCAACTATAATACGAAATACTTTCAAGTAGGAGTACCACCACAATACAAAGACGAAGTATATAGAAATAACTTATGGCGTTAACCGAACCTGGATCCAAATTCCGAAAACACGAATCACGTAAGGTGAAGTAAGACGAAGTATATAGAAATTAACCCAGTGCATCACAAATAAAACTTAACTATCAGAAGAATACATAATAGTTAAAGAGTTCTCAACCAACTATGTAACCAAATTCTTCCAAGTAGGAGTACCACCACAATACAAACACAAAGTATATAGAAATAACTTCTGGCGGTAACCCAACCTGGATCCAAATTCCGAAAACACGAATCACGTAAGGTGAAGTAAGACGATCTATATAGAAATAAACCCAGTATATCACAAATAAAACTTAACTATCAGACGAATAGATAATAGTTAAAGAGTTCTCACCCAACTATAATATGAAATACTTTAAAGTAGGAGTACCACCACAATACAAAGACGAAGTATATAGAAATAACTTATGGCGTTAACCGAACCTGGATCCAAATTCCGCAAACACGAATCGCGTAAAGTGAAATACGTGCGGAATACCTCTTTGACAACGGCGCAGCAACACGTGCAATACAAAACGCCGTAAAACACAAATATACACACAAGAAGGATATACAATTTAAATTGAAGCTATTAACGCAAATAAATGAATATACAAATAAAATACATTATCGAATTGAATAAGTTTTGGAAAATAAAAGAAAGGTTTTTTGGCATGTTTTTCATTGTTATTAAATCTCTAGTAGATAACTAAATCATAAAATTGTCATAGAATCTTTTCAATTATCAATTGATACCAAAGTTTTTGTCAAAAAATGTGTTTTTATAGTCATCAAATCTGAAGTAGATCATTAGGTCATAGGTTAGGTTATGAGTCGTTATGCTGAATTGCTGAATAATTTGATGAATAATTGATTGATTAGCTAGTATTTGTAGGGCAAATAATGGAATACAATAATGATTGTTACAACAATGTTTTTGTCATAAATATTTCTTGTAGTCATAAAATTCTATCTTACAAAACTGTATAATAAAATAGCCAGAAAATCTTGTCAATTGGCACCGATATTCTTGTAAAAGAATATTTTTTATAGTCATAAAATCTGTTGTAGATAACTGGTTCATAAAATTATCGTATTGTCTTGTCAATTGTCAATAGACACCAATTTTTTGTCACATATTTTTTATTGTTATAAAATCTCTAGTAGATATCTACATCATAAAATTGTCATAGAATCTTTTCAATTATCAATTGATACCAATGTTTTTGTCAAAAAATGTGTTTTCATAGTCGTCCAATATGAAGTAGATCTCTGGGTCATAGGTTAGGTTATGGGTAGTTATGCTGAATTGCTGAAAAAATTGATGAATAATTGCTTGACTAGCTAGTATTTGTAGGGCAAATAATGGAAATGCGATAATGATTATTACAACATCATTGATAGGAAATCATACATTTAATGGAAGATTAAAAAGTCTGTTGAGGAGAAAATATAGTTGTTGAGAAGCTCAATTTAAGGGATGATTAACTTATGCCCACCCACCCTCATAAATATTGTTTTGTCATAAATATTTCTTGTAGTCATAAAATTATTTCATACAAAACAGAAGAAAAAAATTTTCAGAAAATCTTGTCAATTAACACCAATATCCTTGCAAAAGAATATTTTTTTATACTCATAAAATTTGATGTAGATAACTGGTTCATAAAATTATCATATTGTCTTGTCAATAGTCAATAGGCACCAATTTTGTTGTCATATATGTTTTATTGTTATCAAATCTCTAGTAGATAACTACATCTAAAATTGTCATAGAATCTTTTCAATTATCAATTAATACCAATGTTTTTGTCAAAAAATGTGTTTTCATAGTCGTCCAATATGAAGTAGATCTCTGGGTCATAGGTTAGGTTATGGGTAGTTATGCTGAATTGCTGAAAAATTTGATGAATAATTGCTTGACTAGCTAGTATTTGTAGGGCAAATAATGGAAATACGATTATGATTATTACAACAATGTTTTTCTCATAAATATTTCTTGTAGTCATAAAATTCTTTTATACAAAACTGAATAATAAAATTGTCCAAAAATCTTGTCAATTGACAGCAATATTTTTGTAAAAGAATATTTGTTTATAGTCGTCAAATCTGTTGTAGATAACTGGTTCATAAAATTATCATGTTGTCTTGTCAATAGTCAATAGGCACCAATTTTGTTATCATATATTTTTTATTGTTATCAAATCTCTAGTAGATACCAATATTTTTGTAAGAAAAATGTTTTTATAGTCATCAAATCTGAAGTAGATCACTGGGTCATAGGTTAGGTTATGAGTGGTTATACCGAATTGCTGAATAATTTGATGAATAATTGCTTGACTAGCTAGTATTTGTAGGGTAAATAATGGAAATACGATTATGATTAGTACAACAATGTCTTTGTCATAAATATTTCTTGTAGTCATAAAATTCTTTCATACAAAACTGAATAATAAAATTGTCCAAAAATCTTGTCAATTGACAGCAATATTTTTGTAAAAGAATATTTGTTAAAGTCATCAAATCTGTTGTAGATAACTGGTTCATAAAATTATCATATTGTCTTCTCAATTGTCATTAGACACCAATTTTTTGTCATATATTTTTTATTGTTATCAAATCTCTAGTAGATAACTACATCATAAAATGGTCATAGAATCTTTTCAATTATCAATTGATACCAGTCTGGATAATGAATTGTAATTACATATATTTTTCTTCATAAGTCTCAATTAGACAGTCATATAGTCATTAGCTAGGAGGGATGGGGGGGGGGGGGGGGGGCTTGAAGAATGGGCGGTTATGCTAAATTGCTGAATAATTGCTTGACTAGCTAGTATTTGTAGGGCAAATAATGGAAATATGATTATGATTATTACACCAATGTTTTTGTCATAAATACTTCTTGTAGTCATAAAATTCTTTCATACAAAACTGAATAATCAAGTATTTAGAAAATTTTGTCAATTTACACCAATATTTTTACAAAAGAATATTTTTTTATAGTCATAAAGTCTGTTGTAGATAACTGGTTCATAAAATTTTCATATAGTCTTGTCAATTGTCAATAGACACCAATTTTTTTGTCATATATTTTTTATTGTTATCATATGTCTAGTAGATAACTACATCATAAAATTGTCATAGAATCTTTTCAATTATCAATTGATACCAATGTTTTTGTAAAACATTGATTATAGTTAAAACTATATTTTTATAGTCATAAAATCTGTTAGGTTAATGAATTTTAATTACATATATTTTTTTTCATAAGTCTCAATTAGACAGTCATATAGTCATTAGCTAGGAGGGGCGGGGGGCTTGGAGAATGGGTGGTTATGCTGAATTGCTGAATAATTGCTTGACTAACTAGTATTTGTAGGGCAAATAATGGAAATATGATTATGATTATTACACCAATGCATTTGTCACAAATATTTCTTGTAGTCATAAAATTCTTTCATACAAAACTGGATTATAGAATTGGCAGAAAATCTTGTCAGTTATCAATTTCTGTAGGAATTTTTGTCGACAATTAATTTCCAAATAATTGAGTTATCAATGCTATTGCTTAGAAATTACATGATAATTTGACAATGTCAACGGTCATAAAATTTTGTCAATTGACTTCGAAGGGGGCATATAAATGGTGACAGGATGGCTCATCACAGAGGATGATTATAATGTACTCACCCTCAAATACAAATTTCATGCAAAGTTTGCAATCATGCAAGAACTTTGGTGATTGGTTTATTGGCAATCATCTTTATTCTAATTATTATTTTTGACAACAATCATAGATGAATTGTTAATCATTATTCAAGCAGAATTAGTAGGGAGGGTGGGTGGCCATAAGTTAATCATCCCTTAAATTGTGCGTGTCAAGAACTATATTTTCTCCTCAACACACTTTTTGATCTTCCATTAAATGTATGATTTCCTATCAATGAAATTGATGATTCTAATTGCAACTGAATTAAATTGGAGGATGATTATTATGTATCCACCCACTCACCCTCAAATACAAATTTCATGCAAAGTTTGCAATTATGCAAGAACTTCAGATGATTGGTTTATTGGCAATCATCTTTATTCTAATAATAATTGTCTTGACAACAATCATAGATGAATAGTTAATCATTATTCAAGTAGAATTAGTAGTGAGGGTGGGTGGGCATAAGTTAATCATCCCTTAAATTGTGCGTGTCAACAACTATATTTTCTCCTCAACACACTTTTTAGTCTTCCATTAAATGTATGATTTCCTATCAATGAAATTGATGATTTTAATTGCAACTGAATTAAATTGGATGATGATTATTGTGTATCCACCCACTCACCGTCAAATACAAATTTCTTGTAAAGTAAAGCATTGGGCGTCACATTTTTTTGTTATGACTAGAACTTTGATGATTGATTTATTGGCAATCATCTTTAATCTCATAATTATCTTTGAAAACAATCATCGATGGAGTGTAGTAGGGAAGCTATGAGAGTTCTGCCGCAAAAACTCCATAAGGATTACATGGTAGCATTTTAGAATCCGTTTACATCCGGTCGGGCGATGTGTGTCTATGTTGGGCTGCCTAACATCTGCGCGGGAGTCGCCATTTTTAATATTTGAATTGAGCCGCCATCTTGAACTTATTAATTACGCGCGAATTTATAAATTAATTTATAAATTAAATTATATTCATTTAAATTCAAAATGGCAGGATGGTGTCTCCTGTGAAACTCGCGCGTAATTAATAAATTCAAGATGGCGGCTCAATTCAAATATTCAAAATGGCGACTCCCGCACAGATGTTAAGCAGCCCAACACATACACACACATCGCCCTACCGGATGTAAACGGTCTAAAATGTCTAAAATGCGTCCATGTAATTCTTATGGAGCTTTTGCGGCTGAACTCTCATAGCTTCCCTACTGAGTGTTAATCGTTATACAAGTACAAGTGTAGGATTTATTATTCATGTCGAAACATGCGTATTTCTCTAATTGAAATTTCTGTGAAAAAAGTTTGTCACGTTTACATATTTTGGGTATTTTGTCGTGATGTGATGATCGCGCCTCTATTTATTTAAATATTTAATTAAATTTTATCTATGCCCATGCCTTGTTATTAGGTTTGAAAATATTTTATTATTTTAATTACATTTGCTAATGATTTGAAGCTTTTGTACATCTACATAACCTTAGTTACAATAACAATTCACCTCGTGCTTTTTATGCGAACCTTTGAGTCGTACAAATATGTAAATAGTACACACAATAAACATCCCGAGGCCTGCCCACTTAACATGCACGGTGAGCTTTAACTTCCGAAAGCTCGACTCCCTCAGAGCACGTTAAGCTCCCGCCCGCATTTGTATTGCAAATATCAATTGTTGTGTGAGGAAAAATCGGCGAATTTTCCAGGCCTGCCCGAGCAAAGCTCCCTCGGCCCAACATTGGTGGGGGGGGCACCCCGCGGATTCTGTGAGGGGGGTGGGGGGGCTCGAGTAGGTGCCGAACGATCGATTGCCGGGGCACAATGGTCGGCGATTTCTGCGGAGATCGTTATAAAGCACCGTTAAATTGGGTGCTTTCCCCAACACGCACGTGAAAGCTCACGGACGGGATCGTTAGCCAGGCAATTTTCAATTTTCCCTGCGAATTCCGAAGATCTGCCGGTTACCGCAGTAATGGTTTTAAAGTTGCCATTCCGCAGATCTCGAGGCGAAAGCTCGAGATTTTGGGCTTCGGCGATGACGTTTCTAAAGCGTGTGCGATGGATAGATATCAATTCGTGAGGCTTTATCGGGTTGCAATTTGCGATATGTTAACATGCGAATTTTCGTGTCGTTTAAATTGCGAACAAAAATAGATTAAAAAATACCATATAAATGAACGAATGGATTCAGTTTGACATCGAGATCTGTTTACGAGCAACGACTCAAGGCTTCATCTCCAATTAAATGTAGTAAATGTCGCAGAGATGTTCTTTACACTTCCAATTAGATGCAGCTGTAGTTTGTGCTCCCTCTGCACAATGTGGAATTGATTCTCCTATCAATAGACATATAACTGATACTAATTACCACGTATGTGAGTGTAGACATAGGGCCACTTGAGCGTACCATTTCTCCATAAGGAATAACATGGGAGTTCCCCCCCACCCCCCACATTCCTCAAGCAGCCCCTCCTGTATAAACAGGTCTCTTTTTAAACAGCCTGTTTTCTTTCAAATCTCTTTTAAAACAGGCTGATTCGGCAGAATATGCAGATTCGGCATATTACCGAAACCGGATTCCGGGATTTGTTCGTGTGCACCCTATCATCTCAACTAAGAGGATTAAAACGAGTACGAGAGTACGAGACTGGAAGTCCATTGAACCAGTTATCTACAACAGATTGTATGACTATAAAAAAATATTGTTTTACAAAATTATTGTATAAAAAACCTATACCCCCACCCCCCAATGACTGTATGATTGTCTACTTGAAACTTATGACACAAATATATGTAATAACAATTCATTCACCTAACATATCTGTGTAACTGTCTAATTGAGACTTGTGACAAAAATATATGTAATAACAATTCATTAACCTAACATATCGTCTTCTAACCTAACCTAACCTAGCCACCCATACCCTCGGCCCCCCAATGACTGTAATCCTCTAATTGAGACTTATGACAAAGATATATGAAATAACAATTCATTTACATAACATATCGCCTTCTAACCTAACCTAACCACCAATATGGGACAGTATGACTGTCTAATTGACTTTTAATGACAAAAGCATTGGCAATAACAATTAATTCATCTAGTTGATGAATGAATTGTTATTGTCCATGTACATTGTAATGTACGTATTGTGCCCCAAGTACAAGAGGTAATCAAGCAAGTAAGCCAACAAATACAACCCCTTCCTGCTCATGTTATCCCCTATGACTCGCGAGAAATTCGCCTCCCAACCCCCATGTCTGCGGCAGCGGGTCGCAAATTGGGCGTCGGGTTAATTTCGCTGGGGGTAATTTACAAATTGCAACCCCCCCTACGTTCCAACGGGACGCGTGCAGATTCTCCACCCCCAACCCTCCCGGGTCTTCCTGAGGGATCGATTTCTCTGCATTATTAACACGAGGTCGGAAACAGCGGGGTTGATTTAAATTGGGAACGATACAGGTATGGTAAGCCACTCCCGAGCAGGATTAATAATGAAACGACTGGAGCCTCAGTTCGCTCTGTATTCCCGCTTTTTTTTGCTGGGTAGATAAAGTGGCTCGCTTCAAGCGATGCTCTTTATGTAATAATCATTGCAGGTAACCACGCCAAAGAGCCGTTTGCCAAGACAAATAGTAAAAAACACGTCCGGACACAGGGAATTCATGTAATCTACCGCGTGGCAAGTTTCATACTTTACGTCGGTGGTCCTTGAAAACCCTGATGTCCAATGAGGTCAAAACGCAAAAGTTTACATTATTTCATTCCGATTTCAAGAAAGAAATAGAAAATTTAATAAAAAATTCTAAAATAAAATATGTTTTAACGTTTTTGGGGTCTGTTATTAAAATTAGGGCTTAATAAAGTTGGCCATTTCGCCGCGCACGCCACGCATTGATACAATCTATGCGCACGTCCCGCAGGTATTCGCATCTGACGCACCAAGTGTTGCATCGCTGTGTAACCCGCACCTTTTTTATTCAATTTATCTATGCCTACGTTATTTAGGGTACCTTTTATTATGTATTTTTACCAGAACCTTCTATTTCCCTCTCACAGACAGTAAATTCATTTTATGAGTGCGTCATACAAGCAGAAATTAATTAAACATTTACATTTTTCGCCTTGTTTTCTGCCAGACGTTTCACGTCTGTTCGCGTCCGTTGGATGCCAACAAAAGCAGTTATCTGCCCTTATCTCTCTGTGTTTATGATTCTCGGCGTTTTAATGCGGACCGAGTTAAAGCGACGCGACAGTTCAATTATGTCGCCTCGCGTTTTTCCCGGTTCGTCCTGGGCACGAGCCACTTGGATCAGTGCACGATAAGGATGCCATTAAGGCACCCTGCCCGCGGCTAATTCGGCTCTCTTTCAAATGCAAATGGCCGGTGCTGGCTTAAACAGACGGGATTGTCATCGGAAATGACCTATTAGAATAAATTGCGACGGCAGACTTGCCTTCAAGGTTAACCTTGCGATTGGCATCAAAATGGCAGCTTTTAAAATAAATTATTATTTTCAGTGTGAAATATGAATTTGATGATAGATTTATTGGCAATTATCTTTATTCTAATAATAATCTTTGAAAACAATCATAAATGGAGTGTTAATCATTATTCAAGTACAAGTCTTGGGCGGGAGGGTAGACACAAATATATTCATCCTCTAAATCCTGCGTTTCAGCTATAACTATATTTTTCCTGCAAACTAACTTTTAATCATCCAGCAAAATAATGATTTCGTATCAATAAAATTGATGATCCTAATTGCAACTATATTAAATTAGAGGATGATTATAGTGCACCCACCCACCCACCCTTAAATATAAATTTCATTCAATGTAAAGCATTGGACATTTAATTTATTGTAATGACTAGAACTTTGATGATTGATTTATTGGCAATCATCTTCATTCAAATAATCATTTTTTAAAACAATCATAGATGGATTGTTAATCATTATTCGAATAGAATTGGAGGGTGGGTGGGTGAGCTTAAGTTAATCATCCCTTAAATTTTGTACCACAAATATAACTATATTTTCTCCCCCACACACTTTTTAATCATCTAACAAATTTATGATTTCGTATCAATAAAATTGAACAATCGTATCAATCAAATTAAGCTCAGAGAGCAATGTATAACTATGTATTAATTACATACCTCTACTTGAACGATCGTCCTCTCGATAGGCTGTGCACGAAATATTTCACAATACGAAAAAAAATGCAATTAAGGGACAATAACTCCCCTGAAACCAATTTGCAGCGGGGGCGGACGACAATCCCGTTCACGAGCGCTCGTCATAATTGCTAATTAATGGCTCAGGCGTTTACGACCCTCGGCCGCCCCCGGGGTAGCCACCCCCAAGTGTAGCCGCCCCATGATTCATCAGCGGAGCGCAGGCAGTCGGCGTTGTCCTCGTTAATTAATCTTAATTGTAATTAATATCGAGCGCGATAATTGCCCTCGCGCTATGGCCGAAGCGAATCCCATGAGTACACAAGATAACCAACGCGAGGATAAATTCTGAATAATAATAATTACACAATTAATGCCGGTGTTTATCACTGCGAAATTGGATTAACATGTAGATACCGATAAGAGCTAGGATAGTTCGACACCAATTTCCCATAAGGATTAATACAACGTAGGTGTCTAGATCTATATATAGTCCCATTGACTCACATTTAGCTAGGAATAGAAATAGAAGAAATTTAAGCATATTCTCTTGTACACTCTCTTCCTGTTCATCTTCACCTTTATGCTCATCCTCATCCTCGTTATCATCCTTATCCTCGTTGTCATTCTCATCCTCCTCCTCATCCTCATCCACCTCATCCTCATCCTCCTTATCGTCATCCTCATCCTCATCCTCGTCGTCATTCTCATCATCCTCCTCTTTAACGTCCTCATCCTCGCCCTCATCCTCTTCCTCGTCCTCATCCTCATCTAAATTCTCATCCTCGTCTTCATCCTCGTCCTCATCCTCATCCTCATCCTCATCCTCATCCACATGCTCTTTCTCTTCCTCCTCCTCCTCACCCTCATCATCAACTTATTCCTCCTTCTCCTCATCATCAACTTATACTTCCTTCTCGTCCACAGAAAATTTATGATTGTCATCCTTGTCGTCATCCTCATCCTCGTCCTCATCCTCGTCGTCATTCTCATCCTCCTCCTCTTTAGCCTCCTCGTCATCGTCGTCGTCCTCATCCTCATCTAAATCATCATCTTCGTCCTTATACTCGTCCTCATCCTCATCCTCGTCCTCGTCCTTATCCTCACCCTCATCCTCATCCTCACCCTCATTATCATCTTTATCCTCACCCTCATTATCATCTTCATCCTCATCCTCATCCTCATCCTCATTCTCATCCACATCCTCCTCCTCTTCCTCCTCCTCTTCCTCCTTCTCTTCCTCCCAAACTCCCCCTCATCATCAACTTATTCCTCCCTCTCCTCTTCCTCATCCTCCTCCCCCTCATCATCAATTTATTCCTCCTTCTCCTCGTCCACAGGAAATTTATAATTGTTATCCTCATTGTCATCTTCATTCTCATCCTCATCCTCATCCTCATCCTCGTCCTCATCCTCGTCCTCATCCTCGTCGTCGTCCTCGGCCTCGTCCTCGTCCTGATCCCCATTCTCATCCACATCCTCTTCCTCCTACTCCTCCTCCTCCTCCGCCTCCCCCTCATCATCAACTTATTCCTACGTCTCCTCCACCTCATCAACATCTTATTCCTCCTTTTCCTCATCATCAACTTATTCCTCCTTCTCCTCGTTCACAGGAAATTTATAATTGTCATCCTCACCGTCATCCTCGTCGTCATCATCATCCTCATCCTCATCATCGTCCTCATCCTCGTTGTCATTCTCATCCTCCTCCTCTTTAGCCTCCTCATCCTCGTCCTCATCCTCATCTAAATCCTCATCCTCGTCCTCATCCTCTTCCTCCTCCTCCTATTCCTCCTCCTCATCTCCCTTATCATCAACTTATTCCTCCCTCTCATCTTCATCCTCTTCCTCCCCCTCATCATCAACTTATTCCTATTTCTCCTCCCCCTCATCGTCAACTTATTCCTATTTCTCCTCGTCCACAGGAAATTTATAATTGTTATCCATATCGTCATCCTCATCCTCGCCTCATCCTCGTCGTCATTCTCATCTTCCTCCTGTTTAGCGTGATCATCCTCGTCCTCGTCCTCATCCTCGTCTAAATCTTCATCCTCGTCGTCGTAATCGTCCTCATCCTTATCCTCGTCCTCGTTCTCATCCTCGTCCTCACTCTCATCCTCATCCTCATTCTCATCCACATCCTCCTCCTCTTCCTCCTCCTCCTCCTCTTCCTCCTCCTCCTCCTCTTCCTCCTCCTCCTCCTCCCCTTCATCATCAACGTATTCCTCCCTTTCGTCTTCCTTCTCCTCCTCGTCCTCGTCCTCAGGAAATTTGTAATTGTCATTCTCATCCTTATCCTCATCCTAATCCTCATCCTCATTTCAAACTCTCAATCTCATCCTCATCGTCATCCTCATTCTCCTCCACGTCGTTCTCCTCCTCCTTCTCCTCTACCTCCCCGTCATTATCAACTTATTCCTCCTCCTCCTCATCATCATCTTATTCCTCTTTCTCCTGATCATCAACTTATTACTCCTTCGCCTTGTCCACAGTAAATTTATAATTGTCTAGAAATGCCTCTAAATTTTCCTTAACCATTATCATCATCGTAGAAAACATAATTTAAATATAAAGTAAGAAAGTTTTTATCAAACTATGTACTTCTTTGGGTATCAAAAATCTTGATACCCAAAGTGAAAAGTATAAAAAATTAGTACTCCTATACAATTATCAAAATTTGTTTTGATAAACTTTCTCAATAATTAAAAATTAAATAATCCTGAATTTCTAAAAAATCACTGAGAACTAAGGAACAATAGTATTTTACATACAAAACAACAAATTAGAAAATTCAGAATTTCTGAAAATCACTGAAATCTTCATGATAGTTACAAAATAGCGATAGCGTTTTTGATAATTGTCCCAAAAATAAAACAAAATTATCCAAAATTGTATTGCCGCTAAGTTTTCAGTGAATTGTTAGGAATTTCGGATAATTTAATTTATTCTTTATGTTTCAAATATTATAACCACTTTAAATTTATTACATGAATTGTCAACTTAGGAAGTTTATCAGCATTGTCATTATTAGAGCCCAGATGTTCTGGCAAAATGCTGAAATGCTCATATACACCTTTATCCTCATCCTCATCATCATCCTCATCCTCCTCATGCTCATCCTCATTATTATCCTCATCCTCATCTTCGTCTTCATCCTCGTCGTCATCCTCGTCGTCATTCTCATCCTCCTCTTTTTTAGCCTCGTCCTCGTTCTCGTCCTCGCCTTCGCCATGGTCCTCGGCCTCATCCTCATACCCCCTGCCTCGTCCTAGTCCTCATCCTCATCGTCATCAATCTTGACGTCATCATAGTAATCGTCATCGTCATCGTCATAGTCATCCTAATCCTCATCCTAAATCTCCTCATTATCATCCTCCTCATGCTCATCCTCATTATTATCCTCATCCTCATCCTCATCCTCATCTTCGTCGTCATTCTCATCTTCCTCTTTTTTAGCGTCGTTCTCGTCCTCGTCCTCGCCATCGTCTTCGTCCTCATCGTCATCCCTCCCTTCCTCATCTTTATCGTTATCGGCATCCTCATAGTCATCGTCAGGTCATCGTCATAGTCATCCTAATCCTAATCCTCATCCTCATCCTCATTCTCCTTCTCATTCTCCTTCTCATCCTCATCCTCCTCCTCCTCGTCCTGCTCCTTCACCCCGCCTCTTCCTCCTCCCCTTATCATCAACTTATTCCTCCTCCTCCTCCTCCTCATCATCATCATCTTATTCCTCCTTCTCCTCATCATCAACTTATTCCTCCTCCTCCTCGTCATCATCATCATCATTATCTTAATATTCCTTCTTCTCATCATCAAATTATTCCTTCTTCTCCTCGTCCACAGGAAATTTATAATTGTGTTTTCCTTGGCAATTATCATCATCGTAGATAACACATAACAAATTTAAAGTAAAAAAGTTTTTTATCAAACTATGTACTTTTTTGGGTATAAAACATCTTGATACCGAAAGTAAAAAGTATAAAAAAATTAGTACTCCTGTACTAATACTTCAAAAGATTAGTTAATTAATATCAGATTTTTCATAGATTTTGTGACATATTTTGAGTACATAATTTTGAGAATTATTCTTTATTACAGTTATTATATTAGTAGAGACTTATTTGTTTGAGGGTTATTATTTGAGAATTCGTGAGTACTGCAGGATTTTTTCTTATTTTTGGGACAGTTATTAAAATTTGTTTTGATAAACTTTCTCAACAATTAATTATTAAATAATCCTGAATTCAGAAAAATTCACTGAAAACTAGGGAACAATACTATTTAACATACAAAACAATAAATTATGTATGGTATAATACCATATTGAAGCTTGTAACGTTATTTTTTTCGCATACGTACATGTAAGTATTGCGGCCTAGGTTAATACCCTAATTTTATTACGGCGAATTACTCATTACTCCGAATCTTCCTCTTTTCGCATCGCGATTTTTACTGGAAGCGAAGGCATTCGTGCTCGAGTCTACATGGTGGCAGGTCGTAACTTTTGTAAAGGACGACGATAGTTGCATAAACCTGCGCAAATATCTACCTACAATCGCAATAGCACAATGACAGAATTGGCACAGCACCAGTTAGAAATGTAAGCGCATTATTTTACGGCGTATCATTACAAGAGCTAAAACTATAAATCCGTTAGTCATAAAACAAACAGTAGTTTTGCATAATCGTACGGAGGTTAAAATGTTGCAAATTATTTGCAAACAGGGCAGATGCAAAGTATAAATTATTCATGTATTCACCATGACAACGTTTTGCGAATCCGGGAGTTAAAGCAAGTACGGGTTTTACTGAAATAACATTTAGCTTTAGTGAAAATAATTCTTCGGCAAAAGCAAACGCAATTCATATTCGTAGCTTAAAATGATGTGCAAATTTATCGCCTGCAAAATATATTGCTTGAAAACATCCGTGTATTCCGTAAACACGTTTAACATTAAATGCCGAACGGTTTACTAAAATTAAATTGCCTGTGGCTTGAATATGTAGAATCGTAATTTATTAATTCGTAAATATATTTGTTTTGCGGTTATGCAAAGAAACGAACATTGGTAAATTCAACCACAAACAATAATAAAATTATTGTTTAAATGATATCTCAATAACTATTGTATCAATAATAATACGCTTTATTACTAGTAATTACTGATACATTAAGATTAACTATATTTTTTTGAAGCGAAATCCAATACTCAATTCTTGAGATATTTGTTATTTAAGTTTACAGGAATATGCAATTAACACTTTAAAAAAATGAAAATTAATAATTAAATTTAAAAAAAATTAAATTCATCAAATATTTTCAGAGCTTTCAGTGGGATTTTGGAAGAATAATAAATAAATAAATGTAAAAAAAAATCTGGCACAAAAAATTTGATTCAAAAACAACTAATACTAAGTCAACGTTAATACTAATAATAAGTCTCATAAACTGAGACTTTAATAAAGAGAAAAAAGAATTCGTAATTAATACGTATCTAATTAGTAATGATAATTACGTTTCTCTAAAAATAATTGAATTCACTACTCATCATCAACTTCCACTTAAAAAAAAAAAATCGTAGCTATCGGATTTGAAACGTTTCAAATAACTTTAAACTTGTCTTTTTTGGGGCTATATTTTTTCACTTATATTTAAATTAATGGTTAGCTGAAAGGGGATTCATTTTTTTTGCATTTTCCTCTCCGCGCAATAAAGATAACGGCTGGGAAAACGCCGCGGAAGCCCAACTGGGCTTACATGCTCATGAAAATCTGAATCTCTGCGGGAGGCATAAAGAGATTTTCCCGGATAAATCTCTTACGCTAGTAATGCGGGAAAATTATTTGCTTTGCAATTTTCATCCAGCGATTCATGTTTTAATTCTTTGCTTTGTCTATGCTAAATACACATAAGCTGCAGAGATTCATCAAAGCCAAATTACATTTATTTCAAGGTTGAGGGAGGAGGGAAATGAGTCGTTTATTGCAGAAACCCGGCAACATACATTTTTATGATTTTTGTTTAACGGAATATCGTATATTGGTAATTAAAACGCACATTTCTTTGTATTATCCATTTAAGTGACATACCTTTTTATGGGGTATTTAATTTATTTAATTATATATCTCTCAAATAATTTGCTACCACGCTCTTTCATTCCATGTAACTACAGGAAATTGATATGATCAAAAATTGAGTTATTTAAATATTCTGAAATATCACCAATAACGCACGATTAAAAATGATATCTCGCGTCTTCCCGAATCACATGGTTGCATTTGTGTCCACACTAATGCCATTATTGGAGTTATATTGTCTACGTTGATTGAGGTCGATTAATAATTCTACACATGACCAAATGAATAGTTGCTGGACATCATCCCGGAACTGTGGACTTTCTCTTCAATCATCCCAGTGGGGGTGGGGGTGGCAGCTCGGGCGTCTCGAGGCCACCCCCCGGATTAATCCGGGAACAAATTAAATTTCGTCTCCCGCTCAAAAACGCAATCACCGCCCCCTTGTTCGACGCTAACCCGATTTGCAGCCCCCTCTCCAGGGCCGGCTCTCGGAAAGGTGCATAAATATGGATCGGCTCTCAGTCGCTCGTGGCATTAATAAGACAAACATTATAGCAGGCTGAAAATGAAAAAAAGCTATCGTCACCCGCCGCCCCCCTCGGATAAATATTGACATTGCAGGGGGGCGGTATGTTCCGGTGACGTATTGTTTGCGCGTTTCCGGCCCCCGGGTGGTGGGGGAAGGTGGGGGGGGGGGCGTCGATATCGGCATATCGTCGGTCAACACGCAGAAACGGAACGAAAAACGTCGAGGTGCCACATTACATTGGGCAAATATCCAATATTTGTACGACGTATTCAGTCGAAAATGTATGATCAAATACGCTCGGCATAACAGTTTACGGTTCCTCGTGTGGATATTCCCTCGTAATATATGCCAATGCAAACGTCATTCAACTGTATTGTTCGTATTTCAAGAGTCCTACAAATACTGATTTTATCGTTGTTTTTGTATCGTGAAATCATTATATAATTTCTTGATTATTTTTGTCTCGTGGTTTGGTAACATTAGTACACGTCGTGACGTTTAATTAACTACCGTGATTACTCTCAGGTACTTTGCTATTGGCAATGTGTTGGTTAGTAAACAAAATTCATGGATTAGTATAAGGAAGCATATAGTTATGGTTTTATTTTCGTTTATTCAATTATAGACACGTTGAAAATGTATCAGACAGGGAAATAAAGCACAGGAAAGGTTGACGATTATGACGTGAATTGATTTATTTTCTATGATTCGTTAACCTTGCGAGAGCATGAGGCATATCTATTATGATTTATTAGGCCTTATGAGAGCTTTGTAAATAAATTGTATTTATTCAATTACTATTTTGAACATGAATATACTCTCAATACTCTCAACGTGCTTTGCTATTTGTACTGTGTTTGTTAGTGAACGCAAATCATGGATTAGTATAAGAAAGCATAGATTTATGGATTTTTTTTGTTTATTCAATTGTTGACACGTTAAAAATGTATCTGGCAGGGAAATAAAACACACGAAGGGTTGACGATTATGACTTGAATTGATTTATTTTTATGATTTGTTAATATTATGAGGTTATTCTTTACAACAGTAAAGATTAGATATTAAAGATATTGAAGATATTAAAGATATTTAAAAAAACGGAGACTTTTAGGCTCTGTAACAGTTCATGACATTTGAAACTCATATTTTGTAGTAAGTATAGTGTCAATTTTTGTCTTTGAACAGGATATTAGTACTTATTTGCGTAAAACTCAAACTTTTGCAAAATTTTAACAGAAGATGGTATTAAGTTTTGAAAATTTATAATAAAATTGACAAAAAATCACATAAACTATATAATTTTGAGAATAGTTAAGGAATTAGACTGATGCACTTCAACACTCAAATAAAAATGTCGATTTATATCTAATCTTTACTACAGTATATGTAAATTTAAAAAAAAACTGAGACTTTTTAGGCTCTGTAACAGTTCGTGACATTTGCAACTCATAGTTTATAGTAAGTATAGTGTCAATTTTTGTCTTTGAAGAGGATATTAGTACTTATTTGCATAAAACTTAAAATTTTGCAAAATTTTGACAGAAGATGGTATTAAGTTTTGAAAATTTATAATAAAATAGACAAAAAAATCACATAAACTTTATAATTTTGGGAATAGTCAAGGAATTAGACTGATGCACTTTAACAACGAAATAACAATGTCGATTCATATATAATCTTTACTACAGTATATGTAAATTTAAAAAAAAAACTGAGACTTTTTAGGCTCTGTAACAGTTCATGACATTTGCAACTCATATTTAGTAGTAAGTATAGTGTCAATTTTTGTCTTTGAAGAGGGTATTAGTACTTATTAGCATAAAACTCAAAATTTTGACAGAAGATGGTATTAAGTTTTGAAAATTTATAATAAAATAGACAAAAAATCACATTAACTAAATAATTTTGGGAATAGTCAAGGAATTAGATTGATGCACTTTAACAATGAAATAACAATGTCGATTTATATCTGATATTTCCAACAGAATATATAAGTTTAAAAAAACTGAGACTTTTTAGCTTTTGAAACAGTTCATGATACTTTCAATTCAAATTTTATAGTAAGTATAGTATCGATTTTTTCTTTTAAGCGGACATAGTACTGTTTTGCATAAAACTCAAAATTAGCAACATTCCAACAAAAGATGTGATTATGTTTTGAAAATGTATAATATAAAAGACAAAAAAAGCACGTAAACTATATAATTTTGGAATAATCAAGAAATTAGACAGATGCACTTTAACAATGAAATAAAAATGTCGGTTTAGATCTCATTTTTATAGCAGAATATGTAAATTTCAATAAACTGAGACTTTTTAGTCTCTGTAACAGTTCATGACACTTGCAATTCATATTTTATAGTAAGGTCAGGTGTCGATCTTTTCTTTGAAGAGGATATTAGTACAGTATGCATAAAACTCAAAATTTTGCAAAATTGCGACAAAATATTTAAAAAGAATGATTTTGTCAACACCCTGTATAAATAAATCAAAGTTTCAAAAACTGAACAGGTAGTTTCAGACCAAGAAGGAATTTTAATTCCTACAACATTATTACTTAAAAGTAAAAATAATATAAAAATTCGTTTACTTCTACTAATTTTGGGAATAGTCAAGGAATAAGACTGATGCACTTTAACAATGAAATAACAATGTCGATTCATATCTGATATTTTCAACAGAATATATAAGGTTAAAAAACTGAGACTTTTTAGCTTCTGAAACAGTTCATGATACTTTCAATTCATACTATATAGTAAGTATTGTATCGATTTTTTCTTTTAAGCGGACATAGTACTGTTTTGCATAAAACTCAAAATTTGCAAAATTCCAACAAAGGATGTGATAAAGTTTAGAAAATGTATAATATAAAAGACAAAAAAAGCACGTAAACTATATAATTTTGGGAAATAATCAAGGAATTAGACTGACGCACTTTAAAAATGAAATAAAAATGTCGGTTCATATCTGATTTTTATAGCAGAATATGTAAATTTTAATAAACTGAGACTTTTTAGGCTGTGTAACAGTTCATGACACTTGCAATTCATATTTTATAGTAAGGTCAGGTGTCGTTTTTTTTTTTTGAAGAGGATATTAGTACTGTTTTGCATAAAACTCAAAATTTTGCAAAATTCCGACAAAATATTTAAAAAAATGATTTTGCCAACACCCTGTATAAATAAATCAAAGTTTCAATAACTGAACTGGTAGTTTCAGACCAAGCAGGAATTTTAATTCCTATAACATTATTACTTAAAAGTAAAAATAAAATAAAAAATCGTTTTGTAAACTCAATCCGGGGACATACTGTATATTTTTGTAGGAAATAAGGTTTTTAATTTTAGTACAACATCGTACTATAATGGATTATGGTTGTGCTGATTTTGAGTAACTTTAATGCACATTTCTCTTACTTTACTGATTTGAGAAAAACATATATTTTGAAATTCAGCTGGTTATAAAAATCTCGGTTATAAAAATGTCTAGATATACTAATTTGCATAGTGCTGAATTCTAAGTTTGCAAAAACATCGCTGTCGCTAAATTTTTGGAAAATGCAAGTAATTAAACTTCCAAATTTCCAAATGCTCAAATTCCATATATCATGACTACATTTACAAAAATACAGAAATAAAAGTAGATAGTGTAACTTCAAGTGTGTTTTAAATGCGAAAATTTGCAAAAATTATGGCCTATTAAAACCCAAAACCTATTAAGACTCTCATTTTCTTCGTAAAAGCATATTTTCAAAATTGAACATAATTTTGAAATATCTCTCTCATATTAATAAAGTTAGGAAGAAATTTATGCGCTGCTACAATTTTTATTCCATATTTGAATATATATTTTTATAGGAAATAAGGTTTTTGATTTTAGTACAATATCGTACTATAATGGATTATGGTTGTGCTGATTTTGAGTAACTTTAATACATATTTCTCTTACTTTACTGGTTTGAGAAAAACATATATTTTGAAATGCAGCTGGTTATAAAAATCTCGGTTATAAAAATGTCTAGGTATACTAATTTGCATAGTGCTAAATTCTAAGTTTGCAAAAGCATCGTTCTCGCTAAATTTTTGGAAAATGCAAGTTATTAAACTTCCAAATTTCCAAATGCCCAAATTTCATAAATCATCACTACGTTTACAAAAATACAGAAATAAAAGTTAACAGTTTAAATTCACATGTGTCGTTCACAAAAATACAGAAATAAAAGTAGGCAGTGTAACTTTGTTTTGAATGCTGAAAATTTACAAAAATTGTGGCCACATATTTGAAATTTTCACAAGTCACCAAATATTCTAGATTAATGATTGATTGATTGGGATTGAAATATAATCGCTGTCTAGAAAACATAAATTCATGATCACACAAAATATTGTGATGTGAGGAATTTATGTTTTCTCTAGTAAAAGGTTTGTAGAGGCAGAAATTATTTTTTTAAGAGTGTTAATTGTCTCATTCATTTAAAATGTTTAATGACATGTATTTTACAAAAATTTATAAACAGCGATTATATTTCAATCCCTATCAATTAATCATCAATGTAGAATATTTTGTGACTTGTATTTTCAAAATTTCAAATATGTGGCCATAATTTTTGCAAATTTTCAGCAAACAAATGTTAACTGTTAATTTTTATTTCTGTATTTTTTTAAAACGTAATCATGATCTATGAAATTTGAGCATTTGGAAATTTGGAAGTTAAATTACTTGCATTTTCCAAAAAAATTGCAACATAGCGATGCTTTTGCAAATTTAAAATGAGGCACTATGCAATTTAGTATACCAAGACATTTTTATCAAATGTTTAATCAAGTGACCAATGCCCCAATTAAGCAAAATTAGCACCATTTTTAGAACTGTAAGTCATCAAACATGTTAATGAGCTATTTTTCAAAATCTTTTCAAAAGTCCAGAACGTCCAAAACGATGAAACGTTCTCCTAAAGTTTTAATTTCTTTATTTTTATTATTCTGGAGTTTTCTAGAATCATTCAGCAATATTCATAATTTGTCTTGCTGTTACTTTGATCATTAAATAGAGAATCATGTTTTTTGCCTATCTAAAATTATTCTCGAAAATGTCCAATTGTTTTTTGTGCTATTTTAGTTATTGACTAATAATGATAGTTTTAGAATTGTTTAGAAATAATGTTGAAAATTTTCCACTTCCACCTCTGATTTATTTATCCCTTTGCTTATCTACCTTTCGGTGTAAGACCTTAATTAAATAAGGCCTTATGAGTACCATTTATACGTTTCAAAAAATTATTTGGTTTGCATCTTAACTTCTAAATAAGTTTATACTTGCAAGGTAACCACACATAATGATTTATTTTTCAGTCAAAATGTTTTTTTTACTATTATTAAAACATTGAAAACAAGAGTATTGCGAGTGACATTAAAAATGACACAAATAGTTTTTGACATTTTAATCGAAAATTAAAAAATAAATATCTAAATGGTTTTTGCTTGTACGACACATTTTGTCAGTAATATTGAACATGATGTAATTGCTTTTATAATTGCCAAGTCTGCAATTGACCTTTAAAAAATAATTACCTCTCACGTATCATGTTTTTTTATGGCAGGAAGCGCTCCCGAATCAATTTTAAATGGCGATTATCCGTTTATTGGTGTTCAAATGAAGACCGTAAATCCCGGAAGGACGTAACCATTTTATGAGCGTCGATGTGTTTGCACTGTGGCGGGGCGATTTACGATCATTTGCTAATTGAAATTGAGTGTACGTGCGGTAAATGGATGTCGTGTGCGTGCTGCGCATGCAGAAATCACCTCGGCATTTCCGGTAGAGCAGGAAATGTTAACGAATGCCCGCCGGAAAAGCGTAAGCGAAATCCATTGCGAGCGGGAATGTCGCCAATGAATTTCAGATGTTGAGCCCGGCGCATCCACCAGAACTGTTTTCACCATTTACAGGCATGTATAAGATACCTGGGTATACGTGGGTATTTACTGTGGCACAAAAAATGCTAATTACCTGGTATACATGGGTATTTATTGTGGCACAAAAAATGCTAATTACTACGTACCGCAGATATTTGGAGACAATTAGACAATTTATTGCCCGCAAAAATGTATAAAAAATGTTTTACGTGTTGTGCCCGGCGCCGCCACCATTACGTTTTCATTTGATTCAATTTTATATGTATCACGTTTTTTAAGAAAAACAAACACCGTTTTCACAAAACACATTTATTCAATCTAAATGTACATTTCAATAATGTCACATTTCAGTAATGTTTCTACTGAAGATGCTTCGCCTAGCGATTGAAATATACACTTAGTTTGAATAGATATGTTTTGTGATAAAGCTGCTCACTTAAGGGAGCACCGAAAAATACATGACTTTAAACATAAACACTATGATATGACCAGATGGGATCTGTTAAGTCAAATGTGCCCCGAGATACTTGCAAATATATTAGTTACGATAACGTAAAAGTTTATGTACGCTGCTCACTTAAGGGGGCACCGAAAAATACAGGGATTCATACATTGACACTATAATATGCCCAGATTGATTGGCGCAAATTTTGTCGTCACAAAAGTAAAAATAAAGACAAATATAGCAACCAGTATTAATTGTAGTATGAGTTAAGGCTCCGACTAATCTAATAATCGTCTTTTCCATTCACATAGTTAGTTAATGAACAATATAAATTCGCCCAGAGTCTGCCAGTAAGCATTAATTATAAGTATCTCACAAAACACACAACAATTACAGGAAGCAAGCATTCCCTTTTTTCATCCCAAACGGCCAATTACCTATCCCGGGGACTACATTATCCCCCCGTGTCCCGCCGTAATTAATCACGCCGCTTCCCGCCGTTTACAACTCGGGAAACAGGAGCCTCCCCGTGATTTACTCGGGGCTTCCCTTCCGTCCCGTAAATTCGTCTTAATTGTAATTAATATCGGGACGTAATTAGTAATTGGGGGGCGCCTCGTCCCAGAAGGTCGCTGATGTATGCGGGACGAGGGCCGAGATGTCCGGGGTTATTCCCGAAACAATAACCCGCCCCCAAAGTTCTGGGGGTGCTCCGGGCCATGTTTCCGGGGGCGGCGAGTTCCGGGAAACGGAAAAGTTTCGCACATCAGCGAGAATAAATTACACGGAATTTTGGGGCGTAATTTATTCGACCTGTCCCGAGTAACATAATTTTTTTTTTTCAAAGAAATGGATATCTATGACAAGTTTTGAAAATTATAATTGAGTTTGAAAAAGCGGCCCTTAGCAATGGTAATTATCCAGTACAGCAGAAAAAGTCTGCCATTAAGTCTTTAAGTCATTAAATAACAAAGTCATTAAGTAAATATTTGTGCAATTGTTTTGTACAAGCATTGTAATTTGTTGTATAATGATTAAATATTGATAAACAATTGAATATTTCATAGAAATCACTATATGTCAAACTATATGAAAATTTATTTTTTTGCAAATTTGATATTAGATTCATATACAGTACACCTGTAACTAATTCTCCTGAAAATTTGATAAAGTTTCAGGATTAAATAATGGAGAAAATCAAACACTTAACTTTCTCAATAGACAATTATAGATTAGCTTTTACTGAAATTTCTGAAAATTTATTTTTTGCAAATTTGATAGTAGATTCGTGTACTGTACACCTGTAACTAATTCTCCTAAAAATTTGACAAAGTTTTAGGATTAAATAAGGGAGAAAATCAAACACTTAACTTTCTCAATAGACAGGTATAGATTAGCTTTTACTGAAATTTATGAAAATTTATTTTTTGCAAATTTGATATTAGATACGTATATAGAAAGTTTCAGGATTAAATAAGGGAGAAAATCAAACACTTAACTTTCTCAATTGACAAGTATAGATTAGCTATTACAGAGTTTTCTGAAACTTTATTTTTTGCAAATTTTATATTAGATTCGTGTACTGTACACCTGTAACTCATTCTCCTGAAAATGTGACAAAGTTTCAGGATTAAATAAGGAAGAAAATAAAACACTTAACTTTCTCAATTGACAAGTATAGATTAGCTTTTACTGAAATTTCTGAAAATTTATTTTTTGCAAAATTGATATTAGATTCGTGTACTGTGCACCTGAAATTAAGTCTCTTGAAAATTTGATTTTAACGATATTATTGAAAAACTCTGAAGAAATCGTCACAGAATAATTAAAATTGACATTGACAGCAATCATTATAATTTGTGATATAATGATTAAATATTTATATACAACTGCGTATTTTATAGATATCATTATAATTTTTATATGATCATTGAAATTTGTTACAAAATATGGCAGAAATTATCGAAATTTTCATGGAAATAACTGCAAAATTGACAGTAATCATTAAAATTTTAATAGGAATAATTGATATTCCACATAATGATAAATTATATTTGATATTTTTGATTAATATTTCACAAATTGAATTATTTTTGACATATAATTGAATATTTGATGAATTGAATATTTTGATGTGATGAATATTTTGACGACAAAACCTTATCTAATTGAATATTTTATTTATTATTTAAGGAATCTTTTGCTAAAATGACTGTAACAATTAATTTTTTTACGGATTAATGAAAAACTTGGTAGAAATCACTAAAAAATTTACAGAATAATTAAAAAATATATAGAAATAATTACAAGCGTGGCAGAAATCATGGAATTTTTCATAGAAATCATTGAAAAATTGACAATAATCATTATAATTTGCGACATAATAATTAAATATTTATAAGCAATTGAATATTTTATAGAAATCATTATAATTTGGTGCATAATTAATTGAATTTTTTACAAAAATGGGCAGAAATTATTAAAATTTTCATAGATACAAATGCAAACTTGACAGTAATCATTACAATTTTAATAGGAATCATTGATATTCTACATATTGATTTATGGTATTTTGGATTGATATTTCATATAATGAATAAATTCTGACGAATATTTGATGAATAGAATATTTTGATCTGATGAATATTTTGACTAATTGAATATTTGGCTGTAATCATTGAAATATTTATGGGGTCATTAAACTGTAGAATCTTTGATAAATTGACATTAACAATTGAAATTTTGATAGATTAATGGAAAATTAGGTAGAAATCTTTGAAATATTCACTAAACAGTTTATATTTTGATAGAAATAAATGCATACGTGGCAGTAATCATAAAAAACTTCGTAGAAATCATTGAAGAATTAATAGTAATCATTAGAGTTAGACATAATGATTACATTTTTGACAAATAATTGCATAATTGATAGTAACCTTTAAAATTTATTAAGAATCCTTGATAAATTGACAGTAACAATTAGAAATCATTAAAATTTTCATGGAATATTTCAAATATTCATAGAAATAATTGCAAACGTGGCAGTAATCATAGATTTTTTTATAGAAGTCATTGAATGTTTAATAGTAATCATTAAATTTAGACACAATGATTACATTTTTTTCAAATAATTGAATAATTGATAGTTACCATTGAATATTTTGTTGCAATCATTGAATTTTTTATAAGGTCACTAAAATTTAGAATCTTTAATATTTTAATTGACATTAAGAATTGAAATTTAGATGGATTAATGAAAATTTTGGTACGAATCTTTAAAATTTTCACAAAATAGTTTAAATCTTGACAGAAATAATTGCAAACGTGGCAGTAATCATTAAAATTTTCATAGAAATCATTGAAAAATTAATAATAATCATTTGAGTTAGACATGATGATTACATTTTTGACAAACAATTAAATAATTGATAGTTATCATTAAAATTATTACAGTATCATTAATATTTATAGAGAATCCTTGATAAGTTGACAGTAACAATTAGAAATCATTACAATTTTCACGGAATAATTAAAATATTCATAGAAATATTTGCAAATGTGGCAGTAATCATAGAATTTTTTTATAGAAATCATTGAAAAATTGATAGTAATCATTAGAGTTAGACATAATTATTACATTTTTGACTAACAATTAAATAATTAATAGTAATCATTGAAATTATTACAGAATCATTACTATTTTTAAAAAAATCTTGATAAATTGACAGTAACAATTAGAAATCAATAAAATTTTCGTGAAATAATTAAAAAATAAAAATAATATAGAAATAATTGCAAACGTGGCGGTAATCATAGAATTTTTTATAGAAATCATTGAAAAATTAATAGTAATCATCAGAGTTAGACATAATGATTACATTTTTGACAAATAATTGAATAATTGATAGTTACCATTAAACATTTGGTTGTAATCATTGAAATTTTTATAAGGTAACTAAAATTTAGAATCTTTGATATTTTAATTGACATTAACAATTGAAATTTTGATGGATTAATGAAAATTTTGTTACAAGTCATTAAAATTTTCACAATACTGTTTAAATCTTGATAGAAGTAATTGCAAACGTGGCGGTAATCTTTAAAATTTTCATACAAATCATTGAAAAATTAATAGAAATCATTTGAGTTAAACATAATGATTGCATTTTTGAGAAACAAATGTATAATTAATAGTTATCATTGAAACTATTACAGAATCATTAAATTTTATAAATAATATTTGATAAATTGACGTTAACAATTAGAAATCATTAAAATTTTCCTGGAATAATTAAAATTTTAATAGAAATAATTGCAAATGTGGCAGTAAACATAGAAAATTTTCATAGAAATCATTGAAAAATTAATAGTAATCATTAGAGTTAGACATAATGATTACATTTTTGACAAGTAATTGATAGTTATCATTGAAATTATTACAGAATCATTAAAATTTATAAAGAATCTTTGATAAATTAACAGTAACAATGAAAAATCATTAAAATTTTCACGGAAAAATTGTAATTTTGATAAAAATAATTGCAAACGTGGCACTTATCATAGAAATTTTTATAGAAATTATTGAAAAATCAACAGTAATCGTTAGAGTTAGACATAATGATTACACTTTTGACAAACAATTAAATAATTTATAGTTATCATTGAAATTACTAGAGAATCATTAATATTTATAAAGAATCCTTGATAAATAGACAGTAACAATTAGAAATCATTAAAATTTTCACGGAATAATTAAACTTTTGATAGAAATAATTGCAAACGTGGCGGTAATCATTGAAATTTTCATAGATATCATTGAAAAATTAATAGAAATCATTTGAGTTAGACATAATGATTACATTTTTGACAAACAATTGAATAATTGATAGTTATCATTGAAAATTATTACAGAATCATTAATATTAATAAAGAATCTTTGATAAATTAACAGTAACAATTAGAAATCATTAAAAAAAATTATGGAATAATTAAAAATTTTATAGAAATAATTGCAAATGTGGCACTAAACATAGATTTTTTATAGAAATCATTGAAAAATTTATAGCAATCCCTAGAGTTATGGGATATGTATTTGTAGAGAGACATAATGATAACATTTGATTGAATATTTAATAGTAATAATTGATTATAGTTTTATTGATAGTTACCAATAGCTTCATTGATAGTTATCATTGAAATTTTGAAGGCATCATTGATAAATTGGACAATAAATATTGAAATTTTGATGCAACGATTGAAAAATTGATAGAAATAAATGCATATTTCACAGAATAATTTAGCTATTTATAGGAGCCAATGTGGAAGTAATTATGTTCCTACAAGATATAATTATATTAGAATAGAATAGAATATATTCCATGCCTGTCGTCATATTAAGCCTGTATATATTAAAAGATTTGTACAATACAACATTACAATACAATGCTTAAAATAACATAGAAAACACCGCAAGTACATCATAAATCATAAGTTAATAAGTTCAGACAACTAGACAACAACCACAAAAAAAAATATCAGATTTTTTTTTTCAATGGCAACATTTAAAGCGACCTTGAACATTTTCAAGGTTTCTAGAACTTTCTAGGTTCTAGAAACCTAGGTTTCCTAGGTTTCTATAGGCAAGCAGATTCTAGAACCTCCTCCCCGACCTTCAAGGTCGTGAGGAGGTTCAAGAATCGGCTTCCTCCTACTACATACAGAGAAAGTCCAAGTAGCAGTCTCTTAATGTCCTTCTTGAATGTCTTCAAACCTCCAGCCTGCATCGTATGTGGGATGTGGTTCCATGCCTTTACCGCCCAGTACGTTATTCATTGTTGGCAAGATTTTTGTCTATGCCAAGGCATGCATAGTTTGTTACGGTTTCTCGTTTGATGTTCATGATGGTCGCTATTTTGTTTGTATTCAGTATTATACGCGTGCTTTAGACATTCGTACAGGTACAAAGATTGTTCCTTGAAACCCTGATAATCCTGCATACGCGGCCCAAATATATAAGTACGTCGGTGAGAGCAAGAAAATACGCCTACAATACTCAAATATAAATGGGCAGCTGTAAGAAAAGCCCTGCTCACTCGAACGACGTACTTTTACTAATCCTTAACCGAAGGGAGATTGCGATAGATCGCGGTATGAAGCGCAACCTGTAGCAAACAGGGTTTCGAGGAAGTGATCAAAAAGGGTAGATACTTTGAGGCGTCTCGTACATAACTTAAAATTTGCTTTTGAAGTTGTATTGGTGAAGTTCCGATTTTTTCGGAACAGACTAAGGAGAAAACGTCCATATGAAACTTTCTGTTTTCTTTACATGTATTTCCTTTACAACAATATTAACTTTAGCTATTTAACTATGCTCTAACATGTTTTTGTCACTCATTGAACATACATTTAAAAATTCCCTGCCAGTTCTATTTTAAGCATCAGAAATATCACACCTCAAAATGTAATTAATTTGAGCGGTTTTCTCGTCACACGTGCGCGAATATTTGCTTGGCGTTGTGAAAATTTATTTTGTAAACAATTTTCAAGGTGCCGAGTAATTAATTTATGAAATAGAGGCCTCGGGTACAACGGCGGGCGACGGATGCTTTTATGAAGCGCCGCACAATACGTGCTCCTCTAATTAATGAAACCAGCCCTCCCGTATACGCCAGGCCGGATACAATTCACTCGGCATGTCGCACTGGAATACAGACAAACAGACCAAAAAAAATGGGTTTTCTTGTGCACACCACTCAGCCAACGGTGTAATGCGGAGGTTGGGAGCTTATTCGCAGTGAGAGCGGTCACACTTTTCTCACTCGTGAGGCCATAAAAAACCCCAAACTGGGGCAATTTTTCACCAGAATCCGACCCCTAGGCGAGAAGCACCGGGCCAAGAGTAATTGACGCACTGGGGATGGCGTGTTTCGGGGTGTTAGTGCTTCCGGGCCAGCGAAGCTGCGTTCCACGCGTTTTCACGGTTTTGATTTTACCCCGAAGCATTGCAAGAAATAACGTGTACAATTTACTTTTTTTCACAAAAACACGGTTACACGTACATTTATAAGGATTTATTTGCAATGTTTTTATTAAACATACGTTTAATTTCAAGATTAAAACAAGGAATCGTTATTTTGGTGCCGTGACCAGGATTTGAACTATAAATAATATTATACAACGTTATACATACATTATATCATTATACAGCTTTATACAACGTTCAATTATACAGACAGTTGCATTATACAAAGATATTTAATATTGGGAGCAAGCCTTGAATTGGTGCCGTGACCAGGATTTATATATGAATTGCTATAAACGGCATTATACCGTGACAACAGCTTATAAATAATTATTACAATTTATGCAACGTTCTTATTATATTATGCAAAAAAAAAATCAAGAGTAAAATTAAGAATCGTTATTTTGATGCCGTGACCAGGATTTGATATAAGTTTCTATACACAACATCTTATATAATAAAGGATAACAATTTATTATGGCACCTTCTTATTGTATTATATCGAGCGTTCGATAAAAATTGACGACGAAGTTGGCGTTGGCAATTTCAAGTCGTCTCTGCCCTAAGATCAAATCTAACATATCATCATTATAGCCAAAATTGCACACGTGACCGTGTGATCTTAGTTCAGATATGACTTGGGATTGTTATCGCCAACTTCGTCATCGGTGTTTATTGGATGCTCGCTATTAAAATATTTAAGTTTCGTAGATTGGTGCCGTGACCAGGATTACTTAAAATGTAATAATGCATTCTTGTTATATTTTACAAATATAATCAATAGTAACGTAAGGTATTAATAACATAAGTTCTATTGTTCTTGCAACTGCGCCATAATGGTTTGAGTTAATTACACATAATCCCCAGAGGATTTCGTGTACCACACAGGGTAACCGGATTTATTTGCTCAGCGTTGTTTAGTAATCCACAGCTGAAACTAATCCCAGTAACGCGCTGAGTAAATAACGTGGATATGACGGTATTTTCATTTAGCAGAGGACGAAAACACGGGAATTGCCTCTCGTAAATCCCACGTACAAAATAGCTGCAGGCAGTGCCTGCTCATCGATTAAAATTCCCATCAGGGGCTTGTGGTGGCTATTGTTGATCACGAGGGTTGACAGATCGCGCCCCCTAATTGCACAACGCGCGTGAACAACGCGCACAACATTTTAATTACAAAAACTTAATTGATTCCATCCCGAGCCTGATGAAGCAGGAGCAAGCAACCACAACCCTTGTTGGTTATTACTATTTTGATCGGCCGAATCACTCATGAGGGGCGCATTTCAGTCTGCACGGTCTTGCTGGAGGGCTCGTCTGGATGCAGCGTTTAAAACCTGGCCGAGCGAAATAATCCCCTTGCGAAGGGAGGAAGCCTCGGTGCTTTAATTAGCAAAAAACGGGTGGCCTGGCGAGAACTGGAGCCAGCTTTTATGAAGCCGGGCATTAAGTACTTATCTAATTGACAAAAAACGGAAGGCGCGGAAAATTCAGCACGTTGCGCTGGAAAACTACAACGTTTTCGTGTCCTGATTAGGTGTCCTGATTAGGTGGATGCAGGAAGTATATTTTTTGTCAAACGTGTGCAGGGTGACTATATCACTTGTACAAAGAAAATTATATTAAATCCAACATTTGCAGAGAAAAATGCGTCGCAGCCTTATGCCTTAAAAATACCATAAACCCCAAACTGCCCCCGATCACATCCCGCATACAATGCCATTACAATGAAATATTATGTGGGTTTCTTTTTATGACATAATTCGGGATGCGTCGCAGCCTTAACACCTCCTCAGAAACCGAGAGCATGGCGCAATATTAATAATAATAATGTCAGGAAAATAATTCGAGTGGTGATGGGTCGTGATTAAGATCAATACCCTTTTAATACAAGGCTATCGCTTAAAGAATAGCTCTGTTGAAGGTTAGGGGATTAAGACCTATTATAACTAGGTAAAAATACTATTTACCCAAAACTGCCCCCGATCACATCCCGCATACAATGCGATTACAATTAAATATTATGTGTGCCCCCTTTTACGATGATGGCTAGCAAAATATTTTTATTTATGGCTTACATGAATGTGTTGACAAATCAGCTGGCTGGGCACCATGGTAGAAGTGTTGCTGCTTAGCTGAAGTGGCTCGGTTCTGTAATGAAGGCAAAAGATCGTGAGCTAAACGCTCAGTAAGTACACCCCAAAAGGTATATAAATGTAACGAATTCTCCCAGGAGTTCTCAAAATCCCCCTGTAGGACGGGCATAGCTCGGTCGGGGGTTAAGAGATTACTGATTACTTACCCAAATTGCCCCTGATCACATCCCGCATAGAATGTGTTACCATGTCACGAATACTCCCAGGAGTACTCACAATCCTCGGGAATAGATCGGTCGGGGGTTAGGGGATTAGGGTCTATTACAAATACGTAAAAATACCATTAACCCCAAACTTCCCCTGATCACATCCCGCATACAATGCCATTACAATTAAATATTATGTGGGTTCCCAAAGTTTAATTGCAAATTTAAAAAATTTCATCAGCAATTATAAATATTTCATTCAAAGTAAATAAATTGTTGATACGTAAACCAAAATTAAGTGGAAATGGCAAAGTTTTCATTACTAATTACAACATTATAGCAGAAATCACGAAATTTCATTGAAAATTAAAAAATTTCTATGAACACTATGGGATTTTCATTGAAAATTACAAAGTTTAGTTGGAAATTGCAAAATCTTTATTAGCAATTATAAATTTTTCATTGTAACCCAAAATTAAGTGGAAATGGTAAAGTTTTCATTACTAATAACAAAATTATAGCAGAAATTACGAAATTTCATTGAAAATTAAAAAAATTCTATGAACACTATGGGATTTTCATTGAAAATTACAAAGTTTAGTTGGAAATTGCAAAATCTTCATTATCAATTATAAATTTTTCATTGAAAGTTAATAAATTGTTGATATGTAAACCAAAATTAAGTGGAAATGGTAAAGTTTTCATTACTAATTATAAAATTATAGCAGAAATTACGAAATATTCATTGAAAATGACAAAATTTATATAAACACTGAGATTTTCATTGAAAATAACAAAGTTTAGTTGTAAATTGCAAAATTTTCATTACCAATTATAAATTATTCATTGAAAGTTCATAAATTGTTGCTACCTAAACCCAAATTAAGTAGAAATGGCAAAGTTTTCTTTACTAATTACAAATATATAGATGAAATTACGAATTATTCATTGAAAATTATTAAAAAAATATGAACACTATGAGTTTTTCATTGAGAATAATAAAGTTTAGTTGGAAATTGCAAAATCTTCATTAGCAATTATAAAATGTTCATTAAAAAATAACAAATCGTTGATAGATAATCAAAATTTAGTGGAATTGGCAACATTTTCATTACTAATTACAAAATTACAGCAGAAATTACGAAATATTCGTTGAAAATTATAAAATTTGTATGAACACTATGAGATTTTCATTGAAAATAAGAAAGTTTAGTTGGAAATTGCAAAATCTTCATTAGTAATTATAAATTTTTCATTGAAAGTTAATAAATTGTTGATACGAAAACCAAAATTAAGTGGAAATGGCCAAGTTTTCATGACTAATTACAAAATCCCCCTGTAGGACGGGCATAGCTCGGTGGGGGTTAGGAGACTACTGATTACTTACCCAAACTGCCCCTGATCACATCCCGCATAGAATGTGATTACCATGTAACGAATGCTCACAGGAGCAATCACAATCCTCGGGCATAGATCGGTCGTGGGTTAAGGGATTAGGGCCTATTACAAATAGGCAAAAATACCATTAACCCCAAACTGCCCCCGATCACATCCCGCATAGAATACGATTACCATGTAACGAATCCTCCCAGGAGTACTCACGATCCTTGGGTATAGATCGGTCGGGGATTAGGGGATTAGGGCCTATTACAAATAGGTAAAAATGCAATGAACCTCAAACTGCCCCCGATCACATCCCGCATACAATGCCATTACAATTAAATATTATGTGGGTTCCCTTTTACGACGATGGCTAAATATCCCGGTCACTTCCGCTACCAGTTAGTATTCTACCGTGCAATCTAAGAAGGTATACTTAGATTTTTTATGCTACGGGACGCTACGGGGTACTCTACACTATACACTCTATTCTACACTCTACACTGTCTTGTTATTATGGCTATGTTAAGCTAGATTAGGTTAGGTTAGGTTAGGTAGGCATACTTAGACTGTTTTATGCTACGGGACGCTACGGGGTAGTCTACACTATACACTCTACTCTACACTCTACACTGTCAGTATTCTACCGTGCAATCTAAGAAGGTATACTTAATTTTTTTTATGCTCCGGGACGCTACGGGGTACTCTACACTATACACTCTACTCTACACTCTACACTGTCTTGTTATTATGGCTATGTTAAGCTAGATTAGGTTAGGTTAGGTTAGGTTAGGTAGGTATACTTACACTATTCTCTACACTCTACTCTACACTCTACACTGTCAGTATTCTATCGTGCAATTTAAGAAGGTATACTTAAATTGTTTTATAGACGATGGCTACCAAAATATCCCGGTCACTTCCGCTACCAGTTAGTTTTCTATCGTGCAATCTAAGAAGGTATATTTAGATTATTTATGCTACGGGACGCTACGGGGTACTCTACACTATACACACTACTCTATACTCTACACTGTCTTGTTATTATGGCTATGTTAAGCTAGATTAGGTTAGGTTAGGTTAGGTAGGTATACTGAGATTGTTTTATGCTACGGGACGCTACGGGGTACTTTACACTCTACACTATACACTTTACTCTACACCCTACACTGTCAGTATTCTATCGTGCAATTTAAGAAGGTATACTTAAATTGTTTTATACTACGGGACGCTACGGGGTACTCTACACTCTGCACTTTACTCTACACACTACACTGACTTATTATGGCTATGTTAAGCTAGATTGGGATAGATTAGGTTAGGTTCACTACTACACGACTACACACTTCGACGGGCGGATATGTCGGTGATCGTGAGCTAAACGATCAGTAAGTACACCCCTAAAAGGTGAATATATGGAAACTACCATGTAACGAAAACTTCTCAGGATACTCACAATCCCCCTCACAATCCCCCTGACAATCTGAGTACTCCCCCTGAGTACTCACAAACAATCCCCCTGAAGAACGGGCATAGCTCGGTCGGAGGTTAGGGGATTAGGGCCTATTGCAAATAGGTAAAAATACCATTGACCCCAAACTGCCCCCGATCACATCCCGCATATAATGCGATTACAATTAAATATTATGTGACTTTCCTTTTACGAGGAAGGCTAGCAAAATAGCGGTATGTGGGAGGGCGGAGGGGGGGTTTGGATGGAGCACGAGTCTTGGCTACTGGTTAGGTATAGCTGTATAAAAATACTTGGAGCGAAATTTGGCGCGTAACAATAATAATGTTTACTAATATTTGTACAAAATTATTTGTTAACATTGGTCAAAGATACGCGTGGCTCTTACAATATTGGCAAATGGTAAACTTTAGGCCGTTGGCCTTGGCTTTTAAACGATGTTCCAAACGTCGTTTTGATATCTGGATTCGATTCGACCATTACATCGAACACCGAAATATTTTGCTTTACTCAACAATCTCAATTACATATTTTGTTGCAATAAATTGGATTTTTTTCAAAAACTGACATTTCAGTTGTTTTAAAAAGTACTGATTTTTATTTGTTTTACACGCGTAAATGTCACTCTAACCAGCCTGTACAGTTACCTGGTAAGGTAACCATTACATGCATCCTGCATGCATACAATATAATTATTTAATATAATTAATACTTCCACTACAGCTTTATTATGGAATTGATTATTAATTATTTCTGTTATTTGTATAATATTAAGGGTTTTTATTATGATCTGGGAAAATATTTTTCTCGCAATTCAGTTACACCCTGTATAATCACATCATTACATATCATTACATATTATCATACAACATCAAAAATTACCTAGTTTAATGTCAATCAGCACAATATAAATGGATCTATATGTTCATCATATTCATCTATTATGATAAGGGAAAACATTGTTCTCGCAATTGAGTTACACCCTGTATAATCAAATCATTACATATCATTACATATAATCATACAACATCAAAAATTACCTGGTTTAATGTCAATCAGCACAATATAAATGGATCTATATGTAAATTGTAAATTTACAAAAACTTTCGTGTACAATGCACACTGATGTATGCGTTAATTAACAGCGAAACGAGTTAATGATTAAATTTGCAAGCAGCTCGAGCTGTGCGCAAAAGAAACTTTCGCTATTGTGCCATGTAACACTTGTGTAATTACATCGTTTCAGTGTTTATTAAATCGCGTGGAAACACCGCTTCGGGATTAAGTGGTAACTTCATCAACTCCAGAGTGGATGTGTGTAAGATTAGAGCTCCCAGTAAATCCCAATGTTTTAATTACACCCTGAAAAAACGGAGGGCGTTAAATCCCTCGTTCGATTGTAATCTCCATCTCTAACAATCCCAACAGCTTTTGCTGTTGTAATGCAGCATTACAAATTTGCAAAGAAATATGGATTTAGGGAATTCTGAAAGTCTGGGTTTTGTTACCTTTTGCTTGCTCGTTTGGTTTTAGAATTTTTCAAAACATTTATAGATTAAACATATATTAGCAAGAAGGTTTTTTAAATATATACCTAAAAGTTTACAAAGGTTTGAGCAAATCGAAAACAATAAACCTTGAAGGTGTAACAGAAAAATTTACATTTTTTTTAAAGAATCGTGTGTGTTACGATTCTTAAGATTTCTTTGTAAATTGTTCTGTTACACCTTCAAGGTTGTTGTTTTCGATTTCCTCAAAGCTTTGTGAACTTCTGGTATGTATTTAAAAAGCATTATATGTTTAATTATTTTGAAGATTTATAGATCCAGTACCAGAAAAAAATTAATGGGACAACTCTTAATGCAGTTTTGCCTTAATTTTAGCTGATTAACTCAAGAGAATTGCAAAATGTCCCAATTAAATAACGTTCACAGAGCTAGAATTTGTACGAAAATTGCAGAAAGCTTAGCAGAGTAATTTTAGGTGGGGAAGAGCGTAGCTCGGTCGGGGGTTAGGGGATTAGGGCCTGTTACAAACAGTGGGTAAAAATACCATTCACGCCAAACCGCCCCCGATCGCATCCCGCATATAATGCCATTACAATTAAATATTATGTGGGTTTCTTTTTACGACGATAGCAAGCAAAATATCCAGGTCACTTCCGCTACGTATTTATATTATTTGTTACGTATGTAAAAAAACTTCTTGAGATTATATGTTTAATTATTTTGAGGATTTATAGATCCAGTACTAGATAAAAATAAATGGAACAACTCTTAAAGCAGTTTGGCTTAATTTTAGCTATGTAACTAAAAAAATTGCAAAATTCCCCAAATAAATGACGTTTAGAGAGCTAGAATTTGTACGAAAATTGAAGAAGGCTTAGCAGAGTAATTTTAGGTGGGGAAATGCATAGCTCGGTCGGGGGTTAGGGGATTAGGGCCTATTACAAATAGTAGGTAAAAATACCATTAAGAACTCACTTTAAGAAAATATAATTTTCAAACAATCGTCCATTAGCTACAGTACGACCTTCGTCCAATTTGTTCATAGACACAGGGCGTCTTGAATTCCACAACTTTAAAGTGCTTAAAGCCACAAAAGCGCATCTCAAGAGCAACCTTGTCCCACATGCAATCAACGCAAGTAGAGCCACTCTAAGTAACTTCAAGTCGTACAATTCACAGTTGTCCTCATAACGCTCAAACGAGCAATTTGCGCCGTAATCCACTACCGTTTTGCCCTGAGAATGGTCCACAGGACTGCCGAAACATTAACACCTCTAATTACCTAACACGCTCCGCTAACCACAGAATTCTGTCAGAATTGCGCCCCCATTAGGTGATCGCATTAGACGCAATTTTAACCCCGGATAACAACCCACACACCACTGAAGCCCCCAAAAGCTTAAGTGTACACGCATTCTAACCTTTGAGCCATCATCAATCACACGCGAGAAAGTCAACAAGCACGAAAGCTGCTGGGAGTAATTGTTTGGAGGTCTTTATTAACACGCAGCTTTTAACAAATCTCCAAAGGCGAAATACTTAAACTTGAAGAGCTTTTATGGTGTAAAACCGAATTACCAAAAGCACTGCTTTACATTTGAAGTGACGCAAGCTGTAATATAATACGGTAAAATACGAAAATTTATCACATTGCGGGAATAATTAATCAAAGCCTCTCCCCAACGCGCAGCCTTAAACTATTTCAAAAAGCTCGGCGTACGCTTTTCTCCGGCTCGAGGGGCTCCGGTGGCGGAAATTGCGTCTACACCGTCGCCCTAACGATGACTTCCGGTTGGTGGATCTTTGTCGTGCGTGAGGACGGCAGCTTCCGGCTTTGCGATCCGCGAAATCGATTGCGTGTGAAAGCCCTGCTCATGATAAGACGGTTCTGTGGGCAAAGTTCGGAAGCCGAAGTTTTGTTATGAAATTTTCAGTTATTTTTCTGGCGCGCGTTGTTGGCAGGCTTGGGAAGTTGCTATGTGGCAGCACGCCGAGTTTTACCTGTTACCCCAAGAAGTTTCCGCGCATTGTTAAATTCGATCAATTATGTAGCACCCCAAAGACCTGAAAGTTGGTGCAACGTGACGTTAACATACTTCCGTGCAAGCTTCACCCAATCGTGCTGCCAAACGATCGCTTGATAAATGTTTTCGCGATCAAATTTGGCACAGACATTACATAATCATTCATCAGTGTGAAATTTGCAAATTTGTCATAAGAGAAGATGAGAATTGAATTCTCATCTTCTTAGTTGAGAAGTTTCTTAAGATCGCTGGCTTAGGAGGAGAATACAAGAAGTAACGACAAAAGAGAACAAGCAGGAATTTAACGGACATGAACAAAAGACCTAGAGATGGAGTGAAAGAGGAATTAAACGAGATCTGCATAAGTTTCAGTAGAAGCCAAATTGTGTTAACGTCTCCAGAGTAAAAGAAAAAATAGCACTTATGCTCATAGATGCGCTCACTCTTAGGGAAAATAAAACAAAAGGCAAAAGAGAAAAGTAGGATAAACAATCCACCAAAGAAATAGCAAGATTGCGGAGAAAGATACTAAAAATACAGAAAAACTGGCTGAAATAAAGATGAAGATGAAGGCTGTGATGAACGATAACAAAGGAACTAAATCAGGAGATTAAGAGAAATTAAATTTGAAATTGGATAGAAACCAAATACTTGGGAGAAGGAGAAAAAAAATATCGCAGAAAGAAGAAAAATCTAAACAAAGAAATAGCAAGATTGCGGAGAATTATACTGAAAATACAGAAAAACTGGCTGAAATAAAGATAATGATGAAGGCTGTGATGAACAAATTTGATGATAACAAGGGAACTAAATCAGGAGATTGAGAGAAATTATAAATGAAATTGGTAAGAAACAACTACATGGGAGAAAGAGAAAAAAATAGTAAGAAAAGAAAACTAAACAAGAAAGCTGACAGGAAGAAGGCTTGGAGTCGTCCTAAATGAAAAAAAATAAAAGTTAAAAACTGAAGGATTTGCAATCAGAAGGACTAATGAAAATAAGGAATTAACGAATGCAAGAATGGTATAAAAGATCTTTAAATCTTTAAATGCAAATGGACAAAAACTAAATAACAGCTATATATAAGAAAAAACAAGAATGGAAACTGGGAACATAAAATATAAGAAGCACACAACGAAATGAGTTGGAACTGGAGGAAAAATTCAACAAACAGAACAAACAAATATAGATATCCTGGGAATCACAAGAACAAGAGAGCTAGTAAAGGAGAAGAACACGAGCAAGGAACATAAACAGGAATGGTATTAAGTAGGAATTTGGAACATGAGAAGAAATCGAGGCAAAGAAGAGGAACTTGTAAGGGATACGAAAAAGGCAAATCTTTCCATAACAGAAACAAACATATGGGAAAGCGATGAATAAAAATAATGATGAAGACGATGATGAACAAATTTGATGATAACAATTGAAGTAAAGCAGGAGATAAGAGAAATTAAAATTGAAATTGAATAGAAATAAAATACAAGGCAGAAGGAGATAAAAAAAATTAAAGAAGCGAAAGACTAAAGAAGAAAGCTGACAGGAAGAAGACCTATTTTAGTTTCTATAATTCGAAGTCATGGAAATGATTATTTTCAAACTTTTAGAGTTTTATGATAAAATTGTTTTTATAATCGAGTCGTCCTAAATCAAAAAAATAGGAGTCAAAAACTGAAAAAAATCATCTGGTAAGGGAAACGAAAAAGGCAAATCCATGACAGAAAGACACATATGGGAAAGCGATGAATAAAAGATAATGATGAAGACGATAATGAACAAATTCGATGATAACAAGTGAAGTAAAACAGGAGATAAGAGAAAAAAATTAAACAAGCGAAAGACTAAAGACGAAAACTGACAGGAAGAAGACCTATTTTAGTTTCTATAATTCGAACTCATGGAAATGATTATTTTCAAACTTTTAGAATTTTATGATAAAATTTATTTTCATTATCGAGTCGTACTGAATGAAAAAAAATAAGTCAAACACTGAAAAAAAAATCATGTGGTCATGGAAACGAAATAGGCAAAACCAGAAGTGCTGGCCATAACAGAAAGAAACATAAGGGAAAGCGATGCGAAAATATAGATCTTGTTCAAAAAAACAATAGTCATAGTATACGGGCCAAATGAAGGCGACAACAAAACTGACAAAGATGCATTCTGAACAAACAAAAGGGAAAACGATGCGAAAATATAGATGATGTTCTATGGCGGAATCAAGGAAACAGAGAATGTCAAGATGAGAGTAGGACAATTGATAGCAGAAGGAAGAGTAATATTTAAATAGAACCATTACTCATTCATGAAATATTTATAGAAAATTCGAAAGAATAAGAGAATGAAAAGGCGTGAGAGAATCATGATGATTGAAATAGGCAAAACAGACCAAAAAAACAATAGTCATAGTATACGGGCCAAAGGAAGGCGACAACAAAGCTGACAAAGATGCATTCTGGGAATATACAGGTGATAAAAAAAATTCAAAAGTTGAGTGGAAATAAAGACAGAAAGGTACGAGGGCAAAATAAAAAGAAACAACAACGCTCCAAAAGAAATCCGAAAGAAAGGAAAATCACTTTTCCTACTCTGGTCTTGGCATTCACTATTTCCTTGATTCCACCATCGTACCCTATCCCTATCCCTATCTCAATCGCTATTCCTATCCCTTCTTTATCCCTATCCCTATCTCTATCCCTATCCGTATGTCCCTATCCCTGTACGTTTTCGCATCCCTTTCCCTTATTTATTTAATATCGAGTAAAATTGCGTGCAAGAAATGAAAATAAAGGAAATATTGCTGAAACATAGTTTTTTATGCCTGTTATGTCGAAATAACTAAAAGAATATCTGAAGCTTTGGTTCATTTTGACATAACAATTTTAGGCAGTAATGATTTCCGTTGGAAACTTTCATCTGTTTACGAAATTATTCCATTGAAATTTTTAAATTGGCAAAAGGTATATTTTGTTGAAATGTTGCCGAAATTGTCAATTTGTAATTGTCAAGTGTCAATTCTCAATTGTCAAAAGGTCAAGGTCCAGTAAGACTGTAGAACCATAAGAAGAAAAAGATTGGAAATGATTTCCATTGGAAACTTTAATTTGTTTGCGGAATTTTTCCTTTGAAATTTTTAAATTGGCCGAAAGTAAATTTGCCGTAATTGCCAAAATTGTCAATTGTCAAAAGGTCAAGGTCCAGTAAGACTGCAGTACCATGGGAAGAAAAAGATTGCCGAAATTGTAAATTTGTTCAGAATTTCGTAATACCTATGTACTTTTGAAATTCCAACTTTCAATTTTGTATGGTCAGATGAAATTGAAATAAAACTTGGCTACAATACCAGTAATGCCTGAAAAATTGTTATATATGCCTGAAACGTTGAGAAATTGTAAATGTGTTCAGAATTTCGTAATACTTTCAAAATTCCAACTTACAATGCCAGAAATGCCTGAAAAATTATTATAAATGCCTGAAACGTTGAGGAAAATGGATTACATACTTCCAAAATTGGAGAAAATTTCTTGTTGTTAAACATATTTTTTGCCTAAAACAATATCTCAAACTTTGTTGTAATCCAACTTACAATTTTGTATGGTCAGATGAAATTGAAATGAAACTTAGCTATAATTACGCCTGAAATGCCTGAAAAATTGTTATAAATGCCTGAAACGTTGAGAAATTGTAAATTTGTTCAGAATTTCGTAATTCTTTCAAAATTCCAACTTACAATGCCAGAAATGCCTGAAAAAATGTTATAAATACCTAAAACGTTGAGCAAAGTGGAATACATACTTCCAAAATTGCAGAAAATTTCTTGTTGTTAAACATATTTTTTGCCTCAAAAAATATCTCAAACTTTGTTGTAATCCAACGTGCAATTTTGTATGGTCAGATGAAGTTGATATGAAACTTTGCTACAATGCCAGAAATGCCTGAAAAATTGTTAAAAATGCCTGAAACGTTGAGAAATTGTAAATTTGTTCAGCATTTCGTAATACTTTCAAAATTCCAACTTACAATGCCAGAAATGCCTGAATAATGGTTATAAATGCCTGAACGTTGAGCAAAGTGGAATACATACATCCAAAATTAGAGAAAATTTCTTGTTGTTAAACATTGCAGAAATTGTAATGTTGCAAACGTATTTTTTGCCTAAAAAAATATCTCAAACTTTGTTGTAATCCAACTTACAATTTTGTATGGTCAGATGAAATTGAAATGAAACTTTGTTATAATTACGCCTGAAGTGCCTGAAAAATTGTTAAATTTCCTTGAATAGTAATTCAGTTCGTTAATTATGTTGAAAATGTCATTTTTTATAGTTAATTTGCTAACATTGTTGTATATTTTGAAAAAGTCAAAGAAATATTGAAAGATGTCGAAAGAATTTCGAAAATATTGAAGTAATATTGAGTAAAATTACTTGCAAAAAAGGAAAATAAGGGAAAAATTGCTGAGACATTTTTTATGCCTATTATGTCGAAATACCTACAACATATCTGAAACTTTAGTTCATTTTGACATAACAATTTTAGGCAGTAATGATTTCCATTGAAAACTTTTATTTGTTAGGAGCTTTTTCGATTGAAATTTATAAATTGACAAAAGGTAAATTCTGATGAAATATCGCCGAAATTGTCAATTTCTCATTTGACACTTATCAAAAGGTCAAGGTTCAGTGGGACTGTAAAACCACAGGAAGATGAAGATTATAGAAGTTGTAAATTTGTTCAGAATTTCGTAATACTTTCAAAATTCCAACACGCAATTTTGTATGGTCAGATGAAATTGAAATGAAACTTTACTACAATGCCAGAAATGCCTGAAAAATTGTTATAAATGCCTGAAACGTTGAGAAATTGTAAATTTGTTCAAAATTTCGTAATACTTTTAAAATTCCAACTTATAATTTCGTGTGGTCAAGTGAAATTGAAATGAAACTTTGCCACAATTCCAGAAATGCCTGAAAAATTGTTATAAATGCCTGAAACGTTGAGGAAAGTGGAATACATACTTCCAAAATTGGAGAAAATATTTTGTTGTTAAAAATTGCAGAAATTTTAATGTTGCAAATCAAGTTTGTGGCCTAAAAAGATGGCCTCAAACTTTGTTAAAATTCCTTGAATATCGTAATAAATATCGAGTTCGATATTGAATATCGAATGGAATGAAGTCATATCGAAAAACATCGAGAATATCGAAGACATATCGAGCAATATTACGCGTAAAAAAGAAACATAAGGGGAAAGTTGCTGAAACATTTTTTTATGCCAATTATATCGAATTGCTTAAAAATATCTGAAACTTCATTAATTTAGGCATAACAATTTTAGACAGTACTTAAGGAATATACTACAAAAACAGTAAAATTCCATGAAACTATATTTTTGTTGTTAGTTGACTGAAATGTTGCTACATTTAGGTCTGAAAAATCCTGAAAATTTGTTATAAATGCCTGAAACGTTAAGGGAAGTGGAATACATAGTTCTAAATTTCAGAAAATTTATTTTTGTTGAAAATTTCAGAAATTTTAATGTTGCAAACATATTTGCTAGCCTAAAAGAATATCTCAAACTTTGTTGCAAACATATTGTTTGGCCTAAAAGATTTTCGCAAACTTTGCTGTAATTCCTTGAGAAGTAATGGAATATTTACACACGCTTGAAGTAAAATTAAATTGTATATACAGGGTGTCCTGCGCAAGTCGTTGGTTAAAAGTTTATGGGGACACATACAAATTTGAAAAAAATCACACAAACATGGTTTATCGTGACCTCTCAAAAGAAAATAAGCACGTGTTTCTATCACTTCCGGTTCTACCGGAAGTGGACATTAACTTTGTTATTTTGACTGCAGAGATTTTAGGAAAAGCATGAATTTTGAAAAAGTTGCACAAATTTGAATTTTCTGTGTCTTCCAATATTTGGCATCCTCTAAATGCCGCTCAGATATCAAAATTCTCTGCACTGAAGATTGCTATACTTTGTTAAAAATGGATTTTTTTATCGATGAACCCATGAAAATCCATAAAACCCATGAAAACCCATTAAAACCCATGAAAACCCATGAAACTGTAGAACAAATGCTGTAAAACAAATAAAAACAGTTGAAAATTTAAAGAAATATCGAAAAAGTGTATTACTGACATAACTTATAAATAAAGTAAAATAGTTACTACAAAAATTGCAGGATGTAATATGCTTATGGAGTTTATTTAAAAGTTAAGGAATTATTAAAATAATAGTAAAATTTCATGAAACCTTTTTTTGTTGACTGAAATTTTGCTACATTTATGTCTGAAAAAGCCTGAAAAATTGTATAAATGTCTGAAACGTAAAATATCATAAAACATTTTTTTTGTTGACTGAAATTTTGCTACATTTATGTCTGAAAAAGCCTGAAAAGTTGTTATAAATGCCTGAAACGTAAAATATCATAAAACATTTTTTTTGTTGACTGAAATTTTGCTACATTTATCTCTGAAAAAGCCTGAAAAGATGTTATAAATGCCTGAAACGTTCAGTAAACTGGAAACCAACAAAATTAGATAATATTTAATTTTGTTAAAATTTGCTGAACTTTTTATTTTGGAGAATATTATTATACGGGTTGTATCGAAATGCCTAAAAGATATCTAATAATAATATTAATAAATTTATTCATGTCAATATCAAGGAGGATGTCAAATTAAAATGTACATGGTAAAGAGGGTAAATTCACATATACATGCAATAAATACACATATAAATATAAAACCAAAAATGGAGAAAATTGCAGGAAATTTAATTATAATCAAAATATCATATTACACCTAATTTCATAAAGATTTCAAAAATTGCCACAAGTTTTATAGCATAAATTTACAATTCCCCCAATTATGATAGGTATTACTATAAAAAAAAACTATAAAAATTATAACGAAAGCAGCAATCAATGATTATGGAGTTTATTTAGAAACTTAAGGAATATACTAAAAAAAACAGTAAAATTTCATGAAATCTTTGTTAGTTAACTGAAATGTTGCTACATTTACGTCTGAAAAGTTGTTATAAATACCTGAAACGTTCAGGAAAGTAGTAACCAACAAAATTGGATAATATTTAATGTTGTTAAAATTTGGTGAAATTTTTAAGTTGCAAAATTTTATTATAGGAGTTGTGTCGAAATACCTAAAATATATCTAATGATAATAATAATAAATTATTCATGTCAATATCCAGGATGATTTACACATGTCAAATTAAAAGTTACATCATAAACAGAGTAAATTTACATATACTTATAATAAATACACATCTAAAAATAAAACCAAAAAGGGAGAAAATTGCAGAAAATTTAATTATAATGTAAAAATATCATATTACACCAAATTTCATAAAGATTGCAGAAATTGCCACAAGTTTTATAGCATCAATTTTCAAATCCCCCTATTATGATAGGTATTACTATAAAGAAAATTATAACAAAAGCAGCAATCAAAGATTATGGAGTTTATTTAAAAACTTAAGGAATATACTAACAAAGCAGTAAAATTTCATGAAACCATTTGTTAGTTGACTGAAATTTTGCTACATTTACGTCTGAAAAAGCCTGAAAAGTTGTTATAAATGCCTGAAACGTTCAAGAAAGTAGTAACCAACAAAAGTGGATAATATTTAATTTGGTTAAAATTTGCTGAAATTTGTGAATCTCATCGTTAAAACTACACTTTAATCGAATGGGTGAATAAAATGTTTACATTTTCACTTTATTCACTATAAATATTGACAACGTCAATAAAGTAAAAAAATAGGTAAATTCGCACTATCCTTGAAAGTTTCGTTGTCACCTGACAATGTGACACTTCACGCAAATTTTTCAATTCTGATAACGAATTCGGAAAAATCTTGTATGATACACGTGAATAAAGCAATTTGATCCACTCAAAAACATTATCGCATTCGCTTCGCCTCTTGCACTAAACTCTTTTTTTCGTGAATAAAATTCGACTTTATTCACTTATACCATAAATAGCTATAATACTGGAGAGCTGATTCGAAAAGGTGTTTTTATATTTGAAACTTTGTTAGGATTCCGAGAAAAGTTATGTCATGACTGAAATCAGTCTGATATAATTATTTATAACGTCAAGGGAAATACTAAAACAGGTAAACTACTACAAAAATACTATACTAACAATACTACAATTACGCCTGAAATGCCTGAAAAAATATTATAAATGCCTGAACCGTTGAAAATAGGCCGCCATCTATGTCGTAGTTACTATTGAAATTCGGTTGGACGCTCACAAGATGGCGTCAATCCGTTGGTGATTTATTTTATTTCCGCTTCCCTTCGAACTACCAAGTGATGTGGATCAGTGCGTGGAAGTCAACAGACTCCCCTGGAATGGTCCGGTGGATTACTTATACTTATACTTATACCTTATACTTATACCACCTTATACTTATACCTTAGTACCTCAAGTGTGTCTTGTCTGCTGTTGTTAGGGGATTTTTCTGCATCGGTGTAACTTTTTCCGATCGCCGCCAGCAACAAATGGCCCTCGAATCGGTCGTTGTCATGACGACTGTCAATAATCCATGATTTATTTTCAAATCCCTGATTCCCGTTTTCGCTGTCTGTTACAATTTTGATTGCTTTCTATGGCAAATCCTGACTGATAACATCAAATTTTAAAATTTCACAACGTTATAATAGCAGTAAGTAATTCCAATTTAATGCTTATCGCCTTCGAACGTTATACTTTACATTACACCATTAGACATATAATTATTTACGTTATTACGTGGAACATAATTTACTCAGCAAGGCAATTTCACGTGCTGCTTGTTTTTTGTTCACTTTCTGCACTACGCTGTAAATTCCGAGATGGAGCTCTCCCGTATCCTGGGGCTTTCCTCTGTGAATGCATTGTCTGCGGATGGGGCTTACAACGGGATGCAGCTCGTTTCTTCGCTTCCGTAAAACGTCGATGTACGAGTGCGCGCATGTAAATATTCCGTGTTTTGTACACGACTCCGGGAAATTAGTTTCCGTGAAACTTTAATTGGAAAACGTACTCGGTTTACATTTTATACGTGTATTTACAAATGCCTCGTGCAGATCCTCGAATAACGGCGCAATTTCTCACCAGCTGTTTCCGTTAATTTGTTTATGTAGTTGCTTAAGACTTAATAATTTCTTGGCTAATTCCGAATAATTTCTTGGGTAATTCAGACAATATACGTGCCTTGCACAGAGGAAGGAGTTATACGACTATTTCGAGGAAAATTGCATAATTATCTGGCGGTGGTGGTGGTTTTGGTGGTTGTGGTGGTGGGGGTCGTGGTGGTGGGGGTCGTGGTGGTGCATATGCATATCTTGTTATTTCTATGTACACACAATTTAAGAATGTCCTCGATTTTAAAAGTAACGTTATGTAAATAATGTACATTTAAACTCGTGGGCCCTGAAGTAATTCTTCATTGTAGTCTTTTCATGTGTTCGGAAGCCACAGATATCGCTGAAGCTAATAATAATTTAGTATTTGAGCAGTCAAATATCAACTGACACAATAGAAATTTGAATTGCAAGAAGGTAGCCTTTAATGCCATCTTCATGAGTAATGAGTGGAATCTCTCGTGCGTCTTTAAATAATCCTTCAGTGTTGTCTTTTCATGTGTTTGGAAGCCAAAAATACTGCTGAAACTAATAATAATTCCGTATTTGAGCAGTCAAATATGAAATTCTACAATAGAAATTGGAATAGCATGAAGATAACTTGTATTGCAAAATTCATGTCTAATGAGTGTAAATGAAGTTGCCTATGTCAAAAATAGAACTATTTTTACTGGAGCGGAGCAAAAATATTTTACATGGTGACGTAAGTCTTGAGAAAATATCGCCCACGTGAATTACAAACAATTACTATTCTTCTCTCGAAATAACTCCCCTTTACCGTTGTGCCTTACTTGAATATCACCAGATTTCACGCCGATTTACCCAAAAACTCGCCACGTCCTGAAAACCTCCCCCGTAAAGCCAGCAAACTTTAATAATTAAAAGGGCGAGCGAAGTTTTTCCGGGAAACTTTTCGCGGCATCCCATTAACGAGTCGACGGACACTCTGAGCGTCCACGGAAAACTTAATTTTCCCGCTCGCCAAGTCGGATGTGGCTTACGCCATGAGCCCTTTTAAAGCGTCAGGACTCACTCTGTGAGCCTTTCAAGCCCTTCTGTTCTGCCGGGAGATAAGTGGACAGCGGCGAACACGAATTTCACCTTAAAACTTTTATAAATCCACTCGTAATATCAGTTTGGAAATGCGCCAAGGATCGTGATTGATCATTATCAATTGAGAACAATTGTTGCGGTTCGGCAAAGTTTGGGGAACTCGCACAACTTGCGTGTTGTTTTTATATTTTTCGTGGTGTTTCATCGAGTATTCGCCTCATCAATCCAATAAAATATGTTAGTCGTATTTGGAGAGACATACAATAACGGTATGCCACGTGAACATTTTCATTCCGGAACATACACAGATGTTCCGAGATAGGCAGCCCATTTCACTGAGAATTTTCTATCAGGAACATACTGATACTGTTAATACTGATACATAGATGTTCCGAGATATGCAATCGATATCAGAGCATTTTAAATCCGGAACATACTGATACTATGTTAATAAATATGCAACCAATATCACAAATGATGTTGAGACAACAAATATCAAATTATTAAACGTAATTTTAATAACTTTGGAACATACAGCAACAACAACATCAACTATAATAACAGCAACAACAACATCAACAACAATTGAGCAAAATGTTATAATTGTCTGTCGCTTATACCGTTTAGTTATTTGGATTCTATGCTTTCTTTTCTCTCTTATTTATTACTGAAACATTATCAAATTTTCAGCAGAATTAGTTTCAGGTAGTAGACAAATCTAATAGCAAATTTGTAAATAACAAATTTTCAGAAATTTCAGTAATAGCTAACCCATACTGGTCAATGCAGAAAGTTAAGTGTTTCACTTTCTCCCTTATTTAATACTGAAACTTTGTCAAATTTTCAGGAGAATTAGTTTTACGTATACTGTACACGAATGTAATATCAAATTTGCAAATAATAAATTTTCAGAAATTTCAGTAATTGCTAACCCATATTTGTCATTTCAGAAAGTTATATATTTGATTATTTCTTTTATTTAATACTTAAACTATTCAAAATTTCTGCAGAATTAGTTTCAGGAGTAATGTATACGTATCTAATAACAAATTTGCAAATAATAAATTTTCAGGAATTTCAGTAATAGCTAACCCATACTTGTCAATGCAGAAAGTTATATGTTTGATTTTCTCCCTTATTTAAACCTGAAACTTTGTCAAATTTTCAGGAGAAGTAGTTTTAGGTGTATAGTACACGAATCTAATATCAAATTAGCAAAAAATGCACTTTCAGAAATTTCAGTACTAGCTAATCTAAACTTGTCAATTGAGAAAGTTAAGTGTTTGATTTTCTCCCTTATTTAATAATTAAACTTTGTCAACTTTACAGTAGAATTAGCTTCAGGTGTACTGTACACAAATCTAAAATCAAATTTGCAAAAAATGCATTTTCAGAAATTTCAGTAATAGCTAATCTATACTTGTCAATTGAGAAAGTTAAGTGTTTCATTTTCTCCCTTATTTAAACCTGAAACTTTGTCAAATTTTCAGGAGATTTAGTTTTAGGTATACTGTATACGAATCTGTAATTAAATTTGCAAATAATAAATTTTCAGAAATTTCAGCAATAGCTAACCCATACTTGTCTATTCAGAAAGTTATATGTTTGATTTTCTCCCTTATTTAATCCTTAAACTTTGTTAAATTTTCAGGAGAATTAGTTTCAGGTGTACAGTACACGAATCTAATGTCAAATTTGCAAAAAATAAATTTTCAGGAATTTCAGTAATAGCTCACCCATACTTGTCAATGCAGAAAGTTAAATGTTTGATTCTTTCCCTTATTTAATACTGAAACTTTGTCAAATTTTCAGGAGAATTAGTTTCAGGTGTACAGTACACGAATATAATATCAAATTTGCAAAAAATATATTTTCAAAAATTTCAGTAATAGTTAATCTATACTTGTCAATTGAGAAAGTTAAGTGTTTGATTTTCCCCCTTATTTAATCCTGAAACTATGTCAAATTTTCAAGAGAATTAGCTTCAGGTGTACAGTACACGAATCTTATATCAAATTTAGAAAAAAATAAGTTTCAGAAATTTCAGTAATAGCTAATCTATACTTGTCAATTGAGAAAGTTAAGTGTTTGATTTTCTCCCTTATTTAATCCTGAAACTTTGTCAAGTTTTCAGGAGAATTAGTTTCAGGTGTACAGTACACGAATCTAATATTAATTTTGCAAAAAATAAATTTTCAGAAATTTCAGTAATAGCTAATCTGTACTTTTCAATTGAGAAAGTTAAGTGTTTGATTTTCTCCCTTATTTTCTCCTGAAACTTGGTCAAATTTTCAGGGAAATTAGTTTCAGGTGTACAGTACTCTAATGAAATATCAAATTTGCAAAAAATAAATTTTCAGAAATTTCAGATATAGCTAACCAATACTTGTCAATTCAGAAAGTTATATGTTTGATTTTCTGCCTTATTTTAACTTGAAACTTTGTCAAATTTTCAGTAGAATTAGTTTCAGGTGTACAGTACACGAATCTAATATTAAATTAGCAAAAAATGCACTTTCAGAAATTTCAGTACTAGCTAATCTGTACGTGTCAATTGAGAAAGTTAAGTGTTTGATTTTCTCCCTTATTTAAACCTGAAACTTTGTCAAATTTTCAGGAGAATTAGTTTCTGGTGTACAATACTCGAATCTAATATCAAGTTTGCAAAAAATAAATTTTCAGAAATTTCAGCAATAGCTAATCTATACTAGTCAATTAAGAAAGATAAGTGTTTGATTTTCTCCTTTATTTAATCCTGAAACTTTGTTAAATTTTAAGGAGAATTAGTTTCAGGTGTACAGTACACGAATCTAATGTCAAATTTCCAAAAAATAAATTTTCAGGAATTTCAGTAATAGCTAACCCATACTTGTCTATGCAGAAAGTTAAATGTTTGATTCTTTCCCTTATTTAATACTGAAACTTTGTCAAATTTTCAGGAGAATTAGTTTCAGGTGTACAGTACACGAATATAATATCAAATTTGCAAAAAATATATTTTCAAAAATTTCAGTAATAGTTAATCTATACTTGTCAATTGAGAAAGTTAAGTGTTTGATTTTCCCCCTTATTTAATCCTGAAACTATGTCAAATTTTCAAGAGAATTAGCTTCAGGTGTACAGTACACGAATCTTATATCAAATTTAGAAAAAAATAAGTTTCAGAAATTTCAGTAATAGCTAATCTAAACTTGTCAATTGAGAAAGTTAAGTGTTTTATTTTCTCCCTTATTTAATCCTGAAACTTTGTCAAATTTTCAGGAGAATTAGTTTCAGGTGTACAGTACACGACTCTAATATCAAATTTGCAACTAATAGATTTTCATAAATTTTAGTAATAGCTAACCCATACTTGTCAATGCAGAAAGTTATATGTTTGATTTTGTCCCATATTTAATACTTAAACTTTGTCAAATTTACAGCAGAATTAGTTTCAGGTGTACTCTACACGAATCTAATATCAAATATGCAGATAATAAATTTTCAGAAATTTCAGTAATAGCTAATCTTTACGTGTCAAATCAAAAAGTTATGTGTTGGATTTTCTCCCATATTTAATACTGAAACTTTGTCAAATTTTCAGGCGAATTAGTTTCAGGTATACTGTATATGAATCTAATATCAAATTTGCAAATAATATATTTTCAGGAATTTCAGTAATAGCTAACCCATACTTGTCAATTTAGAAAGTTATATGTTTAATTTTCTCCCTTATTTAAACCTGAAACTTTGTCAAATTTTCAGGAGAATTAGTTTCAGGTGTACAGTACACGAATCTAATATTAAATTTGCAAATAATAAATTTTCAGAAATTTCAGTAATAGCTAATCTGTACTTTTCAATTGAGAAAGTTAAACGTTTGATTTTCTCCCTTATTTAATCCTGAAACTTGGTCAAATTTTCAGGGAAATTAGTTTAAGGTGTACAGTACACTAACCAAATATCAAATTTGCAAAAAATAAATTTTCAGAAATTTCAGTAATAGCTAATCTATACTTGTCAATTGAGAAAGTTAAGTGTTTGATTTTCTCCCTTATTTGATCCTGAAACTTTGTCAAATTTTCACGAGAGTTAGCTTCAGGTGTACAGTACACGAATATAATATCAAATTTGCAAAAAATATATTTTCAAAAATTTCAGTAATAGTTAATCTATACTAGTCAATTGAGAAAGTTAAGTGTTTTATTTTCTCCCTTATTTAATCCTGAAACTTTGTCAAATTTTCAGGAGAATTAGTTTCAGGTGTACAGTACACGACTCTAATATCAAATTTGCAACTAATAGATTTTCATAAATTTTAGTAATAGCTAACCCATACTTGTCAATGCAGAAAGTTATATGTTTGATTTTGTCCCATATTTAATACTTAAACTTTGTCAAATTTACAGCAGAATTAGTTTCAGGTGTACTCTACACGAATCTAATATCAAATATGCAGATAATAAATTTTCAGAAATTTCAGTAATAGCTAATCTTTACGTGTCAAATCAAAAAGTTATGTGTTGGATTTTCTCCCATATTTAATACTGAAACTTTGTCAAATTTTCAGGCGAATTAGTTTCAGGTATACTGTATATGAATCTAATATCAAATTTGCAAATAATATATTTTCAGGAATTTCAGTAATAGCTAACCCATACTTGTCAATTTAGAAAGTTATATGTTTAATTTTCTCCCTTATTTAAACCTGAAACTTTGTCAAATTTTCAGGAGAATTAGTTTCAGGTGTACAGTACACGAATCTAATATTAAATTTGCAAATAATAAATTTTCAGAAATTTCAGTAATAGCTAATCTGTACTTTTCAATTGAGAAAGTTAAACGTTTGATTTTCTCCCTTATTTAATCCTGAAACTTGGTCAAATTTTCAGGGAAATTAGTTTAAGGTGTACAGTACACTAACCAAATATCAAATTTGCAAAAAATAAATTTTCAGAAATTTCAGTAATAGCTAATCTATACTTGTCAATTGAGAAAGTTAAGTGTTTGATTTTCTCCCTTATTTGATCCTGAAACTTTGTCAAATTTTCACGAGAGTTAGCTTCAGGTGTACAGTACACGAATCTAATATCAAATTTGCAAAAAATAAATTTTCAGATATTTCAGTAATAGCTAATCTGTACTTGTCAATTGAGAGAGAGATAAGTGTTTGATATTCTCCCTTATTTAATCCTGAAACTTTGTCAAATTTTCAGGAGAATTAGTTTCAGGTGTACAGTACACGAATATAATATCAAATTTGCAAAAAATAAATTTTCAGAAATTTTAGTAATAGCTAATCTATACTTGTCAATTGAGAAAGTTAAGTGTTTGATTTTCTCCCTTATTTAATCCTGAAACGTTGTCAAATTTTTAGGAGAATTAGTTTTGGGTGTACTGTACACGAATCTAATATTAAATTTGCAAATAATAAATTTTCAGAAATTTCAGTAATAGCTAATCTGTACTTTTCAATTGAGAAAGTTAAACGTTTGATTTTCTCCCTTATTTAATCCTGAAACTTGGTCAAATTTTCAGGGAAATTAGTTTAAGGTGTACAGTACACTAACCAAATATCAAATTTGCAAAAAATAAATTTTCAGAAATTTTAGTAATAGCTAATCTATACTTGTCAATTGAGAAAGTTAAGTGTTTGATTTTCTCCCTTATTTAATCCTGAAACGTTGTCAAATTTTTAGGAGAATTAGTTTTGGGTGTACTGTACACGAATCTAATATTAAATTTGCAAATAATAAATTTTCAGAAATTTCAGTAATAGCTAATCTGTACTTTTCAATTGAGAAAGTTAAACGTTTGATTTTCTCCCTTATTTAATCCTGAAACTTGGTCAAATTTTCAGGGAAATTAGTTTAAGGTGTACAGTACACTAACCAAATATCAAATTTGCAAAAAATAAATTTTCAGAAATTTCAGTAATAGCTAATCTATACTTGTCAATTGAGAAAGTTAAGTGTTTGATTTTCTCCCTTATTTGATCCTGAAACTTTGTCAAATTTTCACGAGAGTTAGCTTCAGGTGTACAGTACACGAATCTAATATCAAATTTGCAAAAAATAAATTTTCAGATATTTCAGTAATAGCTAATCTGTACTTGTCAATTGAGAGAGAGATAAGTGTTTGATATTCTCCCTTATTTAATCCTGAAACTTTGTCAAATTTTCAGGAGAATTAGTTTCAGGTGTACAGTACACGAATATAATATCAAATTTGCAAAAAATAAATTTTCAGAAATTTTAGTAATAGCTAATCTATACTTGTCAATTGAGAAAGTTAAGTGTTTGATTTTCTCCCTTATTTAATCCTGAAACGTTGTCAAATTTTTAGGAGAATTAGTTTTGGGTGTACTGTACACGAATCTAATATTAAATTTGCAAATAATAAATTTTCAGAAATTTCAGTAATAGCTAATCTGTACTTTTCAATTGAGAAAGTTAAACGTTTGATTTTCTCCCTTATTTAATCCTGAAACTTGGTCAAATTTTCAGGGAAATTAGTTTAAGGTGTACAGTACACTAACCAAATATCAAATTTGCAAAAAATAAATTTTCAGAAATTTCAGTAATAGCTAATCTATACTTGTCAATTGAGAAAGTTAAGTGTTTGATTTTCTCCCTTATTTGATCCTGAAACTTTGTCAAATTTTCACGAGAGTTAGCTTCAGGTGTACAGTACACGAATCTAATATCAAATTTGCAAAAAATAAATTTTCAGATATTTCAGTAATAGCTAATCTGTACTTGTCAATTGAGAGAGAGATAAGTGTTTGATATTCTCCCTTATTTAATCCTGAAACTTTGTCAAATTTTCAGGAGAATTAGTTTCAGGTGTACAGTACACGAATATAATATCAAATTTGCAAAAAATAAATTTTCAGAAATTTTAGTAATAGCTAATCTATACTTGTCAATTGAGAAAGTTAAGTGTTTGATTTTCTCCCTTATTTAATCCTGAAACGTTGTCAAATTTTTAGGAGAATTAGTTTTGGGTGTACTGTACACGAATCTAATATTAAATTTGCAAATAATAAATTTTCAGAAATTTCAGTAATAGCTAATCTGTACTTTTCAATTGAGAAAGTTAAACGTTTGATTTTCTCCCTTATTTAATCCTGAAACTTGGTCAAATTTTCAGGGAAATTAGTTTAAGGTGTACAGTACACTAACCAAATATCAAATTTGCAAAAAATAAATTTTCAGAAATTTCAGTAATAGCTAATCTATACTTGTCAATTGAGAAAGTTAAGTGTTTGATTTTCTCCCTTATTTGATCCTGAAACTTTGTCAAATTTTCACGAGAATTAGCTTCAGGTGTACAGTACACGAATCTAATATCATATTTGCAAAAAATAAATTTTCAGATATTTCAGTAATAGCTAATCTGTACTTGTCAATTGAGAGAGAGATAAGTGTTTGATATTCTCCCTTATTTAATCCTGAAACTTTGTCAAATTTTCAGGAGAATTAGCTTCAGGTGTACAGTACACGAATCTAATATCAAATTTGCAAAAAAATAGTTTTCATAAATGTCAGTAATAGCTACTCTATACTTGTCAATTGAGAAAGTTAAGTGTTTGATTTTCTCCCTTATTTAATCCTGAAACTTTGTGAAATTTTCTGGAGAATTAGTTTCAGGTGTACAGTATACGAATCTAATATCAAATTTTCAAAAAATAAATTTCCAGAAATTTCAGTAATAGCTAATCTGTACTTGTCAATTGAGAGAGATAAGTGTTTGATATTCTCCCTTATTTAATCCTGAAACTTTGTCAAATTTTCAGGAGAATTACAGAGAATTACATTTCGTGTGTACAGTACACGAATATAATATCAAATTTGCAAAAAATAAATTTTCAGAAATTTTAGTAATAGCTAATCTATACTTGTCAATTGAGAAAGTTAAGTGTTTGATTTTCTCCCTTATTTAATCCTGAAACGTTGTCAATTTTTTAGGAGAATTAGTTTTAGGTGTACTGTACACGAATCTAATATTAAATTTGCAAATAATAAATTTTCAGAAACTTCAGTAATAGTTAGCCCATACTTGTCAATACAGAAAGTTATATGTTTTATTTGCTCCGTTATTGAATACTGAAACATTTTCAGGTGTACTGTACACGAATCTAATATCAAATTTGCAAATAATAACATAAAAATATTAAGATATGTAAATCTACTGCAATGCTTTCTCAATTATGTGAATTTAAACCATTAAATTGCAATTCAGCTGACATGCTTACTTGGCACACATTCTGCATATCATACGTGCTTCAGATTTATGCAGCACCTCCACAAGCCACGCGTTTGATGGTGTGGCATGACACGAAAATTCATAACAGACTTCTCCTCTGCATTTTAGAGCTGTAAACGTTCTGGCAGAAATATTTTTACGACCACTTTAACCGCCTCACGTACGACTTGTGCGCCATAAAGCGTGAGCTATAAAGCGATATTAGAAGTCGCATGAAAGAACCTCGAGCGCAATTGAAGGTCTAAATATTGCACTAGACATGCGGACTTTCATCGGTTTACCGAAAACTGAAAGGAGTTCGCACACATAATTGTGTACGAAGGAAAATTGGAACGTAAAAAGGTTGATAGGCGTCAAATATCAGATGAGGTCGGAGATTGGTAACCGAGGCGACAGCCGAGGTTTACAACCAACCGAGTATGGATGGCTTTTCATGTGTCTGTTTAATGTAAATTAGTGTTATCTAGTGCAGGAAGGTGAATATTTAGTAACGTCATAAGGCCGATACATGTCAGATATCAGATGAGGTGGGAGTTATTAAACCGAGGCGTAAGCCGAGGATTACAACCAACTGAGTATAGATGAGTTTTCATGTGTCTGTTTAGTCTAAATTAGTGTAATTTAGTGCAGGAAGGAAAATATTTATTAACGTCATAAGGCCGATATGCGTTAAATATCAGATCTGGTCGGAGTTTGAAAACCGAGGCGCCAGCCGAGGTTTACAACCAACCGAGTATGGATGGCTTTTCATGTGTCTGTTTAATGTAAATTCGTGTTATCTAGTGCAGGAAGGTAAATATTTAGTAACGTCATAAGTAAAGCACGGACTATATGCAAAATGCATGTCCTGAATTAATGATATGACTACTGAAATTTCAATAGATCTACACGAATCATAAAGAAACAAAACGAATTAACCAATTTTATTTTGCATATGATGCATATTTTATGTATTCAATGCATATTTTATCAATAATTGCATATTTGGTCATATAATTGGATATTTATGACCGTTTTTTTTTTTTTTTTTTTTAATTTTACTAAACAAATGTTATAATATATCTTAAGGATTTCATAAATGTTTTATTTTAAAAAATTAATAGAGTGATTTTCAAAATATCTTGTTTTGAAATTTTTGTTCGATCGCCATTTTGGTATTTGATAAAATAGAAAATAATCTTAAATACAAATGTTTTAGAGAACCGATAGGGCATGCTGAACGTTTTTGTTTATTTTAAATATTTCTTAAAATAAGGGAGTAACGACGCTTTTTCGAAAAACAAAAAAACGCCAATAACTATGAACTTAGGCTCAAATTCACAAATTGGAGAGACTTAACTTAGAAAAGTTGTTTGTTTCAATGAGTTCTAACTGCAACAATAACCGAACACCTCATACAATAATACCTACAACAGTATGGAGTACCACCTACGTGTACGCAACCCTCGAAGGACGGCCCAAGTATACAGACACATGCGCATTCTTGACCTTTGCAGGTGCAAATGAAACCCGCGCATACTACTCGTCATAATGCCAATACGCGTCAAATATCAGATGAGGTTATAGTTTCTAAACCGAGGCGTCAGTCGAGGCTTACAACCAACCAAGTATAGCTGGCTTTAGTGTAAATTACTGTAATTTAGTGCTGGAAGGAAAATATTTATTAACGACATAAGGCTGATACGCGTTTAAATAACAGATGAGGTCGGGCTTTGTAAATCGAGGCGCTAGCCGAGGTTTACAACCAACCGAGTGTAGATGAGTTGCACGCGTCTGTGTAGTGTTAATAGAAGAGAATATCTATGTATAGTATTATGAAAAATAGATTTCTGTAAATATTTAGTCAATATTTTTCACATTTTTTATGAGTTAATTTAATTTATTCAGCAAAAGTCGCATTGTTTTATTTGATTTATTTGATTTACAATATGTCTTGAAAAATCATCTTTCACGTTTTTCCTTGTTACTTAACTAAAAAGTACAATGGCAAACCATTTATCGTGATGATTATTATTATGTTTATTGTTATTATTATGATTATTGTTATTATTATTATTATTGATTATCTTCCATTCTCGCAATTCTCACAATTCCGCTTTCCACCTCCTCACAGGTGAGCGATTTATTACGCGATCATCCGCAGCAGTTCACGGAGGATCGACGTCGTTACATCGGCGTTAAATTGGGAGCTTTCCGGTGCACGCGCGATCCTGTTTCTTCCCCGGTGGAGTCCCGAGGGTCCTCCGGGAGGACGGACGCTTCCGGGATCGTTAGGGAATTCCGGGATCGTCTGCGGGTCCCCGCGCGGCACTTCGGGGCTGCAAACTCGTTGATACAAGCTCACCGGAAGTTTGCGCGGTTTACGAGGCGTTAATTGCTCCCGGAAAGTCGTGTGCCTGGGAATCGGGGATTAACGCGCCGGTTTAATAAGTTTTCCGGGAAGGACCCTCAGGACTGTTATGCGGAAGGACTGACTCGAGATGCCCCAAATAATTGATTGCTGGCAACAGAGCTAGGCGGGATTCTCACGGTTCAAGGGACATAGTAGTGGGGCAACACCGGTTCTGGGTCAATTTTCCCATAAGAAATACATGGGCCGATTTTTCGCTACTTACTTCCGGTCGAGCGAGCCCCTCAGCCCCTCCTCAGTCCTCAGCCCCTCGGGATATCCCCTTGTGCCCCTCAGCCCCTCCACCACTCAGCCCCTCCACCACTCAGCCCCTCCACCACTCAGCCCCTCTCGATATCCTCTTGTACCCCTCCGCCCCTCAGCCCCTCGAGATATCCTCTTTTAAACAGCTTTAAATAGCAAGGTGGTGTTGATGATGCAAAGCTGTTTAAAACAGGATATCGTGAGAGGCTGAGGGGCGGAGGGGTTGAGGGGTGGAGGGGCATAAGACGATATCGTGAGAGGCTGAGGAGCTGAAGGTCGGAGGGGCACAAAAGGATATCGTGAGAGGCTGAGGAGCTGAAGGGCGGAGGGGCACAAGAGGATATCATGAGGGACGGAGGGGCATAAGAGGATATCGTGAGGGGCTGAGGAACTGAAACGCGGAGGGGCACAAGAGGATAACGTGAGAGGGTGAGGAGCTGAAGGGCGGAGGGGCACAAGAGAATATCGTGAGGGGCGGAGGGGCATAAGAGGATATCGTGAGGGGCTGAGGAGCTGAAGGGCGGAGGGGCACAAGAGGATATCGTGAGGGGCGGAGGGGCATAAGAGGATATCGTGAGGGGCTGAGGAGTTGAAGGGCGGAGGGGCGGAGGGGCACAAGAGGATATCGTGAGGGGCTGAGGGTCCCGCGCAGATGTCAGGCAGCCCAATATACACGCAACGGCTCGCTGGGCCGGAAGTAAGTAGCCGGCCCATGTATTTCTCATCTGGAAATTGACCCAGAACCGGTGTTGCCGCACTACTTGAAATATTGTGGAATATTGAAGACGTGAACTTCCAATAGTGTGGCCCAAGTTTTATAAATAACACAATCTTAACTTAGACGCACATAGATGCTTAAAGACTAAACTTTTTCATTGCTGGCAGACGGAAGTATTCTTTGTCGGTACGTCTAAGGTCGGGCCGACACAGGATTATAGGTCCTGGAAGGTCCTAAACATACCGACAAAGGTGGTAATTTGCACCGTATAATTCGTGCAAATCATTCGAATTATCATTCTGTAATGATCATTCTATCATTCGGTAAAACCAATCCGTAAAATCATTTGGCTTATAATTCCTGAAATCGATTTTAAATGAAACAAACTCTAACGAACTAAATTTACTGCGACTATCAACACTACTAATTTTCTTAGAGACTACGTGTTGGTGGTTATATTTTATTCATGCCAGGAGCCGCGATCGTTATTCAATTATCCTTGAGGCTCGATTATCCCTAGGGGAAACGTTAAATATTTACAGGACTCCCCAGGACGCTCGACTTTCTGTTAATGTGTTTGCCCGGAAAAATATTTACTTATTCGTTGAGCGTGGCTGATGTACTTCAGGTAATTTGTCTTGCCGAGACCACGTCAAGTGTTTTCCTCACTACTAATTTATTCAACAGCACGAACCCATTAATCAGACTAATAATGATAATAAATAATAATATATAATAACAATCATAAATGAGGTTATGTAAGTTAAGGCTACGATTAACTAAATCTGAAAGAAGCGTGTCCTATGCGATAATCGAACAAATGACTAATGGGTGCGATGATAATAATACAGGCTAACTTTTTTTTTTCAATCATGCATAACTTCCATATAAACTTGTACTTAAAGAGTACTCTCTTTAATAAGCCTTTTTTGTTGTATGCGCCGGATTATTATGAGCATAATAATAATGGTTCACAAAACCATGTGAACGATAAAACATAACTTACCTTAGTAGTTAAGCTGTGGGAGTTCCAACTCACCCCCCGCAGAGATTTATATTAAATTAATTCGCGGTTTTAATCGGCGGTTTTAATCGGCGGTCCAATCATCGCTAGCAATTACAATAGGATGACTGCAGCAATTGGGGGTACTTTAATTACAATTACAGGACTACAATACGATACTTACAGGTTAGGATTAGGGTTTCAGCTGATTAAAATGATTAATGAAAGCGATAAGCTTAAAAATAATTAAAAAATCAGCCACTGTGGCGTTGCAAGTTAAGGCTACGATTAAATAAAATCTGAAAGAAGAGTGTCCTGTGCGATAATCGAACACATGACCAATGAGTGCAATGATAATAATACAGGGCAATTTTTTTTTCAATCATACTTAGCTTCCATATAAAGTTTCACTTAAAACGAGATTACTCTCATTAATAAGCCTGATAACAATGAGCCACTGTGGCGTTGCAAGTTAAGGCTACGATTAAACTAAGTCTGAAACAAGAGTGTCTACTGCGATAATCGAACCCATTACTAATGGGTGCGATAATCGAACCCATGACTAATGGTTATAACAGTCCCATAGTCGATAACAAGTCGATAACAATACAGTCCTTTCAATCATGCATAGCTCCGCATAAACTTTCACTTAAAGCGCGAATACCTGGCAAAACTACCATCCCCTTTATTGACCACTTTGCTCCTCACAAGAAAACCTTTTATCACCCCAACGCTCCAACCGCCCCCATAAACGCCGTTTTATTTTAATACATTAAAGCCGCCCCCTCGAGCAGGGGGCGTCCCCTGAACCCGCCGCTTTTTAATAAAAAAAAGTGCGCCACCCCTCTGGCCCTAAGCCCCCGGGGGCTTTGGCATCCCCGTGAATGAGATTTATCATCCCCCCACCCCCGCATCATCCCGGGGACGGCTCGAGTGGCCAGATGCGTGGCCGACTCTCAAAACGCCGCTTTTCTGCTGTTCCAGAGTTGGACCTGGATTTTCTGGAGAAGCGCCAGAATGCCGGCAATGCCATCGAGAAGCAGCAGGAAAACCTACAGAGTCCGATTGAGATCAGCCCGGAGAGCGTCGACAGGGTCAAGGTCATCCTGCTGGGCGCCCCGGCCGTCGGGAAGACCAGCATAATCCAGGTAATTGGGGTAGCATCAACAAACTAGCATCTAATCCGAGGTTATAAAAAACATGCAAAGTTTTATGCAACAAAGATCTACAGTTGAAGTTTTGATTGTGAGATCAGAAGTGCCAAGTAGCATGATGGTTATGGAAGGTGATGATTACCTGTGGTGGTTCAGAAGATGTTAAGGCGGTCCAGCGGGATCGAGTCAGACAGTCAGCAGATCAGTTGCACATCAGTAAAAACTTATGGCTACAACCGTACTGGTTGCACATCGTTAGTACTTAACTTAATATATCAACACTACTGCTTAATCTCTAACACTTAAATATAGCATTATGATGGTATATATAGGTCGTACAGCATGTACCAGCTTGGTTGAAAGCCGTATCATCATGGTACCATCATGGTTGCTGGTCAAATCAACCAACATGGTTGATGGCCGAACATACGACCTTATTATTATTGCCTTATTGTGGCCTTGCTAACGTAAGCATAATAGAGCAACGACTTGTGTTGTTTACTCCATTACATGATCATAAACGTTGAAAATGCTTGGCGATAGCTGTTAACCGGTTAGTAATTATCCGAAATCCGGATAATTCTATATTCGAAGTTTCCACTCACATGCAGAATATTCTGAAAACTTAGAAATTGGTTGGTGATAGCTGCTAACCAGTTAGCAATTATCCGATGTCCGGATAATTGTATATTTGAAGTTTCCACTCACATGCAGAATATTCTGATTCTCCGTTGCTTCATTATTGTCTGATTATCCGAATCATTGATATCTGGATCAATAATTTTTCTGTGGTGTAATTTTTACTATTATCCGAATTATTGTTATCCGGATCAATGATAATCTACAGACTAAGAAATTCAAGTAACTTCATATATGCGTTCCGGATAATTGCTAGTTGGATAAATGCGATAAACATTTGTTTGTTGTAAGAGCCGGATAATTACGAGCATAACAAATAACCATGTGAACGATAAAATATAACTTACCTGAGTAGTTAAGCTGTGGGGGTTCCAACTCACCCCCGCAGAGATTTCCATTAAATTAATTCGCGGTTTTAATCGGCGGTCTTAATCGGAGATCTAATCACCGCAATTACAATAGGAAAATTGCGCCAATTGCGGATAGAAGTTTGTAAAATTTGAAGGAACTGCAAATTCCTGCAGATTTTTTAATGAGAACTAAAATTTAACTAGAGCATATGAGTAGAGAGAAAACTCTATATTTCCCTCTGAAAATTTCTATAAAAAAATTGATTATTAGAGAATGATTAAGTAGATTATTTAGTTAAATCTGTGTCGATATTTGGAAATTTTGAAAACACTGCATATTCCTGCAGATATTTTTCTGAGAACAAAAATTTTACAGGAAAATATGAGAAGAGCGAAAACTCTATATTTCCCTCTGAAAATTTCTGTAAGAAAATTTATTATTAGAGAATGATTGAGTAAATTATACCGATAAAATTGTGGAGAAAATGAGAAAAATTGAAAATACTGCATATTCCTGTAGATTTTTTTCTGAAAACAAAATTTTAACTAGATAATATGAGTAGAGCGAAAACTCTATAGTTCCCTCTGAAAATTTATACCAGAAAATTGATTATCAGAGAATGATTGAGTAAGATAATACTGATAAATTTGTGGAGAAGTTTGGACAATTTGAAAATACAACATTTTTCTGCAGATTTTTTTATGAAAACTGAAACTTAACTAGAAAATATGAGGAGAACGGAAACTCTATATTTCCTTCGGAAAATTTCTATATGAAAATTGATTACTAGAGAATTATTGAATAGATTATACAGAGAAATTAATCTAGAAATTTGTAAATTTTGAAAACACTGCAGATTTATTTTTTATGAGAACAAAAATATAACTAGAAAATATGAGTGGATAAAAACTCCATATTTCCCTCTGAAAAAATCTATAAGAAAATTGGCTATTAGAGTAGATGTATGGTTGAGTAGATTATACAGATAAATTTGTGTAGAAATCCGGATAATTGTATATACGAAGTTTCCATTCACATTTAGAATATTCTGAAAAGGCTGAAATTAATTGGCGATAGCTGCTAACCGGTTAGCAATTATCCGAAATCCGGATAATTGTATATTCGAAGTTTCCACTCACATGCAGAATATTCTGATTCTCCGTTGCTTCATTATTGTCTGATTATCCGAATCACTGATATCTGGATTAATAATTTTTCTGTGGTGTAATTTTTACTATTATCCGAATTATTGTTATCCGGATCAATGATAATCTACAGACTAAGAAATTCAAGTAACTTCATATATGCGTTCCGGATAATTGCTAGTTGGATAAATGCGATAAACTTTTGTTTGTTGTAAGAGCCGGATAATTACGAGCATAACAAATAACCATGTGAACGATTAAACATAACTTACCTGAGTAGTTAAGCTGTGAGGGTTCCAACTCACCCCCGCAGAGATTTGCATTAAAATAATTCGCGGTTTTAATCGGCGGTCTTAATCGGAGATCTAATCACCGCAATTACAATAGGAAAATTGCGCCAATTGCGGATAGAAGTTTGTAAAATTTGAAGGAACTGCAAATTCCTGCAGATTTTTTAATGAGAACTAAAATTTAACCAGAACATATGAGTACAGAGAAAACTTTATATTTCCCTCTGAAAATTTCTATAAGAAAATTGATTATTAGAGAATGATTAAGTAGATTATACAGTTAAATCTGTGTAGATATTTGGAAATTTTGAAAACACTGCATATTCCTACAGAATTTTTTCTGAGAACAAATATTTTACAGGAAAATATAAGTAGAGAGAAAACTCTATATTTCCCTCTGAAATTTTCTATAAGAAAATTGAATATTAGAGAATGATTGAGTAGATTATACTGATAAATTTCTGGCGAAAATGAGAAAAATTTAAATCACTGCATATTCCTGTAGATTTTTTTTCTGAGAACCAAAATTTAACCACAAAATATGAGTAGAGCGAAATCTCTATATTTCCCTTTGAAAATTTCTATAAGAAAATTGGTTATTAGACTGAAGTGAAATAATTATATTTTTCTCTGGAAATATCTCTACGAAAATTTACTTCTCTTGTGTATGATTTAGGATATTTTGTTGAATAATTTAGGGGAAAATTGTTGGAGAAATTGAGCAGAGTGGAAACTCCACTCGATATTCCCCTAGACTATTTCCTGAAAAATAATATTTGCGGATTAATTGACTGCAGGGAAAACTGTACATTTTCCTCTGGAAATATTGCTATGATGTATGAGAATGATTTAGTAAATTTATTGGAAAACTTGTAGACAGTTTCAGTGAAGTAAATACAGGAAATTAGAGGAAAAACTCTATTGTGGCCTTGCTAACATAAGCATAACAGAGTAACAACTTGTGTTGTTTACTCCATTACATGATCATAAACGTTGAAATTGTTAGGCGATAGCTGTTAACCGATTAGTAATTATCCGAAATTCGGAAAATTGTATTTACGAAGTTTCCACTCACATGCAGAATATTCTGAAAACGTTCAAATTGGTCGGCGATAGCTACTAACCGGTTAGCAATTATCCGAAGTCCGGATAATTGCACATTTGTAGTTTCCACTCACATGCAGAATATTCTGACTCTCCGTAGCTTCATTATTGTCTGATTACCCCAATCATTGATATATGGATCAATAATTTTTCTGTGGAATAATTTTCACTATTATCCGAATTATTGTTATCCGGATCAATGATAATCTACAGACTAAGTAAATTCAAGTAGCTTCATATACGGGTTCCGGATAATTGCTAGTTGGATAGATGCGACGAACATTTGTTTGCTGTATGAGCCGGATAATTACGAGCATAACAAATAATCATGTGAACGATAAAACATAATTTACCTGAGTAGTTAAGCTGTGGAAGTTCCAACTCACTAACTCACTTGAATTAATTCGCGGTTTTAATCGGCGGTCTAATCACCGTGAGCAATTACAATAGGATGATTGCAGCAATTGCGGGTACTTTAATTACAATTACAGGACTTCAATAGGATAATTACAGGTTAATCAGATGTTTTAAAAACCGCGGATATCCGACTAAAACCACGAGATCGTCGATTAAAACCACGGATCATCGATTAACCTGTAATGATCCTATTGTAATCCTGTAATTGTAATTAAGGTACTTGCAATTTTCACTTTCAATTTGAATCATTTTCACTACTATTCGAGTTATAGTTATCCGGATCAATGAATTCTACAGACAAAAATATTCAAGTAACTTCATATTTGGGTTTCGGATAATTTGCGAGTTGGATAAATGCGACGAAACTTTTTTTGTTGTATGTGCCGGATAATTACTAGCATAATAATGAGGTTTCACAAAACCATGTGAATGATGAAACATAACTAACCTGAGTAGTTAAGCTGTGGGGGCTCCAACTCACCCCCGCAGAGATTTCCATTAAATTAATTCGCGGTTTTAATCGGCGGTCTTAATCGGAGGTCTAATCAACGCAATTACAATAGGATAATTGCGTCAATTGCGGATACTTTAATTACAATTACAGGATTACAAAAGAATAATTGAATCGTTTATTTCAGAAACTGGTCAAGTGCATGTTTTTAAATTGTTGACCAATTAAATCCACCGATTATTATCGCCAATTAATTTAATCGAAATCTCTGCGGGGGGTGAATTCTAACTCCCACAGCTTAACTACTTACCTGATAATTTCATAAAATAACCGTTTTAAACTCACAAGGGGTTAAAACGTGCAAACAAGTTGCTAGTGGGTAAAAAGGGCAATAAAATTGTGAATCCGCTATTTGCCGGCATGCAAAATCTCTAGTGAAAAGGTTTTATTACCCTTGAAGACGGCGCTCAGATAAGAAATAACGTAATAAATGTAACTAAACGCTGCAAAAACGAGCCCCAGAGGCTGAAAACTGGAAACTGGATATCCATCGTTTATGTATTTAGTTAATGTCCGCTCCTCCGGGAATATTTTGTTTCCATCCAACTTCAGAAGTCGGCAGCTTCGTCGTCTGTTGATTCTGTTACAGAGTACAGGAAAATGCTATTTACTCTTACCAAATAAGAAGGAAAAAGTATCCACTCAGATCATCATATAGATATATATATATATATATATATATATATATATATATATATATATATATATATATATATAACAATCTTTATTGGCTATCGACAAATATTATATTTTATGAATTTTTCAAATGTTAATATATAAATAAAACACAGGAATTTCTTAACATGGAGTTCCATCATGTATTCAATTCAATCAATTCAATTCAATTTATTTCATGTTAATGGCTTTGTAGCCTTACAATTGTCATTACATAATATAATTTAAAAAAAAAAAAAAAAAGGTTCACAAAACGGCAAATTTACAAAACATATAAAATTACATTACACTAGATTCTATTAGAATTATCAATCCGATAATTATCTAAATAATAAACTAAAAATAAATCTTTCATACTTTAGTTTTTTTCTATTTGTTATAAAACTAAGGATATATCAATTGAACATTTCCTTGAATCATAATTTCGTCTCCCCTTAAAACTTAAACCAGCCCTAGCATATAAACTTCGCACATTCATCACATGTGCTCGCGAATTTTTCTCACATTATTCATCCGGGATTTTCCCGATTTTCCGCAAGGATATTTGAATAGGACGAGCATCCGTTCGCTTTTAATTTTTGATCCGGATTCGCGTGGGTGCCGGATATGACAGATCATTAATCTTGATTTCCGGGCTGATTGATGACTTTCATACAGCGGGATGAACGGAAATTGATTGGGGAGGGCGCAAACTTCGTTGGAAATTATTGGGATTTTTTTTTAATGAGGAGTTTGCACAGGTTTTTTTACTGGGAAAGCGCAGTAGAATTCGAGCAATCAATATTTCACAGAGAGATCTACCAAATTATGTGCACACTTCGTTGAAAAATATGGGAAACTTAAATGAGGATGATGATGATGATGAGCATTAGTTTTATTGGAAAAATTCAAGCAGACTATATTACACCAAAAATATTTACAAACTGATTTACCTTACTTCGTTAGAAAAAAATAATATTATATGAGAGGTTGCACTAGCTCTGGAGGAAAAAAATTAAGCATACTATGTTTAATAAAAAATATCTGCAAACATATGTGCCCTACATTTTGTAGAGAAAATGTCTCACCCTTTAAAATATTTACTTTCCTCTGGTTCCTTGTGGCTCACCCTGTATATTTCTGTTGAACGTACTGGGAAAGAATCCTGTTCAAAGCCCTACAATGCCCTACATTTTGTAGACAACATTTCTCACTCCTTAGAATATTTACTTTCCTCTGGCTCCTTGTGGATCACCCTGTATTTTCCTGCTGAAAGTACTAAGAGAAAATTCTGTTGAAAGCCCTACACTGCCCTACATTTTATATACAAAATTTCTCACTCTTCAAAATATTTACTTTCCTCTGGCTCCTTGTGGCTCACCCTGTATATTCCTGCTAAAAGTACTGGGTATTAATCCTGTTGAAAGAAAGGACAAGAATATTAGTGGAGATATTGAGTAGAATGAAAACTGTATATTCCCTGATATGTTTATCTGAAAAATGAAAATCAGGAGATTATATATTGGAGGGAAATTTCTATAAGAAAATTGATTTCAGCTGATCACTCACTTCAACAAAACACGTTTAATGGCAGTCACAATCCCGGTATTTTACTGGTTTCGTAACAGATAGAAACTTCAACCTGCGTGTGATCTCTCTTTTTTCACATTTTTCACACACATTTTTCACATTTTTTCATTCCAGCTTTGCGAACTGCGAAACCCGACATCAAGGCAGTGGGGGAAATCGAATTAATTAGTGCTGCAGGGCGCTATCGTAGGCAACCTTGCAATCCTGGTCGCGCGCTGAGAATAAAACGTTACAAATTGAGCGAGGAGAAAAATCCGCTCAATATTCCCCTAGATGTTTTCCTGAAGAAGAAAATTAGTGAGTTTAGTGATAGTGATAGTAATTGTGAGTTTCATTGGGCGCAGGGAAAAATTTATATTTTTCTCTGGAAATATCTTTACGAAAATTTACTTCTCTTGTGTATGATTTAGTAGATTTTGTTGGATAATTTAGGGAAAAATTGTTGCGGATATTGAGTAGAATGGATACTTCAATCACTAGATTTTTTCCTGAAAAATAATATTTGCGGATTAATTGAGTGTAGGGAAAACAGTACATTTTCCTCTGAAAATATTGCTATAAAAACATGTTGTATGATTGTATGAGAAATGAAGTGAAAACAGAAAATTAGTGGAAAAATCGAGTACAGGAAAAACTCTATATTTCCTTCTCAAAATGTCTATAAGAAAACTGATGATTAGAGAATGATTGGATAAGATAATACTGATAAATTTGTGGAGAAGTTTGGAAAATTTGAAACCAGTGCAAATTCCTGCAGACTTTTTAATGAGAACTAAAATTTATCTAGAACATAGGAGTAGAGCGAAAACTCTATATTTATCTTAAAAAAATTCTATAAGAAAATTGATTGTTAGAGTATGATTGAGTAGATTATACTGATAAATTTGTGTAGAAATTTGGAAATTTTTAAAAAGCACAAAAAATTCACAGGAAATTATGAGTAGAGCGAAAAATCTATATTTCCCTCTGAAAATGTCTACAAGAAAATTGATTATTACAGTATGATTGAGTTGATTATACAGATAAATTTGTGCAGAAGTTTAGAAAATTTGAAAGCACTGCAAATTCCTGCAGATTTTTTAGTGAGAACTAAAATTTAACTAGAACATGAGTAGAACAAAAACTCTATACTTCCCTGTGAAATTTTCTATGAGATAATTGATTATTAGAGAATAGTTGAGTAGATTATACAGATAAATTTGTGTAAAAATTTGGAAATTTTGAAAACACTGCATATCCTGTAGATATTTTTTTGAGATTTAAAATTTTACAGGAAAATATGAATAGAGTGAAAACTCAATATTTCCCTCTAAAAGTTTCTATAAGAAAATTGATTATTAGAGAATGATTGAGTAGATTGTACAGATAAATTTGTGTAGAAATTTAGAAATTTTGAAAACACTGCATATTCCTGCAATTTTTTTTCTAAGAACCAAAATTAACTGGAAAATATGAGTAGTACGGAAACTCTATATTTATCTTAAAAAAAATCTATAAGAAAATTGATTATTAGAGAATGATTGAGTAGATTATACAGATAACTTTGTGTAGAAATTTGGAAATTGCATATTCCTGCAGATTTTTTTCTAAGATCAAAATTTAACTGGAAAATATAAGTAGAGCGGAAAACTCTATATTTACCCTCTAAAAGTTTCTATAAGAAAATTGATTATTAGAGAATGATTGAGTAGATTGTACAGATAAATTTGTGTAGAAATTTAGAAATTTTGAAAACACTGCATATTCCTGTAGATTTTTACTGAGAACAAAAATTTAACAAGAAAATATAAGTTGAGCGAAAACCCTATATATCCCTCTGTAACTTTCTATAATAAAATTTATTATTAGAAAATGAATTTTTTTTCTAAGAACCAAAATTAACTGGAAAATATGAGTAGTACGGAAACTCTATATTTATCTTAAAAAAAATCTATAAGAAAATTGATTATTAGAGAATGATTGAGTAGATTATACAGATAACTTTGTGTAGAAATTTGGAAATTGCATATTCCTGCAGATTTTTTTCTAAGATCAAAATTTAACTGGAAAATATAAGTAGAGCGGAAAACTCTATATTTACCTCTGAAACGTACTACAAGAAAATTGATTTTTATAAAATAATTAGGTAGATTACACAGATAAATTTGTGTAGAAATTTGGAAATTTTGAAAACACTGCATATTCCTGGAGATTTTTTTCTGAGAACAAAAATTTTACAGGAAAATATGAGTAGAGCGAAAACTATATTTCCCTCTGAAAATTCCTGTAAGAAAATTGATTATTAGAGAATGATTGAGTATATTATACTGATATTTTTTTGGAGAAAATGAGTAAATTGAAAACACTGCATATTCCTGTAGATTTTTTTCTGAGAACAAACATTAAACTACAAAATATGAGTAGAGCGAAAACTCTATATTTCCCTTTGAAATTTTCTATAAGAAAATTGATTATTAGACTGAAGTGAAATAATTATATTTTTCTCTGGAAACATCTCTACGAAAATTTACTTCTCTTGTGTACGATTTAGTATATTTTGTTGGATAATTTAGGGAAAAATTGTTGGAGAAATTGAGTAGAGTGGAAACTCTACTCGATATTCCCCTAGACTTTTTCCTGAAAAATAATATTTGCGGATTAATTGAGTGCAGGGAAAACTGTACATTTTCCTCTGGAAATATCGCTATGAATATATATTGTATGAGAATGATTTAGTAGATTTTGTTGGAAAACTTGTAGAGAATTTCAGTGAAGTAAACACAGGAAATTAGTGGAAAAATTGAGTAGAGGGAAAACTCTATATTTCCCTCTGAAAATTTCTACAGGAAAATTGATTAATATAGAATGATTGAGGAAATTATACTGATAAATTTCTGGAGAAAATGAGAAAATACGAAAACACTGCATATTCCTGCAGATTTTTTTTATGATAACTAAAATTTAACTAGAAAATATGAGTAGAGCAAAAACAATTTATTATTAGAAAATTATGGAGTAGATTATACAGATAAATTTGTGTAGAAATATGGAAATTTTGAAAACACTGCATATGCATGCAAAAAAAATTCTGAGAACAAAAACTTTGCAGGAAAATATGAATAGAGCGAAAACTCAATATTTCCCTCTGAAAATTTCTATAAGAAAATTTGTTATTAGAGTAGATGTATGATTGAGTAGATTATACAGATAAATTTGGGTAGAAATTTCAAAATTTTATGACAACTAAAATGTAACTAGAAAATATAAGTAGAGCGAAAACTCTATAATTCCCTCTGAAAGTTTCTTTAAGAAAATTGATTATTAGAGAATAATTTAGTAGATTATACAGATAAATTTGTGTAGAATTTTGGAAATTTTGAAAACACTGCATATTCCTGTAGATTTTTACTGAGAACAAAAATTTAACAAGAAAATATAAGTTGAGCGAAAACCCTATATATCCCTCTGTAACTTTCTATAATAAAATTTATTATTAGAAAATGATTGAGTAAATTATACTAATAAATTTGTGGAGAAAATGAGAAAACTTGAAAACTTTGAAAATTTGTAGAACGAACACTGTAAATCAGTGTCTGAGAAATATTTTTTTTCAATTTTATTCCCTTATAATTGGCTGAAAATTACTTGCCTGAATAAACTTTATTATATCGTGGATATCGATCAAAAGACCGAGAAAAACTTATAAAGAAATTAAGCGACAGGAAAACTGTATTCCTTGCTCTAAAAATGTTTGTGGTAAATTATTTATGTAAAGAATATTGCTTCTATTTAAAGGGAGATTAATAATAAAATTAATTTAAAAAAATATTACCAATGATGATTGATTTATTGAATTATATTCACTTATAAGGGGGTGAAAATTGCGTGCATTTCACAGAATTTCTTTTGTTGGAAGAATTTACGTAAAGAATATTGCTTCCATTTAAAGGGAGATTAATAATAAAATTCATTTAAAGAAAGATTGGCAATAATGATTGACTTATTGAAATTTATTGACTTATAAGGAGGTGAAAATTGCGAGCATTTCACAGAATTTCTTTTGTGGGAAAATTTGCAAAGAGTATTAATAGAAGGAAAACTCTATACGTAGCTCTGATAAATGTTTGTAGAAAATAAAGCAGGAGATAAGACTGTACTAGATTTTTCTGTAAAATATGTGGAAAACTAAATTCAGTGCAGAGAATATAATCAAGAAATTTATTTTTAGAAGGGGTGAAAATTGGGTGCATTTCACACAATCTCTTTTGTGGGAAAATTTGCAAAGAATATAAATAGAAAATAAACTCTATACGTAGCGCTGGGAAATGTTTGTAGAAAATAAAGCAGGAGATAAGACTGTACTAGATTTTTCTGGAAAATGCGTGGAAAACTTAATTCAGTAGCGAGAAAATCCTCTAGAATTTTTTTTTTAGAAAAAATTTCAGCTGAGTTTTTTTGAGAAAATGTCTAGGGAGAATTTATGAAAATTTCGAGTGAAAGGTAAACTTATCTGGAAATTTAATATGAAACAATTAACTCAGGCTAACGATACATACAATTATTATCTGGAAATGTTTATAATAATAATAATAGTAATAATAAAGATAATAATAATTTTAGTAGTTTATGAGAAGTTTATGAGAAAATAAAGTAGCTAAGTATGCTAAATAGACATTTTTCTGGAAATTAAGTTGAGGAAAATCTGTATAGATTTCTCCTGTATGTTTTAGGATAATGTAATAATTATGATATTCTTTATTAGGTTCTTATAGCTAGATTGAGAGTAGATAAAATATGAGAGTTCTGGCTCAATTTCTCATAGGAATTTACATAGGGGGTATAAATTTACTATTTTCCGGTCTTGCGACAGGTGTCTCGCAACTGTCTCACAGATATCTCACATGTGTCTCACACTTGCCTCACATATGTCTCACAGGTGTCTCACACATGTCTCACACCCCTGTATATCTTCAATTCAAAACTGTCTCACAGGTGTGTCACACAGGTCTCACATCCATGTATATCTTCAATGCAAATCTGCATCACAGGTGTCTCACGACTGTCTCACATGTGCCTCACACCCGTCCAAAAGTGGTCTCACAGCTGTCTCGTACCTGTCTCACAGGTGTCTCACGACTGTCTCACATGTGCCTCACGCCCGTCCTACAGTTGTCTCACAGCTGTCTCCTACCTGTCTCACAGGTGTCTCACACCTGTCTCACGATTGTCTCACAGATGTATCGCATATGCCTCACACCCATGCCACAAATGTCTCCAATCCATCACACGACCGGAAAAAAGTATATCTGGACCCCTATGTAAATTCTTGTGGGAAATTGACCCTGAACTCTCATATCTTATCTACATATGTCTCACAGGTGTCTCACACATGTCTCACAGCCCTGTATATCTTCAATGCAAAACTGTCTCACAGGTGTTTCACACCTGTCTCACGATTGTCTCACATGTGCCTCACACCACAATTTTCATTCCCGTCCCGTCCCGTCCCGTCCCACAGATGTATCCAACCTATTATGGGAAATTGAGCCAGAACTCTCATATCTTATCTACTATTGAGTTGATGATTAATTACATATCGCTAGAAAAGGTGTGGAGAAAATAAGTGGAATGAAAATTGTATTTATTGCTCTGGAAAATTGTATGGAAAATTCTTTAGATTAACAATATTGCTTCAGTTTTGTTGAATTTAAAACTTTAAGAGGTAACATTATTGCTTTAGTTTTGTTGAATTTTGAACTTTAAGAGGTAACATTATTGCTTCAGTTTTGTTGAATTTTCAACTTTAAAAGGCGAGGAATACGTGAATTTTATAGATTATTTGATTGGGAAAATTTGTAATTAAATTTAACAGAAGGAATACTGAATCGATTCCTCTGGAAAATATTGGGAAATAATGATAGACTAGGGGATAAGGTTATTAAGATTTTGCTGGAAAATGTGTGAAGAATTGATTGGGCAGAGGGAATTATGTTATATGGATTCATCTAGAATTTTTTTAATCAAATTTGGGCAACCAAGTTTGCGTGAGTATTATATGAAAATGGAAAATTTGTGAAAAATTCTGGACAGTTTTGTGGAAAATTGTTTAGGTGAGCAATCTTTATCAACTGTCTTAAAAGGAAATAAAAATTCAGTGCATTTTTTTTGTGGGAAAATTTCTTTAAAAATGAAAAATCAATTTTAAGTTAAACGAAGACTGTATCTATTTCTCTAGACCATTTTATGGGAAAATTCTTGAGGAATCAAATAATGCTGCAATTTTATTAGAAAACTTACGAGAGTATGGGCTGCAAACAAATTTGTTTTGTGCAAAACTAGAGCATGCAAAAATATTTTCCGGGAAAACGTGTCAAGCTGGTTTGATCGATACATAATTTTCCAGGCGTTAATTGCGAGCTTTTGAACTCTGATTATGGCAAATGTCAGGTAATAAAGGCCGGATGGATGAGTTAGGGTGGAGAGCCGCAGTTGAAATTGAACGGTCATTGTTAATGCCGTACATTGTTCTCTGCATTGTTGTGGTCATATTTGAAGTGGAAAACCACACACATGAATCAATTGGACGTCACATAGAAAATTGTGTTTTCACGCCTTGATTGCATTAGTTTATTACAATGAACGGAATTAATAAATAGAACCTTAAGAAAATATGTTTTACTAAAGTTCCTAAAAATTAATAAAGCTAAAAATAAATAATAGGTAAGGTTTTATCTATGATACCAGTTATTATTTATTTTATGTTTGTTTTTCTTTTGAAGTACTTACTGGTAGTAAGTATAAGTAGTGGCCCGACCTTAAACGTACCGACAAAGAATACTTCCGTCTGCCAGCATTGAAGAAGTTTGATTCTTAAGCATCTATGTGCGTTTAAGTTAAGATTTTGGCATTTATAAAACTTTGGCCACACAATTGAAAATTCACGTCTACAATATTCCACAATATTTCAAGTAGTGCGGCAACACCGGTTCTGGGTCAATTTCCCCATGAGAAATACATGGGCCGATTTTTCGCATTATATTCCACAACAAATCCTCAAACTAATTCAAATTTACCCACATCTCGTATAAAGTAATTTAACTACCCCAAAAGATGTAAGTTACATAAACCTGCAAACCCCTAAATAAATAGCCCCATTAAATTCATCCTTAATACGGATAAAATACACGAAATATGTTCTTATATAAAGTCCTGCCTCTCCATTATTTACGTCCCTTCCTGCAGTAATCGAGGACACTTTCCCGTTCCACTCCTTCGGGAACATCAGCCCTCGACCAAAACAAACGCGGACTGAAAGCAAGAGTCCTCACGTTTCGCTGAGTTGACGGAAACATGGCACAACAAAACATATAAACACGTACACAATTTTCCGCTCTGAATAAATCGCAAGGCTCGCAGCATTCCAGCCGCTGATATCCGCATGGGTGGGTAAATCGCCACCTGGGAAAACGCTTTTTTTCGTCGTGGAAATTCACAGGGAAAAACCGCGGAACGGGGAATACAAAAAGTATGCGAAAATTGCGAGTTTCATGGAAATTAATGCAAGCCGTAATTAATTGCGTACAATGGTTTTGTGTGGAACCATAAAATTGTTACATAAATTATTTGGTTCATAAAAAAGGCATTTTCTGATGATTTATTGTAATTGCAGCAAAACTGTTTCTGCTCGTAAATTTTCCTTCTATTTTTCTCGATTTATTTGTTTGTACAGTACATTAAGTAAATTTATTCATTCGTTTTTAGATAGAATATTGTATCTTTAGAGAGAATAAGGTTACTTTTCATTTCCAAAGATATATTTTAGCTAAATTCTAGTTTCAAATTTTTGTGTGAATAAATGTTGATCAAAGATGGTTTATACTGTCACTGCCGATGATATCTTATTATTATTTATCAGTCACAAAAACGTTGGCATTTGTACTATTCTTAATGATATCTTTCAGAGAATGATATCATAAGTTCATAAGCTCCACTCATAAGTTCTAGTTAAATTTGTGTTCTCATAAAAACAAATCTGCGGGAATATGCAGTATTTTCAAGATTTGCAAATTTTTGTCCTCAGAAAAAAATCTGCATATTCCAGTGGGAAATAGTTTTTAGATAGAAGATTGTATCTTTAGAGAGAATAAGGTTACTTTTCATTTCCAAAGATATATTTTAGATAAATTGTAGTTTCAAATTTTTGTGTGAATAAATGTTGATCAAAGATGGTATTATACTGTCACTGCTGATGATATCTTATTATTATTTATCGGTCACAAAAACGTTGGAATTTGTACTATTCTTGATGATATCATTCAGAGAATGATATCATCATTTATTATCGTATCATCAAGATGGTTTCTTGATGGTATCATCAAAATGGTTTCCTGATGGTATCATCAAGAAACATATAAAATTGAAAATGTTCTTGTCATCTTCAACATCATGATCATAGGTAATCAAAATATCCGTTCTTAGACTGTTCTCAAAATCACAATTTCATTATTGATTGATAAAGTTTCCATCAAGAAAGGTCTAATAACGGATTTTTGCAGATATCATCTTATTCTTGATGAAATAGATATATACCAAACCGGTATTTACCTGTATTGTGACTATTCTTTAAGGTAGTTATTGAAGATATTATCTTATTCTTCAGAAGAGATAAATAACATTTTCGGTATTTAGGAAATTCTTGAAGGTACATCTGCAATATTCATAGATAAAGTATTGTACAAGTATTATACTATCTTTTTTTTTTAATTAAACTTTCATACTACTTACTGCTTAATTATTATACTATTAGTGAAAATGAAATGGTTTATCATTCATGAAAACTTTGGCATTTACGCTGTTCTTGAGGATATCATTCCAGATAATTCTTGAAGGTATATCTGCTGTATTCATGGATACAATATTGATCAAGTATTGTGTTGCCAGTGAAAAGGAAATCTTGTTATTGTGTATCAGTCATGAAAACATTTTCATTTACACTGTTGTTGATGATATCATTCTTGATATCATCTTCAATGGAATGATCATGATATCAAAATATCAGTATTTAGACCATTTTTGGAAACATATTTTCATTATTTATGGATAAAATAAAATGATGGATAACATGTTCAACAGCATGATCATCATCATACCATCATATCATCATATCATCGTACATGATATCAAAATATCAGTATTTTGACCGTTTTTGAAATCACAATTTCATTATTGATGTATAAGTATTCCACCAAGAAACGTTTAATATGCAGTTTTTGAAAATTCATGAAATTTATATCAAACTGGTAACTATTCTTGAACGCGATTTTTGAAAATATAATCTATTTCTTAATAAGAGTTCAATACACCTTTGGTATTTACGCAATTTTTGAAGATACATCGGCTTATTCATGGATACAATATTGATCAACTATCGCACTCTTATTGAAGTAGAAATCTTATTATTGTTTATTAGTCATGAAAAATTTACTATTTTGGCATAATCTTGAAAATAATTATGCTATTCTTGAAACTCCTATTTCGCTTTGAATCTTCTTCTTCCCACTGTCTCTACAACCCTGGGTGGAAAATTTATTCATTATTCATAATAGATCCACCAAACTTAGATCTTTAGACTTATCTTGAAGATATTACTTTATTATATAAATGAATCAACTATGACCAAGGAAGATATAAAAGTATTCTTGAAAGATTTATCTCAGTCTTCATAAGAGATCAATTTATCTTCTGTATTTCGACAATCCTTGCAGATCTAGATAAATTAATGATACACTAAACATCAATCAAGGAAGGCATTATACTATTCTTGAAAACATTAGTCCATTATTCACAACTTGTAAACTTGGAAATTTGGACTTATCTTATAGATATTACTTCATTGGTCATCAAAATCCCTGATTTTATTGACGTCTTGAAGATATTACTTCATTATTCATATAAATTAACTCTACCCAAGGCAGATATAATGGGATTCTCGAAGGATTTCTCTCATTCTTCATAAGAGATCAAATAATCTTCGGTATTTCGACAATCCTTGAAGATCTAGATAAATTAATGATACACTAAACATCAATCAAGGAAGGCATTATACTATACTTGAAAACATTAGTCCATTATTCAAAATAGATCCACGAACCTTGGAAATTTAGACTTATCTTATAGATATTACTTCATTAGTCATCAAAAACCCTGATTTTATTACCTTCTTGAAGATATTATTTCATTGTTCAAATTAACTCTACCCAAAGCAGATATAATGGGATTCTTGAAGGATTTCTCTCATTCTTCATAAGAGATCAAATAATCTTCGGTATTTCGACAATCCTTGAAGATCTAGATAAATTAATGATACACTAAACATCAATCAAGGAAGGCATTATACTATACTTGAAAACATTAGTCCATTATTCAAAATAGATCCACGAAACTTGGAAATTTAGACTTATCTTATAGATATTACTTCATTAGTCATAAAAAGCCTGATTTTATTGACTTCTTGAAGATATTACTTCCTTATTCTTATAAATTAACTCTGCCCAAAGCAGATATAATGGGATTCTTGAAGGATTTCTCTCATTCTTCATAAGAGATCAAATTATCTTCGGTATTTCGACAATCCTTGAAGATCTAGATAAATTAATGATACACTAAACATCAATCAAGGAAGGCATTATACTATACTTGAAAACATTAGTCCATTATTCAAAATAGATCCACGAACCTTGGAAATTTAGACTTATCTTATAGATATTACTTCATTAGTCATCAAAAACCCTGATTTTATTACCTTCTTGAAGATATTATTTCATTGTTCAAATTAACTCTACCCAAAGCAGATATAATGTGATTCTTGAAGGATTTCTCTCATTCTTCATAATATATCAATTTATCTTCGGTATTTACACTATTGTTGAAGATGTAGGTCCATTAATGATGCATTAAACGTCCATCAAGAAATTCATTATTCTATTCTTGAAGATATCCGTTCATAATTCATAATAGATCCATAAGACTTCTACCTTTTGACTAATCTTGAAGATGTTACTTCATTGTTCATCAACAAACTTGATTTGCTTGAGTTTTCTTGAAGATATTACTTCATTATTTAAATGAATCAATAATATCCAAAGTAGTTAATGGTATTCTTGAAGGATTTGTTTGGTTGGTTAGAATCAGATAAATACTTCAAGAATACCATTATCTACCTAAGAGATCAATTAATTTTCGGTATTTAGTTGAAGATATAGGTCTATTAAACGTCCATCAAGAAATGTATTATTCTATTCTTGAAGATATCAGTCCATAGTTCATAATAGATCGACCTAACTTAGGGCTTTAGACTCATCTTGAAGATATTATTGATCATTATTCATCATAATTATCATTTTTCCATCATATCATTGTTCATCAACAAACTTTAGCCCTGGAAGGCAGAGTGCTGTAGTTGAAGACCTTATCGTATTCTTCAGAATCTATTTATAAAGTTTAGTAGTTGGAGGGATGAATAGATATAGGCTATTTTTGATTATATAGGTGTAATTATTCAGAATTAAATCTTTGGCTACGGAAGGTATTACTCTTTTCCTGAATATGCATAAGGTATCAAACACCAAACCTTCAGCATTTAGACTATTTTCGAAGATGCAGTATTGAAGGATGAAGCTTCAATTAAGGAATTACGGAATAATCAATCCGTCAAAATAGCATCGCATTATCCATAATAAAACCACTTCAAGAATTTCTGCATAGTTCTAAATTGTTGGTATGTTGGTACTTAAATAATTCTTGAAGGTATATCGTCAAAATTCTAGTCGACTTAGGATGAAGTTATGCCGTTATTGAAGATGGTATAATATTATTTTATACCTGCCACTGAAACTTCAACATTTGGGCCAATCTTGAAGATATAATTTCATTATTCATCGATGAAACTTAAATCAAGGAAGATGATATGTAATTTTTTAAGATATCATATTTTTCTTCTAATATTTCCGGGATTTTGCGATAACATAATTTTTCGTTGATTAAATATGTTAATTCTTAAGATATATTAATATTCTTCACATGTCACTAAAATTTAATATTTAGATAAATTTTGAAAATATTTGAAGATATTGCTATAATACACTTCAAGAATTTCTGTCTAGGACGTTATTGCATTGCTCTAAATTGTTGGTATGTTGGTACTTAAATTATTCTTGAAGGTATATCGTCAAAATTCTAGTCGACTTAGGATGAAGTTGTGACGTTATTGAAGATGGTATAATATTATTTTATACCTGCCACTGAAACTTCAACATTTGGGCCAATCTTGAAGATATAATTTCATTATTCATCGATGAAACTTAAATCAAGGAAGATGATATGTAATGTTTTAAGATATCATATTTTTCTTCCAATTTTTCCGGGATTTTGCGATTTAAACAATTTTAGAAGATATAACATAATTTTCGTTGATTAAATATGTTAATTCTTAAGATATATTAATATTCTTCACATGTCACTAAAATTTTGTATTTAGATTATTTTTGAAAATATTTGAAGATATTGCTCCATTATACATGGACAAAACTATTGTATTTTTATTCACATTTTTTCAGGATTTTGCGATTTTAGCAATTTTAGAATATATAACATAATTTTCGTTGATTAAATATGTTAATTCTTAAGATATATTAATATTCTTCACATGTCACTAAAATTTAGTATTTAGATAATTTTTGAAAGTATTTGAAGATATTGCTCCATTATACATGGACAAATCTTCATTCAAAGAAGTAATTCTTAGAGTATTCTATTAATTCAACTTTGCAGTAGAATTAGTTTCAGGTGTACTGTACACAAATCTAATATCAAATTTGCCAATAATAAGTTTTCAGAGATTTCAGTAATAGCTAACCCATACTTGTCAATGCAGAAAGTTATCTGTTTGATTTTCTCCCTTATTTAATACTGAAACTTTGTCAAATTTTTAGTAGAATTAGTTGTATTTCAGTAGAATTAGACTATGTGCAGAGATGAAAAAATGTCTGGGTATAATATATAATTATATTCTGTTAGAGAAAGGTTTTAGTTGAAAAGCTTGTGTACAATATCAAGGTATTTTAGTTAGAGGCTATAGCTTCTCCAGCGACATGTGAAGAATTCTTTATATGGAGGCTTATGTATTTCAAATTGGTTTGTGGCAGTTTCCAGTATGCAGTTACAAGGCATGAATTCTTGAGGCATTATTACAAAACCGTCGGTCCACTGTTTGCTGCCCTGTGCCCTGCTGAGGCCTTAGGTGAAAAAAAAAGAAAGTCCACCTTTGTGTGCGCAGGTAACATTTTCTGCACTCGCAGAGATCAAAGCGCTGAAATAATGCGCCTAATGCCACCGATCCTGGAGGACCTTTGTGTGCCCCAACCCCGCGATCCTAGTGGACCCTTTGATCCCCGCCAGACCGGCAGAATCTAATCAACCCCCTCGTGCTTCCAGCAATTCGTCTGGAACGACTTCTGCGATGACTACCAGCCGACCGACAGGAAGCACACCTACTACCCCTCGGTGATCACCAACGAGCGCCTCTACGAGATCAAGATCTCGGACCTTCCGGTGATCCCGTACTTCCCGGTGAACTCGTACTACGAGTGGACCGACTTCCGGTTCTACGGGCTACGTAGCGCTACAGCCTACGTCCTGGTGTTCGACCTGAGCAGCCTGGACACGTTCCAGTACATCAAGACTCTACGCGAGCAGATCTGCGAAAGCAGGAACATGTCCAACGTGCCCGTCCTGGTGATAGGGAACAAGCAGGACCTCATCAACGAGGACTGCGCCGGAGGCGCCGCCTCCTCCTCGTCGACGAGCTCCGGCAAGGCTATCACCGGAGGCGCCGAGGAGAAACGTCGCGACATCTCCAACCTGGTCAGGAAGCACTGGAAGTGCGGCTACGTGGAGTGCAGCGCCAAGTACAACTGGAAGGTGGTCACCGCCTTCAAGGAGCTGATCAGCATGATCGACAGCATCGAGATCCGGGACCAGAGCCCGATCCTGGACAACATACAGGACGCCCTCGACAGGAACAAGTGCGTCATCCTGTGAGGCCTCATCGTCGTGCCAAATTTTATTAACTAACGGCGGCCCTCGGGACGTCGTGCATTCATATTTGATATTTTTATAACTTGTGTAGCTGGACAGAGTTTGGTATTCAAGCAATCATTAGGCGTAGGTCTTCAAGAGCTGCAACAAACTTTTCCGCTGCGCTTCCCTTACTGCTCAAAAACCCCAATCAATCAGAAACATAAGTATTAAATGTGTTCCTCTACACAATGCATATAACCAATTCACCTACTAAATGAATCACTTAGTTGCAAAACTAACAAAATAGTCTTGATCTTGATCTTGGCATAAACGCGAATCATGAAATCAAGTTTTACAGATTTATTTTTAACCGATGCAAGAAAAATATTTCTTCATTACCAACATTACCGGCGCGAATACGAAACGGTTAGCTTACTTGCAAAAGATTTTCACACCATCAAAATATTTCTGCATTACCTACATAAGGTTTCTAGGTTACCGACAAAAGGTCTGTATATACCAATGAAACAATTTACATGTGAGCGATGAGTCCTCAGCCACTAATTTGCCCTACTTCAGTGGCACGTTGAAATCATGGTCACGTGCACTATATTTTCGTAATACTTCAGTGGCACATGTAAATCATGCCCACGTGCAAAACGCATAAATAATACTTCAATGGCAAGTTGAAATCCCAGCCACGTGCACATCATATTCTTAATAGTTTAGTAACACGATGAATTCATACCCACGTGCACAATGTATTGTGTGTATTTATAGAAGAATCACTTAACCCGACTGCACGTGTACAATGCATTAATATTGTGAACATGCAAGTGTGAACATGCAAATTTGGATGTCAGTACTCAAGATCAGTGTACATACGTATAAGTACGTCCTCTGTAATTTGTCGAAATTCAGTGCTGAAATTGTACACGCGTACATAAGGATGTAATTAGACTGGGTTGAAATAATTCACCATTCTATTGTACATCAAACTCAAAGGCACGTGTACACCATTATTCTGAAAAGTTACGTGTGCATATAGATATGTGTACACCAATGTGTACATATAAGTATATGCACAGTAATTAATTGTACTTCACTGCACGTGTACGGTGAAAGCATACGCGAGTGCGCGGAAGAGGCTAGAACTCGACTACACGTGTACAATACCTTAATATTGTACACATGTACAGTCATGCTCACATAAATCTAGTACAAAAAATTTGGCATTGATATATAAAATTGCTATTGTAACCTAATTTCTTGTTACTAGATTTATGTGAACATGACCGTACGTATTACGCCTATTTAGATAAGTCATTTATCATGGTCAGCGTACATATGTACACTATGTCTCAATGTACATATGTACTATAAATCCTCTGTAAGGTGTCTAAATTAATATATTAAATCGTACAAGCGTCTAAATCATAATTAAGGATCAAGATCATCAAGGCAACTTTGACACGTGCACGTGCATAACAATTCTTAATAGTTTAGTAACACGTTGAGATCATAGTCACGTGCACAATGTATTGTGAGTATGTATAGTAGTCCCGTTGAGAGCTGATAATGACCCATTACTGCATATTGCCGAAATTGGAAGTACGTTACATATTTCATTTCGCTCTATTACATTTACTTGAAGCATGCACACGAGCATAGAAAACGATCATTGTTCGAAAAACATGGGTCATTGTCAGCTTTCCTCGGGACGACTATACATACACACCATACATTGTGCACGTGGCTATGAATTCAACGTGTTACTAAACTATTGAGAATGTGTTGTGCACTGGGCTGGGAGTATCCACTCAGTATTTAAATGAACTTTATGCCACGTGTACACCACACATTAGTGCTTAAAGCTGCAACGTATGGTATGAATTCAACGTGTTACTAAACTATTGAGAATATGTTGTGCATGTGGCTGGTAGTATTCACTCAGTAATGAAATGTACTTCATGTCACGTGTACATCACGTATTGGTGCTTAAAGCAGCAACTTATGCTCAATCTGAAGCGCGTGTACAATTGCATTGTATTGTGAAAAATCCAATTATGCACGTATCCAGGCGAGCCAGTTTCGACAATATTTACAAGCAAAACTACAATTCACGTGCATATTCAAATAATCCAGTGTACAGATTACTAAGAACTCTGAAATTAATTGTTATCATAGGTAATATTATGCTGAAAACTTACACGCGCCCAATTCAAAATGAGGTCCAGATTTGTCAGTATTATTTTAATTACCGAAAGCGACTGTACGTGTACAATGCGTTAATAATACTGTGAACATGCAAGTAATGCGCCTATCAAGATAAATAGATACTTGGTATCAGTGTACACTGTACACCGGACTCGCTCACACTGAACATGTACACCACAAGACGTGAACTCACGTGACGTGATGGCAGTCTGTCTCCGCCTTTTACGTACATGTGCACATGAGTCAGTACTCGCTACCACTGTACATGCACTTACACCTTACACATGTAAGTAATCACTACGTAATTAATTGCATTTTACGGCACATGTACGATAATACCATACGTGCGGACTTAAAGCTACAATGCATGTTCGAACCCAACAGCACATGTACAATAACATCGTATAGTAATCTGGTGTATATCAAACTAGACAGCACGTGTACATTTATGATATTGTGAAAATGCAAGTTAATACGGAGACACGAATTCTACGGCACATGTACGATAATATCATACGTGCGGACTTAAAGCTGCAACGTACTCGGGATCAGTGTACATACATATAAGTACGTCCTCTGTAATTTGTCGAAATTCAGTGCTGAAATTGTACACGCGTACATAAGGATGTAACTAGACTGGGGTTGAACTAATTCAGCATTCTGTTGTACATCAAACTCAAAGGCACGTGTACACCATTATGATATTGCGAAAAGTTACATGTGCGTATAGATATGTGTACACCTATGTGTACATATAATTAAATGCACAGTAATAAATTGTACTTCACTGCACATGCACTCGACTGCACGTGTGCAATGCCTTTCTATTGTACACATGTAAGTGCCGAGCATAATTGGATAATTAATTCAGTGTCAGTGTACATATGTACACTGTGTCTCAGTGTACATATGTCAGTGTGCATATGTCTCTGTGTACATATGTACTATAAATCCTCTGTAAAGTGTAAAGTGTCGATTAATTTATTAAATCGTACACGCGTTATTAAGGATCAAGGTTTTTAAGGCAACTTTGACTTACAGATGCGACCCATGCTCAAGCACGTGTACAACGATATGATATTGTACAACTTTGATCGAGATCGAAATAATTCATCATTCTGGTGTATCACACTCGACTGCACGTGTACACTTACAGATGCGACCCATGCTCAAGCACGTGTACAACCATATGATATTGTGCAACTTTGACCGAGCTCGAAATAATTCATCATTCTGGTGTATCACACTTGACTGCACGTGTACACTTACAGTGTACACGTGCCGCACTCTATAGATGCGACCCATCCACAAGCACGTGTACAACGATATGATATTGTGCAACATTGACCGAGATCGAAATAATTCATTATTCTGGTGTATCACACTCGACTGCACGTATACACTTACAGATGCGACCCATGCTCAAGCACGTGTACAACGATATGATATTGTGAAAATTCAAGTCACGCATCCATCAAGAGGAGCCAGTACTCAATGCCGCTGTACAGATTAGTAATTTAAAATGTACGTGTACATTTAGATCAGTCTATATTCTGTAATACATCGAACTCAATGCCACGTTAATATCATTGCCATGTGCATAACATTGTTACTTAATACTTTAACAGATTATGTGGCATACATTATTAAACGTATTGAAACACAGGGAAAAGAACCTGAAAAATTTGATGTGTAGTCAAGACCATTCAGATATGCACGTGTGCGAATGAGAATCAGTCTATATTCTGTAATTCAACGAACTCATGCCACGTAAATAGCATAGCCATGTGCATAACATTGCAACTATAAACTTTACCTGACTATCCGGCATATATTATTGATCTTGTTGAAACCTAAGAAAAAACAATTTTTAGAAACAATTGATGTGTGGTCAAGGCCACTTAGATACGCGCGTGTGCGCATGAGAATCAGTCTATATTCTGTAATTCAACGAACTCAATGCCACGTTAATATCATAGCCATGTGCATAACATTGCAATTTAAAACTTTGCCAGATTATGTGGCATATATCATTAAACTTATTGAAACAGAAGAAAAAACAAATTCCTGAAACAATTGTTGTGTAGTCAGGGCTACCCAGATACGCGCGTGTGCGCATGAGAATCATTTTATATTCTGTAATTCAACGAACTCAATGCCACGTTAATATCATAGCCATGTGCATAACATTGCAACTTAAAACTACGAGATTATGTGGCATTGAATGTTCAGACTTAAGGAAAAGCAAATTCCTGAAACAATTGACGTGTAGTCAAGACCATCTAGATATGCACGTGTGCTCATGAGAATGAATTCAGCTGGATTTCAATGGGAATTCCTTCATAATGTTATGCACGTGGTTCTGATTTCAACATGCCATTGAAGGCAAGCAAATTGGCTGGATTTAATGGAAATATAGAAATCTTTTGTTGATAATGTAGAATTTATTTTGTCAGCTATGCAGTATTTTCTTGTCGGTAATGTTGGTAATTATTATAACTTGGGTTGAAACTGTCATATGTGCTGTTCACATTTCACAGGCCCACCACCTGTTGATTTAAGTTGGCAAATCAATAAATATCCCTAGATTTCAATCAATAGTACGTGGAGACGATTCAAGTTGGTACAACTATAACAATTTAATTGTCAAATTGACGCATAATATGTAGTTGTCAAAAAAATTAAGTTGATGCCATTGCATGAAAAAAAAAAGAAACTTGCTTAACAAAAAATTTAAAATTTCTCTTCTGATTTTATTCACTGAGAATATTAAAGTTTCCGTTTTCTCTGGCACTTAGGTGGGTTCCTTATGGTTTTGACATTAGGCGACAAAACCTAACCTAGCCTTTCATTTTCCCCCAGACAGCGTTGCCATAGTTTATCTATGATACAGAACAGAGTTTGTTTATGATACAAAGAGATATTTAATCGCATCGATGCTGTGGAATAATTTTATGAAAAATGATTAATAAATCATAAATTATGGGTTTATATAAAACAAGATTTAACAACATATATTACCCAATTACCCAATACCCTTGGGCATCTCATACCCAAGTTAATCTGGTCCCGACTATAGTTGGCTTTGCAACTGGGCGACTCAAATGTTGCTTGCTCCAATAATTGCGAGTCAAATCCTAAATGTACAATCAGTTTGTTAAATTTTCTACAGATTTGCAAAAGTTTACCTACCAAATGCGTACTGAAACTACAAAATGATCGCCTAATCATAAATTCATTATTAAAAAAAACAAAATCCATTGCATCTTTTTCAAAAATCATCTGCAAATTTTGTAATACCTCATCCAGTAACACATAGAATTATAAATGTGTTCATTTTCATTGAATACTTTAAAGCGAAGAAATTGTTTCATCTGCTCAGAAAAATACTCGACCAGAAAGTTCGTATTTTCATCTGCTCAAAAATAAATTCTCAGAAACTTCAGACATTTATAAATGTTTGTCTAATTGAATATTGTATGAAACAGAAATTGTTTCCTTGTGTAAAAAATTTCTCAGCTAGAAATTACACATGGATTTGTAAATGTGTGTGTTACTGAATACTTTATGGTAAAGAAATTGAAAGTTTATTTTCGTCTGTTCAAAACAATTTAAATTTTTGTTGTCTTCTTATGTTGTTGAAATTTCTGAAATATCTTACTGATCTTTCTGTTACTTCGGCAATTTCTGAAATGTGTTAGTAATCTTTCTGTTACTTTTGCAATGTCTGCAATGACTTACTGATTATTCTGTTTCTTCGGCAATTTCTTAAATGTGTTAGTAATCTTCCTGTGACTATTGCAATTTCTGCAATATCTTGCTGCTCTTTCTGTTACTTCAGAAATTTCTGAGATGTGTTAGTAATCTTCATGTTACTTCTGCCATTTCTGAAATATGTTGGTGCCTACCTATTACTACTGCAAGTTGTGTGCTTTTAGAATTCTTCGTTTTACTTCTGCTGTTTTCAAATTCTGGTATTGATCTTCCTGTACTCCTGCCATTTTTAAATCAATTTAGTAATCTTCTTATCGCCACATCAAAACTTCATCCTCGATCATCTCGTCTAACACTCGTTTTTCGAGCACAGACCATAACTCCCTCAACATTTTCTTAGTTTCCACCCCATCGCTTGCATCGAGCTTGCCAACCCCCTGAAACCCTTAGAGTAGAGCCCCAACGACGAAACGGCGTTCCTTGAAACACGTGTAAATAGCCCCTTTGTGTGTCTTAGCCTTAGGGAGTAGTTGTGAACGTGCGGGGGTCGCATCCCGAGGGAGGACAATCTCAGGAATGCCGACCCCCTGGACGTCCTCTGGTTTTTGATTGGAGGGCTGGATTTTATTCTTGGATGTGGCCTATGTGCCCAAATTGAAACGTAAACCTGTACAACCCGTGTCAACGTTGAGTAAGGGATTGCTGGAGGTAATTGGATGTAATGAAATTATTTGCTTTAAATAATTAAGGGCGGTAATTTCCTAACCCACGTTATTCGCGTTAAGGTCTGCACAAGTTAATATTTATGTAATGCAGCATTAACAATTTATTGTATTACAAGATATTAAATTGTGCACAAAAAAATGTACATCCCAATTTTATGCAGCCTTCCAACTGAAACCTGATGTAATGTAGATTTATTTATTATGGACACCAATAAAAATGGTTGTGAATCTTTTATTACAAGGTAAATTACTACAAGTCTAATGTTGCTGGTGTGGTTATTCAGAATAAGAATTTGTAATCAAATTAATCGTCACAAATATTATTATTAAATTATTATATTATATTATTATTATTATATTTATTATTAAATTATTTATTTGGCGCATAGAATGGACACAGTACAGACCTCGGGTACGATATGAGCGGTGAGCGGCGAGCGGCAGAGCGGTAAACAAACGTTTTGTTCACGTTTTGAATGCAGCGTGCTGGCAAAACTTGATGCTTTGCGCTTGCCGCTCACCGCAGCTCCTAGACATATTATTCGCCTCCGCTCACCGCTCGTATCGCACCGGAGGCTTTAGCATTTCATTTCGACATATAGCTATTGGAGTAATTATTCACGAAACTCTTGAATCATTTATAATTTTCGCTATAAAATTATGTCCTAATTTTAGCCATAAATTTAATATTATTCTCTTGATGGTGTAATTTTTCTTCGCTTATTTAAATGCGCTAATTCTTTTCTTCTTAATTAATTGTGTTAATTATGAAAATCTGATTTTGCTTGCATTAAAATATAATGTAATTTCCTTTTGTGTATGACTTTTATTAGCGTATTTAAAAAAATCTGCTCAAAGGAATTTATAATTAGATCCGATTATAATTTCCTTTGTCGGGCTAAAAAAATACAATTGAGAGTTTATATTTGGTGTTTTTTATTGTGCAAAACACTTAATCGTATTTTACTATAATTATTACAATCTGATCAATTATATTTTATAATATTAACTGCTATAACAGTTTTTCCCAATTTTATTTGCAGCGATTTTCTGAGCAGTTCCGGAATTGTATATATCATACAATTTTTGTAAAATTATAAGAGCAGGTCTTTCCAATGTTGAGGATATGTTATCTACTGGATAAACGTATCCATAATATGGTTTGAAACGATCTGCTTAAGCATTTATATTTGTGTATATTTTAACTTCCCAGTTAATTATTTGATTATGTATCAGTGATTGGAAATACTGTAATTTATTTGAATAAGCACAACTTGAAAGTTGTTGCAATTTAGTTGAGCATAAGTTATCTACTGAATAAACGTATCCATAATGTGGTTGGAATTGTAATGAAACATGAATTTGTAGTGAAACTGAAATGTATTTGCATAAGTACACCTTGGAAATTGTTGCACTTTAGTTGAGGATAAGTTATCTAATGGATAAACGTATCTATAATGTGGTTGGAATTGTAGTGAAACATGAATTTGTTGTGAAACTGTAATTTATTTGCATAAGCACACCTTGAAAGTTGTTGCAATTTAGTTGAAAATAAGTTATCTACTGGATAAACGTATCCATAATGTAATTCGAATCTGTGCTTAATACATATGTCTGTGAATACCATTGTAACTCCCAGTTAATTGTTTGATTGTTTTTCAGTGACTAGAAAGGCTGTAATGAAACATGAATTTGTTGTGAAACTGTAATTTATTTGAATAATCACATCTTGAAAGTTGTTGTAATTTATCTTAACTCTACACTATGTTTTAAAATTTGACAATTTAATTTAATCAAACTTCGATGTTAATTGCCATGTTTTATGTACATATTTACTAATAAAGTGTATATACCTGTTGAATAATCCCCAATATTTTATGCATTTTGTTTCAGCTAAAATTTATTTTAAAAAAAGTTGTAAGACAACTTTGTAGTTGATGACTTTTGAAGTTGCTGGCTTTTGAAGTTGCTTAATTTTGATGTTGAAGACTTGAATTTGATGATTTTTAGAGTTGTTCTTTGAAGTTGCAAAGGCTTTGTAGTTGATGACTTTTGAAGTTGCTGACTTTTAAAGTTGCTGAATTTTGAAGTTGAAGACTTTTGAATTTGATGACTTTTAAAGTTGCAGTGTAGCTATATTGACTAACAGGGTTAATTGTTATATACTAAGAGCATATTAATGTTGAATATAATATTGAGTTTTGAATTAATTAAGTTTTTAAGTTTCTCAGTTTAAAAATTGGGGTATTTTAAAGTTGCTGGTTTTTAAAGTTGCTATACATCGATAGCAACAAATAATTTTGATGGGTCACACCCAAGTTAATCTGGTCTCAACTAGATATCTTTATTCTAAATGAAATTCTGATACATGATTGCATAATACATACAAATCTTTGAAGTTGTAAGACTTTGCAGTTGATGACTTTTGAAGTTGCTGAATTTTGAAGTTAAAGACTTGAATTTTATGATTTTTTGAGTTGTGTTTTGAAGTTGCAAGACTTTGTAGTTGATGACTTTTGAAGTTGCTGAATTTTGAAGTTGCTGAATTTTGAAGTTGCTGAATTTTGAAGTTGAAGACTTAGGAATTTGATGAATTTTAGAGTTACAGTGTAGCTATGTTGACTAACAGGGTTAATTTTTATATGCCAATTGCATATTAATGTTGAATATGATCTTGAGTTTTGAATTTAATAAGTTTTTAAGTTTCTCACTTTAAAAATTGGGGTATTTTTAAGTTGCTATACATCGACACCAACAAATAATTGTGATGGGTCACACCCAAGTTAATCTGGTCTCAACTAGATATCTTTATTCTAAATGAAATTCTGAAACATGATTGCATACAACATACAATTCTTTGAAGTTGTAAGACTTTGTAGTTGTTGACTTTGGAAGTTGCTGGCTTTTAAAGTTGTTGAATTTTCAAGTTGAAGACTTGAATTTGATTATTTTTAGAGTTGTTTTTTGAAGTTGCAAGACTTTATAGTTGATGACCTTTGAAGTTGCTGACTTTTAAAGTTGCCGAATTTTGAAGTTGAAGACTTTTGAATTTGATGCCTTTTAGAGTTGCAGTGTAGCTGTATTGTCTAACAGGGTTAATTGTTATATGCTAATAGTATATTATTGTTGAATGTTATCTTGAGTTTTGAATTTATTAAGTTTTTAAGTTGCTCACTTTAAAAATTGGGGTATTTTAAAGTTGCTGGTTTTTAAAGTTGCTGTACATTGATACCAACAAATAATTGTGATGGGTCACACCCAAGTTAATCTGGTCTCGACTAGATATCTTTATTCTAAATGAAATTCTGATACATGATTGCATATATCATACAATTCTTTGAAGTTGTAAGACTTTGTAGTTGATGACTTTTGAAGTTGCTGGCTTTTAAAGTTGCTAAATTTTGAAGTTGAGGACTTGAATTTGATGATTTTTAGAGTTGTTCTTTGAAGTTGCAAGACTATGTAGTTGATGACTTTTGAAGTTGCGGACTTTTAAAGTTGCTGATTTTTGAAGTTGAAGACTTTTGAATTTGATGCATTTTAGAGTTGCAATGTAGCTGTATTGACTAACAGGGTTAATTGTTATATGCTAATAGTATATTATTGTTGAATGTTATCTTGAGTTTTGAATTTATTAACTTTTTAAGTTGCTCACTTTAAAAATTGGAGTATTTTAAAGTTGCTGGTGTTTAAACTTGCTATACATCGATACCAACCAATAATTGTAATGGGTCACACCCAAGTTAATCTGGTCTCGACTAGATATCTTCATTCTAAATGAAATTCTGATACATGATTGCATATAACATACAATTCTTTGAAGTCGTAACGCTTTGTAGTTGATGACTTTTGAAGTTGCTGGCTTTTAAATTTTTCTGAATTTTGAAGTTGAAGACATGAATTTGATGATTTTTAGAGTTGTTTTTTGAAGTTGCAAGACTTTGTAGGTGATGACTTTTGAAGGTTGAAGGTTTTTAAAGTTGCTGTACATTGATACCAACAAATAATTGTGATGGGTCACACCCAAGTTAATCTGGTCTCGACTAGATATCTTTATTCTAAATGAAATTCTGATACATGATTGCATATAACATACAATTGTTTGAAGTTGTAAGACTTTGTAGTTGATGACTTTTAAAGTTGCTGAATTTTGAAGTTGAAGACTTTTGAATTTGATGCATTTTAGAGTTGCAGTGTACCTGTATTGACTAACAGGGTTAATTGTTATATGCTAATAGCATATTAATGTCGAATATTATCTTGAGTTTTTAATTTATTAAGTATTAAAGTTGTTCACTTTGTAGTTGATGACTTTTGAAGTTGCTGGCTTTTAAAGTTGATAAATTTTGAAGTTGAGGACTTGAATTTGATGATTTTTAGAGTTGTTCTTTGAAGTTGCAAGACTTTGTAGTTGATTACTTTTGAAGTTGCTAGCTTTTATAGTTGCTGAATTTTGAAGTTTAAGGCTTTTGAATTTTATTACTTTTAGAGTTGCAGTGTAGCTATATTGATTAACAGGGTTAATTTTTATATGCTAATAGCATATTAATGTCGAATATTATCTTGAGTTTTTAATTTATTAAGTATTAAAGTTGTTCACTTTGTAGTTGATGACTTTTGAAGTTGCTGGCTTTTAAAGTTGCTAAATTTTGAAGTTGAGGACTTGAATTTGATGATTTTTAGAGTTGTTCTTTGAAGTTGCAAGACTTTGTAGTTGATGACTTTTGAAGTTGCTAGCTTTTATAGTCGCCGAATTTTGAAGTTGAAGGCTTTTAAATTTTATTACTTTTAGAGTTGGAGTGTAGCTATATTGATTAACAGGGTTAATTTTTATATGCTAATAGCATATTAATGTCGAATATTATCTTGAGTTTTGAATTTATTAAGTATTAAAGTTTGTTCACTTTGTAGTTGATGACTTTTGAAGTTGCTGGCTTTTAAAGTTGCTGAATTTTGAAGTTGAAGACTTGAATTTGATGATTTTTAGAGTTGTTCTTTGAAGTTGCAAGACTTTGTAGTTGATGACTTTAGAAGTTGCTGAGTTTTGAAGTTGAAGACTTTTGAATTTGATGACTTTTAGAGTTGCAGTGTAGCTGTATTGACTAACAGGGTTAATTGTTATATGCTAATAGCATATTAATGTTGAATATAATCTTGAGTTTTGAATTTAAAGTCTCTTAAAGTTGCTGGTTTTTCAAGTTGCTGACTCCTAAAATTGATAACTTTTGTGGTTGATGAGTAGCAAATTTTACATACAATAACTACTAACATATTTAAAATCGCTAAGACAGCAACATTATTATTTAGAGACATGGTATACTCTGTTCCTTATTTTCAACTAAGAAGGCTGTGATTTCATTTTATAAAGTTTTCCTGAACAATATTGATCAATCAATATTCAATTGAATCAAAAATCAAAGAATCATAATCAATTGAATCAGTTGACATTACCAACAAAAATGATCAAACAGTGAAAAAATTATTATATGTCAGATTTCTAACAACGTTACCTAATTCATATATTAAAATAATTAAATTATTGGTTCAATCATTCAAATCTTTTAATTATTTAAAAAATGCCAAAAATCATTGATGAAAATATGAAAACTACAATTCAAAATTTGTATAAAATATTTTATTAGCAAATTTATTCTGTACTCAATAGATACTCAATTTGATGGCAACATTGTCCACTGTCATAAAAATAGATATAACCTCTTTTTTTTTAAATATAACCAATTTTTTTCAAGTCTAGTGACTTTTTACATTGTCTAATAATACTGTCACAATTTGATGGCAACATTGCCCACTGTCATAAAGTATAACCTCTATTTTTTTAAGTATAACCTATTTTTTCAAGTCTAGTGACTTTTTACATTTGCCAACAATACTGTCACCCTAACAGAGCCAACTTAGTTAAAATTAAATAAAAATAAAAATAAAAAATGAAAATGGAACAGAGTTTAGATGAGGAAGAAGATAAATAGCAAATTATTAAACAGACATTGTACAGTAAAATAATTTATTTGTAAATATGTAAAAATAATATAGGTACAGTTCTGTCTGACATTATTCGTAAGCTCGCGCGTAAATACAAAAATGGCACAACATAGACATTTATAAAAACATTATATCCTGCTAAGAATCCCTTGTGTAAAAGAAACGAAAACTCTTATAAAATTGTAGCTCATAGAAAATTACATTTAATACCCTCAGCAGTTAAAATTCAACTTGTAAATAATTGGCGTTAGAAATCACATTGCGCTCTACAGTATAGTCTGTACAAATCTAAGATAGAGTGCGCGTAAACAAGCTTAGCTTACATGCGTGATCCGCACATGAACACTTCCAGAAAATTTTTAGTTTCTAATGGAATTGTATAGAGTTAGATCTGAAATGATTGTCTATAAGAATGTTTATTAAGATGCCCTGTATTTTTATACAGGGTGGCCCACCTATCCCCGCTCGGACCATTGCTTCTAGACAGCCAGTAGAGCAGTAGGGAGGAGTAGTAAGGATTATTATTATTATTAGACTAATGAAAATTAAGAGAAAAATCTGATTGGAAGTTATAGGATACTTGATGTGCTACTTTTTGAAATTATTTTCGAGTGTACTGAGTACCATAAATCTGGGATACAAAATTTGGTATATTTTTTAAATGGATTACCCTTTATATTCTTTCATTTTTGGAATCTGCTTTATGTAGGCTTCACAAATCATTTCATGATGTTTTCCTCAATTTTCGATAGACTAGCAGCAATGGTCCGAGCGATGATAGGTGGGCCACCCTGTATATACTCTGTAACCTGACGTACAGTCATGCTCACATAAGTCTAGTACTAGAAGTTAGGTTACAATAGCAATTTTATATAGGAATGTCAATTTTTTTGTACTAGATTTATGTGAGCATGACTGTACAGCCACAGGCTCAAAGAATGACTCGTCCGTCCGTCCGAGCAGTCTGCTATCCTTGTCTGATCCCGTATGGTAGGGGCGCGGTGTACAAGGATAGAAGACTGCTCGGACGGACTGACGCGTTATTCGTAGAGTCCGTGGCTGTACATAAGTACAAAATTTTGAATAATGTTATTAAACTCTACTCTACACAACTCATACAATTGGTCGTCCTGCTGTCTGCAGTCTAGCTGGACTAAGTGGATTTTCTTACTGCAATCGCTAGACTAGTCGTGTGTAGATTCGGCCGTGTATTTGGTTTACGCGCGCTCTATCTTGGAATTGAACAGACTATGGTTATATTTAATAATATAAATCAAGGCCTCAAATGATCACATTGATAAGTTTGTATTCCCAGTGAACAGTGATCTACTGATCACTGTTGAAGCACTGTCCGGAGCAAAACAGTTTGTTGTTTCTGAACAAGAACTTGCCGCCCAACAAAGGTTTCCTGCAAACCTTGCAGGCAAAGCACACGTCATCAGCGTGGAAATGGTTGCCGTTTAGGTTAGCACCCTGCTCATCGGGTTTAATGATGCTCTGGCAGACGACACACTTGTCAGCCTTCAGCTTCTCGAAGCAGCTGATGCAGAGGGGCTGATTGCTTTCTGTTACGTACTGCTGACCGGCGAGGGGCAAGTCGCACTCGAAGCAGCAGAAGTGCTTCACGTGGTAGGTCTCGTTTTCCGCCAGGCAGTATTCTTTGACGAAGATCAGCTCGTCGCAGGCGTTGCACCTGGGTATGCCACGGATCTTGGCGAAGTCGCGGCCGCAGTATATGTCGTCGCTCTCGACGTCGTAGAAGTACACTAGGTCAGCAAGGTTCTGGTTGCAACCGGCGCACTTGAAGCAGCCCGAGTGCCATAGGGCCTCCGAGCGCTCGATCTGTATGGCCAGGGCGTTGTCCTCGAAGATTTTCTTGCAGCGGTGGCATTCCGGTATCGAGTGGTAGCCCTCGTCAGCGTACCCAGGTACGTGGGTTTCCTGGGCGCGTTTCTCGCCCTCGATCTCGCCTTCAGGGTAGCACATGTCCTTGATGATGCCGATGTTGACTTGGGTGGGGTTGGTTACGTTCTCGGGGATCTCGTAGCGCGCCATCGGGGTTAGGGTCATCAGGTCTCTAGGGTCGTGCGTGCGGATCATCGCACCGTTGGCGTCCAAGACCGGTATTCCGGTGTTGTGCAACCTCAAGGTACCGTCTCGGCTCGCCTTCAGCTGTACCGGTTGGGACACTTCGTCGTTGATCGGGCGTCCGTGTCTGTCCACCAGAACCGCCCTGTCCAGGTCCGGAGATTGCCCGATGTCCTGGAGGATGGGGCGCCCGAACGGGTCGAGCTTCACCTGTACGGGAACACCGTACTGGTCCAGGATGGGTCTTCCTGATTTATCCACGAGGGTCGAGTTCTCTATGTCCACTGGGTTCCAGAATTTGTCCAGAAGCGGGCGCGCGAATTTCTCGCAGTAATTCGCAATTGGGTCGGTTATCGCAACCCCGCTAGAGTCCACTATTGGGGCCCCGTTTCTGTCGAGGTACATTACGTACTCAGGCTTGCGGTGGCCAATTCGCTGGAGATCAGCGTCTGATATGACCGGCCTACCCGAGGCGTCTAGCGGTAGCCTGATTACGTTACCGGTTGTGTCTTTGATTTTCCCGTCTTTATCGAGTAATATGGCACAGTGTGGTCTTGGAGTACCCAGTGGTTTGACTTGGTCGTGCGGTAAGTATTTGTAAATTGGGTCTTTCATTATGTTGCCGTACGCGTCTTGGATTGGGGATCCGTTGGTGTCTAGGAGGGCTACGAATTGGGGCTTCTGGTGCTTAATTGTCTCCACGACGTTGTCGGGGAAAATGGGGCGTCTGTAAGAGTCCAAGGCGAGTTTAATTGAGCCTCCCATTGGGTCTAGCACAGGGTTTTCGTTGGGCCCCAAAAGTAGCCCGTGTTTGGGCCTAATTTCGTTGCCGAATTTGTCGAAAATTGGTTCCAGTGCGATCAATTCCAGGCCCCTGTTCGTTATAGGTGCCCCGGTAGGGTCTAGTGGTAGTGCGTATTTTGGGCGTTGATTTGCAACCCTATCCAAGACGCTGTCGTCTAGAACAGCTCGGTATAGTGCGTCTAAATTGGTGGTTACGTGCTTACCAGTTTTGTCCCTAATGGGGATTTGATCTTTGTCCAAAAGGAGTGCGTACGTGGGGACGTCGAAGTCGCCCAATTTCTCTTTAACCACGTTGCCGAAGCCGTCGGAAATGGGGGCCCCATTTGAGTCCAGGAAAATTGCGTACGCGGGACGTACACCACCCAGCCTCTCCAGAACCGTGGCGTTGATGATGGGCTTACCAAGGGCGTCCAGGTTAACCGTGATGGGCTCCCCGTTTCGATCCCTCAAAGGCGTGTCGTTCATATCGGCCAGCAGGGCGTACTTGGCCTGGCTCCCACCCATCGGCAGGATCTCCTTCAGGGGGCTCCCGAACTGGTCCAAAACGGGCACCCCGTTCTCGTCGAGGAACCGTACGTACTTAGGCCTCTGCCCTCCCAGCTTCAGGTTCTCGTTGATCAGCGGGCGCCCCGCAGGATCCAGGTTTACCTTGACGGGAGCCCCCGAGGCGTCCCTGATGGGCACCTCGTTCCTGTCCAGCAGCATGCCGTACTTGGGCCCCGAGGCGGGGTCGTAGTTGGTGCTGACGATGTTCTTCACGGGGCTGCCGTACTTGTCCAGGATGGGCGCCCCGTTCCTGTCCAGGAACATGACAAACTCCGGCCTGCGGGCGCCGACCTTCTCCACGATGGCCTCGTCGATGACGGGGCGCCCGAAGGCGTCCAGCACGACCTTCACAGGGCTCCCCGTGTAATCCTTCAGGGGGGTCTCATTCTTGTCCAGCAGCAGCCCGTACTTCGGTTTGAGTTCGTTGCCGAACTTGTCCACGACCGGCTCGTCGAAGACGTTGAGGCCGTGCTCGACCGGCCGACTGTGCTTATCCAAAATTGGGGCCCTGTTCTTATCCAACATAATCGCGTACTGGGGTCTGCTAGCCCCAAGCTTCTCCAAGACGTGTGCATCCAATACAGGCATCCCATATGGGTCTAAATGGGTAATCACAGGGTCGCCCTTATATTTAATCGGGGCTCTGTTCTTATCCAACAGCAAAGCATATTTAGGGGCCTCACTAGGCGTTTGGGGGCCCCCACCGGGTGATCTAAGGTTGTTCAAATTATAGAGCGTAGGTTTGCCGTACCTATCTACAATTGGGGCGCCGTTCTTATCCAGGAAGCACGCGTACTCGGGACGGGTCATAACCACGGTCTCGCTTAAACTACGCTCCACAATCGGGGCCCCAAAAACGTCCAAATTCACGCGTATGGGGCTACCGAACTTATCTTTAATTGGGGCGTGGTTAGCGTCTAGCAGAAGCGCATATTGCGGAGTAATCCTGTTACCAAACTTATCAGTGATGACCTCCTGGTGCGGCATTTCGATCCTATTCCTCACAGGACTACCGTTCTCGTTGAGGATGGGGGCCCCATTTTTATCCAGCAACATAGCGTACTCGGCTTTCACCGGAGACCCAATCTTCTCTATAATAGAGAAATCGAAAATTGGGTTGGCGTACACGTCGAGCTTCGCCTTCACTGGACCTCCAGCTTTATCCTTGATGGGAAGGTTCGATTTATCCAGGAGCAACGCGTATTGGGCTTGAGGCGGGTTCAAGCGCTCCTCGCTCATAATATGCTGCAGCCTCTCGATCTCCTCCAAGCTGGCCTCCAGCTTGTGCTTCCCAAAAACATCAATGTTCTCGTAGTCGTGCTTATTCCGCGATGACTCCCGATCGTTCAGAGACATGTTCTGGAGGTTCCTCTCCAGGTTGAGGCCTCCGCTCGTGTGCGACTGCTTGGTGGAGGCGCCCTCCAGGCTGGGCATCGCCTCCGCCAGCTTGGTGGAGATCAGCTTGGCGTTTATGGGGGTCCTCGAGCCGACCTGCGTCAGCTGACCCACGCCGACGCTCTTCTCCTTGAGGTGGTTGACGTACTCGTTCATCTGGCGGGTCTCCTCCTCGGTCAGGGCGTGGCACAGGCTGGGGTCCACGTCGTGCACAGGGATCTGCTTCTGGAGGAGCTGCTTCCTCTCCTGGGCGGCCGAGGAGCCCTTGATGGGCAGGAGCTCCGGCGGGAGGTCCTTGAGGTAGGTCTCGACCGCCTCCTTGGAGCCTTTCGGAGCCCATTCCAGCTCCACCTCGTCGTTTTTACCAGGGAGAACTGAAACATTAACCAATTAGTTAGAAAACTGGAGGAGTAAACACCGAGGGTAGGAATATATATGTACGGCTACTTGAAGCCAAAATGTTCCACTTCAAACTTTGCTAACCAAAACTTTGTAGAGGGGTTCGAAAAAATGTATGAGAATACGAAGCTACTATTTCATTTCTGGTCGACTATTGTTCAACTATACAAGAAACTGGAGATGTAAATACTAAACGTAGAAATATGTTCTGTACAGTTACTGGAAGCTAGAATTTTCCACTTCAAACTATACTAATCGAAACTTTGTAGAGGTGGTCGAATCATTGATGAGAATAGGGACTTATAATGGCGTTAATTTCAATTCGAGTAAATTATAGCTCAACTTGGAAACTGCTTGTTTGAAACCTCCAAACACGTTTGTTTGAACAACTTTGTTTGGAAGTTTAACACAACTTTGAAACTGGAGAATACTGAAACTGTAACTACGAAGTTACAGATCCAAATATGTATTTTACGATTTCTACTGGAAGCTAAAATATTCCTCTTCAGACCTTACGGTTTCTGGAAACCACCATGTTCTTTTAACTACAGGGGAAAATTCTAAAAATGATATAGTTTCTTGAGGGTTTAAGACCACAAACCATTGACGTCTATCATCACGCTAGAATATTTCTCATATTTTGGGTTACAGCTTCGAAGAACTGAAACATTGGCCAATTACTTGCGAGAAATGTTGAATAAATGTAAACGTTTAGGATCTGAGACCATTCAGCTACTCGTAGCTGAATGTAAGCTTCCGTTAGTTTTGGAAGCTTACGTCCAAATCCAAATTCAATCCAAATCACCGAAAAACAAAATCAAAAAACATAGAAAACTTCCTAGCCTGAAATTCTAAATCCTAATTCTGAAATTTTCTCCTGTTATCAGATAGATAGATATTTATTTATAATTTAGGCCACATAGAATATATGAAGAAGAATAACGTAAAGCTTATCGATTCCTCTTCATACTTTGTGTTAGAGCATATTACTCACCAATTTTCTGTGGTTTCTTCGGTTTGCTTCCCAGGAGAGCTGACTGTACCCATCCATAGACATCGTCGTCTTGGACGTCATGGTTCTCTTTCCCGCAGCGACAATTCTTGCATATTTTCCTCCAAAAGTGTAGGTCAAGTCCTGAAAACAACAAATAAAAACGGTAATCAATGGGTTTTCTCAAAATTCACAAAAAGTATTTTTGTGGAAAATCTCAAAAATAATTAAGAAGGAAAATTACAAGGAAGGTCATAGGCCAGATGGACAGATTGTATAAAATGTACAGCTGATACAGGGTTGATCAAAATTTACAAGTTTGGAAAGGTTAGGAAGTTTTGACAAGTTTGGAAGCTTACATATCCCAATTAAATCCAAATCACAAAAAAAAATATATACCAAAAAAAATAGAATATGAGATGATAATATTATAAAATATCCGTAAGAATTCTCTGGATTTTCTCAAAAAGAAACTAATGGACTATAACTCGAAAAAATTCTTAACAAAATTTAAAAACAATTAAGAAGGAAAATTCCAATTCATAGGCCAGATGGACAGATAATATAAAATGTACAGCTGGAAGAGGGTCGGTCAAAATTTACAAGTTTGAAAAGGATAGGAAGTTTGGAAAAGTTTGGAAAATTCCAAGGAAGGCCATAGGCCAGATGGACAGATGGTTTACAATATACAGCTGGTACAGTGTCAGTCAAAATTTACAAGTTTGGAAAGGTTAGGAAGTTTGAACAAATTTGGAAGCTTACATCCAAATCCAAATTGAATCCAAATCACCAAAAAAAAAAAAAAAACAGAATATAAGTAGATATTATAAAATATATGTAAGAAATCTCTGGATTTTCTCAAATAAGAAAACTAATTAACTATACTTAAAAAAAATCTAAACAAAATCTAAAAATAATTAAGAAGGAAAATTACAAGGAAGGCCATAAGCCAGATGGACAGATGGTATAAAATGTACAGCTGATACAGGGTCGGTCCAAATTTACAAGTTTGGAAATGTTAGGAAGTTTGGACAAGTTTGGAAGCTTACATCCAAATCCAATTCATTCCAAATCACCAAAAAAATAATCCAAAAAACATGGAACATAAGATAATATTATAAAATATCCGTAAAAAATCTCTGGATTTTCTCAAAAATAAACTAATTATCTATAACTCAAAAAAAATTTAAACAAAATTGAAAAATGTGAGCAAGAAATTTTCTCCTGTTATCAGATAGATATTTATTTATCATTTAGGCCACATTACAATAATACTAACAGTACAGTCATCTCATGGATATGATCATCAATGTTTAAAATATACATCATCATACTATTTTTGTTGGTTTCCTGTCGATATTAAAAATCGTATTATTATTTGTGAAACATTATTCGTCGTTCATACACTATTCTATCAAACAGCTGTCAACTGTCAACAGGCTGTCAGATGTTTCTTAGTTTGACACATGTCAAATATATGTCAAACGCAATAGCATGTCAAATATTTGTGAAACAGTCGTCGAATAAGTACCAAACAGCTGTCAACAGTCAACAAGCTGCCTACTGTCAATAAGCTAGTAACTGTCCATAAGCTATCAACTGTCAATAAGCTGTCATATGATGGTGAGACACCTGTCAAACGTATGTCAAAAAATTTTAAATGTCGAATGTTTGATTCATTCAGTGCACAACTGAAATTTTCTCCTGTTATCAGATAGATAGATAGATATTTATCGTTCAGGCCACATTACAATAATACTAATAGTACAGCCTCATACAATTTCAGTTAAAACTATTTATAATAATGGTTTCCTGTCGATATTAAAAATCATGTCATTATTTCTGAAACATCATTCGTCATTCATACACTATACTATCAAACAACTGCCAACTGTCATCAAGCTGTCAGCTGTCAATAAGCTGTCAGATGTTTCTGAGTATGATAACTGTCAAACGTATACATAACGTATACATCATCATACTATTTCTGTTAACACTCTTTATAATAATGGTTTCCTGTCGATATTAAAAATCATGTCTTTATTTGTAAAACATTATTCGTCATTCATATACTATACTATCAAACAGCTGCCAACTATCAGCAAGCTGTCAACTGTTAATAAGCTGTCAGATGTTTCTGAGTTTGACAAATATTTGTGAAACAGTCGTCGAATAAGTACCAAACAGCTGCCAATAGTCAACAAGCTGCCTAGTGTCAATGAGCTAGTAACTGTCCATAAGCTATCAACTGTCAATAAGCTATCAAATGAGGGTGAGACACCTGTCAAACGTACGTCAAACATTTTTAAATGTCGAATGTTTGATGCATCCGGTGCACAACTGAAATGTTCTCCTGTTATCAGAAAGATAGATATTAATTTATCATTTAGGCCACATAACAATAATAGTAATAGTACAGTCATCTCGTGGATATGATCGTCAATTTTTAAAATATACATCATCATACTATTTCTGTTAAAACTATATATAATAATGGTTTCCTGTCGATATTAAAAATCATGTCATTATTTGTGGAGCATTATTCGTCATTCATACACTATACTATCAAACAGCTGTCAACTGTCAGCAAGCTGTCAGATGTTTCTAAGTTTGACACCTGTCAAACATATGTCAAACGCAATAGCATGTCAAATATTTGTGAATCAGTCGTCGAATAAGTACCAAACAGCTGCCAATAGTCAACAAGCTGCCTAGTGTCAATGAGCTAGTAACTGTCCATAAGCTATCAACTGTCAATAAGCTACCCTCATTTGATAGCTTATTGACAGTTGATAGCTTATGGACAGTTACTAGCTCATTGACACTAGGCAGCTTGTTGACTATTGGCAGCTGTTTGGTACTTATTCGACGACTGTTTCACAAATATTTGACATGATATTACGTTTGACATATGTTTGACAGGTGTCAAAGAGGCACCTGAGAAACGTATGTCAAACATTTTTAAATGTTGAATCTTTGATGCATTCAGTGCACAACTGAAATTTTCTCCTGTTATCAGATAGATATATATATATTAATTTATCATTTAGGCTACATTATAATAATATTAATAGTACAGTCATCTCGTGGATATGATCGTCAATGTTGAAAATACACATCATCATACTATTTCTGTTAACACTATTTGTAATAGTGGTTTCCTGTCGATATAACTATTTTTATAAATAAGTTCATCGCCATTTATGAACAATGGGTATTATGCATTTAGAAGTATGCAAGCAATGCGTTACGTGCTGATAACAACGACACGCTTTAATCATACAATGCTGAGACGGTATTTTGCTAGCACTGCAGTTGCAAATTTTTTACGTTGTTATTTTCGATTTTGCTTCATTTTGCACCAAAGAAGTGAGTAACATTCAATTTTAGTACGCAATTAGGACTCAATTCAAGGATCAATTTTCAGTAGTAGTAACAATATTTTACTGGCTATGGACTTTCGGTATTTCCACCTCAATTTTTATATACATTTATAGAATTATACTTTTTTAATATCATTTCACATATTCAAATTTTTCAAAACGAAACGTTAAAATGATTTTATTTTGTTCGTGAGGTTTCCCAATCACATAATAAAATCCTACATTTAACACTTATATAATATAAATACCTTTTATCTTTAATATCATTATCACATTTAGGAATTAACTGCGGCATAATTGTATTGATGTAATCGTTATCAAATTATTTTATGAGCCCTGAGTCATACCCTTGAATTAAAAACGATTCAATTGCGAGATCAGATATAATTTCGTGAATTATTTTTGATTATTGTGTACGTGAATAATGTGAAAGTTACATTGCGCAGACGAATCGATATTGTTTACGAGATGATAAAATGTGCTTCCAAAGAAATCTCAACTGTAATTTACGAATTCCTCGAACGGTATTCACTTGCAGAGTGAATCATCCGTTCGATAGCGTCACCACAATATCCCAGGTCACAGCTGAGTTGGAAAGCAAGGACGTCTCAACACTGTGAATAATGAATCTCAGTAATTTATTTGGCACACCAACAAAAATATTGTTAAAATTTTGCAACAGATTTTAAGTAAAGAATTATTATATTTAAAAATTATTAAAATTTTAAATATTCGTTAATTATTAAAAGTATTAGATAGATCTTAACATCCTACGGGTAGACTAAGGATCTGATTATAATAATAAGAATTAGATAGATTATTATGAGTAAAAGTTCCATTGGTAAATCACTGGTAACAAAAGTTTATAAAATGATATGTTCCTCGTTGAGAGTACTGAATTTTTAATTGTATACAATTATAATTATCTACTTGAAGATTGATTTAATTTCAATGATTCTTTATGATTATTTTATAAAATAAATTAATAAATCATAATATACCACTATGATTTCTTTTTTTTGTATAATTTCGAAGATTTTGGGGAATTTTTGATCAACACTTCTGTATTTTGAAAACTATTAAGATCCTTTCTGAGTTCAAGGATTTAATAACTATTGAATTTATGCTCACTCAAAATTAAAAAAAAAACTTCTATATTTGTTTTGGGGTTTTCTAGAAGTTTCCAAAGTTTTTGTAAATTTCATTACTTAGGAACTTTTGTGCACTTTCAATATTCAAAAACAATATTTTTTCCTAAAATGTTCACTAACTTAATTCATAATTTTATTTTGTCGTTTCATTTTATTTTAAAGTATGTAGGATTTTTAGCTACTTTGTATTACAAAATAGTCATGAAATTTTTGTTTTTTTTTTGCTCAGTAGGCAGGAAGTAATTGTATTTTTAAGATACATAATTATCATAAGTGATTTAAAACCTCTTAAAGCCGTTTCATAGATTCCTATTACTCGAGGAAACCAACACTGTGGCAATGCTGTCGCTACGGGCATTTTCAACGCGCATTTAACATGCGTAATCTCACGTCGCGTATAAAATCTATGAACCTTCCTTTAAATTATTTGATTTTTTGTGAATTGCAACACTGTGGTAATGCTGTCGCTACGAGCATTTTCAATGCGCATTTAAAATGCGCAATCTTACGTAAAAAAACTATGAACCTGCGTTTAAATTATTTGATTTTTTGTGAATTGCTTCTCCACATACATACAAATTAATGGACGTAGAATTTAATCTTTCACACGCAGTTTTCTCGTTTAATAGTTGTTATTTGTTAATACTTAACATGGAAAAGATAACTCTTATCAGTGACTGGAAAACCATGTAACTTACTAATGTAGAGTTCGTCAATATTTACTTTCATAAATCTAAACGAAGCCACAGATTGCATGAATTGAAATTATCATCACATTACTAACAGCATTATTCATAAAAAATTAAACCGTGGTTTAGCAGTGGTTTAGCGGTGTTTTACAAAGGGTTGCCAAGGTTACTAAGATTAAACCACCGTTAAACCGCGGCCTAAACCTGTATGAATAACACTGTAAAAGTTTAATGGCAGAACGATAACTTGGATTCTATTGAATTTTTTGGAAATGTTGCAACAATTTTATGAAATTTTGTGATAAATTTAAGAAAAAAATATGTTTGCAAAATTAGACATGTGCACAAATTTATATCAAATTACTCAAGGTCTAATAACAGATCGATAATCTTAGATTGTAGATCCTAGATTTCATAGACATTTTTGAAAATTTTCATAAATTCGCGAAAATTCGAAAACTTGTCTCTATATTATTCACTTTAAATTCCTCGAGCAATAAAATCTATAATTGAGGGGTCTAGAAGTAAAAGGGTTTGAGCTTTTCATGAATAACACTCGAAAAGTTTAATGGCAGAACGATAATTTGGATTCTATTGATTTTTTTGGAAATGTTGCAACAATTTTATGAAACTTTGTGATAAATTTAAGAAAAAATTATATTTGCAAAATCAGACATGTGCACAAATTTTCATCAAATTACTATAGGTCTAATAGCAGATCGATAATCTTAGATTTTGTATCCTAAACTTTTATGAATAACACTCTAAAAGTTTACTGGCAGAACAATAATTTGGATTATATTGAATTTTTTTGGAAATGTTGAACAATTTTATGAAATTTTGTGATAAATTTAAGAAAAAAATATATTTGCCAAATCAGACATGTGCAAAAATTTATATCAAATTACTAAAGGTCCAACAGCAGATCGATATTCTTAAATTTTTGATCTTAAACTTTTATTAATAACACTCTAAAAGTTTAATGGCAGAACGATAATTTGGATTCTATTGAATTTTTGGGAAATGTTACAACAAATTTATGAAATTTTGTGATAAATTCGAGAAAAAATATATTTGCAAAATCAGAGATGTGCACAAATTTATAATAAATTACTAAACATCTAACAGCAGATCGATAATCTGAGATTTTAGATCTTAGATTTAACATTTTTGAAAATTTACGTAAATTCGAGAAAATTGAGTAATCTATTTGTATATTATTCACTTTAAATTCCTCTGAGCAATGAAATCTATAATTGTATTGTATAGTCTACAAAAGTTAATTAAGTTGATGAAATTTGCTGAGGCTCAATTTTTTTTTTGACAATTTGCATTATCTGTTTAATATGAGTACACACAAGTATACTCATACATTCAAAAAGTTTAATGGCAGAACGATTACTTGGATTCTATGGATTTTTTTGGAAATGTTGCAAACATTTTATGAAATTTTATGATAAATTTAAGAAAACATTATATTTGTAAAATCAGACATGATATCAAATGCACAAATTGATATCAAATTACTAAAGGTCTAAGAGCAGATCGATAACATCTTAGTTTTCATAGACAATTTTGAAAATTTACGCAAATTCGAGAAAATTCGAAAACCTATTTGTATATTATTCACTTTAAATTCCTCTGAGTAATAAAATCTATAATTGTATTGTATAGTCTACAAAAATTAATTAAGTTGATGAAATTTGACGACATAATTTTTTTTTCGACAATTTGCAGTATCTATTTGATATGTGCACACACAAGTACACTCATACATACAAAAAGTTTAATGGCAGAACGATTACTTGGAAGGATTTTTTTGGAAATGTTGCGATAAATTTAAGAAAAAATCTATAATTGAGGGGTCTAGAAGTAAAATGGTTTAAGTAAATTTTTGGTAGTTCTGAGATAATTGGCTTTAAAGTTAACTTGAATTTCAAAATTACAGGAATAATTTTAGAAAACTGTGTAAATCTTTTTACTCTAAAATATTTTTAGTCTAAAATATTAACACAGTTTTCTAAAATTATTCCTGGAATTTTGAAATTCAAGTAAACTTTAAGGCCATTTATCTCAGAACTATCAAAAATGCATCTAAACCCTTGTACTTTTAGATCCCTCAATTGTATTGTATAGTCTACAGAAGTTAATTAAGTTGATGAAATTTTATGAGGCTTAATTTTTTTTTCGACAATTTGTAGTATATATTTAGTATGTGAACACACAAATACACACATACACATAAAACATACGCATACAAATATGTAGATATATACCATATTACTAAAAGTCTAATAGAACTATGATAACTTCGTATTTTACACTTTTAGAGTTTTAAGTATAAAAGATAAAATTCTACTAAAAGTAATTTTGGTATAGTTTTTTATAGTTTTAAACTTTTTGGCGAAATTCTATTGGAATTTAGAATTTTATCGTTAATTTTCAACGTGCTTTAACTCTGTTAAAAATGCTCATAACGATAGCATTACCATTTCTTAATTTTTTATTTAATTTTTGTTTCACTGTGTAATTATTAATTAAAACTATTGTTTTTGTAGTGGATTAATAATAATTATTATTAGTAATAATCATTATTATCAACTCTTGATTTCGGCACTTAACTTAATAGCTACATAAATTATTCTATCAGAATAACATTTCCAAATGATTGCAGACACACCATAAATTCAACCACCTTAGATTACTTCTCCATTAACTTAATTGTCTACGTATATTATCCTTCCCACGCCCCAACGTAATCCACCCTCATTTTTGCAGCGCATAACTGAAGGAGCGCCCTTGACTACGCCCCAAATTACCGCATTAGCAATTCACCGCTCGATTTGCAATTGAAATTTAATTGCTCGTCTCGCGGTAATGCACTCAAGGTGCAACGACACATGAACAGGTAAAAATTCCACGGGTCCTAAAGTACATGTAAAACGCGTTATTTCCGATAACAGCTTATCAATCAGTAAATACTTGATGACTCATCGACAAGCCCAGGTAATTATTAATGAAACTGACGACAATTTAAAGTTCGCGACTTTTTATGCCAAGTATTTGGTATTTGATGGATTGATAGATATATAAATTTATTTCAAACGTGGTCATTACAAAATAACAATAAATTGATACTTGTCAAAAGTAATAAAGAATATAGTAGTAGTAATATATTTCACAGTATTATGATCCTAGTAGATGTTACAGTGTCAGGTTATTAAAAATAAATAAATTTGGATTACAATTATTAGTAAGTACTAAAAATATGACAGCAACTGAAATTTTCAGTGTTGAAATTTTGACGAAATAGTTCAAATTGTTACAGAACTGATTGAACATTTGGCAGTGCCCATTAAAAAAAATGACAGTATTTGATATTCTGATTGAAATAACTGAAAATTTGATATTGAGCACTGAAAATATTGCAATAATAGAAATTTTGATAGAAATTGTTGAAATTTTCAAAGAAATAATTAAAATTTTGATAGTTATTGACCTTTTCATAGAGTAATTGAACTAAGCATTAAGCAGTAAGCATTGAAAATATGACATCAATTTAAATTTGGAAGTCATTGCTATAATCTTTGAAATTTGACAGTTGAAATTTGATTTGATAGTAATAGTTTGCATACATTTTAAACGAAACTGACAATATGTTTTTAAATTATTTAAAAATTACAGCATAATTTCGAATATTAGGTACTTGCTATTTCAGGGTTAAATTGGTTTTATATTTTATATAATATCAAACAGAAATTAAAGTTGTAGTATTCAATTGACAATAATTGAAATATCAAAGTTTGATCTCCATTTTCATGATTATGGTAGCATTTTTGAATTTCTGTGTTACCAATTCAATATTCGCGTCGAAATTTCCAAGGCTACAACTTTTGTCTTAAAGATAACAGAAAATTAAAATTGTAGCATTCAATTGAGAAAATTTAAATATCGAAGTTTAATGTAAATTTTCGTGATTTTGGTATGCTTCTTCGAATTTCTTTGTCAACCTTTCAATATTATATCAATATTATGATAATATATTCAATATTATAGTATCGAAATTTTAGTATTCGACTTCCATTTCAGTGTTTGGAATTAAATTGATGATCCACAACTTTTAGTGCTGTATCTCAAAGTTTAGTTGAATCAAATTTTATTATATTAATCAAAATTGCTGCCTAAATTCGAATTTTATACGAAATCAAACATAAAATAATTATTGTAGTGCTTATTCAATTGGGGAAAATTTTAATTTCACAGTTTCATGTTAATTTTCGTGAATTTGGTATGCCTCTTCGAATTTTTTTGCCAACTTTTCAATATTAGTATCAAAATTTAAGTATTCAACTTTCCATTTCGGTGTTTGGAATTTTCCAAAGCCACAACTTTTCGTGTTCAAGCTAAAATTTTAGTTCATCATATTTTATTATATCATTCAAATTTAAAGCGCAAATTCGAATTTTATGCAAAATTAACAGAAAAGATAACAGAAAATTAAAACTGTAGTACTCAATTGAGAACATTAAAATTTCAAAGTTTAATGTTAATTTTTGTGAATTTGGTATACATCTACGAATTTCTCTATCAACTTTTCAATATTATATCAATGTTATGATAGTATTTTAAATATTATAGTATGGAAATTTTAGTATTCCACTTTCCATTTCAGTGTTTGGAATTGAATGGATTTTCCAAAGCCACAACTTTCAGTGCTCTACCTCAAAGTTTAGTTGAATCATATTTTATTATGTTATTCAAAATTGCAGCATAAATCGAATTTTATACAAAATCAAACAGAAAATTAAAATTTGAAACTTATTCAATTGAGAAAAATTTAAATTTCAAAGTTTGATGTTAATTTTCGTGAATTTTGTATGCCTCTTCGAATTTCTTTGTTAACTTATCAATATTATATCAATATTATGATAATATTTTCTATATTGTATTGTAGTATCGATATTTTAGTATTCCACTTTAAATGTGGGTGTATGGAATTAAATAATATTTCCAAAGCCACAAGTTTTAATGCTCTGTAGCAAAGTTTAGTTGAATCAAATTTCTTATTTTATTCAAAATTGCAGCCTAATATCGAATTTTAAATATTTTACTTGTTAGTTCAAATAATAAATACTTTGCTTAATAACGTTACCTAAATGAAAATAATATAATTCGATGTATTGTATCAGTTTCGGTATTATTTTTATCTTTAATATAATTATTACATTTAGAAATTTGGCATAAATTAAAAACACCAGTTTAGAAAAATCAGAGTATATAATCGTAATCGAATTATTTTACAAACCCTTGAATTTTACGACTTTTCAATGAATTGAAACGATTCAATTGCATAGGTAGTAAACATTTCATGAACCATTCTCAATGATTGAAATGAATTGAAACGATTCAATTTCGAACGAAAACATTTCACAAACTATTTTCAATTATTATGTACGTGAATAAAGTGAATAAGTTTCTTTGCACAGACAAATCAATATTATTTACGAGATGATGAAATTTGTTTCCAAAGAAATCTCAGCTGTAATTTACGATTCGTTGAACGGTCTTCCCTTACAGCTATGAATGTTCCATTCAATAGCGAAACTAATAGTTTTCATGAGTTTTGTATGAAATTTACTTGTTTTCTCTTGTAGCTGAAAATTATGTGTTTATTTAATTATTACATTTAGAAATTTGGCTGGTGTAATCGTTATCGAATTATTTTATGAACCTTTCAATTGCACGACTTTTTCAAATGAATTAGAACGATTCAATTGCGAAGGTAGTAAACATTTCATGAACCATTTTCAATTATTGTGTACGTGAGTAAAGTGAATAAGATTCATTGCACAGACAAATCAGTTTTGTATGGAATTTACTTGTTTTGACTTGTAGCTGAAAATGCGTGGTCTATTGTAATGAGACGTTTGATTTTAGCTATGTGGAATGAGCGAAGCGAGAACTACCCAATAAACATGTGCGGTCAGCCAAAACTGGACCATTGCTAAGATCTTTATGTTTACTGGGCCTATATTTTAGTTTTTGAAGACTTTTTGATTAAAGTGTTAAATTATTTTGTTTGGTGTGTGCGAAGCGAGTAAAAGTAAGATGAACAAGTATGTATTCGTTGTAGTACTTTATGTTTACTGGGCAGGAATTTTAATTTTTTAAGAGTTTTTGAATAATGTGTTGATTTATTTGGTTTGGTACGTGCGAAGCGAGTAAATGTAAGAACATGTTGAAAGAAGTATGTATTCGTTGTAGTTCTTTATGTTTACTGGGCAGGTATTTTAATTTTTGAAGGGTTTTTGAATAATGTGTTAGTTTATTTGGTTTGGTACTTGCGAAGCGAGTAAATGTCAATATGAAAGAAGTATGTATTAGGTGTAGCACACAAAATGATTAACATTGAAAAGAGCGAAGTGAGTAAAATTAGGAACTATGTAGAATCTGTTGGTTGTGGCAAACAAAATTCAACATAGGTGGGGAACTGGTAACTAGTTGAAGCGGATATGAATAATTATTACGTATGGTCGTGCGAAGCGAACGATGAGAGTAGAATTTTGCTGATGACACAGGCATTGTTGGTGTGGAACAGAAAAGCTTTGAGAATTAATTAGCGACGATTGGTTTAATTGGATGGAAGTGGTGCAGGCGAAGCGAGCGAAGCGGATGCGGATGTTGGCTTTAGTGAATCCGGTAAATCGCTAACCGGGACATTTGTCCTTGCACTCCAGACAGGGCGATCCGGCCCCCGCCTCGTGCCCCAGCTTGGCCCGCAGCCTCCTCTCCCTCTTCTCCTCGAGCTCCTTGAGCCAGTTCGGCGCGCCGGGGTCGACCTCGGCCTCACCCATGGCCACCACCTGAAGAACGTCCTCGACACTTAACACAACACTTCTGTGGGCAGCCACGCACCGCGTTTACATCACCACGTGGACTTCTTCGGGGGCGCAACAGGTACACCCACGCACACGCACACCGCTTCTCACAGGCACCGGGTTTGGTCTACCTGCCTTTTGAATGCGTTTGAATCATCGTCGCGGCCGGCGGAGGGGAGTAGGAGTGAGGAGGCCCATAGTGTGCGACGAGGAGGACGCTCGCCAGAGAGAGATGGAGGCGCCGGATTTTTGTGCGTTTCGTGTAAAACCGTGAGCGGGGTCACGGGGGGCGCCTCTGGCCATTGTTGCGCCCCCTTTCTGCAGCCTTCCGGTCCGGTTTTTGGGAGGCTGCCGGGCGCAATCCGTGCGAGATAAGCCCTGGTCGGGGGCAACTGGCCCCACTCGCGTCGCTATAAATAGATGCACTTTGAACTTGCTCTTGCAGGAGGATACAATTACTCTTGGGAGCGCTCCGTGAGTCAACAAACTTTGTGCAAACTCGTAACTTGATACTTGGTAATGGTAATCAAACTATGAACCATTGTGTTAAATTTAACACTTTGTCGATAAATTTTTTATTGATTTATGTTACCATGAACGTTCTTATCATAATTAACCCATAGGTCAATTATAAATCAGACAGGCAAGAGAAAATCATTAAACAAATTAAAAAAGAAGTACAAGAAGCAATCAAACACAGGAAAGCACCAGGAACAGACGAAATAACCCCGGAGATGACGAAACACATGGGAGAAGAGGGAATAGCACAAATACCGAAACTAATAAATGACATAATAAGCAGAGGGATACATGGTTGAAATGGGAATTTTTCGCTCTTTTGAATGCCATTATAATCCAATATTGCGGCCATAAGAAGATCAAAAGTTGACTATGAAAATTTGGGCATCTAGTTAGCGTAGAAATGTTTTTCACTGTGATCAGAAAACTGACGTCGAAAAATGTAAGAGTGCCAAGTTTCGTAAAATTTCCTTCAAAAGTAAAACAGTTATAAAAGAAAAAGAAAAGTGCACTTTTTCAGTTTCTCAGCGATATATCAGGAACTATGCAAGATATCATGGATTTCGTTTCAGAATATTGAAAGGCACAAAAATGAGAAACTTTTATCCCATTTGACCAACTCTGTATATATTTCCGTTTAATAGAACTTAATGGTGGGCGTCGTAAAAGTGACCACCCTGTATACGACATTGCCATACCACTCTGTTTATGGTAATAAACTAATGAACAAATAACCCATAAACTGATGGGTAAGTATAACATACTCTACAAGATTTTTGAGGACCACTCTGTATATGGTAATAAACTAATGAGCCTAATGAAAACATTGCCATATACCACTCTGTATATTGTAATAAACTAATGAACCCAATTAAAACATTGCTATATACAGAGTGATCATCAAGAATCTTGTAGGGTAAATATTACATACTCTACAAGATCTTTGAGGGCCACTCTGTATATGGTATTAAATCAATAAACATAATTAAAACATTGCCATATACAGAGAGGTCCTCAAAATTCTTGAAATGTAAATATTACATACTGTACAAAATTTTTGAGGACCACTCTGTATGTTGTTTTTAGTTTTTATTAGGTTCATTAGTTGTTGGTTCGTCGTGTTTATAAAAATGTGGCCACTGTCACATTTTTCAAAATTGATCGAAATAGGCTCAGATGATGGATATTACCATTTAGCTCATTTTGAGATTTATCCCCTCTCGTTTTTTTATGTTTGCAAGATAATTGTTTCAAGAGATATGCCCAAAAAGTGATGTAGGAAATTCAAACTATTGTAAGGTAGTTTGATAGTTAATAGGTTTCTAATTTTCACATAAGAAGCAATGCTAATTTGAATTTTACAGTTCTCACTCACTTCATACTCAGTTAACATGTGAAAGGAAAGCACCTATGCTGTCCATTTGTTTCTTGCTGACTTACTTCAAAACACAGCCATAACTGATCATCCCTTAAACATATTAATTACTAAAACTGTAATTAATGCTAAATGACTTCTGTTACTATATTTATAGCTCCAAACATAGTACCATAATAATTAACTTACAATTAAACTAATTACATCAAAACATTTGAATTGCATCCTTAATACCATTGATTGTAAACCTGATTAACATCATTAACATGATTAAAGTGTAACCAGTGATATTTTGAATTGTAGTGACATTTACTTCATGCATACATAGTGGATACACATTAACTTAGTTGCAAATCATAGAATTTTTAATTGGTCAATGATGGAGGCATCTACTTCGTGATACATGATGAAATTAAATGAAACAAACACTGTTCTTTGTTTATGTCATAGTGTTTATTAATAGTGACTATAGTTTCGATGACGTTCTGATCAGTATCAAACTTAGAGTGACTCTAAGGCTTAGAGTCACTCTAAGTTTGATGAGACTCTAAGACTTAGAGTCACTCTAAGTTAGATTACGACCAGAACGTGATCGAAACTATAGTCACTAATTTTAATAAACAGTGTGATATAAACAAAGAAAAGAATTTTTAGAATTTTTACTTTTTGAATACATTTTTTTAACTTTGTACCTTATCGTTCATTAATTGAAATTTGTTTATTTAAGTTTCTCAAATCAAAAATTACGTCATTTTAACATAGTTTGCGATTGTATTATTCATATAAACATTGTAATATGTGTACTTCGTTGAAATGTTAAATATCATTTGAATACATTGGATAAACATGCAGAATGAATTTTTAATCGGAAACTGTAGGTCTTATCTCAAGGTTAGCATATTTTGGCATGCATTAAATCGTCATTATACTCTTAAAATGCATTATTTATTTCAAACCGTTTGAATTTTAATAGCTATTTTTTAATCCACCGTAGCGCCGCCAAAACTGCTGAACTACAAACTTGTTTATAATGATGTAAGATGGCGCTGCAGCGAAAATGATTGGAAAATTTAATTTATCTACTATCAATATTCAATTTAAGATTGTAATGATATACATTTCAGCACTTCTTAAAAGTAATCATATTATATTCATTCAATATTAATTTAAATTTTGCTAAAACCTTTTATATTAGCTGCAGCGCCACCAAAACTACGGAACTACAAACTTCAGTCTAATGATGTATGATGGCGCTGCGTGCAAAATCAATGAAGATTTTTGTATTTCTTTTGAAATGCTTGTTTAAATATATTCCTAGTATATAATTGCGATTATTAAAGATTATGTGCACGTGTATGCAATTGTATGAAGATTTTTAACAAATGATCTTTGAGTAGTGTATGTTTGACTACATGCTTAAAACGTAATTTAATTCTCTTTTAAATGATTTGTACACGAAAATATTTAAATATCTTAAGTACATAACAGTGCAAATTGACTTTAAACTATTTAACAATAATATTAATATAACAATGCACTCATTTCGTGATTATAACTTTCCAATTTAATATTTGTCGGAGGAATTAATTAACCACAACAAATTAGTTGAAAATATAGTACTACAACGCAACTCTTCATAGTAGCAATATCTATATACTTTAAAAATATCCTTATTTATTGAAAATAAATATTAATTTAAGACTGATTTAAATTTAGCCGAGACATTTTATACCGCTTACAGCGCCGCCAAAACTATAGAACTATTAACTTCGACCAACCTATGTAAGATGGCGCTACAGTCAAAAATGTTACAGAATTTATTTTTCTTTTAAATCTATTTCAAATCTGATAATAGTACGTTACATTTTTATAACATTATTGTATATTAAGATAGTGTATATTATTGCACTATTCTAATATGCAATTTTATGAAATTGTAATCTGAATGTGCAACAAATTTACAATTGCCAATATCCCCAGTAAAATTAATGATGGTATATTTTACAATTAATATTTAATGCTGAGATTTCTGAATACAGTACATGAACTGATACTCATTCTGAATACATGTTCTAGATTACATTCAAAAGGCAATTAAAGATCTTGTGAATTATATATAAGTATGGTTTTTTTTCAATATTCATTGCTATACAATTGTATCCGAATAATCACATTAATTAATATCTTTGGTGTATTAAAACTCAGTACATAAGTAGATACTAATTAAAATATACTTTCCAGAAATATTATTATATTAACCATATTATCTAAGGAAGTTAATATTTTAAGTTAACAGAATTAACAGGCCTACATGCTCTAAATGGACTGGGAAATTAGATAAAATAAATAAATATAAAATAATTTATTAAAATCTATGTATTATAACCCAATGCATAAGTAGGGACTAATTAAAATACAGTTCTAGTAGTATTATTGTATTAACAATACTATCCTAGAAAGTTATTCTTTTAAGTTAACAGAGTAATTTGATAACGCATGTCTCTAAATGCACCTGGAAATTTGATAAAATAAATACAAAATTATTTTAATATACTAAAAAGTCTTTATTTGTTATTTATACAGATAATATGCATATAAACAACACATGTTATTATTCTTACAGAATAACATCCAAATATTTACAAATTTACATCGTTCACTCATTGAACAATATTATGTTTTAGAATGTAATTAATATCAGGAATATCAGGAAATGATTCCGCTAAAATAACCAGTAAACACAAATGCAACTTTATTCTGCCAGATATTTGTGTTTATTGATAGCTATATAAATCATTTTGTTATAACAGAATTAAAAAATTACAATATTGTTGCCCCTTAATTACTTCATAATGAAAATAAAATTTACAGTTGAGATTTAATCAATGTGGCACATATGTTCTTTTACGAAAAGCTTCGGAATCAATGTCTTTGCTTAAGAAATTAATTGTATATACAGTGTTGTATAAAAATTCAACTGATTTTTCTCCGCTTTTTACTGTTTGAGTCTTTAGTGTCCCCAGATTCACTATCACTATCACCAGATGATCCGGAACTTGAAACTTGTTTGCGTTTCTTCTTTTTCTTGCTCTTCTTCTTCTTTTTCTTGTCCTTTTTGCTCTTCTTTTCTTTCTTCACTTCCACCTGAAACATAACAAAATTAATATTTCTAACACAAAAATAACTAAATCTCTTCACACAAGTTTTAAATTATTTTACATATAATTCCATTGCCTTTACACTCCACATCTCTTCCAGGATAGATGCACAAAATTTCTAGACATAATTTTACATCAAATTTCGCTACATTTACGTTTTAAAAATTGTTTCTTATTACAATATTAATTCCTGACACAAAGAATTAATAATACAGTACACCTCAAACTGCAATCACATTACAAACTCGTGTGTACCAAAAACTGACTCACTTTCTCAATTGACAGGCTAACGTTTTCCTCTTTAATGGGATAAATCGGCAGTCTCGGTGGCAATTTAATATCCCCAGTAATTTGATCGGCCAACGTCTCCCTCAAGTCATCCAACACAGGCACAGGTTCCTGCTTTATAATAGGCGTTGGCTCAACAGGTGGGGGCATCAACTTGGCAGCTTCTTCTCTCACATTCTTGGGTACCTTGTAGTTGCTCACGTGGTCCACACGAACTGTCCGATTTAATATTTTAATGCCGTTCAGGTTGTCAACTGAGAGCACGGTGGATCTTTGATCCTCGTAGCAAATGAAGCAGAAACCCCTGGACTTTCCCGTGTCCTTGTGGCGCACCAAATTGATGTGCACTATTTCACCATATCTGCAAATTGAAACGGAATAAGTTTTCTGTGCCAATACTATATCCATAGATATTACTTTGGCAATTTATGATAAACGATTTTATGTATTTATTGCCAGTAGTGTGAGAAACACATGTAGCAGATGCAAGTAACAACCATAGTGTTATCGCACGCACAGGCTTAAAATGTTTAAGAGTAATTGTTTACGCTGTTATGTTTGCTATACATGATTACGTGTAGTAAACACAACAGCGGACTACCGCTGGTAGTCCGCTGCAGCGCTAACTGCCAACTAACGTTTAGTGGTGTGTCTGAAGGGATTGCTCAGCACACCGGTACCTACATCCAGTTGGTAGACATGTTGCACTTGCAGAACGACGGCTTTAGAATGCTATTGCTGGTGTCAATGACTAGCTTACTTACTGTGAAAATATGCAAATAAGATCTCCTTCGGTTAAGTCATACGGAAAGCCAGCCACGAAGATCCAAGCGCTGTCCCGATACTGATCGTGCCAGGAAGTTTTGTTGCTCGTATGAAGCTCCTGCTCACTCAGCTTGAGCACATTTTTCATATTCCTAATGGAAAACACTTCATTATTCTGTGTATTCATTAAATAATCATGTACTTACGTTAAAGGATTCATTTTGATGGTTTTGTTGGTAAATAATTTAACAAAAAGGTTATAGGTTATGCTATAATTACGTTTTCCAATCATGCAACCTAATTATACTGCAATTAATATCCCTAAATTTACAAAGTTTTTCACACAAAATGCAGCTTCTAAAGTCTATAACGTATAATTTTAATATGTATTATGATATTCAAAATCATATTTACTAAGGTTTTCAGATTAATTTTGAGTATTTGTGAGTATTCACACTCGGTAGTTTAATAAAATGGAGAGACTATCTAGCAGCAACTTCAATGCGCAGTCACACAACTTAATAAAATGTCCCTAAAGTAAAATCTTCTTGGCCCTAATTAAAGTATTTGTGGCGCTTACCATACGTATTTTTAAATTTTAAGTAAATCTTGAAACGTGCAACGCATTTATCTGCGTACCTGCAATTTCTATAGACTAACCACAGCGATTAAGTGCCAAGCTACTATTTTCAGCTTGGCACTTAATGACTCTGGTTAGGCTAGAAACAGGTATGCAAACTTAATTCTGGTGCAATTAATATCCCTAGATAAACCCATTTACGAAGCTTATTGGCGTACTTATAGTTATAAAATGAAGATGATTTACACATAAGGTCATTATTTCTATTAGCTTAATCGATCCTCTTGGTAACTGAAGGGCTTTAAGGCACTTGAGAGATCACTACTTCAACGAAATGGTAGCACTAGAATTTTTTCAACTTCAGTGCGCAGTTTGTGCAACATAAGTTTGTATCATTAAATGATTCATTTTTTAGACTTAATACAGCAATCCCATTAGCAATTCTATGTGTGAATATACATTGTCATGCATTAAAAAGCTTTGTATAGCAATTTTTCAAGAAATTGTAGTCTGCAGAAATTGTATACACGACATTGATAATACATTTTCAGTTGGCAACAATTAGCCCATCATTGGTGACGCTATAGCCGTTTACTTAATATTTTCATTTCAAGTTAGAAACTAAGTTAAAATAAGTGCCCTGTGTATGTAATTCCAGTATAACTGCAGTGTGAGTTGCTGTAAAAACGTAAATTAACCGTAGGCATGATTATAAAGTGTTTAATTAATGCATGTAACTCATAACCTGCATTCCACATTTCCTTATAAATGTGCTAATTTCTGCGGTTTACTTAGAGCATTGCTACGTAAACACCAGCAAATCCAGTGCCAATGAGTGCTGATATGTACCATGTTTAGAAAAGTACGCAGTCGTATTTATTTTGCATGTTATTACAAACCGTTTAATAATCGTAGGCAACTGGCTTATACAGGCGATGAATTGCTGTGATTGTTGTCGAGTTGTTTGCTATAACTGCTGATGGTGTTGCAGATGTCTGATTCGGAGGATAACATTTCGGACGCATCCGGCTCCGGCTCGCATGTCTCTGCTCGTTCACGGGGCTCCAGGGGCAGCGTTCGTAGCCGGTCTGCATCACGCTCCCGGTCTAGGAGTAGGAGCAGAAGCAGGAGCAAATCACGCTCCAGATCACGATCGCGATCACGTTCAAGATCTCGGTCGCGCTCACGTTCTGGGTAAGTAAACAGTGGAATTTTTAAACAACCCAAGAAAAGTGTGTACCCCTAATTTACAAAACGTTTAGTCGTTAATTAAGATTAATGTTGAAATGTGTTCCGATCCAACCTGGTAATTTTGATGTGGATTTTGGGAGATAAATTTTGATCAAGTGTAATTATTTCTTCACTCATAATTAATATTCTTTAGGTCAGAGGCTAAAGAGGGAGAGGGCTCAGAGCCCGAAGCCCCGGACGAGGAGGAGCCCGATGGCGAGTCTTTGAACTCCGACGAGTACGACAGCGAGGAAGATGATAGTGACGGTGGTCGGGGGAGGAAGAGAAAGAAGAAGGACCGGTTCGGAGGATTCATCATTGACGAGGCTGAGGTATGATGAGGTTAACGTAAATTATTACGGACTGCTTAGACCTGTATGCAGAACAGATGCTTGATTAATTAAGTGATGTATGTTTTAGGTTGATGATGAAGTTGAAGACGAAGATGAGTGGGAGGATGGGGCGCAGGAAATCGGCATTGTTGCTAATGAAGTCGACGAACTTGGACCGACGGCTAGGGATATTGAGGGAAGAAGGCGCGGAACAAATTTATGGGAGTAAGTTTTGCATATTCAATATTTATCATACTACAGGATTTTAATGTCTCAATAATTGGTATGTTTTGTGGCACATGTATGTATTCAATCACTTAGTTTAGCCGAGAAATTTGTGCAGTAATAACATATAAATTGGCTACATTTTTACCCTCGTATATATTTTTAAGCACCCAAAAGGAGCATGAAATTGAGGAATACCTGCGGAAGAAATACGCCGATGACAGTGTGGCCGCTCGTCATTTCGGCGATGGGGGCGAGGAAATGTCCGACGAAATCACCCAACAAACTCTCCTGCCAGGAGTCAAGTAAGTTTGCACATTTGCTTTTCTAAAGCGGCGATGAATTCTCATTTCCGTTATCTACAGAGATCCCAACTTGTGGATGGTCAAGTGTCAAATTGGAGAGGAGAAATCAACCGTCCTGTTGCTGATGCGAAAATTTATTGCGTACCAGACGACCGCCGACGCTCTGCAGATCAAATCGGTGGTGGCACCTGAAGGCATCAAGGGCTACATTTACATAGAGGCTTACAAGCAGCCCCACGTGAAGGCTGCGATTGAGAACGTGGGGAAATTGAGGATGGGAATATGGAAGCAGCAGATGGTGCCTATTAAGGAAATGACGGACGTACTGAGAGTCGTAAAAGAACAAACTGGTTGGTATTTAGTAATTTTTAATATCCAATAGAAACTGTAAAAATGTAATTGACTGCGTAATTTTGTACTTAATTACTCGTTGAATTTTAGGGCTTAAACCGAAACAATGGGTGCGATTAAGAAGAGGTATTTACAAAGACGACATCGCACAGGTGGATTACTTCGATATGGCTCAGAATCAAGTCCATTTGAAGCTACTTCCGAGAATCGATTACACAAGATTAAGAGGAGCACTGCGTACCACGCAATCAGTGAGTTTTTATCACCTTTTCACAATTCTTAATTCCTAAATGAACGAAGTTTCATCTACGTAATAAATTTTAGGAATCTGATGCCGAGAAGCGGAAAAAGAAGCGGAGAGCGCCCAGTAAACCCTTCGATCCCGAAGCCATCCGGTAAACTATTTACTTACAAATTCTAAAGAAAAATTGTAACCCGTTAATTAAACAAGAAAATTCGAAATTTATGCGCAAATCATACTTAGTTGTGGTTGATATTGTAGAGCAATTGGTGGAGAGGTCACATCGGATGGAGACTTCTTAATCTTTGAAGGCAACAGATACTCCAGAAAGGGCTTTTTGTACAAGAACTTTACACTCAGTGCCGTCATAATAGAGGGCGTGAAACCTTCCCTGGCTGAGCTGGAGCGTTTCGAAGAACAACCTGAAGGAATTGACTTGGAGCTCCCGACTGAAAAGGAGGACAAAGCCGTCACTCATTCCTTCAGTGCGGGTGATAACGTCGAAGTGTGCGAGGGTGAATTGACTAATTTACAGGTGGGTAATTTAATATTTGATTACATTTTATTTTATCATTATATACTTGTTAATAACATAATTGGTGTCGTTTTAGGGTAAAATTTTGAGCATTGACGGATCCATAATCACGGTGACAACGAAGCACGAGAACCTGCCGTCAATGCTGCAGTTCCCAGCCCACGATCTGCGGAAGTTCTTCAAGATGGGGGACCACGTCAAGGTCCTGGCCGGGCGGTACGAAGGCGACACGGGTCTTGTCGTGCGCGTGGAAAACAACCGCGTCGTTCTGATTTCTGATTTGACGATGCACGAGATGGAGATCCTTCCCAAGGATCTGCAGCTCTGCACCGACATGGCGAGCGGTGTCGACTCGCTCGGCAAGTTCGAGTGGGGCGACCTGGTCAATCTGGACTCTGAGACTGTCGGGGTCATCGTTCGCCTGGAAAAGGAGAATTTCCATGTTTTGAATATGCATGGTGAGTTACAAGTAACACACAAATCGCATTCGACTGTTAAAGAGGTTTAGTTTTAGATTGCCACCGAAACAGAGATTATCCTCTATGTCATAATTATGGCGTGTTATAGCGAGCCATACGTTAATTACTCATAGCAGCACAAACAGGCTGTTGTTAAAGTTAAAGTTGTTAATAATAAACACATTAAGAGTGTTAATTTCCAATTGTTACTGCGATTTGACCGTTTCATTTGCCTTTTTTTTTTACTTTTTACATTCTCCTGTGCTTGCAGGTAAAGTTGTGGAGTGCAGGCCAAGTTCCCTCCAGAAGAGGCGCCTGAACCGTTTCACTGCGGCTTTGGACGCGTACCGCAACAATCTCCACCGTAAGGACATGGTGAAAGTTATTGATGGCCCTCACTCGGGGTTCTCAGGGGAGATCAAGCACCTGTACCGCAACTTTGCGTTCCTTCACTCGATGGAGTTCCTGCAGAATGGCGGTATTTTTGTGTGCAAGACGAAGCACCTGTTTCTCTCCGGTGGCAGCAAGAGCGGCCCGAATGCCGATATCTCTGCTGGCCTGGAGTTCATGTCGCCCAGGAGGCAGTCACCTTTGCATCCATCTAGTGGCGGCGGTGGAGGAGGAGGAGGAGGTATAAACATTTTTTTTTTTTTTTCTTGTAGTTTTTATTTGATCCTGACTGTAGTCAGACGTTATAAACCAATGTTTTGTATTTTAATAAGTTATGAAATTTTAGGCATTTTAGTTGAAAATTGATTGTTTTATGTGATTATTTCTAAGGATTTGCCGTTGGTGGCGGAGGTGGACGCGGTGGTCGTGGTGGAGGTCGTGTGGCTAGAGACAGGGACCTCATTGGAACGACGATAAAGATTACTAAAGGCCCGTACAAAGGGAACATTGGTATCGTTAAGGACGCCACGCAGAGCACGGCTCGTATTGAACTGCACACTTCGTGCCAAACCATTTCGGTCGACAGGAAACACATCGCCGATGTCGGTAAGTACTTGCAAAGCAACGCACATTGTGGTATATTAATTTCATTTAATGCACAGGAACTCCGAGCAGGGACAACTCTGCGTCCTCGTATACCAGGACTCCATCGTACGCCGGCTCTCAGACGCCGCTGTACCGTGACACTGGAAACAAGACGCCTATGTGCGACTCAGGCTCGCGGACGCCCTTGCATTATGGCTCTATGACTCCGATTCACGACGGATCTCGCACCCCCAACGCCAGCTCTGAATGGGACCCTTCGGTTTCAAACACATACCCGTCGCCGGGTTATAACCCTGGTAAGAATCCACACCCATTTGTTTTATTCATTTATTATTTGATGGCTTTTTACTCCTTATGTGCCTTAATAAAATTGCAACCTTATTGAATCAAATGTTTGTTGTTAACAATCGATAAAGTTGCAACTTTTGTTTGTGCATTCCACATCCGTTCATCCAATTAATTTTCAACGCAACGATTAACAATCAATTAATTTTAGGCACCCCCGGCTATCAAATGAATTCATCATTTACACCTCAAACTCCAGGTACTATGTACGACACGTCGTACAGTCCATTCCAGCCGAGTCCTGGCTATCACAGTGTTGTCTCGACACCGAGCCCGGCCACCGGTTACGGTCAGTCCCCGTCTAGCAACCACCCCTACAGCACGCCGAGCTCTGGGTACAGCCCCACCATGCCGAACAACCCTCAGACGCCAGGCGCTGGCCTTGATGTGTTCCCCATGACTGAATGGCACACAATTGATATTGAGGTAAACTTTGTATAATTTATTTAATAATTACTTAACACAGTTAATAATTTACTTAATCATTATATATTTTTTTACATTGTACTTATTATGACGCTGCTATTTTTTAGTTTTTCGAACTTGTGCAAATGTTCATATAGTAATCACTTTAACCTTTTAGGTGAGAATTCGGGACAGTCACGATGACACTGGATTAGTCGGACAGACGGGTGTGATTCGCAGCATAAACGGATCCATGTGTTCCGTATTTCTCCCAGAAGAAGATCGTGTTGTTAACATTATGTGTGATCATCTCGATCCGGTGAGGCCGCAAAGAGGAGACTACTTCAAGGTAACTTCTCAAAAGTTCTAGACTGGCATATATCTAAACTTATAGTCACTTAAAGTTTCTCACTAACATTATAAATGTTCCTGAAACGTAGTGCGTCTCAATTTGTGTTCCCAATCTTTTCATACAAATTTGCTTCTTTTATAAGTTTATGTAACAAATTTTATGATTTATTTTAGGTAATAATAGGAGAAGAGCGCGAGGCAACGGGTGAGCTGCTGTCCATTGACTCCCACGAGGGTGTGCTGAAGATAAACAACGAGATCAAACTGTTGCCGTTACAAAACCTCTGCAAGATACCGAAGACGGATTAGTTAACGATTTTTAATAGTTAGAGATGTCTGGACAGGAAATAAGATGAATAAGAACAAAGAAGCGTTTGTGTTGTACTTTTTTTAATTGATATATGCTCATGTTGGTGATTTAAGCACTATTTTAGTTAATGGGCTGCGATGAGCTTAGGAGCTGAATTGCGATGCATGTATTGACGATGAGTTTGCATTAAATCATGAAATTCATTTTTATTAATATATATGCATATGTACATATACCTATTACATTATAATTTTAGTTAATTGATTAGTATTTGTAAGATATAATAGAAGTAGGTACCAGGAACACAGAAGTAGCAAGAGATCGTTTATTCGTTTTTAATTTTTATCTCGGTAACTAGGCATCGCACAACATTACGGTTTGCAGATTTGGATTCAGCGTTCACTACTTTATCATACTGTGCTATCAGTTTAAATTTAAAAAAACAAATCTAAATTACCCAACTTTGATCGGCCGTATCGCCTTAATGAATTGTTTTATCGGAAAACTGTCGATATTCGTAATCATATTAAAAACAGGAATTGCAAATATTTTTATGGCAATCGATAGAGTGCCATTAAATATGACTTTTTTCCCAAAACAATCATATAAACAATAGTCTATTACAGCCGTTATGAACCCGAAATAACCGTAGTTTATGAATTATTAAAACAATTTGTTGAACACTTTTCACCATTAATAGGCAACATCTTATTCGGCGCGTATATGAAGTTGTCTACCTACTTAGGCGCAGATGCAGAACACGGGGGTCGCTCCTAAAGTTCATGTAACACCTTAAATATACAACTTATTCATTATTTTATGTTCATAAACGGATCAAAAGTCAATTTCGATGCTGCTGCAGGTAATTTTGTACAAATAAACATCTATTGAGCCGTGCAATATTGATTTTACGCACTGCTCTAGTTATGCACGCCCCCCGTATTTAAACGGTTGGTATAATAGAAAACTGTAATTTTGCGACCAAACTATTCCTAATTTTATGTCGGATTTCAAATGAATTTTGCATATTCATCGTAATAATTAGCAACTTGGTATTTATAAGGCGAAGTGGAGAAGCGCCCTGATTGTTTTTGATTGTGCAACAATACAAGTAGCATTCAAATTAGTCAGGGCGAGCAAAAGCTGTCCGTAGATGTTCGCGCATTGATATTTAAAAGGCGCCTCTTGCCGGATTAATATTCAATGCCCGAAAAAGCTGCGCTGATGAGTCCTAAAGGACGAAACAGCTTGAAATAATGTGCCAGACACGCCTGCAACTTGTATGAATCGGGGAAACTACACGGAATTTCATGGGCAATCCATGGGATGTTTCTAATGATGGAATGGACATATCGCAGTGAGTAGAAAAAATGCATTGTATATAAGTAATCAATCTGATTTACAGGAGATATTTTCACGCCAAATTTTAGATTTTGTACCAGGATGAGTTGCAGTAGATCGTTTATTCTTTTCAATTTATTATCTCAGTCACTAAGCATCTCACAGCATTGCAGTTTTCATTTTTGGATTCAGCATTCATTACTCTATCTGTCTATCATACTTGTGTGCACTCAGTTTAATTTGAACTTTTCCAACTACATTTTGAAAATTTTCGGACTTCGTACCAGGAACACAGAAGTTGCATGAGATCGTTTATTCGTTTTTAATTTTTATCTCGGTAACTAAGCATCGCACATCATTGCGGTTTGCATATTTGGATTCAGCATTCATTACTCTATCAGTCCATCATACTGTGTGTGCACTCAGTTTAATTTGAAATTTTCCAACTACATTTTGCAATTTTCGGACTTCGTACCAGGAACACAGAAGTTGCATGAGATCGTTTATTCGTTTTTAATTTTTATCTCGGTAACTAAGCATCGCACATCATTGCGGTTTGCATATTTGGATTCAGCATTCATTACTCTATCAGTCCATCATACTGTATGTGCACTCAGTTTAATTTGAAATTTTCCTACTACATTTTGCAATTTTCGGACTTCGTACCAGGAACACAGAAGTTGCATGAGATTGTTTATTCGTTTTTAATTTTTATCTCGGTAACTAAGCATCGCACATCATTGCGGTTTGCATATTTGGATTCAGCATTCATTACTCTATCAGTCCATCATACTGTATGTGCACTCAGTTTAATTTGAAATTTTCCTACTACATTTTGCAATTTTCGGACTTCGTACCAGGAACACAGAAGTTGCATGAGATCGTTTATTCGTTTTTAATTTTTATCTCGGTAACTAAGCATCGCACATCATTGCGATTTGCATATTTGGATTCAGCATTCATTACTCTATCAGTCCATCATACTGTATGTGCACTCAGTTTAATTTGAAATTTTCCTACTACATTTTGCAATTTTCGGACTTCGTACCAGGAACACAGAAGTTGCATGAGATCGTTTATTCGTTTTTAATTTTTATCTCGGTAACTAAGCATCGCACATCATTGCGATTTGCATATTTGGATTCAGCATTCATTACTCTATCAGTCCATCATACTGTATGTGCACTCAGTTTAATTTGAAATTTTCCTACTACATTTTGCAATTTTCGGACTTCGTACCAGGAACACAGAAGTTGCATGAGATCGTTTATTCGTTTTTAATTTTAATCTCGGTAACTAAGCATCGCACATCATTGCGATTTGCATATTTGGATTCAGCATTCATTACTCTATCAGTCCATCATACTGTATGTGCACTCAGTTTAATTTGAAATTTTCCTACTACATTTTGCAATTTTCGGACTTCGTACCAGGAACACAGAAGTTGCATGAGATCGTTTATTCGTTTTTAATTTTTATCTCGGTAACTAAGCATCGCACATCATTGCGATTTGCATATTTGGATTCAGCATTCATTACTCTATCAGTCCATCATACTGTATGTGCACTCAGTTTAATTTGAAATTTTCCTACTACATTTTGCAATTTTCGGACTTCGTACCAGGAATACAGAAGTTGCATGAGATCGTTTATTCGTTTTTAATTTTTATCTCGGTAACTAAGCATCGCACATCATTGCGGTTTGCATATTTGGATTCAGCATTCATTACTCTATCAGTCCATCATACTGTGTGTGCACTCAGTTTAATTTGAAATTTTCCAACTACATTTTGCAATTTTCGGACTTCGTACCAGGAACACAGAAGTTGCATGAGATCGTTTATTCGTTTTTAATTTTTATCTCGGTAACTAAGCATCGCACAGCATTGCGGTTTGCATATTTGGATTCAGCATTCATTACTCTATCAGTCCATCATACTATATGTGCACTCAGTCGCACCCACGTCCCAGCTTATTTTTGTGATACTTTAAGTGTTACAACAAGTTAAATCGCCTGTACATATAAATGAACCGAGTTGTATACTAATTTAATAAATAACAGTAACGTAAAAGAATTAATTTTAAATTTAATACACACTGCACCATCTAGCGGCCAACTGTTAAACTACTAAGTGGTGCCACCTGGCGGCTAACTGTTAAACTACTAAGTGGTGCCATCTAACGGTCGACTGTTGAACCACTAGGTGGTACCATCTACCGGTGGACTGTTGAACTACTAAGAGGCGCCATCTAGCGGGTAACTGTTGAACTGAATACCGCACCATCTGGCAGTTAAATATTGAACTGAAAAAGAAGGTGGAAAAATGCGCTTGGTGTTTCGCCGTTTTCTCCGTTATTTGAAAAGTTAGGTATAACACAATTACAGATTCGGATTCCTAAGAAGGAAGCCTATCGATTCCATATAATAATTAATTTATAGGATGCTCAATAAAAAAGTTTGCATTAAAAGTGTTGACAAAAAAGTTTACCAACTTTTTATTAAGCAACCTAAAAATTATGTACTATATGGAATCGATAGCTTGTTTTTTCGATAGCCAGGAATCCTTTTCATTAATTCAATAAAACTAAGTGCACAGCATTAGGAAGTAGTAAATGCTGAATCCAAATATGCAAACCGCAATGCAGTGCGATGCTTAGTTACCGAGATAAAAATTATAAACGAAGAAACGATCTCTCGCATCTTCTGTGTTCCTGGTACGAACTCCGAAAATTACAAAATTTAGTTGGAAAATTTCAATGTAAACTGAGTGCACACGAAGTACGATGGACTCATAGAGTAATGAATGCTGAATCCAAATATGCAAACCGCAATGCTGTGCGATGCTAAGTTACCGAGATAAAAATTAAAAACGAAAAAACGATCTCTTGCGACTTCTGTGTTCCTGGTACGAAATCCGAAAATTACAAAATATAGTTGGAAAATTTCAATGTAAACTGAGTGCACACACAGTATGATAGACATAGAAATGAATGCTGAATCCAAATAAACGATTTTTTAGTCCGAATTGGACAATATTCATATCAGCCCTCAATATTAGCATGCTGATTACGAATATCGAAATAGTTTTCCGATACAACAATTCATTGTGGCTGCGGGGCAGTTCAAAGTTTAATTAAATATTTAAAAAAATGGAATTGAAAATAATTTTATACCAATCGATAGCGTGCCTTCAAATATGACTTTTTTCTCAAAACAGTTTGATTGTATTCATTCTAGTTTTTGCGTAAATTTGGTTTTAAAAAAATTTCAAACTTTTTTATTAAGCATCCTAATGATTATTTGCCATTTGGATTCGATAGCTTTCCTTCTTAGGAATCCGAATCTGTAGTTATTTTTCACAACACTCATCAAATAAGCGAGAAATCGGCGAAGAACAAAGCTCAATTTTTTCACTTCTTTTCGATATATCTCGAAAACTAAATTTTTTTCAGAGGAACTTTTCAGCTCCGAAATTTCTCTTCTGGTCACGAATCAATTGCCGTAGTTTTTTTTTCAAATTTCGAAGGTCGCATTAATTTTCCAAAATGTTTTATTTTTTTCTGGCGTAACTAGCCACTTTGGTACGTACACATGTTGCAAATTCGGATTTGGGAGAAAAAACTCTATCGAACTGCGTTCTCAGCTCGAAAATAAAATATCGCCGAAATCGCCGAAAATCCAAAGGGGTTAACCCATAAAACTTTTTGAACTTTTAATGCGACCTTCGAATTTTGATTTTTTCTTTGCGGCAATAGATTCGTGACCTGAAGACAAATTGCGGATCCGAAAAGTTCCTCTGAAAAAAAATTAGTTTTCGAGATATTTCGAAAAGAAGGGGGAAAATGGTGCTTCGTTTTTTGACGTTTTCTCGCTTATTTGATAAGTTTGGTAAAAAACAGTTACTGATTCGGATTTCTAAGAAGAAAAGCTATCGTTACCATATGGCAAATAATTTTTAGGATGCTTAATAAAAAAGTTGGTAAAATCTAAAACTTTTTTATTGAGCACTCTAAAAATTAATTTCTACATGAAATCGATAGGTTTTCTTCTCAGTAATCCGAATCTGTTATTATTTTTTGCAAGACTAGTCAATTAAGCGAGAAAACGGCGAAAAACGAAGCACTATGTTTCCCCTTCTTTTCGATATATCTCGAAAACTAAATTTTTTTCAGAGGAACTTTTCGGCTCCGCAATTTCTCTTCCGGTCACGAATCTATTGCCGCACAAAAAAATTTGAAATTCGAAGGTCGCATTAAATGTTCAAAAAGTTTTATGGGTTAACCCCTTTGGATTTTCGGCGATTTTCACGATATTTTTTTTTCGAGCTGTTACCGCAGTTCGATAGAGTTTTTTCTCCCTAATCCGAATTTGCAACATGTGTACGTACCAAAGTGGCTAGTTTCGCCAGAAAAAAATAAAACATTTTGGAAAATTAATGCGACCTTCGAAATTTGAAAAAAAAACTACGGCAATAGATTCGTGACCAGACGAGAAATTTCGGAGCTGAAAAGTTCCTCTGAAAAAAATTTAGTTTTCGAGATATATCGAAAAGAAGTGAAAAAATTGAGCATTGTTCTTCGCCGATTTCTCGCTTATTTGATGAGTGTTGTGAAAAATAACTACAGATTCGGATTCCTAAGAAGGAAAGCTATCGAATCCAAATGGCAAATAATCATTAGGATGCTTAATAAAAAAGTTTGAAATTTTTTTAAAACCAAATTTACGCAAAAACTAGAAGGAATACAATCAAACTGTTTTGAGAAAAAAGTCATATTTGAAGGCACACTATCGATTGGTATAAAAATATTTTCAATTCCAATTTTTAAAATATTTAATTAAACTTTGAACGGCCCCGCGGCCTCAATGAATTGTTGTATCGGAAAACTATTTCGATATTCGTAATCAGCATGCTAATATTGAGAGCTGATATGAATATTGTCCAACTCGGACAAAAAAATCGAAAAATTGGTAATTTTTATCAAATCTGCCATACTTTGTACAGCTCTGTAGCATTACTGAAGTATTCTACCCGAGATACAGGTAGCCTATACGGCCTATCAAAGTTTGGAAATTTAGATTTTTGTTTTTTTTAAATTTAAACTGATAGCACAGTATGATAAAGTAGTGAACGCTGAATCCAAATCTGCAAACCGCAATGCTGTGCGATGCTTAGTTACCGAGATAAAAATTAAAAACGAATAAACGATCTCATGCAACTTCTGTGTTCCTGGTACAAGTCCGAAAATTGCAAAATGTAGTTGGAAAATTTCAAATTAAACTGAGTGCACATACAGTATGATGAACTTATAGAGTAATGAATGCTGAATCCAAATATGCAAACCGCAATGCTGTGCGATGCTCAGTTACCGAGATATAAATTAAAAACGAATAAACGATCTCATGCAACTTATGTGTTCCTGGTACGAAGTCCGAAAATTGCTAAATGTAGTTGGAAAATTTCAAATTAAACTGAGTGCACATACAATATGATGAACTTATAGAGTAATGAATGCTGAATCCAAATATGCAAACCGCAATGCTGTGCGATGCTTAGTTACCGAGATAAAAATTAAAAACGAATAAACGATCTCATGCAACTTCTGTGTTCCTGGTACGAAGTCCGAAAATTGCAAAGTGTAGTTGGAAAATTTCAAATTAAACTGAGTGCACACACAGTATGATGGACTGATAGAGTAATGAATGCTGAATCCAAATATGCAAACCGCAATGCTGTGCGATGCTTAGTTACCGAGATAAAAATTAAAAACGAATAAACGATCTCATGCAACTTCTGTGTTCCTGGTACGAAGTCCGAAAATTGCTAAATGTAGTTGAAAAATTTCAAATTAAACTGAGTGCACATACAGTATGATGAACTTATAGAGTAATGAATGCTGAATCCAAATATGCAAACCGCAATATTGTGCGATGCTTAGTTACCGAGATAAAAATTAAAAACGAATAAACGATCTCATGCAACTTCTGTGTTCCTGGTACGAAGTCCGAAAATTGCTAAATGTAGTTGGAAAATTTCAAATTAAACTGAGTGCACATACAGTATGATGGACTGATAGAGTAATGAATGCTGAATCCAAATATGCAAACCGCAATGCTGTGCGATGCTTAGTTACCGAGATAAAAATTAAAAACGAATAAACGATCTCATGCAACTTCTGTGTTCCTGGTACGAAGTCCGAAAATTGCTAAATGTAGTTGGAAAATTTCAAATTAAACTGAGTGCACATACAGTATGATGGACTGATAGAGTAATGAATGCTGAATCCAAATATGCAAACCGCAATGCTGTGCGATGCTTAGTTACCGAGATAAAAATTAAAAACGAATAAACGATCTCATGCAACTTCTGTGTTCCTGGTACGAAGTCCGAAAATTGCTAAATGTAGTTGGAAAATTTCAAATTAAACTGAGTGCACATACAGTATGATGGACTGATAGAGTAATGAATGCTGAATCCAAATATGCAAACCGCAATGCTGTGCGATGCTTGGTTATTGAGATAAAAATTAAAAACGAATAAACGATCTCATGCAACTTATGTGTTCCTGGTACGAAGTCCGAAAATTGCGAAATGTAGTTGGAAAATTTCAAATTAAACCGAGTGCACATACAATATGATAAACTGCTAGAGTAATTAATGCTGAATCCAAATATGCAAACCGCAATGCTGTGCGATGCTTAGTTACCGAGATAAAAATTAAATACGAATAAACGATCTCATGCAACTTCTGTGTTCCTGGTAGGAAGTCCGAAAATTGCAAAATAAAGTTGGAAAATTTCAATTTAAACTGAGTGCACACACATTGTGATAGACTGATAGAGTAATGAATGCTGAATCCAAATATGCAAACCGCAATGCGATGCGATGCCTAGTTACCGAGATAAAAAATAAAAACGAATAAACGATCTCCAGCAATCTTCTATGGTCTGAAACGATCTCATTCACCTTCTAGATTCATGATCAAAGTAAATCACATACATTTTTCGTCAAACTAGAACAAAATTTCAAGATTTTTAAATCTATTAATTAGTATATTAACTCACCTGAATTGCAGAGAATATAACCAGAAGAACTTCAATGATGGCTTCCATATATATGTAGTTTCTTCTATTCGGCAGCATTGGTTCCAGGAAACTAGTTTTGCAACAGCTGTTTCGTCCTTATAGGACTCGTCAGCGCAGCTTTATCATAAGATTTTCGTAGAAAATCAAATGATCATCTACGGACAGCTTTTATATTACCTTTACCAAAAGGAAATTTGTGCAATATTATTAACATTAGTGAAGAGTAATTCATTTCACTGTATAATTTTATATTCGAAGAAATATTCCCCACGAAGTAATTAATTAGTGTAGATTCATATATTAAAAAAGTATTATAGGTCTCCCTGTGGAATCGCGCTTCGTGGGTTACCTAAGGTTATGTACTTCTCAGTTAGTTCGAAAAGGTAGATAATTATATAAAAATACATAAAGTTCATATAGAAATCATTCAATTGTTGAACTGACGAGAGCTGTGCCGAAAATGTATTCATAAACATCGATTCCAATAAAAATATGAACGTCTTCTCTGAGTAGGTTTCGTGCAAAACCGTAAAAAACATTACGTGTATAAATTCGATTCATTTTATACCTATTGTAGCTCCTATGATTCTGATACAGAATTCGAAGCATGTCCCAAAATGTAAAGAATTGTATATATTTTATGTATGGTGCAAGCGATCTCCTGCAACTCATATAATCCTGATACAAATCTGTCTTTAAATTGAAGAAACTGTTAAAAAAAATGCGTGAAAATATCTCCTACAACTGTGTTTCTTAAAATAGTGAAAGAATTGAGTTAAATTTTATGTGTGGTCCAATCGATCTTCTGTATCTCACCAAATCCTGATGTAAAATCCATATTACATTTTAAGCAAAGGTAGGTAATTAAATAATTGTATAAATCACGTGTTTATTTTGTTTACACATGTAAATAATACATTATTATAAATAAAAAGGGTTCAAATTAACGATTAGTAATCATTAACTATGTATAGACTAAAAGCAATTGTATTGGTCTAATCCTGGTCTAATCTTACACAATTCAATATAATTTAGCTATTAATGGAGCAAGAACAAATATAAAAAACAATAACATACAATTTAATGAAATTACACAAACGTGCACAGATATGACATTTACTAAAAATACGAATCTACACCCTTGTGACCATCAGGAAATTGTCCTTCTCTGGCGAATCCTCCCTAAAATCTTTATCGAATAGCCGCCCAAAAATCCCAAACGTGAAAATATCACTGCATGGTTTAATGAGCTTTATTGTCTTCTTATTATACTGTTCATTAAATGACTTGATATCCCATGTAAAACTGTCGCTGTGGAGGGGCTCGAAGTTGCCAAGTAAAGAATTTGGGAAGTGTATACTCTTATCGGACTTTGGTGTTGTTATAGACACTGAAATTTCCTCGAATTTAACTCTATATGGATTACTGACATCAGCAGGGGTCCTAAAAATTAAAAATAATTCTTGCAGTTTAATGTTAATTAGGTAGATATCTCAGTTAATTACCTTTTTCCACAGCTTTCAAGAGTGTCATTTAAACACGCTACAATACCACAAACCTCGACACCTCCAAATATATCTGGTGAAAATGGTCGCAATCCAGAGAAACCCATTAAACGATAATTATAATGTTCACCAAGAGCTTTGTCGACTTTAAATTTGAAATCAAAATGACACGTTGTATCCTGCACTTGTATCGTGTATTGCGTCTCTTTCTCATCTAAATTCAACACTGAATAATCTATAATGATCATAATATTTAATAAATGTTAATTCAGTTGAAGATTAAAGTGGGAGAAGTAAAATAAGTTTTGAAGGAAGGGAGGGAAGGAAATAATCTGTAAAAGATTGGATTAAAATTTCATATTTAATATTTCCTTGTACTTACTCGCATAGTTCTCCCGCCAAAAACGAAAGTTAGCCATGCTGTTGACATTTTTCTTCCTTATAATGGGTTGTGAAGGTTCCCAATGCTTCTGCACTCGCTGCACAATAACCTTGTTGCTTTCAACATCAGTGATGTGGGTCTCCAATGATCCACTGCGACCTATTGTAAAAAATAAAATATACGGGCGTTTCACATATTGAGGATGTTTTAAAGTAGAGTCTAAATAGAAATTATTTGGAAGTTATTGTGGCTAAATGACGAAGAGGGGGCCTATAAATTACCTTGATAAATTCCAGAGCCACCACTAGCAATGTTAGGATTATTGGCTCCAGCAGCTAAAAGAACTGCATCGTTCCCATAAGACCACATTTGCTGTGTTTGTATAGCTGCAATTAAACGGCAATAAGTTATAAATTCAGAAACGAATAAAGCGGATTTTAACCTGAGGACCAGTGCAGCTCTGAAAACCACATCGTCGGATAGATGAAGTGCTTGATGCCTTGCTGGACCAGCTTCAAAGCGGGTTCATCGTACAAAATGTCGAAGCAAATGAACATGCCGAAAGTTACACCAAAATCGGTGCTAAAAGTCACTCGTTCTGCTATTGCTGTGATGTTAACGCCGCCCTCGTCGTACAAGTTTACTTTTCTGTACCTGAAAATGTAATTCATATTATATTCTCCTCCAGATACGTGTGTTTATTGGGCCCAGAACATGCAAAAAGGCGAAAAAACAAGAATCCGTTGCCTAGGTGTAAAAACACACCAGTTCGAAATACTAAAATATGCATATCTCCTTTATTATTCACGAAAAATAAGTATCTCACAAAATCTGGTAAGTGCGAGTACTTCCACACTACCAGTCTGATAAAATAATTAAAATGTATTAGCACTAAAACAATATAAAATGATCACGGATTGCGGCAATATACGTGAAAATTATATTATTCGATTAACAAGCCAAGAATGAACATCAAAACCACGTAATAAGCGGTTTCAAAAATATTAAATGTGTTGATTATGAAGGCCTCATCGATATAATACCCTAGTGCATCATAAACATGCATAATTGTATGTATTTGCCTGACAAAATGCGAAAATACAAATAAATTAATAAACGACCCTCGTACGTTGCGACAGTAGCGCCACCTAGCTCGAGGCGACGGATTTTTGCTGAAACACGAGCTTTTTTTACCGCCACCAGACGTCGCCACCGGCGAATTCTAACATACCAGGGCTGTTCAAAAATTATATTTTAATCACAATTTGCCACTAAAGTTGTAGTTTATGCGTTAAAATGACGGTCCACGTATGCTTTAAATCGTGTAACTTAAATGTACGTACAATTTGGTGATGGTTCCGGTGTTTATAGTGGAGATACTGGTATATGCGTTAAATGGAGGTTAGGTTTCAATGTTCGTTGGTTATTTCAGTAAAGCTGGTTAATTGTATAGAGTTATCTAGTATTAAAGCCATTTGGGCGATGAAGCAGTGTTTAGCAAGGGTTTCAAGCTATATACGAGCGTACAGTGGAAATAAATACATTGGTCGATGTAGCGATTTAGGGCTGTTAAAAATCAATTTTACAAGCCACCGAGGACAAATCTGCCCAGTTTGTTGGTATTTACATGACTTAGAGGTATTTGGGCGAAAGCCTATTGCATTCACAACAGTTGTGTTCTTGTGTGTTCTTAATGTGTAATATTTGCAGACACGTTGGCTCGCATGTGGCGTTAAAAGGGACCACATTCCACTTCAAAATAAAACTCTACCGAAAGCTAAGAGTTCCTGGGTAGATGTTAAGTTACAAACCGGACCACCGACTTTCAAAGGACCATGGAATACCCAAGTTATTACCTAGATCCGGGTTTGCACCCAGGTTTATAAGCATGCGAGTCAAATGTTTTCCCATTCGATCATGGGCCCCATATTATATTAATATACTTAATGAATATGTAAGGATTAAACGATTTCTCTTATTAATACATGACCCCTACCTTGCCACGACATATCCCTTACGATCAAAGACCACATTCGTGTTGTACACGTCCCAACCATCGCTTGCACAGTCATTTCCCTCGCACTTGTGCCTCTCGAGCATATTCGCAGAGAGGTAGACTCTGCGTGCCTTGGCAGCGCACGAGAGTCTTACAAAGAAGTTCCCATAAGGTGCATCCTGGAGATCGCAGGGGGACACGTGCTCCTCTGCGGACGGGATGAGAGTCGTTGAAGTAATCAGATCCACCCTGGCCGATAACGTAGAGCCGTAGGCCAACGTTTGTTCTGGGTAGACTATGATGTCCAACGGCTGAAATTTGTTTATCACCGGAATGTTTAAATAAGTATTTTGTTGAGTAATTTTTAACTCGTTTGTACTCATTATAATTTTTAACTTACTTCAGTGATGTTTTTTAAGAGTTCAATGTACACATCGACATTTGCGTTAATCCTGTCTTTTATTGAGAGGCCATGCTGTCTGATAGGGAAGTACTCGACGACGGCAGCCGTGTAGGTGTCATCGTTGAGCGAAGCAACGTGATGCGCCGTGAAGAGTATTAGAAAATGTATGTACATTACAATGCCTTACACAATTTGCCTTTGGATGTTGATCGAGCACTGCTGCAATTCATATGCATTTACAGCTGGTATTTCATTATCATGCGACTATAATAGATTAATGAAAGGTCAGAGTCTGATTCGTAAAATTTGAGGTCAAGGTATTTGCTTGAAATTACAACCAAGAATTTTACCCCAGGGCCGGAATGTGATAAGACAGCACCGATTCTTGGTTAAATTTTTGCGACTTTCTGCACCCCCGGCACACATTTAGGAGGGGTGCACCCAAAAATATTTAATGTTTGTGACTGCACTACAAGATTTTATTAATGGTTGGAGGCAGATATTTTGACTGCTCCTAGCGGTTAAGGTGAGCAGAACTGCTATAACACATTCACTGCTGCGCATTCGAAGGTGTGCAGACTATTTTAGTTTGTAAAGAAACATGCGAGACATTTTGCTCTTATAAGCGCCACTAGCATATAAGCTAACATCATCTTGACTCTTATTAGAGCCATCGGCAGTGAAGTGTTATGGGGCACTAACTTTGATGGTTAAATATTTTTGGAGTTTATTAATTAATTAACATTGAAGATCAAATTGCTCTATTTAGTGCCAAAATTGATCAAATATTTACCCCAAAGCAGAAATCTTGACCTTCACTTATTCTTGTTTACTCGACGATTCTAATAATAAAATTAACTCCATGAAATACAACATAGTAGAATAGAAGTTACAAAATTAACATAAATGAATGTAATTGAAAATGACTCACCGAATATTAAAATTCTGCACACTATACAATAATCAACTGAATTGTAAACAGTACAATGCATCACAATTTAAATAAAATAACGGCACAACTGATAAGTTGTCAATGCATGTATAATGTGTCGTGACCCTTAATCTATTTTCTTGATTGCCTTCTTATTAAGGTCTCAGTTTTTATTATCATTGGCATTATTATATTCAGAATTGAATAAATTTATTGTTGCGGGTGGAAATGTAACACAAAATTTTGATTAGTTGGAACCTTAATGGATTGTATTCTTGATTTAAGAACTTTCGATGTTTTGTGGGGGCAACTTTTCTTCGCCTACACAATTATAATGTTGGCCCCATACTCATTCAGAATCCAAAGTTTTTAACTTCACTTCTTGATTATAAGAAATGATAATACATTATTAAGTTACTGATTTGACTCCTTAAAGCCTCTTGATTTGAATGCTACCAATGGAGTCAAGATTGGATAAGGGTTGCATTTTTATAAACCTCCCAAGCAATTGACATCTCAGTGAAACCATGGCCATTATAAAATGACAGACCATATTTTTGAAGGAAGTATTCACATCCATCTGCAACACCAATTTATTGGATAATACTTCACCGACAGTACAAAATCAAAACCACTTGCTGCTGCGGAGGTCCGAATACGAAAATATCAAACAATTTAAAATAGCCGTGCAGACGGCGATCAGTAGTCCCGCCTGTTGTCCCTCCTCTGCCTGTTCCACTCCTGGTTATTGTTGCGGTAGTTCTGCCTGTCGCCACCACGGAAATTGCCCTAAAAACAATCACAAGTTAGCAAGGACAAAAGGGTTGTTAATTAAACTTAAATTATGATTTTCTTGTACGTTGGTTTGCCTACATATGAAACAAGTTCAAAACTAAAATGTTAATAAATCACATAAATTGGCATAACAAATGCATAGGGCTCAAGAAAGCGGTGTCAACTTCTTCAACTAGTTTAGTCAACTAGCAGATTTGTAGTAACTGCCAGGTCCTTCAATGATTAATTACCAAAGTAAAAATTTAACGAGCAGAAATTCTAGAATTCACAAAATATCCACATTAAGTTATTAATTCTGGTTACATTTTCTAAAAGTATCTCCAATGAATATGTAGTTGTTGAATTAACAGTGATATGAAGAAACTGAATAGTCCACGTGCGAAATACTGATAACGGCGTGGGTTTTCTTTGTGCGCACCTTAACCTGGTTGGCCCCGCGCAGGAAGAAGTTGCCCTGCTTAGTCTCCAGGATGCGCTCGTTCGAGTCCACGAAGTTGTTGATCTTGTCGGCGAGCTGCATAGCCAGGCTCTGTAGGCGTGAAGGCTCGCTCCTGTGCATCACCACCGTCTGTGTCGGGTCATCCAGGGAAGCCTAAAATTACAGAGCTGCTATAGAACAAAATTTACTTTAAAACAACAATATAGTTGCAAAACCTGTCTATTTACATGTCTTACAAGCGTTAGGGCAAAGGTATAATGCCTATAACAGTAGAGCACTAGCTTTCAAAGAGTAATCATGGAACACACAAATTACTTACCATTAATTCCTCGTTGATTATCATCTTGGAAATAATTGAATGGACATTTGGCTTGTCCATCTCGAACATCTCCGCCAACGTGGCCATGGAAATCGAGTCGTAGACATGGGAATAAGTGAAGAGGTACGTCCTGAGCGCTTCCTCCTTAATCAAACGGGTCAGCATTGCTCGTACTGCATCCGCTTGGTAGAACAAGTCCCAGACCTAAAGTTGCATTATAATATGAGTTATGCTGAACAGTAATTAAGCATAGCAGAAGAGATTACAAACATCAGCTTGTAATTTTAAAACCGCATATGCGCATTGCAATCAATCTGAACCGTGATACAATACAACCGAACAAACAAATGTTAATAACAATGATACATATAACTCTAATTGAACGGTTCCTCTAGCAATGTAAGAGCTAATGTTGCTTAAAAATTACTTGTAATATTCTCATATTTGAAACCAAAATTGTCGGTTTGATAATATGGATGCTTTGTGAGTAGATTCTAAAACTGCATACCTGCAAACTTATGTATCTGGTTTTGGTTTGATTTCCAGCACCGATTACTGTCAGCCCTTTATACAATAAATATTCTAATTCGTAAATAGTTTTAGTAAACTTCCATGCATTATAAAAATGAGCAGTTCTGTACTAGCCTTGGCGTTCATTTTCTCGTTGATGATGTACCCATTGCAGAGGGCCCAGTGGCCGTTGCGCATGGCCTTGGCGGCGGCTACGACGTGCTCACGCATACTCTCGGGGGGCCCGACGAGGCTCTGCCTCTCGGAACTCCTGAGCTGCTGGTAGAATGTCTTGGAGATCATGCGGCGGCGGGCGTCGAACTCGTGCGCCGCCATGTACGGGATCTCGATGAGCATTGCCGATACCAGGTAGACACACTCGAGCAGCTCCAGGTTGATGTGCATGTGGAATGGCATCTGGCGCTGCTTCTCGATCTTCTCCTGCTCCTTGCTGCGCTCATGTTGACGCTAAACAATTGAGATAATTACGAATTAAACGGCTCTTAAAATTTGATTTTAGAAGTAGTTATCATGGTGGTGAAGACATTTAAAATGACAATTCTCTAAAGGTATGTTATTTTGATGTCGGAAAAATTTAATCACAAGACTTACTTGTGGAAGCAATCCTTGGGCGAGCAATTCCTTGGGTTTGCCAGTCATCATCAAGTCGACAAGGCAATTGTGTGCGTCCTTTATGTTGGCATGCCTGAATGCGCACAGTCCCAAGTGAGCCATGGTTCTGTTGTAAAGAATCTATAAAAAAATAAATCATATTCAAAGTGAAAATTTGTTTGAGCCGGGTTAGGTTAGGCAACTTTTCACTGCCCCTTCAATTAAGGGAAGAATAAATCAGATTTATGCCTATTAAAAATGGTTGCATTTACTGTACAGTAAATCTGATGCACGCCTGTAAAAACGGTTATATTTACGGTAAAGTACATGACTATTAAAAATTTGTATATTTACGGTGAAGTAAATCTGTTACACGCCCATTAAAAACGGTTGTATTTACCTGTGTGCTAGGATCGGAATGCTGGATGGTCTCCTGCAGATGCGACATGAGCACCAAGTCCCTCGCCTGGAACCAATTGTCGTGCAGAGCGTGATGGTATATGTGGGAGAGAATGGCACGGGTCCTTAGCCTGTCTGTGCCATCCTTGGCGTAGATGAACTTGCAGAGCTTCTCCATGTCCTGCACGGACGTGAGAATGGTGGAAGAAATCTCGCCCTGAAAAGTAGATCCAAAAATATGTAAAGCTGTAAGATCTACAAATGTTTCCATATTTTTATAAATATATGAGAGAGGAATCAACCGGCAGATGGTATCCATGAGCAGCACTCACGGAATATTTCTGCCAATATTACCCAAAAAAGAAGATCCCAGATTTGCAATATGTGGATAATAGATCCATATGCAGCAAAAACTGAAACATAGCATAACTGACGTTCAAAATGTTGGTATCCGCTGATAATGTTTTTGACACATCTTTGACAACACCGATTGTTATTTGCATGAGACATCTAAATGGTTTTACTGTACTTACAGCCTTCTGTTGGAGCACCCGGGGGTCAAACTTATAGTAGAGGTGCTCAATTTTGCGGAGGTATATCCTGCACAGTTCAGACTGTATCATGTGGCGCTCCAAGTAGATCTGCACTTTATCGATTATTCCGGCTACTTTGCACTCGTCTTTCAACCTAAAAAAACAGGTTACATTAATGTTACAATTCCAATATGATTAAATCATTCGCAATGACCAACCTCTCGACGTATTCGTTACTGTGGGGATCGCACTCCTTAAGCAGTTTAGTGAACTCATCATCCAGCCTTTCGACGGATGTTAAAATGCACCCCCTTACATGGTACGGGGACGTCTCAAAGTTCTCCGTCTCCTCAGTGACGTTCTCGGAGATGACGACATCCTCGTGGCGCATCAGCGTCTCGAGTAACTCCCACATGCGCTCCAACAACCTAAAAAACAATAGCAAGATTAATAACTTTATCCACACATAAGAATTTGCAAATTTAATTTATTAAGTTTGATTAAAAATATCTTCAATGTAGATGATTACAGGAAGTAACGTATTTCAATTTGGAAAGTTGTACATGGAAAATAAGATAATTGACATTATGACATTAAAGCAGTCTTAGATAATTTAGTCCTATTGTTTATGTCACATGTCACTAGAAACTTGTTCCATGTATCACTATTTAGACCAATCAAAGAGCGTAAATTGCAAGTGGCGTCACAGAATTAATTCTCTGTACATAATGTAATAGCAATTTAGAGGTAATTACTTTTATAGTCAGGATATAATGGTTAATTATTACTAATGCTAATGAACGTAGAAATACCCGCAGTAGTTTATAAAAACATCTAAAGCATGATGTTTTGGGCTTACTTTGTCCAATACTCGGGCTTCATGGCGTCTGAAACCTTCGGGTTGTAGTCGAAGATGGCAGAGATGATTGCGAACTTGATCTTGATTACTACAGCGGGTCCCAGGTGGTGCTGCTCAGACACATTTTGGAGCTCATGGAGGAGCTCGATCTGCTCGCGGCGGTCCGTGCGCTTCTTGCCCCTAGCAGCCATTATCTCGGAAAGCTTCTTGACCACCAAGCTCAAGTCAATCTCTGCGTCTTTGGCAAACATCTTCGGCTTTTCCTGTTCATTATAATCATTATTAGCAGAAAATTAGAAAAAAAATAATAACAGCACAAAAATTTACAATTGCTCAATTAAAAATTAATCATAACAGATACATGTACAAGATCTATTTTGTCTTTGCGGTAGGCTTTTAATCGTAGGAATTATGAATTTATGTATGTTCTATAAATATTTAGGTTATGACACGATTAAAATAATAATTAAAATACATAATAAGTACAACTTAGAACGGAATTAATTTTGTAACACTCGTAAATGAGTTCATTTAATTACAATTACAATTATTAACTTACACTTGGAATGGCGACGCCGCCCTTGACTGTCTCCCACTCGCCCTCGCCATCCTCGTCCTCTTCATCACGCTTGGCCTTGCGCCTGTCCTTATCCTTGCGGTCCTTGCGCTTCTCGTCCTTCCTGTGCTCTTTCTCCTCGTCGTCCTCCCCGGTCACGCCGCTCTTCTTCAAGAAGCGCTCTCGCATGCTCGTGAACTTCTCCTCGTCCGTGGAGCTGCCCGAGGACGACTCCGAGTCAGACGGCCATTCGTCCGAGTCCGAATCGTCGTCGTCCTGGGGGGTGACCTTGGAGCGCTCTGCCGGCGCTTTCACCACGGTGCCACTGGTGAACGCGTCTTCGTGGTCGGAGTCCGGCTCGGGCTCACCTGAAGAGAACAAACGGATAAAATAAGTGTAAAGCGGATGAAATAATGATGGCAATACAAATAAAATCGGATTGTTCAAATAGTCGCATTAACACTTACGTTTCTCCTCTTCCTCTTCGTCGTCCGGCTGATCGGGGTTGTCGCGGAACTTGGAGACGTCCTCCTCGAAGTCTTTCAGGTACTTCCTGAGCTTCTGGCGCATCGAACCTAGCGACTTGCTGTTGTTCTTGTTGAGGTTCTTGCGTCCGTCTCGGTCCTCCCACATCTCGTTGATGAAGTCCTCCAGCTCCACCAGGCACCTGGTGTAGAAGCGCGGCGTCTGCCCGTTCTCCTCCTTCATGATGACCGGGGTAGCCTTCACGTAAGCCTTCTGCAGGTCCTCAAAACCTACAAGCATAATCAACATGAACTACTAACAGCGCAAGATAGCAAATAATATGAGAGCTGCCTACAGGATGTAACTAAAAATTATGGTAGCGTTGTCAAGATTCTGGACATCTCTATTACAGTTGTGGGAAATACAGCTTGATGGTAAAAGGGTGCTATTACTTACTCGTAAGCATGCTGCTCATATCCTTGATCTTTTTGAAGTTGCGGATTTGCTTGATGATATTCGTGAGCTCCTCATAGCGTTTCTCTTTCGTGGAGCGAACCACACGCTTGACCTCCTCTTCATCATCACTGAACTAAAATCGAAACCGAGGTTTAATCAATTATTTATTAATGATTGCAGATAAACATACTCCGAATCAAATCTTGATATTATTATGCCTCCTCAGGACATGTAAGATTTAAACTTGCATTGTATTGAGAAGTAACTTGGTTTACAACTTACCGAGTAGGTGGGAGCTGGTGCGCGCTGAATTGGCTCCTCATCGGACGAGCTGTCCGAATCGGAGTCCGATCCGGCGAAGAAACGTGACATTGCTACGTGAAACTAGACCTGCAACACAAAAATAATCAGCCCCCTACACTCAACACCCCCATCCAACCCCCTAACACCCACATTCATGTCACAAACTACTAAATATGTTGTCAAACAATATAACCTCACTTCACATAGCAGCGTACAACTCAAACAACCATTACCACGAAAAACGATGTTAATTAGCAAAAAAATAGCACAGACGACGTACAGGCCACAAATTATCCGTAATTGTACTGGAAATTGCGGGTTTAATTAACGTAACATGTGGCCGATTAGCCTGAACCACACAGGTACGGAAATATGTGTTCCTAAAATCGTTTGTATACGTTTTCTGGTTGAATATTATGAACCTACGTGTGAATGGGGGTCTAGTCTCTATTTTAGATGCGTTTTGGTATGTTAAATATGGGTACTTACGCTAAAATGTAGCAATAAATCCGTTCTGTGTGACACAAACGGCTACCAGCATGAAGTAGGTTGCGATTGAGAGCAGTGCTGCCAACATTTGTAGATTCTTACATACTCGTCCAAAAACATAATTTAATCCAAAACTCTCAAAATACATAAAATCAGTGGTTTTCAAACTTTTTAGATTCGCGACGCCCTTTTTGTACTAAGGTTTTCTCATTGCGCTCTTCCCTAACGAACGTATCTCTAGTCCGTACTTGAGCATGAGTAATTAAGTAAATTTGTGTATATTTGGTTGCGTTTTGAAGAATTGAAAATACGCAACCAAATATACGACTTGAGTCGAACTCATGCTCAAGTACGGGCTATAGATACGTTCCTAAGTCAAAGCATGACTGATTTGCATGTATCTTTTTAATATTTTATTTAATATGATTGAAAGCAGTAAAGTTGTCCGTAAAATATGCGGGATATTTTTTCCTATTCGAATTTAATCGACTAAATTATACATATTTTGCAATATTCTTCGCCCCCCTGCAAAAACGCCGCGACTTCTCGAGGGGAGAACCACTGGCATTAGATTTTAATTTTAAAAATTAAACGTTAATTGGCATTAAACAATGTATTAGTGCGTATTTTGTGTTCAGAATGCTATGGTTTAATGTATGCATTTAGCATTTAAAACGGCAAAGCGTTAGTTTTTTACCATGGGACCATCTTACATGATTATTCCCAAGCTTAGATTTCAGCATAATTCCGCTAGTGGCGCAAGTATTCTGAATGTATTTCAAATCGCAATTTAGCTGAATTATTTTATTCAACGCTAGATATTTCTCATGATAGGACATACTTTTAAGCAAAAAAGTGATAATTAAACGAATTAAGAGTGTTTAATTTTTGTATTGCTTGCTTTTAGTATAGATATTTTGATTAGGTCATCGATTGCAGGCGAATTAAATGAACAAGAAAGTATATGGCTTCGGCGCAGTTTTACAGTCTCGGTATATGTTTAATTGCCGGTTAGTTTTCATGAATACCATTATTGTCACAATTAATTGCCCATCCAACTTAACTGCAGATTATAAAATGTGGCACAATACGTTATAAAACGTGAATTCTGATGTGTGATTTGTTAAAATGTGAACTTGTATACCTCATTGTAATTTATTCTTACAATTGGCCTTACATCCACTGACTTCAATCGACGATTAGTTTCCATGATTATTATTGTGCCTCGTAATTGTTACAGCTCATGCTTTCATCATAATTTTATTTATAGTAATAGTAATAATTATATCCAAGAGAATTAAATAACGATCAAAATTAATAGGGCAAAAAAGTGAACTTTTTTTTTATATGAAATTTATATAACAAAAATGCCTTCAATGGTATCCAAAGAAATTAAGCACCGACTTAAATTATTGGGGTACTGATGGACCGACTCTTAGTGCTTTATTTTCTGTAAATAAGAAATAAAGTGCCTCCCAAACGTTGCAACAGAAGCACAAAGCATTCGTTTTTTGCCACTGCGCCATCTTACATGATTATCACCAAGCTTGCAGTTCAGCATAATTCCGCTGGAGCGCTAGAATAGCAACTGTACTGAAAGTTGCCTATGCGAATTCAAATTGCATTTCAACCGATTTATTTTATTCAACAACTTATTCCCTAAATATTCGGCTTTTTCTTTTGTGCAACTAGCAGAACATTGATGCTATTGATAGTAAATACATAATATTGTTGTAAATTAAAAACAAAACTCTCTGATATATTCACAATCAGTCACATAATAGTACAATGTTATAAGTTACATTATTAGTTAGTTATTATCAGTTACACATAATAGTAACAAAATACACTAATAATAAAATTAATTTATAGTGTGTGAAATATGTAAGTAGGTCTACAATATACCTACATATACACATGTATAATAAAATTTCTGAACTATACTGTAGAGGGACCAAAAAGTTTTAGCAAATTATTATATTACATTATAATGTAAGAACAATTTTGTTACAATGATTATACAATTATCTAGAATTTGTCACATTTTTAATGAATTATCTGTATTGGTAATGGAATTTGGAGGAAGTTTTAGTCATTACCGAGTTCTCTTCAACTGTAGAATTGCATAAATTCTAATAAATTTCAATAAAGAAGTTCTACGAATTGAATAAACTCTATCAATTTTCTGAAAAAATCCTGAAATTTACAGGAATATTTTATACGTATTGTATAGATAGATCATTGTTTCTCAAACTCTGGTGAATACATGTACCATTAATGGTACATTACGTTATTTTTGATGGTACAATTTTACTCAAAATATTAAAAATATAAAAGTTTCATTCATGAATATAACTAAAATGACATGAATTTTAAACGTTTTATTCTTTGAGTATAAGCATACCATTTGTGATGTATTGAATTTAATACTCAATAGCCAATAAAATATTGTTACTACTACTAATATTAATAACATACCAATAACATTAATAATAACATTTAAACAAATATGTACTAACTCACCATGCCAGATATGATTCACAGCAGATAATATTAAATAATCCTAATAATATCCAATGAATTAATCATCCCATTATCAATTTTAAACATTTCCCAATCAAATCTAAATACCATAAGGACACACATCATAAAAATGTCGATTCCTAATGTTTATATTATGTAGATAAATTGACTCATCTGGCGGTGATACTTTGTTGATTGCTCAGTAGAAAAACGTTTGGTGATTCGAAATTATCAGAGATGATAGTTTATGCAATGACCAAACAGTTGATAATAGCCGTTTCAGTATTTAAAGCACAGTTTGCGTTTGATTGTAGGAACGAACGCATCCACTTCGAACAGGTGCTTCAGTACGTAGTAATGCGGTTCTTGTGGCTGTTGTACCTCATTGGTTTAACTGGGCAGGTAAGTCAAGCCTTACTTAATTATGACATTCATTCTAATTACTAATAATTGCTAAAAAAGATTGTTTATATACAAGATAATATTTTGAAAAGTATCCTGTAACTTCAGAACATTCTTAACAGTTGAAGGAAATTGCAAAAATATTGAAACCAAATCTATACCTGCTTACATACTTAAAGAACATTCTGTAAAAGCTTCTCCTCAATTTTAAGAAACTTTCAGAAAATTCTTAGCAATTGAAAGGCATTGTAACAACATTGAAACCAAATTAGTTACATATTTGAAGAAAATTATTCTTCAGATAGTAAAGAAAATTCTATAATAAACTTTAAGAAATTTTTTAACAATTCAATGGAATTGTAACAATATTATAACCAAATATGTAACATGTTTGAAGAAAATTCTCCAGATAGTCAAGATAATTCAATAATAAACTCTATGAAAATTGGAGAAAAACTTTTAAGGAAATTTTAGTATAATAACTTTGAAGAAATTGCTAAAACATTAAAAACAAAATCTATACTTATGAAACAAATTCCTTTAGAATCGAAGAATATTTTACGAAAATTGAACAAATTAAGTAGAGAAAAAAGTTTCAGGAAGTGTTAATAATTTACTTTGCAGTTGATTGCATGATTACAAAAGCATTTATAAACAAAATCTGTGCTAAATTGAAGGAAATTCCATTACAATAATTTACGAAACTTAAAGAAATTAAGTAGAGAAAAAAGTTTCAGTAACTGTTAATCATTTACATTGCAGTTGATTGCATGATTACAAAAGCATTTAAAACCAAAATCTGTGTTAATTTGAAGGAAATTCCATTACAATAATTTACGAAACTTGAAGAAATTGAGTAGAGAAAAAGGTTTCAAAAATTGTTAATAATTTACTTTGCAGTTGATTGCATGATTACAAAAACACATAAAAACAAAATCTATGCTTAATTGACGGAAATTCTATGAGAATTGAAGAATAATTTAGGAAAATTGAAGAAATTGACAACTAGAGAAAATAGTTTCAGAAATCTATGCTTAATTGACGGAAATTCTATTAGAATTGAAGAATAATTTAGGAAAATTGAAGAAATTGACGACTAGAGAAAATAGTTTCAGAAATTGTTAATAATTTACTTTGCAGTTGTTTGCATGATTACATTTATACCATTTTTCTCATTGGAGCCCTGCTAGTAAAAAAAGTATTTTGCAAAGCGCAGGAGAAATTTGTATTGTATTGACTAAAGTGGAAAAGCGGTGTGCAGATTATATCAGTTTGCTCTTATCTACTCGCTCTATGAGTAGATAAACCGTACCGGTTCTGGTTCACTTCGTACATTTCCAAGTCCCCCGTTGAGAGGCGCTGTCGTATGTTTCACGGATGTTTTCAGATATTAATTAATGGTGACCCTAAGACGGCGGTTCTCAACACTTCTGTCTCTCACACCTTAAAGGTGTCTCTCAACTTGTCTCTTAGCATTTAGAAACAAATTGCATTGTGTCTATCAACATATAAAAAACGTCTCTCATTGTGTAGATCAGTAGTGTGGGTCTCGCTCTATGAGTAGATAAGCCGTACCTGTTCTGGCTCACTTCGTACTTTTCTAAGTCCCAAAAGAGGTGCTGTCTTATGTTTCCACGTTTTCTGGGATGTTTCTGCGTTAGATTTTAATTTATGGTGACCCTAAGATGGGGTGAAACAACCCTTCTGTCTCTCACACTTTAAAAGTGTCTCTCAACGTGTCCTTGTCATTTAGAAACAAATTGCATTGTGTCTCTCAACATATAAAAAACGTCTCTCATTGTGTAGATCAGTAGTGTGGGTCTCGCTCTATGAGTAGATAAGCCGTACCTGTTCTGGCTCACTTCCTACTTTTCCCAAAAAAAAAGTCCCAAAAGAGGCGCTGTCTTATGTTTCCACGTTTTCTGGGATGTTTCTGCGTTAGATTTTAATTTATGGTGACCCTAAGACGGGGTTAAACAACCCTTCTGTCTCTCACACTTTAAAAGTGTCTCTCAACGTGTCCTTATCCTTTATGAAATACATTGCGTTGTGTCTCTCAACATATAAATATGCCTCTCATTGTGTAGAGCAGTCGTTTGGTTTCGAGCTTGAAAGTATAAACATGGGGATGGTTTTCAATGATCGTCGACACTCGGGCACAAATTTTCGAATTGAGCCAGAACGGGTACTGTTTATCTACTTTTAAGTACTTGATGACATTTTAATGTATTTAATTTTTGTACATTTTAGGTTTTTCCGTTGGAGGCAATATGTGTGACCCACACAAGTTGCCAGGAGAACATGACCCTCGCCTTCAATGCCTATAAGGTCAAGATAGCGTCGCTGAGTGGCATGAGAAACCAGACCAGTCGACGCCTGGCAGAGCGCATCGCCGAAGAGCTGGACATCGTGAATGCGGACATCGAGGCGGAAGACGCGGCGTGTTTGGACCACCTGGTGGACAACTACGACGAGACCGTCGAGGTAGTCCTGAAGGAGTGCGAAAGTATAGTACCGCCGAAGCCGCCGAAGCCGCCAGAGATGTCGCACTTCCCCAAAGACTTCATCGTAAACAACAACCCCATGACGAGAATGTTCTACTGCAGGCACTTCGTGGTGCACCTGAACAACGAATGCGAATACATGCGGGCGGTGGTCAACGACTTCGCCGACTGCAGGTACACCGACGTGGTGCACGCGCTGGTGGTAGTGGCGTGGAAGGAGTGCCTGAAGAAGGCCTCCGAAACCTATTAATCCAAGCGGCTGGAGGTGGCGATGAGGAGCGATGCGGAGGGGCTGGTGCAGAGGATGTAGGTGGACCAAAATTTGAAGATAAAGCACCTGAAGATGGACGCGTTGAGAAAGAACATGTTATAGAATATACAGGTAAAGAGGAACGATGGGAGGATGATACACACCAGGGAACCTATGGGGAAGACGATGTTTATGTACAGAAGCACTACGAAGAGGAAGTTTATGGAGAGCAATTGACTGAGAAAGTCGCAGCAGAACATGACCGAGACTACGGAGAGGATGCTGCATATGAAGAACACGAACAGGAAGAGGAATGTGGAACATATGACGGCGAACCGTACGAAAGTGACGAGGAAGATCAAGATTATGCAGAGGAATATAATCAAAACCATAATGAAAACGAAACAGATTATACAGAAGAACAAGCAAATCAAAACTATGTACTAGTATGATGTGTCGTATGAAGACGAGAAAGGGCAAGTTTCTTTGGATTTGACCAGGATGTATATCTTCAAATTTTAATAATCTACAATTGCTTATGTTATTCTTTATACAAGGTGTATCTAAATGCTTGTAATTACGTCACCATGTAAAATATTTTTTTTCCGCTCCACTAAAAATAGTTCTATAAAATTCAATAAATTGAAAATTTGAAATTTTTGTGAGCGTTATTTATTTTAGCCAAACATTTTTTTCAGGAAAATTAAAACGTCTTCGTAAGTATATCAAGTGTGGTCTGGTATGAATTGTATGACTCCCCTGAATCGAATGAGACTATCGGCATCGAGATTGGACCGTTCGTTTAGAAGTTTAATTTTAATAGCCCTTTTATGCTATTTTTTTAAATTTCCCAACTTTGAGAGCGGATATCTCGAGAACCGCTGGGGTTAGGAAGCTGAATGTGTGCTCATTGGAATCAGGAGGGTCCAATCAGTCTTGGCGTGTACCTCTAAGGTCATTTGGAGCAACTCGAAAAATCGCGATTTTTGGGATTTTTTTTAGTCGATTTGATCGGAAAATAATCGATTTTACATTTTGTCAACAGGGTGCTCTACCAAGCGGAACATTTTCAAATCTTTTTATGGGGACTTAGCCCCATATGTAGCGCATATTTTGAGCGCTCGTCCATTCTCGTACTCCCACAACTCCCCGAGTTATCTCGCGTTTCGTGAAAAAAGTACGTTTTTTTGAAAAATATTTCTCTCTTCTTAAGGCCACCCTGTACAAACACAAACGCCTAAGGGGGCCCACTATGACTCATTGTGCTTCTATTTGGGCCCTCTATGACCCCTCCAAATTTTGTCCAAATCAGTTGAGGTGTCCTCGAAATGGAATTTCATCGAGATGGCAAAAAACGCGACATTTTCGTAAATTTCGAAAATTAAAACGTCTTCCAAAGTATATCAAGTGTGGTCTGGTATGAACCGTATGACTCCCCTGAATCGAATGAGACTATCGGCATCGAGATTGGACCGTTCGTTCAGAAGTTTAATTTTAATAGCCCTTTTATGCTATTTTTTTTAATTTCCCAACTTTGAGGGCGGATATCTCGAGAACCGCTGGGGCTAGGAGGCTGAATGTGTGCTCATTGGAATCAGGAGGGTCCAATTAGTCTTGCCATGGGCCTCTAAGGTCATTTGGAGCAACTCGAAAAATCGCGATTTTTCGGATTTTTTTTTTAGTCGATTTGATCGGAAAATAATTGATTTTACGTTATGTCAACTGGGTGCTCTACCAAGCGGCACATTTTCAAATCTTTTTATGGGGACTTAGCCCCATATGTAGCGCATATTTTGAGCGCTCGTCCATTCTCGTACTCCCACAACTCCCCGAGTTATCTCGCATTTCGTGAAAAAAGTACGTTTTTTTGAAAAATATTTCTCTCTTCTAAAGGCCACCCTGTACAAACACGACCGCCTAAGGGGGCCCACTATTGCTCATTGTGCTTGTATTTGGGCCCTTTATGACCTCTCTAAGTTTTGTCCAAATCAGTTGAGGCGTTCTCGAATTGGAATTTCATCGAGATGGCAAAAAACGCGACATTTTCGTAAATTTCGAAAATTAAAACGTCTTCCAAAGTATATCAACTGTGGTCTGGTATGAACCGTATGACTCCCCTGAATCGAATGAGACTATCGGCATCGAGATTGGACCGTTCGTTTAGAAGTTTAATTTTAATATCGCTTTTATGCTATTTTTTTTAATTTCCCAACTTTGAGGGCGGATATCTCGAGAACCGCTGGGGATAGGAAGCTGAATGTATGCTCATAGGAATCGGGAGGGTCCAATTAGTCTAGGCATGTGCCTATAAGGTCCTCAACTCGGCGATTTGAAAATTAAAATGGCGAATATGTGCATTTAGAGCCCTTTGTATATCCTTACGGGAAAATGCGGTAGATCTGTCCTAGCTTATCTACTTATAAACATGTACAAGTTAGAAATATTATGTTGAGGGTTTTAGAGGGTAGGTAAATGAAACAAAATCGGTTATTTTTTTAATATTTGCTATTCCAGTAAATAGGTTACATAACCACACATACAGTTTGTTTCATACATCAAGTTTTGAAAGTTTTTTTCCTCAATTTTTGAAGGTCTCGAAAAACAGAACAATTTTCCAGTGAATTTCAGCGCTCTCGTCTCAATTTACAAACTAACCTTCTTCACAACTCGTTTTGCGCCCCCTCCCGGTGGCATCAATTTTCGCGTTGAGTGCGGGAGGCGGGCAAGGAACCTATATACAAATCAAACCTTATCATCGAAATAACTCGTAATGCCTCGATAGTTCACAGATAATTTCCCTAAATGCCTAAAGTGTTCCTCGAAAAGAATCGGCACGCCGGCCGGCGCCCCCGCTGGGCCCCCTTTCGTGTGTGTTTCTTCTAGTTTTGTGAATGGTCTGAGATCGATTTTCTTGAATTGCTCGGGGGCGGCGTGGGGGTGCGGGCTGGCGTTTACAATATTTTTTTAAAGTAAAAAAAAAACAGTCAAACTCTCTTTCACACCTTGATGAAACTGTAAAGCTTCTACAGTTTGTTAAAATGATAATAATAAAAAAAAATAAGACATAGGAACTTACGATAGAAACTAAAAAAGCAATTATTTCGTAAATGGCAGTCGAAAAACAAATATAAATGGCAATTTTCGCATTTAAAAGTAACCCTTATGCTAAATTGAAAGAAAAACAGGTGTTAGTGTTGCGCTCCTTTTGCGCATTTAGTCTACATTTAGAACGTATACGGACAATAAATTAGTTTTAATAAGGATTAGAGGCGTAAACAACCTGTAGTGTAACGTTACAGTAAAAAATTCTCTTTAAAAAATAAAAAACATTGAGCCATTTTACATTAGTAGCCAGGCGGGGTGAAGGGGGAGCCCCGCCGCCCCCCGGGTTTCGGGGGACGGGGGCGGCGCGCCCTGCGCCCCGGGATTCTAAAAAACTTTACGTATAATATTATGTGTAAATAGCAAAAAGCAGAGAAAACATAAACGTAACAAAGCGGGGGCGGCGTTCGGTGGCCGCCCCCACCTCGGAGGTGGGTCGGGGTGGGGCGGGGGTGGTTCGCGCGACCTTCGGGGTGTCGGAAGCCGCGGCGGCCGTCTTCTGGCCGCCGCCGCCGCCGGAAACTGTGAGAGCGGCTCTTGAGGCGTTGAGCTTGCGGTGTGAGCCGGGCTTCTGGGGGCTGGGGGCGGGGACGGGGCTCAGAAACTTATATAACGTAGTAGATTATTACCTATTGTAACTATCATTATAGAATATTAACAATAAATGTTGATCTATTTTCAGACTATTGTGCAGTTCAAAGAGGTCGTCCCGGCGCAGAAGCGTGGCTCAACGCCTTTCACGTTTCCTCCAAGTTTGAGGGGGCGAGGCAGGCTTAGTACGTGGCTTTCGGATCTCAAGAGACTATGCGTAAACATTTTAGTTTTCGGATCCCAAGAGACTTGGTGTAAACATTTTAGTTGAGATAATTGAGAAAGGCGTTTAATTTTGGCCAACACCACATCTTCTCGAATTGCCTCAAAACTTTTCTATTCCTTGCAAAATTTGAACATCCAGAAACGTGACTAATCAAAATCAAGCATTAAAGTGTTCCCACATTGCCTCAACAACTTTTGGGTATTTGAACACCCAGAAATGAATTTCGACCAAGCATTAGGTGATGCCTCAAGACTTTAATTTTGTCGTTTAATTTTGGCCAAGGCCACATTTTCTTCAGTTGCCTCAAAACTTTTCAACTCCTTGCAAAATTTGAATATCCAGAAACATGACTAATCAAAATCAAGCATTAAAGTGTTCCCACATTGCCTCAACAACTTTTGAGTTTTTGAATACCCAGAAGTGAATTTCGACCAAGCATCAGGTAATGCCTCAAAACTTTTTAGATAACTTCAAAATTTCGAAACAACAAAAAGTGATTAATTTTGATGAAACCTCAATTATTCTCACATTAACTCAGAACATTTTTGTTACCTCAAATATTTTACTACACCAAGGTGGTCATTTTTGATCAACCACCAAGTATTCCCTCGTTGTCTCAAAACTTTTCAGTTAATTTCAAATTTTGTATACAGTAAAAGTTAATTTTGATCAAGTACCAAGTTTAAATAAATTGCCTCAAAAAGTTTGTTTTCTAAAAATCTTGATATTGAGCAACATAGAGCAATTTCATTAAGTAAGAGACATCATATTTTATAAATCAATGAGCTACTTGGTAAATTTTTTTTTTAAACATTTTAATATCCCTCATCAGCCGAAATCAGGAGTTGATCTCCCTAGAAAAGTGATATTTTTTTCTACTTTTGGATGATAAATTTTGATTGAAGGTCTAAGACTCTAATATTCCACTGCTCAAAATTTCCTCAAATAGTTTGTTTTTTAAAAATCTTGAAATTGAGCAAAATAGAGCAATTTGATTAAGTATGAGGCATCATATTTTATAAATCAATGAGCAACTTAATAAAAATTGTATTAAAAACAACTTTTTAATATTCCCCACACCAGCCGAAATCAGGAGTTGATCTCCCTAGAAAGGTAATATTTTTTTCTACTTGGATGATAAATTTTTGTTGAAGGTCTGAGACTCTAATATCCTACTGGATCATATGGACCAACATATATGGATTGATGGCCCAATTTTCAGTTTGTGGTTTAAAATTTCAGTTAACGCTGACAAAAATGACTTCACTTCACCATCCACTTTACCAAAAGTCACTTCACCATCCCTAAATTTTGAATTATTTAGGTTAAATACCAAATGTCTAATTTTAACTTATGGTTCAAAACGTTTGTTAACACTGATAAAATGAGTAGTCACTTCAATGCTCCAAAATATGACTCAAAACTGTTTGACCGAAGTGATATGTTTGGAATTATTTAAGTTAAAGTAACAAATTTGTAGATTGGTGGCCTAGTTTTCAGTTTGTGGTATAACATTTCAGTTAACATTAACAAAAATGACAACTCACTTCTACATCCCTAAATTTTGAATAATTTGGGTTAAATGCCAAATGTCTAATTTTAACTTATGGTTCAAAATTTTCGTTAACACTTATAAATTGTGTAGTCACTTCAATGCTCCAAAATATGACTCAAAACTTCTTGACCGAAGTGATATGTTTGGAATTATTTTTAGTGAAGTGACACATATTGAAAATGGCCTAGTTTTCAGTTTTTGTTATAAAATTTCAGTTAACACTGACAAAAGTCACTTCAATGTCCCAAGATGTAGATCAAAATATTTGTTAACTGAGGTGATATTTGAGGAAGTTATTTGATAAAAGTGACATAAATTTGTATTTTCAATTTACCCTTCAAAACTTGAGTTAACTGGTAAAAACTGAGAAGTCAAAATGGGATTTAAAATACTTGAAGCTGACAAATGTGGATTTTGGAATCCAAATGTGAATTTGGATTAATCGTCACGTTTGAAAGTTGTGGTTTTGAACTTCTGCTAATACTTAATTAATGAGTAGTCAAGTTAATGTTACTTAATGAGGTCAACATTTATTTTGACTTAGTTAGACCTAAGTGATCAATGAAACGTTTTTGATCAAAGTGTTAAACTTTATTTTCAATTTATGGTCCAAAACTTCAATTATCTCTTAATAAATTAGTGGTCCTACCAACGTTGTAACAAAATGTTTAAAAGCTTAATCACCGAAATGATTAAATTTGAACAGTTTTTGATAATTGTGATAAATTTAGATTTTCAATTTAAAGTTCAAACAACGTCGTAACAAAATGTTTAAAATCTAAATCACCGAAATTATTAAATTTGAACTTTTTTTTGATAATAGTGTATGGTATGTGTATGGTTTTTAATGTATGTTATAAAACTTCCACTGTCTCTTAAAAAAAAGACTGGTCTTTCTGGACCAGTCTGGACTGTACGTTTATAATACTTATTGATCGAAATGATAAATTTTGTAAATTATTTATAAAAGTAGTCGAAATGTATATAGACTAAAGCAATCAATTTTGAACGTTTTTTGATCAAAGCCATACATTTTTATTTGCACTTTATGGTCCATAACTTCACTTATCTATTAAAAAATTGTGGTCCTTCTAACGTCCCAATATAATGTTTCAAATACTTAATCGTCGAATTGATTAATTTTGAACTTTTTTGATAATAGTGACAAATTTCGATTTTCAATTTATGATTCAAAACTTCCATGGCTCTCTAAAAAAAATGAGTGGTCTTTCTAACGTCCCAAAATCCATAATAATGTTTAAAAATGTTATAGATAGAAGTGATAAATTTTGTACATTTTTGATAAAAGTGGTCATAATGTATATAGGCCAAAGTAAATAATTTAGTTTTTGATTGTAGTCATAAATTTTTGTTTTCAATGTGTGGTCCAAAACTTCAATTATCTATTAAAAAATAGTGGTCCTTCAAACGTCCCAACATAATGTTTCAAATACTTAATCATCAAGATGTTTAATTTTGAATTTTATCATAATAGTGACAAATTTAGATTTTCAATTTGTCGTTCAAACTTCCACAGTCTCTTTAAAAAAATGAGAGGTCCTTTTAACGTTCCAAAATCCAAAATAATGTTTCAAATTTTTATATATCGAAGTGATAAATTGATAAAAAGTGGTCAAAATATATATATGCCAAAGTAGTCAATTGGGAACGTTTTTGATCAACGTCATAAATTTTGATTTTCAATGTATGGTCCAAAACTTCAAATAACTATTAAAAAATAGTGGTCCTTCGAACGTCGCAATATAATGTTTCAAATACTTAATCATCAAATTGATTAATTTTGAACTTTTTTGATAATAGTGACAAATTTCGATTTTCAATTTAAGGTTCAAAATTTCAACTGTCTTTAAAAAAATAGAGGTCATGCTATCCGAAATCAATATTTAAAATACTTATAGATCGAATTGAGAAACTCTGAACTTTTTTGATATAAGTGACAAACATAAATATTCGATTTATGATTCAAGACTTCAATTATCTCTTAAAAAATGAGTGGATCTTTTAACCTCATAACAAAACCTGTAGATACAATTGATAAATTTTCAAATTTAGGATAAAAGTGACAAATTTACATTTTCAATATATGATTCACAACTTAAAATGTCTTTTATAAAAAAAATATAGCGGTCCTTCTAACTTTCCAAAATATTGTTTAAATTTCATATAGATTTATATATGTGCATCTATATATATTCGCAATCTTGGCTAATTGATAAATTTATATCAATCTCAACTGTTCCATATAAAATTAATGGTTCTTTTAACGCCCCAAAATATTGTTTAAACTATTTATAGATAGAAGTGATAAATTTGGAACTTTTTTGATAAACATGATAAATTCTAATTTTTAATTCATGGTTCAAAACTTTCAGTGCCTCTAAAAATTAGTGTGTTCGTAATGCCCCAAAATATTTTTTAACATACTCGAAGTGATCAATTTGGATTTTTTTTCGATAAAAGTAGCAAATTTACATTTCCAATTAGATTCATTAGATTTTTGGAAAAATTCTCTAATGTTCGTTCAAGTACCTTGCACCTTTAATATAAAAGTATTAAGGAACTTAAAAGGTGTAATCCTAATCTTGCAAATTTGAGCAAATTTAGTAAAAGACTTAGGGCAACTTTTGAGCATCATTCCTATACACAAAATCAAAAACATAAAATAAACCACATGATGTGCTTGTGGCATTAAGCATTAGGTACAATCTTTAAAATTTGAGAAAATTTTGTTAGGATCTATTGGCAATTTAATTTTGAAGTGCATCGCATTTTTCTTGGGCATGATTTGGTAGTAAAACGTTGGCCACTTAGTAGTCTAATCAGAACTTTTTGAACAGAAATTTCAAACGTCACGAAAGGCTCTTTTTCAAGATCAGTGTATTTCTTTGACAAAAAAGAATCATCGAAAATATACAATTTTGGGAACACTTTTGCGATATTAAGGTCTATTGTTTTGCTATCATGCCTCACGTATTTCTCTAGACAAAATTTGAAAACGGTTTTAATCTTATAATTTTGAGGAAATCTTTAAAGATCAGTGTTATATATTTGACAAAAAATAATCTTCGAAAATATGTAATTTTGGGAACACTATTTTTTTAACTTTTAAGAAACTAAAGAAAACTTTGGAAATATCTTCCAATTTTACAATTTTGAGGAAATTTTGCAAGATCCGTGTATTTTTAGACAAAATTTGAATGAACCTAAATGTAGTCACAACAATATATTAAGAGATTTAGATCGCCACACGGTTATTTATATCTATAAAAAAAAGTTAGAATACTTGTGATAAGTTCTAGTCACAATAAAATGGAGAAATACTTTAGAGATAACGTCCAATCTTATAACTTTAAGGAAATCTTTCAAGATCAGTGTATTACTTTGACAAAAAAAAATCTTCGAATATATACTTTTTTGGGAACAGTTATTAAGATATTAAGATCTATGGCTTTGCTATTGGGTACCACGTATTTCTCTAGACAAAATAGAATCGATTTAAAAAAATACGTGGCGTTCTTTTTAAAAAGAACATATGTTTTTTTCAACGTTTGCTAAAATGTCTGAATCGATTGTTATGAGCTCGGGCGCCACGTATTACTTTTTGACAAAATATTGTACTGATTTAATAAATTATGTGTTGTGGTAGTCTATCTATCTCATTTTTGGGAAGATTTGTTAAGATATCTGAATCTATTGTTCAGTTCTCGCGCTCCACGTTTTTTTTTTTTACAAAATTTGACTTGATCTAAAATCCTACATGGTGAAAGTATATTAATTTTGATAAAATTTATTATGATAACCAAATATATTGTTTCGCTTTCAGATAATCAATTCAATTCAATTCAATTTATTTCTCTGCTTTGCCACCTATACATGTAAGATAACAATGGACACATACCTACTTCTTTAAACAAAATTTGAATCGATCTAAAAAATTAAGTGGGCTAGTTAAAGTATCTCAATTTTAGAAACATTTGCTAAGATATCCGAATATATTGTTCTGCTCTCGGGTCCCACGTATTTCTTTTAAGAAAATTTGATTTGATCTAAAAATCTACAAGGTCAAATTTGCTCAATTTTGGCAAAATGTATTTGAATATATTGTTCTGCTCTCGGGCACCACGTTTTTTTTTTGACAAAATTTGCTCTCAGGCATCTCTTTGGACACAATTTGAATGAACTTTTGTGGCGAAAATAAGCGGTTTTAAACTTTTGAAACACTCATTACGAGATGTACTGTAGCTCGGGCGCCACGCAAGTTTTTATACACATTATTACATGGTCAAATTAGCTCAATTTTGGTAAAATGTATTTGAATATATTGTTCAGCTCTCGGGCACCACGTTTTTTTTTGACAAAATTTTCTCTCGGTCATTTCTTTGGACACAATTTGAATGAACTTTTGTGGCGAAAATTTTAAAATTTTGAAACACTTATTACGAGATGTACTGTATCTCGGGAGCCACGCAATTTTTTATACACATTACATGGTAAAATTAGCTCAATATTGGTAAAATGTATTTGAACATATTGTTCTGCTCTCGGGCACCACGTTTTTTTTTGACAAAATTTGCTATCGGGCATTTCTTTGGACACAATTTGAATGAACCTTTGTGGCGAAAATTTTGAAACACTTATTACGAGATGTACTGTATCTCGGGCGCCACGCAATTTTTTATGCACGTTTTGAAAAATTCAAAGTTTTTGAATTTGCTCGTTAATCATGTGGCCAAAACAAGCGGTTTTAAACTTTTGAAACACTTATTACGAGATGTACTGTATGTCGGGCGCCACGCAATTTTTTATGCACGTATCGAAAAATTTAAAGTGTTTGAATTTGCTCGTTAATCATGTGGCGAAAATAAGCGTAAACACTTATTTCGAGATGTACTGTATCTCGGGCACCACGCAATTTTGTATGCGCATTTCGAAACATTAAGTTTTTGAATTTGCTCGTTAATCAAAAGCGGTCTTAAATTTCTGAAACACTAATTACGAGATGTACTGTATCTCGGGCGCCACGCAATTTTTTATGCGCATTTCGAAAAATTAAGTTTTTGAATTTGCTTGTTTTGAATTGAGCTTTTAGCCGTTTTGAGGGATCCGTTAAAGCCTGCCTCAAAGCCGTTGAGTTATCTCCGAACAAATGCGGAGTTTTGAGCGCTGGGTGAGTTTGGGGCCGCCGCTCTCGGATTCGCCGCGAAGGGCGCGCTTCAACTGTTTTCATTAACTTATAATCACGTAGTATAGTATTACAACTTAAACATTTAACCATATCTGTAACACAACTAACATTTAAACTATTTTTTTATGTTTTTTTATATGTGGTTTCATTGGAATTTTTTTTGGTTTCTTTAGAATTTCTCTCAATGATCATCGGCCGAGACGGTTTCTGTAATTGCTTTCCCAAAAGTGACTTACATCTTAAAATCGTTATTTTTTTCGTGTGTGTGTGTTGCGTGTTCCTCTGTGTTTGGCCGCGCGATTAGTTTTTGTTTTTTTGGTGTCGCCTGGATTGGATTTTGGTGCCGCCTTAAGGCGGCGTGTAAGTGCGTGTTGTTTAATGAAATATTTTATTGTAAAAAACAAAAAGGGCGCGGCGCGCGGGCCCTGCCGCCTAGGGCCCCCCAAGGGGGGCCCAGGGGGTAGGGTCCCCGCGCCGCTTCGAAAAATCGAACTGAAGTGTGGTAATTCTGAATTTTTGTATAGCGCAGGGGCGGGTTGGCCCCATGCGCGTTTAGGCTATTGCTTTTTTAACCAAAGACCGAAAAGGCCCTGGCGCCGGCGTCGCACCCCAATTTGGCTTTCGTGTTTTGATTATTATTATTATTTATTATTATTATTACGGTTATATATATGCTGATGCGCCTAATTAAGCTACCTATTGACTGACTGTTTAAGCTACTCTGTATGTGTGTGTGCGCGGTTTTTTGGATATTTGCGGGGTTCCATTGATTAACTATTGTTTGAATGGGTTATGGTGTTTGGGTTATTGGGTTTATGTGTGTGTGTGGGTGTGTATTTAAGCCTACTGTAAGCTGTTTTTGGTTCCAAACTATGGGGGGCGACGGCGACGTCCTTGCCGAAAAACTAAACTGAAAATTCTCAACTGAAGTTCGGTGAGAACATGAAAAAACGCGTGCGAATAAAAAACATCGGTCTGTTTTCCTTCCGCACTGGTTACGGTGTGGGCTATTGCAAATAAATTTGGCATTTTCCGTTTGCAATTTTACAATAAATATTTGTCCACTCGGGCATATAGACTTCATATTTATGTAAAATACATGGTTTTGATTGTGGGCGGCGCCGCCGGGCGCCGCTGTCTGTGTGTGGGGCGGCGTCGGGGCGCCCCCAGGGCATGCGTATCGCTCTGAAAAATCACAAAAAACGGGTGTGTTGTGGGTGCCCCGTCGCGGGGGCCGCGGGGGCGGCGGGGGGCACCCGCCGCCGTCTGGGCCCCCACTTCGGCGGCTTGGGCTATTGCGGATTTATTTTTTAGTGTGGGTTACCCGCGCCACTGGTGCACTTCCGGTTTTGACGGCGCATGCGTGGGCGCGGGTAATGGCGGGCAAAAATTGTTGTAGCACTTGGTGCAACCGGGCTATTGCGAATTTGTGTCTGTATTTTATAATCTCAAGTCTAAGTCGGTGGGTTGTGCGGGGCCCCATTGTGGACCCCTGTGGGGCGCGCAGGGCCCTTGGCCCTGGGCCCCGTCTCAATCGGCACGTCACAGTTTTGGGAAATATGCGTTTATTATAACTATTGCGTATTTTTTTTAGGACTATTGTTTACATCGTTATGACTATTGTAGTATATGGGAAAAACTAAGCCTCGGCCGCCGCTCGCATTTTGGAAAATTTGTTTCAGGTATTTACAAACGGCCGAAATTTTACGGGCGGCAGCAGAGCATTTTTTTGTTTGTTGCTTGTGTGTGTAATGTGAGGGCTAAAGTTATGTACAAGAAATACTTCCTTACTGTATATACAAGATCGCTTGGAAAACCACATTTGTAAAAAAACCGTCTAAATTAATTAAACACTAGGAGTGAATTTTGAGGGGGGATTTTTGTTCCGATCGTTTAGTTTAAGTACTACTTAATTATTCAAAGGAAGCCAAAAGGGGGCTCGGGTGCCACCCCCGCGCTGCCCCTGCGGCGGGATAGCGCGGGGGTGGCCCCGGCCCCCACCCATTAAACTATATAAAAATTTAAACGATTTACAAAAAAAATAAAAATAAAAACCTGTTATTATTATTACAACATTTGTACACGTACGACATTCACACAGAAAAAAATGCGTCGATAAATGCCTACAGGACCCATTCATACTCGACCTAATAAATAATACTTTTCCCACTCACAACTAATAAAAAAATTAAAAAATAAATTGCACATGCGCACTACAATACAGTCCTGCCGAGTCCTGTTTTGAAGAGCAATTTCCTCGTTAAGAATTATTAAAAACAAAAAAGTAATCAAATCACATCACAGTTTCAAAATTGCAACTAAGTAAATTTTGACCAACGTCCATTATTGCTAGTTATTGTACAAATCAACCGGCCAGAGCAAACTAATCGATTGTTTGGTTTGAAACTGATCGCCTCGCGAAAAAAAAATTAGACAACAATTACCCTAGAAACTCTTATATGCATCCACACATTGTAAATATATATATTTTGTATATATATTTATATGTACTAAAAACAATTCTAAAATTCAAATATATTATGTACACTTTTTAACCTACCACTTAATTTTATAATTATATTATATTATATAACATATAGTTTTACGTTATCTCCAGTTACTCTCATAATCTATACATAGTGTTTCTTGATCGAATAGAGCCGCGGTCCACTTTTCAAGCTCGCCGCGGTTGTGTCTTACAGAAAAAATCTACCGGCGCGTCTTAAGACCATAAGCGGTTGTCCAAGACGCGCCACTGAACGCATCGAACGAGAACCTCATCATTAACTCTTTTTGGCACGGTGTAAAAAAATAAATAAAAAAATCGGTTCCGCTCGTCAAATCAATAACCAATACGCGAAATCAGGTATTTTTTTTATATATATATATATGTAATATATGTATAAAGAAAAAAAAAATAACGAAAACAAACGGGACGCGTCCCTTCTTGTGCAGACACTCGAATCCCATTCATCCGTAAAATTTGTACTATATAATATATATACGCTTTTTCTTTTGTAAATAATCGCCAGTAGTGTGTTTTCCTTGGGTGTGTGCGGAGTGTGCGGTGGGTTTTCTTTACATGACTATACTTATTGTACAAAAAGAAATCGGTTGCTGATGGTCCGGGGGCTGTAGCCCCCGGGCTGGTGTCCGCTGCTGCTGCTCCTGGCGTCGGATGCGTTCAGTAGTAGCTGAAGTTTCATGGCTGTTGGTTCTGCTGCTGGCTGGAGAGGGAGAAGCCCAGCGACCTGGGGTCGCTGCCGTGGAGGCGCAGGGCCTGCTCCAGCCGCTGCTCCTGCAGCCGCAGGGCCTCGGTCAGGTCCGGACTCAGCTGCTGCGAGCTCTGCCCCTGGTGGCTCTGGTAGTTGCCGTTGTGCCGCAGCGGGCTGTTGTTCTCCTGCTGGTTCAGCTGCGGCAGCGCCTGCAAGCAGCGACGACCGAAGATGAGCAGGAGAACTCAGAAGTTCCAGTGCAGAATGCCATTCAGGATAACTACAGCCCCAATGCTACCACGAGGCTTAAGCGAAACTTGCTGATGCACGAAGCCAAAACAAAATTCAAGCACTTTTGCCAATGCCAATCATGCACAACACTTTTGGCAAAAAAACAAGCTAATAAGCTGTAAAGATATAGTCTGCCTGCCTTATATACGGCAGACTACAGCGTCAGTACTACCACGAAGCTTAAGCAAGACTTGCCGATGCACAAAACAAAATTCAAGCAATTCCATGCACTTTTGCCAATGCTAATCATCCACAACACTTTTGGCAAAAACAACTACCTTATAAGCTCTAAAGATATAGTCTGTCTGCCTTATATAGGGCAGACTACAGCGTCAGTACTACCACAAGGCTTAAGCAAGACTTGCTGATGCACAAAACAAAATTCAAGCAATTCCATGCACTTTTGCCAATGGTAATCATCCACAACACTTTTGGCAAAAAGAAACTAGCTAATAAGCTCTAAAGATATAGTCCAGTCTATCTAATTTCAAGATAGAGCGTGAGTAAACAATATTACATACGTGACCGGCACGTGAACACTTCAACACAAGCCAACACAAGATGACCAATCACAAGCATGTGATTGGTCATCTCGCAGTCTGCAGTATAGCAGGACTAAGTGGATCTTGTTAATGCAATCGCTAGACTTGTGTGGAGTTGGCCCTGATAATTTTCGCCGTTCATGTGGACTTGTTTACACGCGCTTTATCTTGGAATTGGACAAACTATATGGCAGACATATAGGGAAACACCATCAAAAGCCGGAAATTAGAATATTTAGGACACATCATGCGGCATCCGGAAAAGTATGGTCTGCTACATCTTATTATACAAGGGAAGATAATGGGAAATAGGAGTGTAGGAAGAAGGAAGAATGAAGAAGGAAGAAGGAGTGTAGAAAGATGGATTTTAACCTCATGGTTAAAAAAACTTAAGAACATGGTATGGCAAAACATCGGCACAACTGTTTCGAGCAGCAGTTGATAAAATGAAGATTGAAAAGCCGGAAATTAGAAAATTTCGGACACATCATGCGGCATCCGGAAAAGTATGGTCTGCTATATCTTATTATACAAGGGAAGATAATGGGAAAGAGGAGTGTAGGAAGAAGGAAGAAGGAAGAGGTAAGAAGGAAGAACAAGTGTAGGAAGAAGGATTTTAACCTCATGGTTAAAAAACTTAAGAACATGGTATGGCAAAACAACGGCACAACTGTTTCGAGGAGCAGTTGATAAAATGAAGATTGTCAATTTAATAGCCAGCATCATTGTCAACGATTGAATCGGTCAAAGCACTTAGAAAAGAAGAATATATGGCAGATATCTCCTACAGATCACCACCAAAACAAAAGTAAAGGATAAGTAAAGAAACACTAAATGAAAACCAATACACAAAAAGACAACAAATTCGTAGAAACAAAAATGAAGAGGAAGAAGAAAAAATAAAAATGGGATACAAAGATATAGCAACAAATAAGAAAAACTAAAACAAAGATAAAGAGAAAACGAAAACAAACACAAACAAAATAGTAGTGGAAAACAAAGATTTATTAAGGTTTATACAGGTACAGATACAGAAGAAGAAGAAACAAAAATGGGAACAAAGATATAGCAATAAATGAGAAACACTAAAACAATGATAGAAAAGGTAGAAACAAATGAGATAAAAGGAAAACAAAGATCATCATTGTCAATCATCATTGTCAACGATCGAATCGGTCAAGGCACTTAGAACAGAAGAATATATGGCAGAAATCTCCTATAGATCATTACCAAAACAAACGATATTTCAAGAACTGTGCAAGATATCCCCGATTTCGTTTCAGTATATTGAAAGGCACATAAATGAGAAACTTTAATCCCATTTGACCAACTCTGTATGTATTTCCGTTTAATAGATCCTAATGGTGGGCGTCTATAAGTGACCACCCTGTATACAAAAGACATCAAATTCGTAGAAACAAAAAGGAAGAGGGAGACGAAAAAATAAAAATGGGACACAAAGATGTAGCAATAAATAAAAAAACTAAGACAAAGACAGAAAACGTAGAATCAAATGAGAAAATAGAAAAACAAATATAAAGAGAAAATGAAAACAACACAAAGTAAAAAAAATAGTAGTGGAAAACAAAGATTTAACAACAAAAAAGGATACACGAAAGATAAAGATAGAAAAAATGGGAAACAGAAATCTTAAAAGAAAAAGTGGCCATGTCAAAAATGACAATTTCGAGAAAAAATTAAATTGAAACTGCTACACTTAATGAAAAATCTAGTTTTCAATATTTGTGACCATCCATGGGAACGGAAACCTTATTTTACATGGGCACAATTTTCAGGATTTTCAGGATTTCAGTATTGTCAGTATTATTATAAGAGAAAATGAAAACACACACAAAGAAAAAAAAATAGTAGTGGCAAACAAAGATTTAACAACAAAAAAGGAAAAACGAAAGATAACGATAGAAAAAATAGGAAACAGAAATATCTTGAGCTTAGAAGAAAAAGTGGCCAAGTCAAAAAAAACTATTTCGAGATAAATGAATTTGAAAATTCAACACTTAATGAAAAATCTAGTTTGCAACATTTGTGACCATCCATGGGATAAGAGACCTTAATTTACATGGGCACAATTTTCAGGATTTTCGTATCCTGAAACTACCGGAACTATTGTTAAACTTTAAACGCGTTTTTGTCAAAACCTGTTTTTTTGAGACTTAATCTTTGAAAATTCTGCTCTTTGCAACGAAACAAGGTAGACAAATGCTGAAAAATCGGCGTTTTCAGCGGGATGTTAGCATTCAGAAAACATCAATATCTCACAAGGACACAAAGATATAGCAATAAATAAGATGAACTAAGATAGTTTGGAAAAGTTTAGAAGATAAAGATAGAAAAAATGGGAAACAGAAATATCGTGAGCTTAAAATAAAAAGTAGCCAAGTCAAAAAAGACAATTTCGAGAATAAACGAATTTGAAAATTCAACACTCAATGAAAAATCTAGTTTTCAATATTTGTGACCATCCATGGGAACGGAAACCTTAATTTACATGGGCACAATTTTCAGGATTTTCAGGATTTCAGTATTGTCAGTATTATTATAAAAGAAAAAGAAAACACACACAAAGAAACAAAATTGTAGTGCAAAGCAAAGATTTAACAACAAAAAAGGAAAAACGAAAGATAAAGATAGAAAAAATGGGAAACAGTAATCTTGAAAGAAAAAGTGGTCGAGTCAAAAAAGACAATTTCGAGATAAATGAATTTGAAAATTCAACACTTAATGAAAAATCTAGTTTTCAATATTTGTGACTCTCAATGGGAAAAAAGCCTTTACATGGCCAAATTTTCAAAATTTTCGCATCCTGAAACTACTGGAACTATTGTCAAACTTTAAATTCATTTTTGTCAAAACCTGGTTTTCTGGACTTTCAAAATTCATATCTTTACAACGAAACATGGTAGACAAATTCTGGAAAACAGCGTTTTCAGTAGGATGTTAGCATTCAGAAAACGTCAATATCTCGGATTTGACCTAATGTAAGTTAAGATCCCTTTAACCATACACGGCCACAATTATTGTTTTTATAAAGTTTTGCAAACTTTTTTCTAACAAATACAACGAACTTTTATGGTAACTACTCATATGAACTAATTTTTGTCAAATTTTATCATTTTTCTCGTATGCCCACGATGTGAACACAAGAAAGAAAAGAAAAACAATGAAAATTGAAATAAAAAAACAAAAAACAAATAATAAAACAAAGAAAAAAGAAAAGCGTACTAAAACTTCTGTAGATATTAATGCTAATATAATAAGTAGAGAAAAGTTCAAAGAGGAACAACTACAATGAGGCAAAGGAAAAATCAACAGGACCAAAATTTCTGTAGTTATTAATGTTACTACAATGTCTATGCAAAAAGAGACTTTTGCAATATTGCAAAAGTGCAAAAATGCAATATTTGTGACCATCCATGGGAAAAAAGACCTTAATTTACATGGGCACAATTTTCAGGAAATTTAGGCAAAGGAAAAATCAACAGCTCGAACATTTCTGTAGTTATTAATGTTACAGCAATATGTACAGAGTTTTTCCAATTCCAAGAGATGAAGAATACAGAAATTACATACAGAATACAGAATATTGGCGCATCGTCATCTACTATCATTAGCGCTTTGCAGGATCTTGAAAGTAGATTATAATGATCTAAATGTGTTTTTGGGCAATAGAGATGCGAAAACTTTTGAATGTCCTTGCAAAAGACGGTTCAAATTTAGGCACTTCAAATAGTATAGCGATATTAGGAAAATTGGCTGGCAATTATAATGATCTAAATGTATTTTTGGGCTGTAAATATGCGAAAACTTTGGAATGTCCTTGTAGAAGACTGTTCAAATTTAGGAACTTCAAATAGTATACCGATATTAGGAAAATTGGCTGGCAATTATAATGATCTAAATGTGTTTTTTGAGTAGTAAAGATGCAAAAACTTTTGAATGTCCTTGCAGAAGACTTCAAATTTAGGCACTTCAAATAGTACAGCGATATTAGGAAAATTGGCAGGCAATTATAATGATCTAAATGTGTTTTTGGGTAGTAAAGATGCGAAAACTTTTAAATGTCCCAGTAGAAGACTGTTCAAATTTAGGCACTTCAAATAGTATAGCGATATTAGGAAAATCGGCCGGCATTTTAAAACAAAATGACGAGAAAAGGAAGAATCTGGTGCATATTACGTTGAGGAAAAGTTCGTGAAATTCATGAATTGCGAAATTTTTAAAAACAGTGGTAATACATTGTACATAAAGTTCTGAATAACCTGGGGGATTTTCTGAAAGAGGCCTAATGTACCAAAACATTTCTAGGAGATGAGATAACCTATATTTTCGGGAAAATCAAATTAAATGATTTTTCTATAAAACAGGTGATTAACGACGAGTTTTTATGTAGGTCAACATACGACGAGATAACCGTGGAGGAATTTTTACATATATGACATATGACTCTTCTAGAAGAATAAATGAAGAGTTTCAAGAAGCTCTTATTTTATAAAGATATTTTTTAGAAGAAAGATAAGTCCAGGAGAATTTTATAATATTCTATAATCCTGTTGTGTGGGAACCATCTGGGAGAGCTCTTCTGGAAGATTGATTAGTAACTGTAGATTTTTTTTTTAGAAGAATTATAGGTGCAGGAATATATTATATTACTCTATAATACTGTTATGTAGAACCATCTAGGAGGGATTTTCTGAAAGATTGATAAGTAGAGAAACATTTTCTGAAAGATTGATAAGTAGAGGAACATTTTCAGGACACTCGAATACGTGGGAAAACATTTTCATCTGGGACAGTTTAGAAGATCTTCCAGATATATTCCAATTTACATTCTATTAGAAGATTGATAAAAGCAGGTGAACTTCACAATAGTCTATAATCCTGTTATATTGGAACCATCTGGGATGAAAATTCTGGAAGACAGCTAAGTGGAGAAATGCGTTAAAGACACTTGACATTTAAAAAGTTCGTAGAAAGAGAAATGCAGAAACATGTTATAATATTCTATAATACTGTTATGTGGAAACCATTTAGGAAAGATTTGAAAGACTGATAAGTAGAGAAACATTTTCAGGACACTCGAATACGTGGAGGAACATTTTCATCTGAGACAGTTTAGAAGATCTTCCAGATATATTCCAATTGACATTCTATTAGAAGATTGTTAAAAGCAGGAGAATTTTACAATATTCTATAATCCTGTTATGTTGGAACTATCTGGGATGAATATTCTGGAAGACAGCTTACATTATTCTATAATACTGTTATGTTGGAACCATCTGGGATGAATATTCTGGAAGACAGCTAAGTGAAGAAATGCGTTAAAGATACTTGACATTTAAGAATTCGTAGACGTATTTTTTTATGAGTTTAATGAATGCCGTATAATTGTATAGTATTCTATAATTATGATATATGGGAATAGTCTTGGGGCACTCTTCTGGATGCAAGATAAGTGGAGGAGAGTTTTCAGAACATATGACTACCTAAGACATTTAATCAAGCAAACAACATCAACTTCTCAACAACTCTTCTGAAAGATTGTTACCTAGAGGATTCCCTAGCTCATGCATATATCTTCCAATTGGAATGGTGTTCTTACCTGGCTCATTGCTATTCTGATCGCCGCCTCAGCTTGCGACCTAAGTAGCGCCTCTGCTGCGTGCTGCTGCATCCTGAGCGCGTCCTGCTGCTGTGAGGGCTGCGGCGAGGACATGTCCATCACGGAGGACCTCATCGCATCCATGTTCCGGATGCTGTCCATCGAGGCTCGCATCGCATTCATCGCGGACACAGACAGGTCGTTCGTTATGGGCGGCGTCGAGGGATTACTCGAGTTGTTCACCTGGTTAGCCTGCAATTCGAAACGAAAAACAATGTTAAACCAAAGATGAATGCCCAAAAGTATAAGTAGAAGACAAAATGAAAAAAATTGTTGGTCAGAAACACACAAAAGAAGCCATATCTAAGAAGATTGGCCAAAAGTAGAAGACAAAATTAATGAAATTATTGTTGGTCATGGTAATTTGGTTGATATGGCAATGGACATGGATATCAAAACAACCCACAATATGGATACCTATCAAAACAATCCACAACATGGATATCAAAAAAATGGTCATAGCCATTTTGTACATAAAAGCTATGACTCCAGTGACTTAAAGGTTAGAGCCATTTTGATGTTACTTTTGAAAATACCTTCAGTAGTCATAGGTATCTTGGATTTAATTCAGATTAAGTCTGATAACAACATGTACATCAAAATTTAAAAAAAAAGGTCTTAGTTATTTTGTACCTAAAGGTGTTACTTTTGTCATATCTTTTGTAGTCATAGCCATCTTGGTTTTGTCATCAGGTGAGGTCAGCACTATCAGGTAGTGTATCAGGTAGATACCTGATTGACCTCACCTGCTGATTTCACCTATAATCAGAATGGATCATAAATTAAATCATGACCAAATCATAAATTTGGTTTTCATTTAATTGTATGGATTTATTTTGGAAAATTTTGGTTCTATTTTGATCATTTTGGCGTCTTTAAGACAATTTTTGCTTCTTTTGGACAATTTTGGCTTCTTTTGGTTTGTTTTTTTGTTCTGGGTTTCTGTTAAGCTTCTGATTTTTTTTATACTTTTCATACCTGCAATCGCATGGCGAGGTTGGCTATATTGGCGATGTTTGCCGCCGCCGAGGAGTCCGAGCCGAGGCCTGGAGGCACACCGCCCTGGTTCACCATGTTGGCTATGACCGCCATCCGGTTGTTGTGCAGCTGCTCTTCCACGTTGTACTGTTGGTGCAGGCCGTTGTTACCTAAGAAATTATGATCTACGTAACAAATGATAATTAATGAGTGTCCAAAAAAAAACCTAAATTTTGGTTTAGTAGCAAAAATAATAGCAATAATAACAGCGAGGGCAAAATTGGGCAGTAGCAGTTCTTCGTGTTAACAGGAACATTCATTAAAGTTGGTCAATAATCGTTTCTCTGCATAATTGATTGTAAATTTGGCAATCACACTTCTTCAGATCATCTATCAGTTATTAGATTGAGGGCAAAATTGGGCAATCATACTTTTTCAGATTATCAGTAATAACAGTGAGGGCAAAATTTGGCATCCCACTTCATCAGTTTATCAGTACTAATAGTGAGGACACAATGTGGCAATCATACATATTCAGATTATCAGTAAGAACAATAAGGGACAAATATATAATTCACACAATTTCAGATTATCAGTAATAACAGTGGGTACACAATTTGGCAATCATACTTTTTCAGATTATCAAATTATCATTAATAGCAATGAGGAATAAATTTAGAAATTACACTTCTTCAGATAATTTTCAGATTATCAGTTATAAGATTGAGGGTAAAATATGGCAATCATACTTCTTCAGATTATCAGTAATAATAGTGAGGGCAAAATTTAGCATCCCACATCATCAGATTATCAGTACTAATAGTGAGGACACAATGTGGCAATCATACTTATTCAGATTATCAGTAATAACAATCAGGGACAAATATAGAATTCACACGTTTTCAGATGATCAGTAATAATAGTGGGCACACAATTAGGCAATTATACTTATTCAGATTATCAGATTATCAATAATAACAATGAGGAACAAATTTAGAAATTACACTTCTTCAGATTATTTTCAGATTATCAATTATAAGATTGAGGGCAAAATGTGGCAATCATACTTCTTCAGATTATCAGTAATAACAGTGAGGGTAAAATTTGGCATTCCACTTCAGCAGATTATCAGTACTAACAGTGAGGACACAATGTGGCAATCATACTTATTCAGATTATCAGAAATAACAATGAGGGACAAATATAGAATTCACACTTTTTTAGATTATCAGTAATAACAGTGAGGATACAATTTGGCATCACACTTCTTCAGATAATCTTCAGATTATCTGTTAGAAGATTGAGGTTATCAAAAGGTTTTATCAAAATTTGTAATCAGCAATACAGCTGATCAATCAAGAAACCATTCATCAACTTTTTTTCTCAACTCAAACTCTTCTTGAAAACTCAAGTTTCAACATGTAGAAACTGACCAACGACTTTGCGTACTTATGTTACAAGATTACACTTATCATAACTGATAAGTTTGAGCTTATACATGAAGAAACAAGATCATTGACCAACGTACTGTTTTTGATGAGCATTTTCATAAAAGATACGTGATGATGAGTTCCATCTCTACTCTCGTTGTTTGTGTTAGTTTTGTATTGCAGGTTGTGTTTACTTACTTCTTAGTATGTCCCCAAGCTTCGTGTTGCAGTTGTTATTGTTGTTGTTGAGGCCGCCTGCTTCCGATCCTGCCGAAGACAAGCGTCCATTGCCTGAGGAGCTATCACTCTGACCACTAGGAGATGGGCACATTGGACTTGAACTCGCTGCAAAAAATAGAAATCTAAAGTTAGAAGATTCGAATAAGGTTGAGAAAAGTATAGTGCAATCAAAATTACAAGACGTAACAGTTTTGAGGAAGAGTGTTCCTCGATGAACACCAAGAAGATCAATCATTTTATCATCGCAAGAATAAGGAAGAATTAGAAGAAATTACGAAACTAAAAAAATGGGATTTGAAGAATTAAAGAAATATATGATGTGTTTTGAGGAAGTGTGTTCCTAGGTGGACAAAAGAAGATCAATCATCTCATCATCGCAAGAATTAGAAAGAATTAGAAGAAATTACGAAGTTAAAAAAATTGGGTGTTGAAGAAATGAAAGAAATGAAAGAATATATGAAAAGTAAGTAATTATGAAAAACTTATAAACATTTCTATAGCAAAATTTAAATGGAAGAAAAAGGAAATTGAAGAAATTAAGAAATAATGTTTACATAGAAATGGTAATTTGAATAAAGGATAGAAATACTGGAAAACGCAAGATATTATGAAAATATTCAAATACCAATATAGGAAAAAACACATTTTTGAGGAAGAATGTTCCTAGGTGGATACCAAGAAAGTCAATCATTTCATCATCGCAAAATTAGAAATAATTAGAAGAAACTACGAAAAAAAAATGGGTATTTGAAGAAATGAAAGAAATATATGAAAAGTAAGTAATCATGAAAAACTTATAAACATTTCAACAACAAAATACTAATAGAAGAGAAAGGAAATAGAAGAAATTAAGAAATAATGTTTACAAAGAAATGGTAATTCGAAGAAAGGAAAGAAATCATGGAAAACGTAACACATTATGAAAATTTCCGAAAACCAATATAGGAAAAAAATCACTAAGTCAACTACAAAATTTTTGTAGTTAAGTTGTAGTAGTTTTACTACTAATTTTTGATCAGATTTTATTTCTGAAGAATATTTTATTAGAAGATCCGAAACGAAGATGGACATGGCAAAAAGGAAATTGTATAAATTATGAGCCATAAAGGAGGAACAATTAGATAAAAATGACTATTGATGGAACCTTCTTTTTTAAAGATCCAAAACGAGGATTGAACATTAATAAGAAATGGCGAAAAAAAAATTGCAAAATTGAAGCGTACAGAAGAGAACATTTTAACAAAACATTACTTGGATGGTCAGGTTTTGATAGAAGATCCAAAATGAAGACTACTTCTGATGGGCAAGTTTTGACAGAAGATCCAAAATGAAGATGCAAGAAATGACAAAATATAATTTCTAACATTACAAGCCATAACAGAGCAACTATTATATGAAATGCCACTTTTGATGGATCCTTCTCTTTAAAAGACCCAAAACGAAGATTAATCATCGATAAAAAGTGGCGAAAAAGGATTTTCAAAATTTTAGCGTACAGAAGAGAAACATTTTGACAAAATATTACTTTTGATGGACAATTTTTGATAGAAGATTCAAAATGATGATTACTTCTGATGGACAATTCTTGACAGAAAATCCAAAACGAAGAAAAAAAAAACAAAATGATGATGCATCGGACCCTAAGCAAAAACACGAAAAATAAAAATGCAATAATTATTAAAACGTGTGAGAATATAGAAAACTTTTTGGCACTAAGAGAAGAAAGATCTTTGAAACTTAACCTATTGGCTATTTCACTAACATTATATTCTTGAATTTACAAAAATATTACAAAAGTTCATAAGCAGATTCAGAATAAAATGATAAAGATACCTTATGGAAGAAACAGCACAACAGTCTTTGAAATAGTAGTTTCTTCAATGAAGAATAAGTTAAAGATGAAGTTAAGAGAAGGATAACATCAATTTTGTAAAAATATCTTCATGAGCAGACTCAAAATTAAAGTGATGTTGAACCTCAACAGCAGAGCAGAAAAAAAGTGAAGAATCGAATTCAGTTGACGATGGATCTCATGCAAATAGACAAATAAATAAAATGATGACTAAAAGATAAATTAGATATTAATAAGACGAAATGACAAAAAACAAACAAAATGATGATGCACTTGATGCAAAAATACGATGAATGAAATTGAAGATGATGATGAATAGACGAAGAATTATAATGATAACTAGCAAAAACTGGATATTAAGCAAAACAAAAAACAAAGTTGCATTTACTTTAGACTGTAAGAAAAAAGTTGATAATCAAAATGATGATGACGTCGAACTTGAAGCAAAACTATGAAGAAATAAAATTAGGACTGTAAGAAAAAAGTTGAGAATCAAAATGATGATGACGTTGAAGCAAAACTATAAAGAAATAAAATTAGGAAAACATAAAAAGGTCTGTTGCAGATCCTTAAACAATTGAAGAATCATAATAACTATGAAGTTCGATTTTAAGTAAAAAAGTGAAGAAATAAAATGATAACGACATTTCTGGGCATAAAGATTAAAAGCGGTATTGAAGATTGCGTTGGACCTTAAGCAAAACGCTGAAGAATCAACATGAAGATTAGTGTATTGTAAAAATGACTTCATGAGCAGACTCAAAATAAAAGTGATGCTGAACCTTAAGAGCAGAAAAATTGAAGAATCGAATTCAGTTGACGGTGGACCTTAGGCAAATAGACAAATAAATAAAATGATGACTAGAAGATAAATTAGAAATTAATGAGACAAAATGAAAAAAGAAAACAAAATGATGATGCAATTGAAGCGAAAACACGATGAATTAAAATGAAGATGACGTTAGAGCTTAAGCAAATAGATGAAGAATTATAATGATAACTAGCAAACACTAGATATTATACAGAACAAAAATTAAAGTTGCATTTACTTTAGACTGTAAGAAAAAAGTTGAGAATCAAAATGATGATGACGTTGAACTTCAAGCGAAATAATGAAAAAATAAAATTAGGACTGTAAGAAGAAGGTTGAGAATCAAAATGATGATGACGTTGACTTGAAGCAAAACTATAAAGACATAAAATTAGGAAAAATATAAAAAAGATTTGTTGTAGATCCTCAAATAATTGAAGATTCATAATAACTATGAAGTTGGATCTTTAGCAAAAAAGTGAAGAAATAAAGTGTTAAAGACATCAGAAACTGAGCATACAGATGAAAAACAGTATTGAATATCGCGTTGGAGCTTAAGCCAAACGCTGAAGAATCAACATGAAGATTACGTGGCAGTAGATAGAAGAAGAAAATAGATAAGAATCTAAATCAAGGTAAACTTCTTCTTCAACTTTCTTGTAAATAAATGACCATTTAGGCACCAAACCAATTCGGCAGTCTTGAGATACCAACATATAATTTCTATATCTTCACGAGTATGGGAGTGAAGACATAGAAATTACATTTTAGTATCTCAAGACAGCTGATTTGGTTTGGTACCTAAATGAACATTTGTTTACAAGAAAGTTGTAAAAGCTATCTGATCAGATAGCTTTTGGGTAATAATAAAGAAAAGGTGAAGGAATGAAGACCAGCAGAAGAAGACCAGATGCAGTGGTGATATAGAAGTCACATCATTAGCAAACTAAAAAAATCCCAATTTGCTTATTTTGGTACAAAAATGAAAATTTATAAGCAAAAATGTTTTACATGTAAGTTAAGGAAGAACTTCTAGTGCAATACAACAAGAAAGTTTACAAGAAAGTTGAAGAAGAAGTTTACGTTAGATCTTCTGGTACGTTACAGTTATCTGATCAGATAGCTTTGGGTAATAATAAAAAAAGGTGAAGAAATGAAGACCACCAGAAGAAGACCAGATGCAGTGATGATATAGAGGTCACATCATTAGCAGACTAAAAAAATTACCCAATTTGCTTATTTTGGTACTAAAATGAAAATGTATAAAGAAAAATGTTTTACATGTAAGTTAAGGTAGAACTTCTAGTGCAATACAACAAGAAAGTTTACAAGAAAGTTGAAGAAGAAGTTTACGTTATATCTTCTGGTACGTTACAGTTATCTGATAAGATAGCTTTGGGTAATAATAAAATAAGGTGAAGAAATGAAGACCACCAGAAGAAGGCCAGATGCAGTGGTGATATAGGTCACATCATTAGCAAACTAAAAAAATCCCAATTTGCTTATTTTGGTACAAAAATGAAAATTTATAAGCAAACATGTTTTACATGTAAGTTAAGGAAGAACTTCTAGTGCAATACAACAAGAAAGTTTACAAGAAAGTTGAAGAAGAAGTTTACGTTAGATCTTCTGGTACGTTACAGTTATCTGATCAGATAGCTTTGGGTAATAATGAAAAAGGTGAAGCAATGAAGACCATCAGAACAAAACCAGATGCAGTGGTGATATAGAAGTCACATTATTAGCAAACTAAAAAAAATCCCAATTTTCTTATTTTGGTACAAAAATGAAAATGTATAAGCAAAAATGATTTACATCTAAGTTCAGGAAGAACTTCTAGTGCAATGAGTTGAATAGTAAGTTTTGAAGATAACACCAGCAATTCCTAACAATCTTATGGTACTATAAGTTGTGTGGTAGGTTTTGAAAGTAGCACCAGCAGTTCGTAAGTATCTAAGGGTACTATAAGTTGAGTGCTAGGTTTTGAAGATAATTCCAACAGTTCCTAACTAGCTTGTTTCACATGTAGTTGTACTATAAGTTTTAAAGAAGTACCCTCGACAGAGTAACATCCGTGACGAAGAAGTCACGCTTCAAGAATCACGCTTCTTGCATGTTGCTTAATATGTTGTACAGATAACTTCAGCAGTTCCTAACTACTAGTGGGGCTATAGGAGTTTGGGGCCATTTTACACATAATAAATACATGGGCCGATTTTTGGCTACTTACTTCCGGTCGAGCGAGCAGTTGCGTGTATGTATGGCTGCCTAACAAAAATGGCCCTGAACTCAAATACCCCCACTACTCTAACTATCTTGTGGTACATTACATAACATTATAAGTTTTAAAGATAATTTCAGCTATTCCTAACTGTCTTGTGGTACGAAAAGTTGCGTGATTAGTTTCGAAGGTAACTCCTGCAGTTCTTAACTGCAAAGTTACTGTCTTACCGTACAAAATATTCGTGCAAAACTGATTCGTTTGTTGTTGTTTGGTTGTACTAACCTGCGCCGGTCATCCCCGAGAGCCCCAGGAGGCCACTGCTGGAGGCGGCAGAGGCGGAGACGGCTGCCAGAAGGCTCTCACGGTCCCGCCGCTCAGCGGCGGCGCGCGACAGCACGTACTGCGCTGCAAACTGGTGCTTGGGGTCCATCCTCATGTGCTCCATGTGCGTCAGCAGCCCTGCAAAACCACCAAAAGTGGCTATCAGTACGTGGCGCCCTTTCAAGCTACATCCGCGTCATCGTCATCATCATCATCGGTCTGTCCCACGGCGTGGCACGTGACGAAAAGTATAAATTTAGGAACCTTGAGGTGCTTCTACTTATACTTCGTTGTGGCCGAAAGTGAATTTTTACTTTTGTTGTCTGGCCTCCGACAGGAGGCAACATCGCAGTGCGACGTCTTAGTGAAAAGGGGGCCGAGCGTCAGGCGCCCGCACGATTTTTGTTTTTGTTTTTGTTCTGTTTGTATTATTTTGTAATTGTTTCGAGCGTTTTCATAGCTTCGGCTTCCTGGACTTGCGGCTGTTTCGCGGGACAAGCTGTGAAACAACTTTTGTTTCAGGCATTGTCATAGCTTCAGAGTTCCAATTGGTCATTTCAGCAATACAACGAAACAACGTAAAAAGAATTGAAGTCCAAACTCACGGACTGCTCGTTTTATTTACTTTCCTGGTTCTCACACCATTGCAGGACAAACAATGAAACAACTTGTTTTCTTGATATCAAGCATATCTCTATTATTGGCTGCTTTCGGGCAATACCAATCATCAACCTTTGTTACCACATTATTAAAATTTCAAATGAATCAACCATCATTTCAAGGCATCTTTATTATTATTAACAAAGTACAATATAACGTGCATAAACTCACATTTGTCTATCAACATTCAAGGCAGTAGCATTATTATTATTAAGGCAATTTTGGATTCTTCAAGCTGCAAAGTCCAAATATTGCTTAATCATCATTTCAAGGCCAAACAACGAAACAACATACAACCAAAATATTGTTTGTGGAACGTTGATTTTATGAGCTCCTCAAGCTCAGAAATCACTAGGAAATTTGATAGATCATTTTCAAAAGTCCTAATTTGCTGATCACGACATTAATGCAATAACGAACGTATGTACTTCAAATTACGATGGAATCTAATTGATAAATGTCAAAAATATAGCTTGTAGCAAATATGGATTGTAATTGATGATGTTTATTTTTAGGCATAATTGGTAGGTCCTTCAAGACACATTTTAAAGATCAGGATCAGGCGTATCATAATCTGAAAGTTAAGCTAAGGATACAAATCATATCTCTAGTTTTCTTGAAACTTCCAATTTTTTTTGTGGGGTCTTGGAGTCCCGCCTCCAAGCCATTGGGCTTGGCTACGAGCTTCTATCCCTGGCATAAGGTATATTTATGGTACCTAAATTGAATTTGCTTATCATTACTTTAAGGCAATAACGAAAACACTTCAATCATCCATAACGTTGGTTTGGTGAGCTACTGAAGCTCAGAGATCACTTGGTGATGTAAGAGATCATTTTCAAATGTCCAAATTTGCTCATCATCACTTTAACGCAATAACGAAAATAGTTAAAAGCACGATATCGAATTGGTTATGTTTGTTTTTGGGCTATATATTTGGTGGGCCCTTCCAGATAAATTTCAAAGATATAATTGGATTATCATTATTTTAAGACAACGATACAAATTGTTATCATCTTTCATCTCTTTTCTTCTTGAAGCTTCCAAATTTGTCTTATAATGTTGCAAAGGAAAAAAATATTGCAATTTTGCAAATTCATCCAAAATCTTTGGTTTTCGTATGGATATTCAAACCAATGAACAAAATGTGCAGTAATTTATTATATTTTTATCATAATTTGAAGCTTATTGTCAGTTGGTCATCCATAGCACATATTTATTTTCTATTATTATGTCCAAGTTAAGCTATGAAACAACTATGGCTATTAATATCTCATTAGTTAGTTAGCTAAAAATCTTAGTTTTAAAGTGCATGTAGGTAACCATTCCTATTTATTTCTCGAAGATTTAAACAAACGACTATAGTTAATAGTTCTAGTTAGGTTAGGTTAGGTTAGGTTAGAGTAAGTTAGGGTAGGTTAGGTTATATTTCTAGTAAAATCTTATAAATGTTTGTTTCTATGCGAATAAATTCAAACTATTGAGTTTGAATTCAAACTATTGAGTTTGAATTTATTCGCCAAGAAACAAGCATTTATTAGATTTCACTAGAAACATAACCTCACCTACCCTACCTTACCCAAACTATTGATTTTGAATTTATTCGCCAAGAAACAAGAATATATTAGATTTTACTTGAAACATAACCTCACCTACCCTAACTTACTCGGGCTCAACCTAACCTTACCTAACTAGAACTACTGACTAGTCATTCGTTACGTTAGGTTATGTTTCAAGTAAAATTTAATAAATGATTGTTTCATGTCGAATAAATTCAAACTATTGAGTTTGAATTTATTCGCCAAGAAACAATCATTTATTAGATTTTACTAGAAACATAACCTAAACTACCCTACCCTACTCTTATTGTTAGATTGAACGATAAAACAAAGTCATTTATTGTAATGACTTTGTTTTATTGTTCAATCTAAGAAATTTACGTTGTTTTTTGTTGGATTTCACGATGCCCTTTGTTTCATGTCAAATTTACACTAATTTGCTTAATTTATGGTTGAATCTGATAGAAGCCTCTTGTTTCTGGGCGAATCTAACTGGCTGATGGTTTTCATAAAAGTGTATAAATTGAAACTTTTTGATTGATTTTTTTATGGTTCAATGTAACAAATGTCAGAAGTATCTCATCAAACCATACAAATTCGTTTTGTTTCTGATCAGACCTAATAATTTACTTTGTTATATACTTACATCTAACGTATAGAATCTTTGTTAGATTTTACTTCTTGTTAGATTGTACCATAAAAATCTAACAAATTGATTTTGTTTTTGGTTTTATTTCGGCATATCGTGTGTTTGATGACAACGTATTATTGTAATTTCTGGATGAATCTGATAAACACCTTTTGTTTCTAAGCGAATCTAATAAATAATTTTGTTTTATGGTGCAATCTAACAATATTCAAAACTGGCAATATTCAAGGATATGACTTTGTCTTATGGTTATGTGGTTCAATCTAACAAACTTAGATTGCTTTTGGCTCAGATTCAGGATGTCGTTTGTATCTTGTTCAATCTGCCTATAGATATGTAATTTCTGGTCGAATCTAATAAGCGCCTTTGGTTGTTTCATAAATCTAACAAACAGTCTTTTGTTGCTCCTTTAATGTAATCTAATAAATGCATTTTGTTGCTTCTTGAATCTAACAAATGCCCTTTGTTGCTAAATGGGTCTTATTCTTGCTTGAATCTAACAAATTACTTTCATTTCTGCTTGAATCTAACAAGTGCCTCTTGGTTCTAATAAATCCCTTTAGGTTTTAACAAAATATTGTTTTCTAACAAATACCTTTCGTATTTGATATGTCAAATCTAAAAATGGCTTTATTTCTGGTCGATTCCAATCAACAACTTTTTAATCTGTTTGAATCTGTTTAATGATGTTTTATTTTTGTTCCTGATCGAATCTAACCAATGCTTTTCTCGGTGCAATCAAGAAATGTGTGTATCTGATCAAATCCAATAAATGGCATTTGTTTCTCATCACTAAAAGCTTCCAAATGGCTATTGTTTCTGCTCAAATCTAACTAAAGGCTTATGTTTCTATTCAAATATAACAAACGCTTACACTTTCTTGTTCAATATAATAATTGGTTGTCGTTTTTGATGGATTATAAGCAACGCCTTATGTTTCCGGTTGTAACTAATAAATGCCTTCTATTTCTGCTACATTATAACGAACGTCGTTTTGCTTCTAGCTGCAACTTACAAACTTCCTGTTGAAACTAATAAATGTTTGATGTTTTTTTTTGTTTCTGATCGAATCTAACGAATGCCATTCTGTTGTTTGTTATAATAATAAACTAATCAATTTCGGATGTTTTCTTTTGTTTCTGATCGAATCTAACCAATGCCTTTCTGTTGTCGATTATAACAATAAACTAACAAATTTCGGAAGTTTTCTTTTGTTTCTGATCGAATCTAACCAAAGCTTTTCTGGTTGCAATCAATAAATGTGATCAAATCCAATAAATAGCATTTGCTTCTCTTCAATAAAAGCTTCCAAATGGCTTTTGTTTCTGGTCAAATCTAACTAAAGGCTTATGCTTCTATTGAAATATAACACATGTCTGTAGTTCTTTGTTCAATCTAATAATTGGTTGTCGATTTGATCAATAATAAGCAACGGCTTTTATTTCCGGATGAAACTAACAAATGCTTTCTATTTCTGCTCTGTTTTTTGTTCAATCTAATAATGTCTTTGTCGCTTTTGATGGATTATAAGTAACGACTTTTGTTTCAGGTTGAAACTAACAAATGCCTTCTATTTCTGCTACATTGTAACGAACACCTTTTTACTTCTAGCTGCGACTAACAAACTTCCGGTTGAAACTAATAAATTTCGGATGTTTTTTTGTTTCTGATCAAATCTAATCAATGCCTTTCTGATTTCAATCAATAGACGTGTGTATCTGACCAATTCCAATAAATGACATTTGTTTCTCATCAATAAATGTTTCCAAATGGCTCTTGTTTCTGGTCAAATCTAACTAAAGGCTTATGTTTCTGTTTAAATATAACACATGTCTGACGAATATATTACGAATTTTACTTTACGAATATAAAACATGTCTGAACGAACGTGTTTTGCTGCAACTAACAAACTTCCGATTGAAGCTAACAAATGCCTTCTATTTCTGTTACATGATAACCAATGCCTTCTTGTTTCTAGTTTCTAGTTCCTAGTTTTTAGTTCCTAGTTTCTAGGTGCAACTAACAAACTTCCGATTGAAGTTAATAAATGTCTTCTATTTCTTTTACATGATAACCAATGCCTTTTTGTTTCTAGTTTCTACTTCCTAGTTACTAGGTGCAACTAACAAACTTCCGATTGAACCTAATTAATTTTGGATTAAATTTAGCGAAAGTGTTCTGGTTTATGGTCGAATTAAGGTCGAATGGTGGAATCTAACCAATGTCTTGTATATCTGGTTGTAATCTAGAAGTGCATCCATCTATTTCAATCCATTAAATGCCCTTTCTTTCTCATAAATAATCAACCAAATGGATTTTGTTTCTAGTAGTAAGTACCAGAGAAATTACTAAAGTATGTTCTAGTAGTCTAGTAGTAAAATTTAACACATGCCTATGTTTCGGTTCAAATGTAGCAATGATAACGAACGCCTTTTTGTTTCTAGTTTCTAGTTCCTAGTTTCCAGGTGCAACTAACAAACTTACGGTTGAATCTAACAAATGTCTTCTATTTCTGCTACATGATAACCAACGCCTTCTTGTTTCTAGTTTCAAGTTCCTAGTTTTAAGGTGCAACTAACAAACTTCTGGTTGAAGCTAACAAATGTCTTCTATTTCTGTTACATGATAACCAACGCCTTTTTGGGTTCCTAGTTTCTAGGTGCAATCTTCTACGGTTTTTGTCGATTCTAATTGTATGCCGCCTGTTTGTTTCTAGCTGCAACTAATACACTTCCGGTTGAAACTAATGTATGCCTTTCGTTTCTGGTTGATTCTAAGCCTTTTCGTTTCCGGTTGAAACCAACAAGTGCCTTTTGTTTGTGGTCGCTTCTAAGCGAGGCGTTTTCGTTTCCGGCTGAAACTAACGTGTGCCTTCTGTTTCCTGTTGTTTCACGGCCTGCTGTTCGTAATTTCGGGCGAAGCTATGGAATGCCATAAGTTTCGAGCTGTTTCATAGCTTACTTGATGGTATTTTTGTTTTTTCGGTAGGTACGTTTTTTTTTTGTTTTTTCTGGTCGAAGCTATGAAACACCCTCGTCTTACCTGATTCGTGCGTAAAAACGGCTTGACAGACGGAGCATGGCCACATTCGTAAGGAACTCGACAACTGAGACGTTTCAGGATGACAAGCGAGATGCTTCCTGAGAGATCCCTCATTTACATAGTGTTTCCCACATACCGGACACGGGTGATTGGCCGTCCTTCTCTTCGCTAAATAAGGATCGATGACGTCAACAAAAGAGAGAAAACGAGATCAAGCAAAGCACCCCAGGATCTTTATTAGAAGCGTTTTATATATATATTTTTTTTATACAGATGGCGGCGGGGGGAACGGGGAGCCTTGGGGGGCTCCCGTGGGGCTCCCCGTTCCTCAGGGGGGCGGCGAGGCGGTGGAGGCGGCGCGCCGCCTCCACCGCTGCGCGCGCACTTCTGTTGCCGACTCTACTGTGTGTTAATCTGGTACGAAGCACAAATGATACATGAACACCTCAACCACTAGGTAAATAGTACAACAGGTGGATTACAGCGCTAATAAGGGGGGAACAGGGTGAAACCGCAGAAGCAACCAAAAACAGTTTTTCCTTTCACATGTAAACTATATGTTAAGGTGTGTGTTGGATCGGGGGTTGCATGCTGGTGTCCGCTAGAGGGCGCTCGTGACCGTGGCAGCGGAGCGGTGCCCCCGGCGGGTGGGGGGCGGCGCGGGGGCGGCTCGGGGTCGTTTTAAAAACGGACAAAAAAGCTTTCAGTTTTCTGGCGGTCGATTCACGCCCGCCCCCGAACCCCCGCCGCCTCCTCGGTGGGGGCCTTTTTCCAACTGGCGTCGGAAAAAGGCGGCCCGGCTCGCGCCCATTCAATTTTTAAGTGTCTTCTGACGTTGATGGATCGCCGTGGAAGTCACGGGCGCCCCCTTCGTGACTTGTGGGTTAATGCGAAAATCATAAGGAGTGTCTGTCTGTGTTTCTGTATACGTGTGTGTGTGTGTGTGTTTGTGTCGATTTAGATACTTACTGGCTACCCCCGAGGCGTTCGGGTCCTTATGCGTGTGCTTCATGTGCTCCATCAGCGCCTCACCTCCCAAGAACATCTTGTGGCAGAGGGGACAGGAGGTCGCATTCGGTCCGCCAATGAGGGCTGCATGTTGCTGCAACCGACCAATACACTGCTGACAAAAGCGCGCGTTAATTTGGAATTCAATCAAACCAAATCCGTCTGTTTTATTTATTTTTTTTCATTTTTTTTTTAACAGAAAAAGTTTCTTCTTTTTAGTTACAATCGTAGGCGCTAGGTGGACGATAGGCGCCTTATGCCTGCGTGCAATTTGGTTTGATGTGAACTTTCTTTCTCGCTATTTTTTTTTTAGTAGTGTGCTTGTTATTACGCATGTTTCCAGGAGAAACCTCGGACAGCGCGAGAGGCTGAAGGAATATATTCGTGGCGCTCGCGGATGAAGCGATTACCCGCGGACGGAGACGGAGAGGGCGCCACGTAAGAGAGATGCCGAGCGAAGGCCTGTACGTGCTCTCGAAGTGGAATAAGATAACGTAAGTTCATTCACTCGGTATTTTATTATAACCTTCCTAACCTATCTCAACTGACTTAAGTCAAGCCAGGGCGGGACTAATCAAGGTTTTTAAACTGCGCTCGATTATTAAGTCGCGCATGTGTGCGCCTATGTGTGTGTGTTTGTGTGTGCACTGGGCATGATTTATGCTGCCGCATAGGCGACTTGGATAGGCGAGCGAAACTGCTTGGGAGAAGAGGAAAAATTCAACGCGCGCGCGCATTCCTGGGGGTCACCGCGTAAATTAAGCGAAACCGGCACTTCCGGTTTGCGCTCATGAAAACCCATCACCAAATTTACTTCCTAAAATCCCATCAAATTACCCACTTAAGTTACCCACTTAAGTTACTTTAAGCACAATTTCAAATCTTCTATCACCAAATCTAGCGCGTATTCTTGGGGGTCACCCCCCAAATTAAGCAAACCACCACTTCCGGTTTGCACTCATAAAAACTTATCACTAAATCTACTTCCTTAAATCCCAACAAATTACCCACTTAAGGTACCCACTTAAGTTACTTTAAGCACAATTTCAAATCTTCTATTACCAAATCTAGCACGCATTCTTGGGGGTCACCGAGCAAATTAAGCGAAACCAGCACTTCCGGTTTGCGCTCATGAAAACCCATCACCAAATCTACTTCCTAAAATCCCAACAAATTACCCACTTAAGTCATCCACTTAAGGTACTTTAAGCACAATTTCAAATCTTTTACAGAATTCTAGATTAGACGTCTCGTGGCACAAATTAGCAAAAAATTAGCAAAAATATTGAGGCATGAAAACGCATGAAAACGGAACAAAATTAGTACCCACTTAAGTTGCTCTACATGCAATTTAAAATCTTTGCACAGACTTCGAGATTATACGTGTTACCACTACATAAATAGTTTTCATAAGTTTTCATATTTTAGTCATCTAAATGGGATTGATCAATATATTGAAACAAACAAAAGTAAAACATAATACGTACACACTCCATTCTACTGTTTTCAGCAAACATATTTTCATTAGTTACATCAGTAGAATCCGTTCAATACTTTAGTCAAAATGATAAGCTCTGATGTCACGATGCGAATCGTCAAAGATAAGTTACATATTTTAGAATAACTGATGGGTTCTGACGTCGCTGAAACGAATTGTCAAAAATCAGTTACATATTTTCATTAGTTACATCAGTAGAATCCGTTCAATATTTTAGTCAACATGATAAGTTCAGATATCACGATGCGAATCGTCAAAACTAAGTTACATATTTTAGAATAACTGATGGGTTCTGATGTCGCTGAACGAATTGTCAAAAATCAGTTACATATTTTAGCCTAATTGATGAGTTCTGATGTCGCTGATCTTCAAAGTCAAAGTAATGAGTTTTGATGTCGTTGACTTGAGTTATAACAAATTTCTTACACATTTTTGTCAAAGTGTCGAGCTCTAAAGTCACTATCGTGATTTACCAGTAATTAGTCAAGTCAAGTCAAAATGACGACGTCTGAAGTCTCTGACACGATTTATGTAGAAACAGCTGATAAGCCAAGTTCTGATGTCACTAATGCAAATAGTCAAAAATCAGTTACATATTTTAGAATAACTGATGGGTTCTAATGTCGCTAAAACGAATTGTCAAAAGTCAGTTACATATTTTAGACTAATTAATGAGTTCTGATGTCGCTGATCTTCAAAGTCAAAGTAATGAGTTTTGATGTCGTTGACTCGAGTTATCATAAATTTCTAATACATTTTTGTCAAAGTGTCGAGCTCTAAAGTCACTATCGTTATCTACCAGTAATTAGTCAAGTCAAGTCAAAATGAAGACGCCTGAAGTCTCTGACACGATTTATCTAGTAACAGCTGATAACCCAAGTCCTGATGTCACTAATGCAAATAGTCAAAAATCAATTACATATTTTAGTCAAAAAGAAGAGTTCTAACGCGATTTATGATGAATCAGTATCAATTATTATGTTATAGTGACGAGTTCTGACAACTTCTATGGTTAACTCGATTCATCAGGAATCAGGCGTCTTTTTACTGATCAATTTCGACGTCGCTGATGCGATTCATTATTAGTGGGACGCGATTTTGAAATCAGCGTGATTACTTCTGATGTCCCTGACGCGATTATCAAAAAATAGGTACACATTTTAGTCAAAGTGAAGAGTTCTGACGCGATTTATCAGGAATCAGTATTATATATTAAGTCATAGTGACGAGTTCTAATATAGTTGTAGTGTCTTCTATCACTGGCATGATTCATCAGGAATAAGTTATATCTTTTAAGTCAAAGTGACGAGTTTTGATGTTGTTGACTCGCGGCATTCAAATTTCTTACATATTTTAGTCAAAGTGTCGAGCTCTAAAGTCCTGTCGTGATTTACCAGTAATAAGTCAAGTTAAGTCGAAATGACGACTTCTGATGACTCGGATGCGAGTTATTTAGAAACTGCTGATTATTTCAACCCAAGTTCTGATGTCACTGATGCAAATCGTCAAAAATCAGTTATATATTTTAGTCAAAGTGAAGAGTTCTGATGCGATTTATCAGGAATCAGAATCACATATTATGTGATAGTGACAAGTTCTGACAACTTCTATGGTTAACTCGATTCATCAGGAATCAGGCGTCTCTTTACTGATCAATTTCGACGTCGCTGATGCGATTCAATATTAGTGGGACGCAATTTTGAAATCAGCGTGATGGGTTCTGAGTGTCAAGCTCTGAAGTCACTGTTGTGATTTATCAATAATTAGTCAAGTTAAGTCAGAATGACGACTTCTAAAGTCTCTGATGCGATTTATCTAGAAACAGCTGGTTATTTCAAACCAAGTTCTGATGTCACTGATGCAAATCATCAAACATCAGTTACACATTTTAGTGAAAGAGAAGAGTTCTGACTCGATTTAACAGGAATCAGTTGCATTTTTTTACTGATCAAGTTTGACGTTGCTGATGCGATTCATCAATAGTGGAACGCAATTTTGAAATAAAAGTGATGAGTTGATGAATGATCAGCGATTTTCAAAAATTTGTTATATATTTTAGTCAAAATGATGAGTTCTAATGTAGTTGAAACGACTTCTATCAATAGCGTGATTCATCAGGAATAAGTTACATATTTTAAGTCAAAGTGATGAGTTCTGATGTCGTTCTGACTCGAGTTATCATACATTTCTTACATATTTTAGTCACAGATATCGAGCTCTGAAGTCACTGTCGTGATTTATTAATAATTAGTCAAGTCTAGTCAGAATGACGACTTCTAAAGTCTCTGATGCGATTTATCTAAAAACAGCTGCTTATTTCAAACCAAGTTCTCATTTCATTGAGGCAAATCGTCAAAAGTCAACGTGATGAGTTCTGATGTTGATGAGGCGATTATCAAAAATTAGTTACATATTTTAGTCAAAGTGAAGAGTAATAACGCAATTTATCAGGAATCAGTAACATATATTAAGTCATATTGACGAAATTTGACAACTTATATGGTTGATGGTTGACTCGATTTAACAGGAATCAGTTGCCTCTTTTTACTGATCAATTTTGACGTTGCTGATGCGATTCATCAATAGTGAAAAGCAATTTTGAAATAAATCTAATGAGTTTTGATGTCGCTGGTGCCATTTTCAAAAATCAGTTACATATTATAGTCAGAGTGAAGAGTTCTAACGCGATTTATCAGGAATCAGTATCATATATTAAGTCACTGTGACGTGATTTGACAACTTCTACGGTTAACTCGATTCATCACGAATCCGTTGTGTCTTTTTACTGACCAATTTTGATGTCGCTGATGCGATTCATCAATTGTGGAACACAATTTTGAAATCAATGTGATGAGTTCTGATGTGGCTGACGCGATTTTCACAAATTAGTTCTACATTTTAGTCAAACAGATGAGTTTTAATGTAGTAGACGTAACTTCTATCACTGGCGTGATTCATCAGGAATAAGTTAACATCTTTTAAGTCAAAATGATGAGTTCTGATGTCGTTGAATCGAGTCATACAAATTTCTTACATATTTTAGTCAAAGATATCGATCTCTGGAGCTTAATCGTTTGACTCGTGTTGTGTGGACTCGGGTCAGATATTGTCTCAGTTCACGTGAATAGTTTACGCGCGCTCTATCTTGGAATTGGACATATTATAGATGAATCGAGCCACTTTGACTACTCAGTGGTCTTAGGCTGGTATTGAACAAATGAAGTAAACTGATGTCTGCGAAATTGGTTTGTCTGAGCTGGTGTCCGGTTGTTCCCCAGGGGTCAGGGTTTGCTCCTTGGGATTGATTATGCTTGGTGCTGCGGAGGAGGGGGCGCGTGCCGGCTCGTGTAATTAGCGATAAGGCGGGGGGCGGCCGAAATGTCAGCCGTTACGTAATCTCGGCGGGGGCGCCTGGGGGCGGCGAAAACGCGCCCTAATTAAAACATCGCAGCGCGCGGGAAAAAAAAACCGTGGAACCTTTTAGCAGCCCCGTTTTTAATTCAGGTCGCCCCGCCGCCCCCGCAGCCCCCGCCGCCCCTAACCGTCTCCGGGCCCGTAGGAATCGCTACCCCGTAATTATCATGCATTCTTTATGGCGCTTTGAGAGTCGGCCTGTGCCTGATTTTTCAGGGGGGCGGCGCCGCCCCCGGGGGGTGGCGGGCGCCGTCTTATTCCGAGTTAAAAAGCCATTTTTCTCATTAGGCACCTTAACAAGGTGAGTCCGATCGTGAATTATTCAGGAAGTTTTCGTTTCGTTTCTAATACGGCGATTAATTTCCGCCGACACGGACGCGCGGGGAAAGGGGGGGACAGCCAGGTAAAAATCACGACCTCCGCTTCTCGGCCGCGCCGCCCCCCCCTCCCCCCGGCCAGGTGCTGTTATTATTGCACACATGCAAAAACATTGTTCAGGTCAGAGAATAAAATTAATAAGAATACGTAAAAGTCCATTTAAACCGGTATTTTAGTTTAGCGTAGGTTATCTTCGCAGGGCCGTACCGGCGGACGTTCCTCGACCCGTGAACGGCGAGAGACACATATGTGTGGCCCCCGCCTCGCCCCGTCTCGCTCTCGCAAACGACGGCGCTAATTTATCGCGGTGTTCGCGCGACTGTTTTACCTGCACACTTTTTAGTCGCTTAATTAATTGCCCGCTTCACGCCGCGGGACGGTGGGAATCGTTAATTGCGCCGGACTCCGAATGCCGGGCTTCAATTGTTTCGGCACTCCGCTCGCCCCCATCAATATGTTAATCGACGAAAATCTTGCAAGAAACGGAAAAAAAACGGTGCAGTCATTTTACACCTATCACTTATGACTTTGGTTTAAATAGTCAACTGTTTGTAGATAAATCTGAACCAGTTCCGGTTTGACCAGGGATCTTTTCAGCGACATCATAACTCGTCACTTTAACTAAACATATGTTACTGATTGTTGAAGAATTGTGGTAAGGATATAAGTCAGTTCAGTCACATCAGCACTCGTTACTTTATCAGAACAGCGACATCAGAATTATCAAGTTGACTTAAAAACATCGTCCCACTATTAATGAACCGCATCAGTTAATCATCAAAATTGGTCAGTAAAAATACGCAACTGATTCCTGATAAATCGCGTTGACCATAAAAGTCATCACAATTCGTCACTTTTACTTAAAAGACGATTCTGATTCCTGATGAATCACGTCAGCGACATCAGAACTCTTCACTTTAACTAAAAATATATTACTGATTGTTGAAGAATTGTGGTAAGGATATAAGTCAGTTCGGTCACATCAGCACTCGTTACTTTATCAGAACAGCGACATCAGAATTATCACGTTGACTTAAAAATTGCGTCCCACTATTGATGAACCACATCAGTGAATCATCAAAATTGATCACTAAAAATACGCAACTGATTCCTGATAAATCACGTTGACCATAAAAGTCATCACAACTCGTCACTTTTACTTAGAAGATGATTCTGATTCCTGATGAATCGCGCCAGCGACATCAGAACTCGTCACTTTAACTAAAAAAATATTACTGATTGTTGAAGAATTGTGGTAAGGATATAAGTCAGTTCAGTCTCATCAGCACTCGTTACTTTATGTAACGAATTTATGATTAATCGCATCAGCGACATCAGACCTCATCAGGTTGGCTTAAAATGTGCATCCCACTAATGATGAATCGCATCAGTGACATCAAAATTCGTCAATAAAAGACATAACTGATTCCTGCTGAATCGTGCTAACAATAGAAGTCATCACAACTCGCCATTTTTACTTAAAAGATGATACTGATTCCGGATGAATCTTGTCAGCGACATCTTGACAGTGATGACATAAAAGTCATCACAACTCGTCACATTTACTTAAAAGATTATTCTGATTCCTGATGAATCGCGTCAGCGACATCAGAACTCGTCACTTTAACTAAAAATATGTTACTGATTGTTGAAGAATTGTGGTAAGGATATAGGTCAGTTCAGTCACATCAGCACTCGTTACTTTATCTAAAATATGTAACTAATTTCTGATTAATCGCATCATCGACATCAGAACTCATCACGTTGGCTTGAAATGTGCGTCCCACTTATGATGAATCGCATCAGTGACATCAAAATTCGTCAATAAAAGACATAACTGTTTCCTGCTAAATCGTGCTAACCATAGAAGTCATCAGAATTTACCATTTATACTTAAAAGATGATACTGATTCCCGATGAATCTTGTCAGCGACATCTTGACAGTGATGACATAAAAGTCATCACAACTCGTCACTTTTACTTAAAAGATGATTCTGATTCCTGATGAATCGCGTCAGCGACATCAGAACTCGTCATTTTAACTAAAAATATGTTACTGAATAATAAAGAATTGTGGTAAGGATATAAGTCAGTTCAGTCACATCAGCACTCGTTACTTTATCAGAACAGCGACATCAGAATTATCATGTTGACTAGAAAATTGCGTCTCACTATTGATAAACCGCATTAGTGAATCATCAAAATTGTTCAGTAAAAAGACGCAACTGATTTCTGATAAATCGCGTTGACCATAAAAGTCATCACAACTCGTCACTTTTACTTAAAAGATGATTCTGATTCCTGATGAATCGCGTCAGCGACATCAGAACTCGTTACTTTAACTAGAAATATGTTACTGATTGTTGAAGAATTGTGGTAAGGATATAAGTCAGTTCAGTCACATCAGCACTCGTTACTTTATCGAAAATATGTAACTAATTTCTGATTAATCGCATCAGCGACATCAGAACTCATCGCGTTGACTTAAAATGTGCATCCCACTAATGATGAATCGCATCAGTGACATCAAAATTCGTCAATAAAAGACATAACTGATTCCTGCTGAATCGTGCTAACCATAGAAGTCATCAGAACCCGCCATTTATACTTAAAAGATGATACTGATTCCCGATGAATCTTGTCAGCGACATCTTGACAGTGATGACATAAAAGTCATCACAACTCGTCACTTTTACTTAAAAGATGATTCTGATTCCTGATGAATCGCGTCAGCGACATCAGAACTCGTCACTTTGACTAAAAATATGTTACTGATTGTTGAAGAGTTGTGGTAAGTATATAAGTCAGTTACATCGGCACTCGTTACTTTATCAGAACAGCGACATCAGAATTATCACGTTGACTTAAAAATTGCGTCCCTCTATTGATGAACCGCATCTGAATCATCAAAATTGAACAGTAAAAAGACGCAACTGATTCCTGATAAATCGCGTTGACCATAAAAGTCATCACAACTCGTCACTTTACCTTAAAAGGTGATTCTGATTCCTGATGAATCGCGTCAGCGACATCAGAACTCGTCACTTGAATTAAAAATATGTTATTGATTGTTGAAGAATTGTGGTAAGGATATAAGTCAGTTCAGTCACATCAGCACTCGTTACTTTATCTAAAATATGAAACTAATTTCTGATTAATCGCATCAGCGACATCAGAACTCATCAAGTCGGCTTAAAATGTGCATCCCACTAATGATGAATCCTATCAGTGACATCAAAATTCGATAATAAAAGACATAACTGATTCCTGCTGAATCGTGCTAACCATAGAAGTCATCAGAATTCACCATTTATACTTAAAAGATGATACTGATTCCCGATGAATCTTGTCAGCGACATCTTGACAGTGATGACATAAAAGTCATCACAACTCGTCACTTTTACTTAAAAGATGATTCTGATTCCTGATGAATCGCGTCAGCGACATCAGAACTCGTCATTTTAACTAAAAATATGTTACTGATTGTTGAAGAATTGTGGTAAGGATATAGGTCAGTTCAGTCACATCAGCACACGTTACTTTATCTAAAATATGTAACTAATTTCTGATTAATCGCATCAGCGACATCAGAACTCATCACGTTGGCTTGAAATGTGCATCCCACTTATGATGAATCGCATCAGTGACATCAAAATTCGTCAATAAAAGACATAACTGTTTCCTGCTGAATCGTGCTAACCATAGAAGTCATCAGAACTTACCATTTATACTTAAAAGATGATACTGATTCCCGATGAATCTTGTCAGCGACATCTTGACAGTGATGACATAAAAGTCATTACAACTCGTCACTTTTACTTAAAAGATTATTCTGATTCCTGATGAATCGCTTCAGCGACATCAGAACTCGTCATTTTAACTAAAAATATGTTACTGATTGTTGAACAATCGTGGTAAGGATATAGGTCAGTTCAGTCACATCAGCACTCGTTACTTTATGTAAAATATGTAACTAATATCTGATTAATCGCATCAGCGACATCAGAACTCATCACGTTGGCTTGAAATGTGCGTCCCACTTATGATGAATCGCATCAGTGACATCAAAATTCGTGAATAAAAGACATAACTGTTTCTTGCTGAATCGTGCTAACCATAGAAGTCATCAGAATTCACCATTTATACTTAAAAGATGATACTGATTCCCGATGAATCTTGTCAGCGACATCTTGACAGTGATGACATAAAAGTTATCACAACTCGTCACTTTTACTTAAAAGATGGTTCTGATTCCTGGCGAATCACGTCAGCGACATCAGAACTCGTCACTTTAACTAAAAATATGTTACTGATTGTTGAAGAATTGTGGTAAGGATATAAGTCAGTTCAGTCACATCAGCACTCGTTACTTTATCTAAAATATGTAACTAATTTCTGATTAATCGCATTAGCGACATCAGAACTCATCACGTTGGCTTAAAATGTGCATCCCACTAAAGATGAATCGCATAAGTAACATCAAAATTCGTCAATAAAAGACATAACTGATTCCTGCTGAATCGTGCTAACTTATACTTAAAAGATGATACTGATTCCGGATGAATCTTGTCAGCGACATCAGAACTTACCACGTTGACTTAAAAAGTGCTATATGCTAGTCACTTTAGTTTGAAATAGTCAATCATCAAACCACGCAATTTTTTTACCGCAAAAAAACTGTAACTGATCAGTCTTATGCCATCAAGGAAAATCTTCAGAAGATTCAAAAGATCTTCAAGAAAATTAGAGTTTGACTCATACAATTACAATTGACTCATAAATCAACGCATATATTTCCGCAAAGAAAACTGTAACCCATCAATCTTCATCAATCTTCTGACATTATAGAAAATCTTCACGAGATTCAGAAGATCTACTAGAAAATTACAGTCAAAACCATTGGACTTTTGATTGATGGGCTTGGGAAAATCGGATTGATTTTCCGTAAAAGAAAACTGTAACCCATCAACCTTCATCAATCTTCAAGAAAATTACAATCATCAAACAACGCATTTTTTAACCGCCAAAAAACTGTAACCAATCAGTCTTCTGCTATCAAGGAAAATCTTGACAGTTTTCAATGATTTTGAAGGTCAACTTTGACGTTTTAAATAGCAAGGTAGATTTTTTTGTCCAAATGGTTCTTCGACATTATGGAGATTAAGAAGATTCAGAAGATCTGCAAGAAAATGACACTCATAAAACAACGCAATATTTTTCCGCAAGACAAAACTGTAACCCATCAATCTTCATCAATCTTCTGCCATCAATCTTCAAGAAAACTACAGTCATAAAATAATCACGTCGGTGACATAAACAACCAAGGAAAAAAAATGATGTCCACTTGTTTCGCATCCTATTAAGGACTTTCCAGAGTGCGATTACCGCGGAATGGGCAATGAATGCAATTGGCGCTTCCTCGGTGGCCACATCTAAACTTTAATAAAGTTATAAACACCGTAAAACTAGCGTAACACTCGCGTCGATTCGTTTAAGGAAGCGGGCAACAGATGAGCGTCGCGTTTACGGTTAACCGCCGCAATAAAATCAATTAAGGTATTTGCGAACAACTAATTCGCGACTGCACAAAAGACCCAACAACTCGCAGGCGACGTGGAATATCTTTTCTTTCCAGGCTATGAGCGATGAACGGACAGCAAACATTTTGAGAGCCACCAAAGAGTTTTGAATAACTTTGAAGATATGGGAGATAACTGAAAAAAGTTTTCATAAAAGTTGCAGGTAATCGAAAACTGCGCATTCTTCATACGAAACAAAAATTTATGGCACTCTTGGTTTACTGAGAAAATCAGGTTGAAATTTAATATTCAGCAAACATTTTGAGAGCCTCCAAAGAACTTTCACGAATGACTTCGAAGATATGGCAGATAACTGAAAAACGTTTTAATGAAAGTTGGAGGTAATCAAAAACTGCGCATTCTTCATAGGGAACAAAATTTCAAGGCACTCTTCGTTTACTGAGAAAAATATGCTGAAATTTAATTTGCAGCAAACATTTTGAGAACCGAAAACGAATTTTCATGAATAACTTTGATGATATGACAGATAACTGAAAAACGGTTTAATGAAAGTTGCAGGTAATCGAAAAATGCGTAATCTTCATAGGAAACAAAATTTCATGGCACTCTTGGTTTACTCAGAAAATTAAGTTGAAATTTAATTTTGGCCTTAATTACAAAAATATTGTCCAATATTTATTTCACAATTATTTCAATTTACCAGCCCCTGCTTCAGCCTGCTGAAGAAACGTCACATAATCGTTGTCACAGCAAAACATTTTTATTGAAAATTTGCGCTAGTGAAATGGGATTTTACGTTAATATGGAGAAAGTCATCTGCTGCTCATTTTATTATAGCTGCCATTTTTGTAACTGCTCAAATCGTCCGTTTATTGCCCAACTAATGAATCTATAAAACATATTTATTGCGCGTCGTTAATTTAAATATGCGAAAAATGTACGTCAGCTACAGTTGCTTAGTTACTACTAATTATATTCTGCTCATTGTATTAGTTACATGCGCATTTCCGTTGCCCAATAAATGTGCAGGCAAAATGAAATTGTTGAGTTTACAGTAACCATTAATCGAAATCCGCATGCCCATTTCGCAACCGGAAGCGCGCCGTAAATTCGAATGTTTTCAGTAATGCAATTATGCAACTACTGAATGAGTAATCATTTTATTTATTTCAACGTGTCTCGGTTTGTCGTGGCTCGTATAATGTCGTCTAATGTCGTATTTTGTGGGCAAGTTAATAGATTAACAATTTTTATTTCTTGCGAAAATGTTTGAGGTTAAGTGAAAACAGTTGAAATTATGGTAATAACACTGCGTCTATCAAAATCCTCCCGATAACAAAAAAGTCGTTTCTTAATGATTTGAGGTGTGCCGAATACGAATCCGACATTAGACAGGATATATCAGGCAGAGTTTTTTTGAAAACAATAAGTTTTGGTCAAAAATGTGTTGATTTTGTGCTTTTGGGAATTTTTTACATAAAAATCTTCCTGTTAACAAAAACGTCATTTCTTAATGTTTTGAGGTGTGCCGAACACAAATCTGAAATCAGATCGACTCTATCAGGCACAGATTTTTTTGAAAAAAAAAAATGGGTTTTTGGGCAAAAAATGTGATATTTTGTACTTTTGGGCTATTTGTTGATGAATCGTAACTTTTCTGAATGTTTTCAGGTGCGCCGAACATGAATCCGAAATTAGATAGACTCTATCAGGCAATGTTTAGAAAAATTTCAAAGTTTTCCTCAAAAAGTGTGGTGATTTTGTGCTTTTGGGCATTTTTTACATCAAAATCTTCCCGTTAACAAACACGTCGTTTCTTAATGTTTTGAGGTGTGCTGAACATGAATTCGAAATCATATAGACTCTATCAGGCAGAGTGTTTTGAAAAAAAAAATGAGTTTTTGGTCAAAAAATGTGATATTTTGTATTTTTGGGCATTCAGATATATAGCTATTTGTTGATGAATTGCAGCGTTTCTTAATGTTTTGCCGAACATGAATCCGAAATCAGATAAACTCTATCAAGAAAAGTGTTTTGAAAAATTTGAGGTTTTGGTCAAAAAATGTGGTGCTTTTGTGCTTTTGGGCATTTTTTACATCAAAATCTTCCCGTTAACAAAACGTCGTGTCTTAATGCTTTGAGGTGTGCCGAACACAAATCCGAAAACAGATAGACTCTGTCAGGCAGTGGGTTTTGAAACATTTGAAGAATTGGTAAAAAAATGTGGTGATTTTGTGCTTTTGGGCATTTTTTACATCAAAATCTTCACATTAACAAAAACGTCGTGTCTTAATGTTTTGAGGTGTGTCAAACGCGAATCCGAAATCAGAGTCTATCTGAGGCACAGTTTTTTTAACAATTGAGTTTTTGGTCAAAAAATGTGGCGTGTTTCTGTTTGAAGCTGCACAATTTCGTAAAAAGCTAAATTGATTACTATGAAATACTATAATTGATTACTATGATTTTTAAATATGTATTGGATTTCGTATTACGTATTTTACACTTTTACATTTCATACTTTTTTATACTTTATGACCTGTGGAAGACGTATTTGTCAATAGCACCAATAAAGATTATTATTATTATTATGATTTTTTGGCTACGTTTTATGGATTCTGAGAAGATTATTTCAAATTTTAGTGTAAGTATATAATTTTCACTTTAAATTACAAATTTGCATAAGAATGTCTAAAACTATCTGGGCTAAGTTTTGGGCATTTTTTTTGGGAAAACTTCACTGAAAAGATTAAAAAGCTGCACAATTTCGCGAAAAGTTAAATTGATTTTGAGTATTGATTTAAAATTTTAGTGTATATAATTTTCACATTCAAATTGCAAATATGCATGATAATGTCTTAAACTATCTGGGTTAACTATAGAGCATTTTTTTGGGAAAATTTCACTGAAAAGATTAAAAAGCTGCACAATTTTGTGAAAAGCTCAATTGAATACGTTAAAACATGTTTGGCTACTTTTGATGGATTTTGAGAAAATTATTTCAAATTTATCATAATTTTCACATTCAAATTGCAAATTTGCATGATAGTTTTAGACATTGTAGTAAAATATTTTTTTATTTACGGTTTTTATTTTTCGAAGTTTTTAAATCTCTCCTAAGAATTTCTTCAATTTTGGATCAGTTACTTGAAATTTTACAGCATACACTTTTAGTAATGATTTTCACCTGTACAGTATGTTGTCAGTTAATTTTGATACTTTCAATTACTCAATCGAAACACTTTTTGTACAAATTCCATAAATTTTGGATAAATTAAATTAAACATTCATAAGTACTGTTTAATTAGCGATGTTCACGTTTAAACTATAACTTTACATGATTTTTTTAACAATTTGAATCTTTGGCTTTAATTTTTCAAAATATCAGTTTTCTGTAATCAAACCAAATTTTCTTTGCGCCGCATTTGCGGAGCGAAAATAGTACCTTGGCTTCCTTTTGCACAAGCGATTGAAGTCAGCGATATTAGCTCTCGTCAGTTTGACTTGAAAATATTGTCTATATTGTTATTAATTGCGTCAGAAGCATAAAATAGTTCATGACATTCAAATTCATGACTCATGAATTTTGGACAGTAGAACTTATCGTTTTGACTATTGTATCGCTGCATAATTGTAAATTCGAATTTTCTCTGAGATATGTAGTGATTATTCTCTGCAGGAAAATTGAACTGAATAGTGTAGGGAATACACACTATATCTAGAATTCGAGTCAATGACATCTGAAGCAGATTCTAAAATATTCACCGCAGCAATAATCGAGTGATTACTTCGTGCATGATTAGCGTAAGCCCATAAATTTGCGCTTAGTGAAAAATCGTCCTGCGGGTGGCAAGGCTCGCGGCATCTGCGGCTGGAGGATGGCAGTAATCGCCGGCGGTAATTAAATTTTCGTCCCGGCGATTACACGCCGTTTTAGGGACGGGCATCCGCGATAATTTTACGATATTTTAATGGTCAGCCGTAAATATGCGCGCTCGCGCGCATATATACGCGGCCCGCGCGCGAAAAAAGCCGGAAGCCGCGCCGCCCCCGTGACGGCGGGAAGCGGACCAGCACGTCTGCGGGACTAATCACCGCCCGTGATTACGGCGAAAATTGGGCGCAAGTGGGCGAGCAGCGAGGCAAAAAAAAGGAACGGCGGGCGCCTATCTGTGCGGAGGGATCACGGTCCACCCCCGCTTCTCTCGACAAATGCGCATTTTTCACCAACCTCCACTGTTTTTTTTTTTTTTCGTCCTTCCGGCTCACGCGATCCGCCACGCCCGCTTCCGGTCCGGGCCCCCGCTATTCACGGGGAAAAAAATCGCCCTCGTCGGGGGGGTTGAGCGGCGCCAGTGGCGAGAAAGAGCGCAAAAGAGAGGAGAAAAAAAAAAATGCACACCCCCTCGACACGAGCGGACGACTTGCGGGCGGCGTGCGTGGAATAACATGCGTCGTGACGTTGCCACGTGCGCATTTTTTTTCTAACCGCCTGTGATTGGCCGAATGACCGGAACAATCGCCAGCGACGACACGTGAGCGGTTATCGAGAGGGCCGAAAAACAAAAATTTGACACCTGTCAAGGTACTAAAAAGTAGACCAATAAACCCAGTTTATCGGTCGCATATACTGAAATATAGAAACACTTCGGCACGTTATTTTATTTCAATTCAATTCAACAATTCTGGGTAACTTACATTGTGTTACTTCAGTAATGTACTTGAAAAGTGCAATAAAGTATAAAAAACAATTGTTGTTATGAGTTCTTTCTTCAGTTGAATACATTGTACACTTCGACAATGTGTTCAACTCAAAAAAGAACGAAGATATTCAAACTAATAATGCTGTAAACCTCAGCTTAACATTGTTCACTTCATAAACTGCTATACTTGCCTCGGAGAGAATTATCTGTATGTTGCATTTAAAAAATATATGCTTTTATACATAGCTGTAATTGTGACAGAAGTGTGCAACTATTGAAATGATTAATCCTATAATGCACGATAAAAAAACTATATGTGTATTTAGAGAAATGTAAAACATGGAAATAAACAAAATCGGAATTTCTCTTCTCGACAATGAAATGTGTACTACTATAAAAAAACTCTCTGTATTTAAAGCAATTATTACTTGTATGTTGCATTAAAAAAAAAATACTTTGATACATTGCTGTAATTGTGACAGAAGTGTGTAACTAGTAATAACTATTAAAATGATTAAACGTATGTTGCTCGATAAAAAAAAACTTGGAATATCTTTCCTTGACAATGAAAAGTTTACTTTTGCTTAAAATCCTAAAGAATTTATACATTCAAGTAAGTATTATCTATTAGGGTGGTCCGTATTTTTATTGAAATTTGTATGGGTGCTTCTCCTCGTTGAAGTTTGTATGCCCCCCCCCCCCAATTTTGTTCTACAACTAAAATCAACCATCCAGAAAACAATAATCAGTGTAATTGGTTAATATTTAAGGGTTGCAAAAATGATCTGAGGTTTAACCCCCTGAAAAAATCAAATCTGAAGCTTCCTTTTCTATTAAGTATTATCTATTAGGGTGGTCCGTATTTTTGTTGAAATTTGTATGGGTGCTTGTCCTCGTTGAAATTTGTATGCCCCCCTCCCAATTTCGTTGTACAACCAAAATCAACCCTCCAGAAAACATTTTTTTGTTATTATATGTTCTAAATTTCTATAAATTTAGAGAAAATTTTGCGATTTCTAGAGACTAGAAAGTGAGAAATATAGAGAGTGAAATATATTGTAGAGTTTTGCTATTCCCATGTCTTAAATTTTTATAAATTTAGAGAAAATTTCGTGATTTCTAGAGACTAGATGGCGTGAAACATCTCGCCATGATTTATCCACGAGATCTTAAAATCCCGAATCTCAAGAGTTCAACAGTCAGTTGTAATAGAGTTGTAATTTTGAAATTTCTAGGGAATATAGAGAGTGGAAGATACTGTAGGGTTTTTTTATTCCCATTTTCTAAATTTCTATAAATTTAGAGAAAATTTCGCGATTTATAGAGACAAGAAATGGTAGATGTTTCACCCTTTCACCATGTTTTACCCCAGAGATATTAAAATTGTGAATCTCAGAATTCAACATCAAGTTGTAATTTTGAAATGTCGAGTGAAAATAGAGAGTGAGAGATACTGTAGAGTTTTTTTAATCCCATGTTCTAAATATCTATAAGTTTAGAGAACATTTCGCGATTTCTGAAGACCATGAAAGGTGTATCATCTCTCCATGATTTATCCCAGAGATCTTAGACTTCTGATTCTCTGGAATCAACATCAAGTGTAATAGAGTTTAAATTTTGAGATTTCCAGTGAAAATACGGACTGGGAGATATTGTAGAGTTTTTTATTCCCTAAATTTCTATAAATTTAGAGAACATTTCTAGAGACTAGAAAGGGTGTAACATCTAGCCACGATTTATCCCAGAGATCTTAAAATTCTGAATCTCTAGTGAGTAATCTCTGATTTCCCTGGTTGTAATAGAGTTGTAATTTTGAGGTTTCCAGTGAAAATAGACAGTGAGAGATATTGTAGAGTTTTGTTATTCAAATGTTATAAATTTCTGTAAATTTAGATAAAATTTCGCGATTTCTAGAGACTATAAAGGGTAAAGCATCTAGCCATGATTTATCCCCGAGAACTTAAAATTCTGAATCTCTGGAGTCCAACATCCAGTTGTAATAGAGATGTAATTTAAAGATTTCCAGCAAAAATAGAGAGTGAGAGATATTGTAGAGTTTTTATATTCCTATGTAATGTAAACTTTTATATACATTTATATAAAATTTGAAGATAGGAATGAAAAAATAATCAAAATTTCTATTCTCGGTAGTGGAGAGTTCAGTTTTGGTTAACATTTCTAGAGAATTTATACATTATGATGTCTCGACTGTTGTTATTCTCAATAATAGAGAATCGCGTTAGGATTTTAAGACCTTTTCTCATGTATCATAAATTTTTAATATTTTTACAGAATTTTATAGTGACTAGTTTTGTAATCTAGCGATTTTTAAAAACTAGAAAGGGTGTGATATCTTGCAAGTCTCAGAGATCTCACAATTTTGAATCTCTGGTGTCAACATCCAGTTATAATAAAGTTGTAATTTTTAGATTTCCAGTGCAAATAGAGTTTTTGTTTGTACCCACCTAAACTTCTGTAAATTTAGAGAAATTTGTAACATGTGAATAAAAATATTCGAAAATTCTATTCTTGGCAATTTAGAGCTTTTGCTTTTGTTTAATATTTCTAGAAAATTTATAGATTGTGATGTCTCGACTATTGTAATTCTCAATAATGGAGAATCGCGTTAAGAATTTCTCTCAAGAATCCTAGAGATCTCACAATTCTGAATCTCTGGAGTCAACATCTAGTTGTAATTGCCAATTTTGAAATTTTCTAGTGAAAATAGAGAGTGAGAGATATTGTAGAGTTATTTTATACCCATGTTCTAAATATCGGTAAATTTAGAGAAAATTTAGAGATTTATAGAGACTAGAAAGTGCAAAACATCTCGCCACGATTTATCCCAAAGATCTTAAAATTCTGAATCTCTGGAGTCAATATTCAGTTCTAATAGAGTTGCAATTTTGAGATTTCCAGTGAAAATAGAGAGTTAAAGATATTGTAGAGTTATTTTATTATCATGTTCCAAATTTCTATAAATTTAGAGAAAATTTCGCGATTTCTAGAGACTAGAACGTGTTTGTTTCGCTATGATTTATCCCAGAGATCTTACAACATCTCGCCATGATTTATCCCAGAGATTTTAAAATTCTGAAGCTCTGAAGTCAACATCCAGTTGTAATAGAGTTGTAATGTAGAGATTTCCAGTGAAAATAGAGAGTGAGAGATATTGTAGAGTTATTTTATTATCATGTTCTAAATTTTCATAAATTTAGAGAAAATTTTGCGTTAGAGAAAATTCCGCGTTTTATAGAGACTAGAAAGTGTTAAATAACTCGCCATGATTTATCCCAGAGATCTTAAAATTGTAAATCTCTTATGTAAATATCCAGTTGTAATGGAGTTGTAATTTTGAGATTTACAGTGAAAATAGAAGTGAGAGATATTGTAGAGTTTTTTATTCCCATGCTCTAAATATCTATAAACTTAGAGAATATTTCGCGATTTCTAGACTAGAAAGTTAGAAACATCTCGCCATGATTTATACCAGAGATCTTAAAATTGTGAATGTTTTGAATCAACATCCAGTTGTAATAGAGTTCTAATTTTGAGATTTCCAGTGAAAATAGACAGTGATAGAGAGATATAGTAGAGCTCCTTATTCCCATGTTCTAAACTTTTATAAATTTAGAGATATTTAGAATATGGTAATAAAAGAAATCGAAATTTGTATTCTCGGCAGTGAAGGGTTTAATTTTGCTTAATATTTCTAGAGATTTTATACGTTAAGATGTAACGACGTGAAAATAGAGAGTGATAGAGAGATATTGTAGAGCTTTTTATTCCCATGTTCTAAACTTTTATAAATTCAGAGAAATTTATTATATGGAAATAAAATAAATCGAAATTTCTATTTTCGGTAGTGAGGAGTTTAGTTTTGCTTAATATTTCTAGAGATTTTATACTTTAAGATGTAAGATGTTTGACGTGAAATTAGAGAGTGATAGAGAGATATTGTAGAGTTTATTTATTCCCATTTTCTAAACTTTTATAAATTTAGAGAAATTTATTACATGAAAAGAAAATAAATCGAAATTTCTATTCTCGGTAGTGGAGAGTTTAGTTTTGCTTATTAATTCTAGAGATTTTATACATTAATATGTTCGACTGCTTTAATCCTCAATAATGGAACATTCCGTTGCCTTAAAACAATATGATCTCGATAATGAATTTGCTATGATATCAAGATTTCTCTCGACTATTCTAAACTTCTGAGGTTTTTCCAGAATTTTATAGCGATTAGTTTTGTAATCTCACGATTTCTAGAGACTAGAAAGGGTGTGACATCTCGCAAGTCCCAGAGATCTTAAAATTCTGAATATCTGGAATCGACATCCAGTTGAACCTATTAGAGATTAATGATTGATCATTTTGAGATTTCCAGGACAAATAGAGTTTCGAGTTTTTATTTCCCATGAAAACTTATATACTTCTATAAATTTAATGAATTTGAAAACATGGAATTAAACAAAAAAACTAAATTTCTATTCTCGGTAATGGAGAGTTTAGTTTTGCTAAAATTTCTAGAGAATTTATACTTTATCATGTCTCGACTGTCTCGACTGTCTCGATCTGTCGACTGTCTCAAAATCTTCAATAACTGAGAATTCCATTAAATCCAGTAAAAATAATGTGATCTCGATAATGAGTAGATGTTCTATGATTTCAAGACTATCGACTATTCTAAATTTCTTAAATTTTTCAATAATACTATAGCGATTAGTTCTGTAATCTCGTGATTTCTAGAGACTAGAAAGGGTGTGACACATCGCAGACATATGACCCATTAGCATACTTTTGTGCTGTTTTTCGTTTCATATATTGTTTAAGTAAATCGATACAGATCTCGCAGAAATTTCTTTATGCGAATTTTGCTCAGGTGGATCGAGGTAATTGAGGCCTTCGCCTGCCCCGGCTCGTTTCGCGATCATTTTTTTTTCCACGCGCCTCCCACGGCCTCCCCATTTGTCGGCGCACCGGACGGAACAATCGCCTGCGAAACGAGCGCGCTCGTCACGCTTTTTTCACCCCGGCCCTGCCCCCGCCCCTCGCCACCCCGCTAATGAAAATTAACGCGTCCCCGCCCCCGCGCCGTCCCCTTCCGGCGGAAAAATCGGCGCTCAACTGTTCACGAACAATATTTTTTAATTGCGCGGCGCCGCGGGGACGGCGGGAAGGGGTTGAGAGAGGCACCCCTCCGGGGGTGACTCATCTGGGTCAAACGGTGGCCCCCTTTTTTCGCCGCCCCTGCTGGCCCGCTTCTTTCATTGTGCGCGCGTCCACTTCAATTGGCACAAACGCACAACCGAAAAAAGAGTGCGGGCCCCCAATGGGGTGGAGGGGCGGAGGGGCGGGGGGTGAGGACAGCGGCAGCGTGTAACGGTCAAGCGGGACGAGGGTGACGGAGGACAAAACCGGGACATTCGTCATCCTTTCGGGATGCTGCCGCATCGGATCTCTTTTTTTTAACGGCACGTCCAGCGGACATGCGGTGACATTCTTTCTGATCGCCCCTGTATCTATCACATGCTGACATTTTACATGTTTGTCACTTTCACTTGAATGTGCGACTTATCAAGCCACGTTAAATCGGTGATGCACTTTATCAGTTAGTGATAAAACGATTCATCAAGAAACATTGCGTCTGATAAGTCAAAGTGACTAGTTCTGATGTCTCTGACGCGATTCATCAAGAAACAGTGCACCTGTTAAGTCAAACTGACTTGTTTTGATGTCGCTGACGCGATTCTACAAGAGCCAGTGCATCTGTTAAGTCAAAGTGACTAGTTCTGATGTCGCTGACGCGATAAATGAAAAAACATTGCATCTGTTAAGTCAAAGTGACTTGGTCTTATGTCGCTGACGCGATTCATAAAAAAACATTACATCTGTTAAGTCAAAGTGACTAGTCTGATGTCGCTGACGCGATTCATCAAGAAGCAATGCATCTGTTATCAAAGTGACTAGTACGCGTCACGTACTAGTTTTGATGTCGCTGACGCGATTCATCAAGAAAGAGTGCATCTGTTAAGTCAAAGTGACTAGTTCTGATGTCGCTGACGCGATTCGTCAAGAAACTGTGCATCTGTTAAGTCAAAGTGGCTAGGTCTTATGTCGCTGACGCGATTCATCAAGAAGCAGTGCATCTGTTAAGTCAAAGTGATTAGTTCTGATGTCGCTGACGCGATTAATGAAAAATCATTGCATCTGTTACGTCAAAGTGACTAGGTCTTTTGTCGCTGACGCGATTTATTAAGAAACAGTGCATCTGTTAAGTCAAAGTGACTAGTTCTGATGTCGCTGACGCGATTTATCAAGAAACAGTACATCTGTTAAGTCAAAGTGACTGGTTCTGATGTCGCTGACGCGATTCATCAAAAAACATTGCATTTGTTAAGTCAAAGTGACTAGTTCTGATGTCGCTGACGCGATTCATCAAGAAACAGTGCATTTGTTACGTCAAAGTGACTACTTCTTATGTCGCTGACGCGATTCATCAAGAAATAGTGCATCTGTTAAATGTACAAATTTTATTAATTAGTAACTGGAATTGGTAATAACTATTAGACTAAATGGCAAACAATATCACAACGCATATTCTTTTAATTTTTTGTTATCACTGCCATATATCATAAAAATGGTAAAACAAATGAATCGTTGTATCCTGTCATTTCCTGTGCCGTGATATTTGCGAGTAAGGACTCTGCAGGAAATGCGCTTCGAATTATAACAGTAAATGAAAAACGCGCGGTATCATCTTAGCTGCTAATCGCTTTAAAGGGGTTATAACCCCTTTCGCACCCTCCGAAGTTAGTTAACTGTCACTTTCAAGGTACTTTCACTCGCAATCAACGCAACCCGAGACGACAGTCGAGCGGAGGAGCTGCGAGAAAAATGACACCGAAAACACAAACAGGCACATACCGGCAATTACATTTGAAACTATAACCTACAATTACCTGTCCGCGAGTGACACGTGACGATTACTTGTTTGACATGTGGCGCGACATTTTAATAATTGACAATCGATATGTCACATGATTTTCATTTGACATATGTCAAATGATCAAAAGCATGTTACTAACTTTCATAAAGAATGCATTTGTCACCAGTGTAGTATATCATGTGATACATGAACGAAAGTTCATGTTCGAAAGTTCAATACTTACAGTTTAATAACAAAGTCATGATTTATTTTCAAGCATACTATTGTTGAAAATGCATGTCACTGTCATAATTTCAATAAAAAATGCAGTTGGCACTAGTCTGAAACTTACAATACTTACAATTCACTACTGCTATTACTATTTTTGAAAATGTATGTCACTGTGACAATTGTAATAAACATGCACTTATCACTAGTGTAGTATATCATGTGATTCATTGATTCAGTGTCACGCATACTATTTATGAATAAGCATGTCACTGTCATTAGTTACGTAAAAAAATGTACTTGTCACTAGTGCAGTGTATCATGTGATTCATTGATTCATTGTCACGCATAATATTTATGAATAAGAATGTCACTGTCATAACTTACGTAAAAACATGTACTTGTCCCTAGTGTAGTATATCATGTGATTCATTGATTCATTATCATGCATACAATTTATGAATAAGCATGTCACTATCATAACTTACGTAAAAAAATGTACTTGTCACTAGTGTAGCACCTATATCATGTGATACAGAAACTTAGAATAGTTATAATGTAATATCAAAGTCGCAATTCATTGTCACGAATACCATTTATGAAAAAGCATGTCACTGTCATAACTTACGTAAAAAATGCATTTATACAAAATGCTTATACTACACTAGTGTAGTATATCATGTGATACAGAAACTTACAAAATTTACAATGTAACAACAAAATTATTGTCACTCATACTATTCTTGAAAATGCACGTCACTGTCACAATTTTAATCAAAAATGCATTCACTAGTGGAGTGTATTATGTGATCATGATTGAAAATGCATGTCACTGTTACAATTTTAATCAAAAAATGAATATCTCACTAGTGGACTGTCATAACTTACGTAAAAATGCACTTGTCACTAGTGTAGTATATCATGTGATACAGGAACCAATACTTACAATGTAATAACAAAGTCATTGTCACTCATACTATTCTTGAAAATGCATGTCACTGTCATAATTTTAATCAATAGTGCATCATGTGATATGGGAACTTGCAATACTTACAATGTAATAACAAAGTTGTGATTCATTGTCAAGCATACTATTTATGAAAAAGCATGCCACTGTCATAACTTACGTAAAAAATGCATTTATACAAAATGCTTATACAACACCAGTGTAGTATATCATGTGATACAGGAACTTACAATATTTACAATGTAATATCAAAGTCATTGTCACTCATACTATTCTTGAAAATGCATGTCACTGTCACAATTTTAATCAACAATGCATTCACTAGTGGAATGTATTATGTGATCATGAATGAAAATGCATGTCACTGTTACAATTTTAATCAAAAATGCATATGTCACTAGTGGAGTGTCATAACTTATGTAAAAAATGCACTTGTCACTAGTGTAGTATATCATGTGATACAGGAACCAATACTTATAATGTAATAACAAAGTCATTGTTCTCATACTATTCTCGAAAATGTATGTCTGTGTCACAATTTTAATCAAAAATGCATTCACCAGTGGAGTGTATTGTGTGATCATGATTGAAAATGCATGTCACTGTTACAATTTGAATCAAAAATGGATATGTCACTAGTGGAGTGTATAATGTGATCATGTTTCATTATCACCTATACTATTTGTGAAACAGAATATAACTGTCATAATTTATGTAAAAAATGCACTTATCACTAGTGTATTATATCATGTGATATAGCAACTTACAATACTTGCAATTTGATAACAAAGTCATGATTCATTGTCACGTACAAACGCTTTTGAAAATGCATGTCACTGTCATAACTTTCATAAAAAATGCACTTGTCACTAGTGAGGTACATCGTGTGATACAAGAACTTACAATTACGCACAATTTAATGACAAAGTCATGAATCATTGTCACGCATACCATATAGTCATGTCATTATCAAAACTTAAAAATAAAATTGCACTTATCACTATACCTTTTCAAGTTCAAATTGAGACCAATCAAGTTCAAAATGAGACCAGTCAATTGCACATTGAGGACACTCAAGTTCAAATTGATGCCAATCAATTTCAAATTGAGACCAATCAACTTCAAATAGAGACTGAACAATATCAAGTTGACACTAAACTATATCAAGTTGAGATTAAACAAATAAAATTTATCATGACAACTTCATATTGTTTAGTGTCAACTTGATTTTGATAAGTCTCAATTTGAAATTGATTGGTCTCAATTTGAAATTGATTGGTCTCAATTTGAAATTGATTGGTATCAATTTGAACTTGATTGGCCACAATTTGTAATTGATTGGTCTCAATTTGAACTTGATTGGTCTCAAATTAAACTTGAAAAGGTATAGTGTAGTGTATCATCTGATACAGGAAATTACAATACTTACAATTTAATAACAAAGTCATGATTCACTGTCATGCAAAAACGCTTTTGAAATGCACGTCACAGTCATAACTTTTATAGAAAATATGCACGTATCCCCATAAAATTTTCCGGAAAAGTGGAGGTTAACCACAATTATGCGGCATTTTTTGTAAACAAAATGGAGTTTCTCTACAATGCTTCTCAGCCGAATGAAAAGATTATGCAAAATCGTATAATTTGTTAATTAAGTTTTCTAACAAAAAAGAGATTTTCTATAATTTTTTTATCTAATATGAGGTCATTTGTAAATTTTCCACCAACTCTTAGTATGTATGTGTGCTATACGAAAATGCATTCTTTATATTTGCCCATAAAATTTTCCGGTAAAGTGGAGGTTATCCAAATTTCTGCGGCATTTTTTGTAAACAAAATGGAGTTTCTCTACAATGCTTCTCAGCCGAATGGAAAGATTTTGAAAAATCGTATGATTTGTTAATTAAGTTTGCTTACATAAAGAGATTTTCCATAAATTTGCTATCCAAAATGAGATAATTTGTAAATTTTCCACCAACTCTTAGTATGAAACTGAAAGTAGTATCTGAAACTTCCTAGTTCAACGGGGATTCATCCTTACGCGTATTTGCGGATAGTTTAGATTTTCCGGTCGATTCCTACTTTTTTGCCGCGCTTCTTGCGTGAACTTGTGGGGTGGTTTTGGGGGCTCGTCGCCCCCCGGAAGTCCGCGAGGGGCGTTAGCCGCCCCCAGGCCGGTCTGCGCTTCGGGTGGAGGCGCCGGGTCCGCATGTTTATGTGGAAAATTAGGCGCGTTCAGGGCCCGTAATCATGAAAAACGCCCGCCGCTAATGAAAAACTTGCTCGGCGAATTTGTCCTTATTAATTTCCCGGGGGCGGCGATCCGTCTCCCGGGCGGGCGGGGGCCGCCGGAAAAATCGCCGCCCCCGCGCCGCCCCCTGCCGCCCCGCGCCGCCGCGAATTGAAATAAAACTTCCGCTCCGAGTGTTTTTAATCTGATTCTTTCAATAGGTGGGAGCAGGTGCTCGGCTTCCCACACTTTAATAAGTAACGAAACAAATTTAGAGCGAAAAAGTTAGAAAAAGCGAATGAAAACTTGGGGTCCGGATTATTACCTATCCATTTTAATAATGAGTTCGAGAGCACAGCGGGGGCGGCGGCGGCGCCGGGGGTTGGGAACTAGGGGGCGCGTGGTGTGTGGCCCGGGTGGGGCCGGGCTTAATGCGGCCATAATTAACGCCGGTCTCATCGCAAAAATGACTGCGATTTATGTGTGGGTTTTTTTCAGACAGTAATTTTCCTCGAAACGCTGCCGCAAGTTTTTTACCGTAAGTTATGCGATGGGCATAAATTAATCGGCGGCCTTTGTGCGCTCTCTCACACACACACGCTCACACACACACAGGTGCACCCCTTTTATGCTTACGAGGCGGAATTTATTCGCCGTGCATTTTATTTTTGAAATAAATTAAAGAAAACTATATTACCATTGTCTCGGAATAAAGTGGGGGGGCGGCGGTGGTGGCGGCATCGCCAGGGAGCGGAGCGCGTGTGCCGCCCCCCGCGGGGGCCCGCCGCCTCCCAGGGCGGCCGCGATGGGGGCAGGTCACTAGATGCAAAAAGGGTTGAAACTGAATGTTGCTTGGCATGCGATGATTTTTAATGTTCCCATCGCACGCATGTTTTTATTAATCAAGGAACATTTTATATTTATGTCGGATTCGTGTGTACGCCCGCACACACAGGCGGGGGGCGGGGGCGGCCAGGGGGGTGGGGGCGGCCAGGCAATTTGGGAAATGATGGAATAATTAGTAAACGATAACAATGACGGAAAACGGGGCGCGGGTCACGGGAAATTGGCCGATCGCAGAGACATCTGCAGCGCGCTCCCAGTGACACGTGGCGTTTGCAAATAGTTGACAAACGGAAAACGGCAAATTATAACGGCTGCATTTGTTCCACGCCTTCAATTCACACATTCACATAAACCACCAAATTCGTAGCAAATCCTAATATTTACGAACAATCACAAGGCTTAAAAATTACCCAAGTTACATGTGACAACCCCAAACACGTGACATCGAAATCAATTACACTACTCAGGTCTTCGGAATAAAAAATTGCACATGTCATCGATTGAAAACCAAATTTGAATCTGAAACCTCACAGATACTTGGGAAAATTACACTTAGCCGCCCAATTGTTAGTTTCAGCCGACATTTTATGAATTGCACGTGCACGTGTCGTCGAGGTAAACGGTATACATAACATACTCAGTTTTAAAATGTTACATACAAGTCTGGGACTCTTAAAAACTTGCACGTGTCACAAACGACGCACCCAATGTATGGTTACAAGACATTTCATGAATTACACGTGTCGTAGATTACTTCATCACATTGATTTAGTTGCGCGAGGTAAACGGTGCACATAACATACTCAGTTTTAAAATTTTACATACAAGTCTGGGGACTCTTAAAAAGTTGCACGTGTCGCAAACGACGCACCCAATTTATGGCTACAAGACATTTCATGAATTACACGTGTCATAGATTACTTCATCGCATTGATTTAGTTGCGCGAGGTAAACGGTGCACATATACTCAGTTGTAAAATTATATACACAAGTCTGGGACACTTAAACAATGGAACGTGTCGCAAATGACGCCCCCAATTTATGGTTACAAGACCTTTCATGAATTACACGTGTCATAAATTACTTCATTGCATTGATTTAGTTGCGCGAGGTAAACGGTGCACATAACATACTCAGTTTTAGAATTTTACACACAAGTCTGGGACACATCAAAAATTGCACGTGTCGCAAATGACCCAATTTGTGGTTACAAGTCTCTCGGACGTTTCATGAATTGCACGTGTAATAAATTACTTGATCGCATTGATTTAGTTGCGCGAGGTAAACGATACACATATACTCAGTTGTAAAATTATATAACGAGCACTTAAACAATGGCACGTGTCGCAAATGACCCAATTTATAGTTACAAGTCTCTCGGACGTTTTATGAATTGCACGTGTCATAAATTACTTCATCGTATTGATTTAGTTGCGCCAGGTAAACGGTGCACATTTACTCAGTTTTAGAATTTTACACACAAGTCTGGGACACTTTAAAAATTGCACATGTCGCAAATTACGCACCCAATTTATAGTTACAAGTCTCTCAGACACTTTAGGAATTGCACGTGTCACAAATTGGTTAATATAAATCACACTGATTTAGTTTTTACCTATTTAAAAGTGCACTTGGCATACTTATTTTTGGAATTATAGATACAAGTATAGGATACATTAAGAATGTCCCCCAATATTATATAAAATAAATATAAATATAAAATATAGGAAATATAATATTAAAAAAATATTAAAAAAATGCATTTTCGTATAGCACACAGGCATACTAAGAGTTGGTGAAAATTTTCTAAATTATCTCATTTAGCATAGAAAATTTATAGAAAATCTATTTTTGTTAGGTTACTTAATTAACAAATTATACGATTTTATATAATATTTCCATTCTGCTGAGAAAAATTGTCTCCATTTTGTTTACAAAAATTGCCACAGAATTGTGGATAACCTCCACTTTTCCGAAAAAAAAATATGGGCAAATATAAAATAATGCATTTCCGTATAGCACACATACATACTAAGAGTTGGTGGAAAATTTACAAATGATCTCATTTTGGAGAGAAAATTTATAAAAAATATCTTTTTGTTAGGAAACTTAATTAACAAATTATACTATTTTGCGTAAACATTCTGCCGAGAAATATTGTAGAGAAACTCCACTTTGTTTACAAAATATGCCACAGAAATTTGGATAACCTCCACTTTTCCGGAAAGTTTTATGGAGAAATATGAAAAATGCATTTTCGTATAGCACACATGCTTACTAAGAGTTGGTGGAAAATTTACAATTATCTCAGTTTGGGTAGAAAATTTATAGAAAATCTCTTTTTGTTAGGAAACTTAATTAACAAATTATACGATTTTGCATAATCTTTCCATTCTGCTGAGAAAAATTGTAAAGAAACTCCATTTTGTTTACCAAACTTGCCACAGAATTGTGGATAACCTCCACTTTTCCGGAAAATTTTATGGAGAAATGAAAAAACAATGCATTTTCGTATAGCACACATACATATTAAGAGTTGGTGGAAAATTTACAAATTATCTCATTTTGGATAGAAAATTTATAGAAAATCTCTTTTTGTTAGGATACTTAATTAAAAAATTATACGATTTTGTATAATCTTTCCATTCTGCTGAAAAAAATTTTAGAGCAACTCCATTTTGTTTACAACAATTGCCACAGAATTGTTCCAATCCTTAATACTTAATTAACAAATTATATGATGTTGGAAATTTTCATTATGTAAAGAAAATTTATGGAATTTTTTTTTTTCAGGAAACTTGCGAAAAATCTCTATGATGTAAAGAAAATTTATGGAAAAACTATTTTTTTTCACCAAACTGTAGGAAAATCTTCATTTTGCTATGATAAAAGTCCTAATTTTTGTAAACACTTAATGGGGAATTTATATTTTTGTATACCACACATGATTGATTCTATTTCACTTCAACTCTAGTTAATCTCACACTAAAATTTCCCGGAAAATTAATGAATCATCCCTCAGGAACGATTTTCCGTCTTAGCCGCCGTCTAAATTTTCATTTTAACGTGAAAATTTAAGATTTTTTAAGGTTATTTAACGTTTCTGACATTTACATGATCGACACTAACAATTTAATCGTTTTTGTTTTGAGGTGTCATTTCTACTGCAAGTTTTTGTTAGAAAACTTAATTATCAAATTATATGATTTTGGCTATTTTCATTATGTAAAGAAAATATATGGAAACACTAATTTTTGTTCAGGAAACTTGTGAAAAAACTTCATTATGTAAAGAAAATTTATGGAAAAACTAATTTTTTTCACCGAACTGTAGGAAAATCTTCATTTTGCTACGATAACAGTCCTAATTTTTGTAAACACTTAATGGGGAATTTGTATTTTTGTATACCACACATGATTGATTCTATTTCACTTCAACTCTAGTTAATCTCACACTAAAATTTCCCGGAAAATTATTGAATCATAGCGCAGGAACGATTTTCCGTCTTAGCCGCCGTCTAAATTTTCATTTTAACGTGAAAAATTAAGTTTTTTTAAGGTTATTTAACGTTTCTGACATTGACATGATCGACACTAACAATTTGATCGTTTTTGTTTGGAGGTGTCATTTCTGCTGTAAGTTTTTGTTAGAAAAGTTCATGATCAAATTATATGATTTAGGAAATTTTCATTATGTAAAGAAAATTTATAGAAACACTAATTGTTGTTCAGGAAACTTGTGAAAAACTTCATTATGTAAAGAAAATTTATGGAAAAACTAATGTTTTTCACCAAACTGTAGGAAAATCTTCATTTTGCTACGATAAAAGTCCCAATTTTTGTAAAAACTTGATGGGGAATTTGTATTTTTGTAAATCACACATGAATTATTCTATTTCACTTCAACTCTAGTTAAGCTCACAATAAGATTTCTCGGAAAATTAACGGATCATCCCACAGGAACGATTTTCCGGCTTAGCAGCCCTCCGAATTTTCCGGGTGGGTTTTCTTTTCGCCCGCCATCGATCCGGCCCCGGCCCTCTTCGGGCGGTCATCAGGTGCGGGGCTAATTGAAAAATCTCGAAGGTAATCTCGAGAATGGAGGGGCGATAATCTATTCTTCAGCCCCTTCTTTTTTACGCATAAATTAGGGTTAATTTCGTGCGGAACCGCGGGCGCGATTTATTGGAGTGTTTGTAGATGGGCGAGATTAGATTAATGCGGGCAAGTGCGCCCCCCCCATCGCCGCCCCCGCCCCAGGGGACGGCGCGGGGGCGGCAGAGCGTTTTTCCGGGGCGCCTTTACTTATTAACGCGAGAAAAATGACAGCCGGAAAAACTACGTGTCCGCAGGTGAATAATTGATGGACGTGGCATTATCGGACGAAGCGCGTTTTTTTCTTGTTTCCCTCAAACTGGTTGCAATTCCGACGACTTTTATTGCACGGCACGCAACTGCCTGCAAAGCCGTGCAAAATTTATTGCATTATAAGTTCCGCGAGTTCAGAAAAATTGCACACAAAGCCGGCATTAGCAGCATTATATTGATTTCATAATCAAGGAGCATGCAACCAGCTAACGGTTGCACAAGTGGATAATTTTGGCTGTCAAACATGTAAGAACTGTCAAAAATGACAGATTTTGGTTAAGTATGCATCTCGAAAATCGCATATCAAACAATTGGAATAATTTAGCTGGCAAATGTGCAATAATTGTCAAAAGTCAGCTAGATTTAGGTTATGTATACACGTAGAAGGTAATACGTCAATCAATTTACGTCAAATTTATAACAATTGTCACAATTTGATCGATTTTGTGTATATCTAAATCGATAAAAGTGTATATCAAATAATTGTCATAATGTGATAGATTTAAGTTATGTGTGTATAAGAACATCATATGTCAAATAATTGGAATAATTTAGGTGTCAAACATGTAACAATTGTCAAAAATCTGATACTTTTAGGTTAGGTATGTATCTAGAAAGTAATACCTCAAAGCGTTTGAATAATTCAAGTCCAAAGACTTCCGTTTGACAACCAAATAAATTCATATACCTAAATGCGCAACTGTTGAACGACCATCAGATAACCAAAAATACATACAAAATCCTAATACACCTAAATTCTAAATGCACATTATAAACAATATCCCGATAGCGACACACGAATATGTTCCTTGAAAGCCTTTTTCATAATTGCAAATATATTTGTATGTGTACGTGTGGATAAATATCGCGAGTGTAAGAAAAAAGTAACATAAAACCAATGCAAAGTAAAGTAAACATATGGCGGAAACATAAGTGGAAATGATAGACCGCAAAACGTCGGAAATCATATTTGTTGAAATCAATCAGAACTGTAACATAAAATCGTAAATGAATGGCAAACGCTGCAAAATTGTCGTCGTTTTCGGCAACTTTTAAACAGCGTTTGTAAATTAATAAGTACAGAAATAAATCGGTCACACCTGAAATCGCAATGGCTGATGTTGGACACTCAAAACACTTTTGTCATTTGTCATTTGTATGTATATAGAAATATCGACCCAAACTTTGATCAAATCACTTTTGTCATTTTTATTGTATATAAATATATCGACCCAAACTTTGATTACATCGCTTTTGTCATTTTGTCACTAGTATTGTACATAGAAATGTCAGCCTCAACTTTGATAAAATTACTTTTGTCATTTGCATTGTATATAAAAATATCAACCCAAACTTTGATCAAATAACTTTTGTCATTCTCATTGTATATAAATATATCGACCCAAACGTTGATCAAATCACTTTTGACATTTTGTCATTTGTATTGTACATAAAAATATAGACTCAATTTTTGATCAAAACACTTTTTCCATTTTGTAATTTTGTCTGTATTGTACATGGAAATGTCAACCCACACTTTGATAAAATTACTTTTGTAATTTTGTCATTTTGTCATTGGTATTGTATATAAAAATATTGACCCCAACTTTGAAAGAATCAAAGTTTTAGTATGCAATATTAGTAGGTATATGTTATAAGAATACAGCCACTAAACATGGAAAATGCCAGATATTTCAGAATCCCTGTCATTTTCAAGAAAACTATATAAGATCAAATCTTTTTGTAATTTTGTCATTTGTATTGTATATAAAAATATCGATTCAAACTTTGATCAAATGACTTTTGCCATTTTATCATTTTGTCACTTGTATATAGAACTATCAACCCAAACTTTGTTCAACTTACTTTTGTCATTTTGTCATTGGTTATTTTGTCATACACAAGTATCGACCCCAACTTTGAAAGAACATAAGTTTTAGTATTCAATTTTTCGTATAACATAAAAATTTAAGGATTACATTTAAAATTTAAGATTTTTTGTTGTCACTTGACATTTATGACGTTGACAAGCCCGATATTAACTATTTGTGTCGGTTTTTGTTTTGAAGTGTCATGTCTCAAATATACAATCAAATCACTCAAATAATGTTTATACAAATATGTCATTTGTATGCTCCATAAAAATAGACCATACAAAAATAAATAAGGGATGAAACTATATATAAAAAAAATAGAAACATTGACCCAAACTTTTAAAGAACTAAATGTCTTAATGATAAATACATGTTATAAGAACATTGCTACTAAACATGAAAAATACCAAAAAAATCAGAATTCCTGCCATTTTCTAAACGATATTGTTATTATTTTTAAATTCATGAGTGTATAATGTACATAATCCCCCTTTGTAGTTTTTGTCATTTCAGATGTCGTGATTTCCTACTTCCTACTTCCTACTATAAATGACTATATGTCATTTATAATAACTATATGTTAATATATGTCATAATGACGATTTGAGTTTATTTGGCATTTCAGGCACATGTCTTGTTTACCGAGATTGTCATTTTCTTGTCATTTATGACATTGCCATGTCAGGTGTTTCGAGCTTGCCTGTCATTTATGATGAAAGCTTTAACATTTTTTGTGTTTCTATGTAATTTCTGACGAAAGTTTTTACAAATTTTGGAGCTTTCTCGTAATTTTAGATAATTGACAACGTATTTGATGAGGGTTCTTGTCAGATTATTAATCATTTGTGTCGATTTTGATTTGAGGCGTAATATCTGACGTAAGCAGTGTATTTTTTGTCAAATTACTTTTCAGTCCCAATTTAAACATTTACGAAATTTTGAGATTAATTGACATTTCTGATGTTAACATGTCAGACACTAACAATTTGTGTCGTTTTTGTTTTGAGGTGCCATTTCTGAAGTAAGCAGTGTACTTTTTTCAGATTACTTTTTATTTTTAATGTTAACAGTTACGAAATTTTGAGGTTCATTGACATTTCGGACGTTGACATGGCAGACACTAATAATTTATGTCGCTTTTGTTTTGAGGAGTCATTTCTGACGTAAGCACTATATTTTTTTCAGATTACTTTTCATTTCAACGTAGTCACTTAGGAAATTTTGAGGATCATTGACATTTCTGACAATGGCATGCCAAATGCTAGCAATTTGTGTGGTTTTTGTTTTGAGGTGTCATTGCTGACGTAAGCACTGTATTTTTGTTCAGATACTTTTCATTTCTTAAGATGTCTTGTCATTTGTGACGTAAAAAAAATAGTATTTTCACATTACTTTTCATTTTAACGTGAAAATTTTAGATATTTTGAGGTTACTTGACATTTCTGATATTGACATGCCATATATAAACCATTTGTGTCGGTTTTGTTTTGAGATAATTGAGATTGATTTGAGAGAATATCTGAGGTACCTAAGCACTGTATTTTTTCAGTTTACTGTTCGTTTCTAATGTAAGCATTTACGAATTTTTGAGGTGCATTGACATTTTTGACATTGACATGCCAATTTGTGTCGTTTTTGTTCTGAAGTGCCATTTCTGACGCAAGCACTGTATTTTTTTAAAATTACGTTTCATTTAAACGTAAACACTTGCGATTTTTTGAGGTTACTTCGCATCTCTGACATTGTCGTATCGTCTTTTTTTTTGAGGTGTCACTTCTGACGTCAGCCTCTGCGGTGTTTTGAGTTTTTCTTTTAGGACTTTTTGAGTTGACTTGACATTGCTGTTTACGTTGAAATGCCAGATATTAATAATTTGTGTCGTTTTTGTTTTGAGGTAACATTTCTGATGTAAGCATTATATTTATATCATATTATCTTTCATTTCTAAAGATACCATTTAGTATTTTTAATGTTATTTGTCATTTATGATGCAAACTCTGTGATATATGATTTTGTTAGGTTACTTGTCATTCCTGTTGCAAAACCTTTGAGATTATTTGAGGTTACTTGTCGTTTCTGTTGCAAACCTTTGAGATTATTTGAGGTTACTTGTCGTTTCTGTTGCAAACCTTTGAGGTTATTTGAGGTTACTTATCATTTCAGATGAATTTTTCTGATTACTTTTCATTTTTGACGTAAACATTTGCGAATTTTTGAGCTTACTCGACATATCTGACGTTGACACAATGTCATGTCGTTTTTGTTTTGAGGTGTCGCCGCGATTTTTGGAGGTTACTTGACATCTCTGACGTTGTCGTGTCATCTTTGTTTTGAGATATCACTTCTGACGTCAGCCTCTGCGGTGTTTTGAGTTTCTCTTGAAGACTTTATGAGTTTACTTGACATTATCGTTGACGTTGAAATGCTAGATATTAATAATTTGTGTTGTTTTTGTTTTGAGGTGACATTTCTGACATAAGCACTGCATTTATTTCAGATTACTTTCTATTTCTAACGTAAACATTTAGTATTTTTATTGTTATTTGTCATTTATGATGCAAGCTTCATGATTTTATTAGATTACTTGTCATTGCTCTTGAAAACCTTTGAAATTATTTGAGGTTACTTGTCATTTCAGAAATAAGCATTGTCATTTTTCAGATAAATTTTCATTTTTGAGGTAAACATTTGCGATTTTTTGAATTTACTCTACATCTCTGACTTTGACACAAATTCGTGTCGTTCTTGATTTGAGGTGTTGGTGCTATTTTTTGACATTACTTGACATATCTGACGTTGACACAGATTCGTGTCGTCTTTGTTTTGAGTTGTTGTTGCGATTTTTTGAGGTTACTTGACATCTCTGACGTTGTCGTGTCGTCTTTGTTTTGATATATCACTTCTGATGTCAGCCTCTGCGGTGTTTTGAGTTTTTCTTGAGGACTCTTTGAGTTTACTAGACAATGCCGTTGACGTTGAAATGCTAGATATTAACAATCTGTGTCGTTTTTGTTTTGAGGTGATATTTCTGACGTAAGCACTGTATTTAGATCAGATTACTTTTCATTTCTAACGTAAACAGTTAGTATTTTTTAATGTTATTTGTCGTTGACATTGAAATACCAGATATTAACAATTTGTGTCGTTTTTGTTTCGAGGTGACATTTCTGACGTAAGCATTGTATTTATATCAGATTACTTTTCATTTCTAAAGAAACCATTTAGTATTTTTAATGTTATTTGTCATTTATGATGCAAGCTTTATGATTTTATTAGATTACTTGTCATTGCTTTTGAAAACCTTTAAGACTATTTGAGGTTACTTGTCATTTCAGATGTAAGCATTGTAATTTTTCAGACAACTTTTCATTTTTGACGTAAACATTTGCGAATTTTTGAAGTTACACGACATCTCTGACGTTGACACAAATTCGTGTTGTGACTTTTTGAGTTTACATGACATTGCCGTTGGAGTTAAAATACCAGATATTAACAATTTGTCTCTGACATTCTGACATCTCTGACGTTGACACAGATACGTGTCGTTTTTGTTTTGAGGTGTTGCTGCTATTTTTTGACGTTACTTGACATATCTGACGTTGACACAGATTCGTGTCGTCGTGACATATCTGACGTTGTCGTGTCGTCTTTGTTTTGAGGTATCACTTCTGCCGTCAGCCTCTGCGGTGTTTGGGTTTTTCTTGAGGACTTTTTGAGTTTACTTAACATTGTCGTTGACGTTGAAATGCCAGATATTAACAATTTGTGTCGTTTTTGTTTTGAGGTGACATTTCCGATGTAAGCACTGTATTTATATCAGATTACTTTTCATTTCTAACATAAACAGTTAGTATTTTTAATGCTATTTGTATTTGTATTATTAGATTACTTGTCATTGCTCTTGGAAATCTTTGAGATTATTTGAGGTTACTTGTCATTTCAGATGTAAGTATTGTAATTTTTCAAATAAATTTTCATTTTTGACGTAAACATTTGCGATTTTTTTGAGGTTACTCGACATCTCTGAGCTTAACACACATTCGTGTCGTTTCTGTTTTGAGCTGTTGATGCTATTTTTTGACGTTACTTGACATATCTGACGTTGACACAGATTCGTGTCGTCTTTGTTTTGAGGTGTCGCTGCGATTTTTTGAGGTTACTTGACATCTTTGACGCTGTCGTGTCTTTGTTTAGAGGTGTCGCTGCTGACGTCAGCCTCTGCGGTTTCCGGTGTGACCGTCGACGAAAGAAACAATAAGAGAACCAGTGTCGTGACATACATGGCTTACTTTCGACGTATGCGTTCGCAGGCTGGACTCGGTGGCGAAGCCCTTGCCGCAGATGTTGCAGTGGAACGGCCTGTTCTTGGCCCTCTCCACCTGAGCGTCGTGGTTCCTGAGGTGCTGCTGCAGGTTGGACAGCTGGATGAAGGCCCTGCCGCAGTCTGGTAGGTGGCACTTATATGGACGCTCCCCTAAAAAAAAAAAACAAACAGAAAATGAGTGTCAAAAACTGTCAGTTGACATTTTAATGGTTATGTGAACGAATCTTAGTCAAAATTCAATTTCAAATATATAAAGGTCGGATTTATATTTCGCGCCATTTTTGTTTTGTTTTGCAATTGGTAACTCTGATGTTAGAAGAATCGTAGATTATGTAATTTAAAGTGTACAGTCCTTCAGCCTTAACTAGTTGGGCTAAATGGGGGTGCAGCTCCACGTGATTTATATTGTTACCGAATTCAGTTCGTTGTATTAACGTTGTATTATTTATGGTAACAACTGTGTCATCTTAAAGTTGCGAAACTGAAATATCCAAGGCGTCCGAATCATCCCCTCTGTGCTCTCCCCCGCCCCCGCCTTCAGCCGCCTCCTCAATGGGGGCAAATTCAAGGGCCGTAATTATTTGTAATGACAAACCGCCAACGTCCCCCGCACCGCCAGAGCCGCCAGAATTGACCGTCGGAGAGGCCGCCAATTAGCACCCACTTTTTTAACCCCCGGCGCGTTAATTAGTACGCCAGCGTCTCATCTGCCCCCCGAAAGAGTTCCTTACATCAAGACACCCGAGGGGGGGCGGGGCCATAATGACAACGTCGACGTAAGTTTCGTCCACGTAATAACAGCGCCGACCACCTGTAATCAGGACCGTGGAAAAAAAGGGTCATTCCGAGTGTAAAAACTGTAATTAATTTCCTCAGCGAGTGCAATTGTGATGCGGAAACGCTGAAGGAGGGAACCTACATGCGACCACATGGCACGAAAATCGCAAAATTTTCACAATTAAAAAATCATAATTTATGCCAATCTTCATACCTACTGTTACTACCAGAACAATAAAATAAGAATTTTGAAAAAAAAATCACAATAAAAAAAAGGGTATGTATCATATGATACACATGATACATATGATATGTACCATTGATACAGTATTTTGAAAAATTTTGACAATAAATAAGACAATTGTTATGCCAAATCGCAAATTTTAGCGTTAATGAAAAGGGCACTTTTATGCAAATCTTGTCGCTTAATGTCGATTACTTTAACATATTTTGCATGAAAAAAAATTAGCCTTTCTTTTATGCAAATATTTTTTTGGTGTAGTTTAACGAATTTTACATTTAAAAAATCGCCTCTACTTTCATGCAAATCATTTTGCTTGATGCCAAATACTTTTACGAATCTTCCCAAGCCAAGAATTCTTGCACATTCTCAATGACCTGCACACGCCGTGGAAACTTTTTAAACTTCCCTAGCTCGTCCTCTCGCAGGATCAACGGCAGGGGTGAAACAGAAACAGCCTTTTTTCAGGCGGCTGCTGAAAGGGCTGCTTCACGATTAATTTAATCCAAATAATGAAACTGGAACTTTTTAATTTAGCAGCGGAGCGGTCACATTCTTTCCTCGTCTGTGACATATTTTTAATAAAAGGGTTATTACTTCGATTTCTGCCCCGAATATTGATGAGGACGTCTCCCCCCCCCACCCAGCCCGTTGGTGGCGAAAAAATCACAATCGATGCGCCCCGAGAAAAAAAAATAAGGTCCGTTCATATAAGCAGCAGGAGGCTGCAAATTAGTGGGAGATACAGTTGAGACGTGCAGGAGTACATTATTAGGAGAAACAATAGAACGTCGTATAAGCAGCAGGGGTGAATTAGTAGAACAAACAGTAGACGAGAAAAAAAAAAGATCCGTTCATATAAGCTGCAGAAGGAGCGAATTAATGGAAAAAAATAGTTGAGACATACAGGAGTACATTATTAGGAGAAAGAATTGAACGTCGTATAAGCAGCAGGGGTAAATAGGTAGATGAAATTGTAAAAACAGTACGCTCCGAGGAAAAAAAATTAGGATCCATTCATATAAGCAGCAGAAGGAACGAATTAGTGGAAGAAATAGTTGAGACGTGCTGGAGTACATTATTAGGAGAAACAATTGAACGTCGCATAAGCAGCAGGGGTGAATTAGTAGCAGAAACAGTTGACGAGAAAAATAAATAAGATCCGTTCATATAAGCTGCAGAAGGAGCGAATTAGTGGAAGAAATAGTTGAGACGTGCAGGAGTACATTATTAGGAGAAACAATTGAACGTCGTATAAGTAGCAGGAAGAATTGGCAGAAGAAATTGTGAAAACAGTACGCTCCGAGAAAAAAAAGATCCGTTCATATAAGCAGCTTCTTCTTGGATTGCCATACTCGATGTCGAGCGTCGGCTGTTTCCCCGCATACGTCAGTGTATGAGTGTCTGTATCATATACTATATGAGTGTAGTTACGCTGACGTATGGCACCTACAGTTTAACGTTGGCTGCGAACGACTGGTTTTTGGGGAAACATCGCTGAGCAGATATAAGCAGCAGAAGGAACGAATTAGTGGAAGAAATAGTTGAGACTTGCAGGAGTACATTATTAGGAGAAAGAATTGAACGTCGTATACGCAGCAGGGGTGAATTAGTAGAAGAAACAGCTGACGAACAAAAATATTAAGATTCGTTCACATAAGCTCCGGGGATTAATTAGTAGAAGAAACAGTTGACGAGAAAAAAATATTATGATCCGTTCATATAAGCAGCAGAAGGAACAAATTAGTGGAAGAAATAGATGAGACAAGCAGGAGTACATTATTAGGAGAAAGAATTGAACGTCGTATAAGCAGCAACAGTGATTAAGTAGAAAAAATAGTTGACGAGAAAAAAAATTAAGATCCGTTCATATAATCAGCAGGGGTGAAATAGTAGAAGAAACAGCTGACGAGAAAAACAATTAAGATCCGTTCATATAAGCAGCAGGATGCCGCAAATTAATGAAAGATACAGTTGACACGAACAGGAGTACATTATTAGGAGAAACAATTGAACGTCGTATAAGCAGCAGGGGTGAATTAGTAGAAGAAACAGTTGACGAGAAAAAATATTAAGATTCGTTCATATAATCAAATCAATTTAAAAAAATCTTATTGCCGACATAAAGCAATATATTTTAAATTATTTTTTGCAAATTAATTACGATCCAATGCATATTTTTTGAGATATGCATTTTCTAGTGTAATTTTGATAATATTAAGAGCTATTCCCAAATTTTATGCATATTATAATAATGATGTCTCAAAAACTAGCGTATCAATTTTAAAGAAACTTATTCCTGCCGTAAAGTAATATATTTTTGATTAATTGGTGCAAAGCAATTACGATCCAATGCATATTTTTTGAGATATTCCTTTTCTAGTGTCACCTTTTTAGTATTAAGAGATATTCCCAAATTTTGTGCACATTATAATACTAATATCTCAAAAACTAGCGTATCAATTTTAAAGAAACTTATTATCGACATAAAGTAATATACGTTTGATTAATTTTTGCAAATCAATTATGTTTCAATGCATATTTTTGGAGATATGCATTTTATATTGTAATTTTGTTGATATTAAAAGCTATTCCCAATTTTTGTGCACATTATAATAATGATATCTCAAAAACCAGCTTATCAATTTTAATGAAACTTATTGCAGAACTAAAGTAATATATTTCTGATTGATTTTGGCAAATCAATTACAATTCAATGCATATTTATTGAGATATGCATTTTCTATTGTAATTTTGTTGATATTAAAATCTATTCCCAATTTTTGTGCACATTATAATAATGATATCTCAAAAAATAGCTTATCAATGTTAATTAAACTTATTGCCGTCATAAAGTAATATATCTTTGATTAATTTTTGTAAATTAATTACAATTCAATGCATATTTTTCGAGTTATGCATTTTATACTGAGTGTAATTTTGTTAATATTAAGAGCTATTCTCAAATTTTGTGCATATTATAATAATGATATCTCAAAAACTAGGGTATCAATTTTAATGAAACTTATTGCCGACATAAAGAAATATATGTTTAATTAATTTTTGCAAAGCAATTACGATCCAATGCAAATATTTTGAGATATTCATTTTGTAGTGTGACCTTTTTAGTATTAATAGGTATTCCCAAATTTTGTGAACATTATAATACTGATATTTCAAAAACCAGCGTATCAATTTTAAGTAAACTTATTGCCGACATAAAGTAATACATTTTTGATCAATTTTTACAAATTAATTATGATTCAATGTATATTTTTTTAGATATGCATTTTCTAGTATAATTTTGTTAGTATTAAGAGCCATTCGCAAATGTTGTGCATATTATAATACTGATATCTCAAAAACTGGCTTATCAATGTTAAGTAAACTTACTGTCGACATAAAGTAAAGTATTTTTGATAAATTGTTGCAAATCAATTACGATCCAATGCTTATTTTTTGAGATATGCATTTTCTATTGTAATTTTGTTGGTATTAAGAACTATTCCCATATCTTATGCATATTGTAATAATGATATCTCAAAAACTAGCGTATCAATTTTAAAGAAACTTATTGTCGACATAAAGTAGAGTATTTTTGATAAATTGTGGCAAACCAATTACGATCCAATGCATATTTTTTTAGATATGCATTTTCTATTGTAATTTTGTTAATATTAAAAGCTATTCCCAATTTTAGTGCATATTATAATAATGATATCTCAAAAACTAGCTTATAAATTTTAAAGAAACTTATTGCTGACATAAAGTAATATATTCTTGATCAATTGTTGATCGATCCAATACATATGTTTTGAGATATTACTATTCTAGTATAATCTTGTTGGTACTAAGAGGTACTCCCAAATTTTGTGCACATTATAATAATGATATCTCAAAAACTAACGTATTAATTTTAAAGAAACTTATTGCGGACATAAAGAAATATATTTTTATTCATTTTTGCAAATTCATTACGATCCTCTGCATATTTTTTGAGAAATACCGTTTCTAGTGTAATCTTGTTAGAATTCAGAGTTATTCCCAAATTTTGTGCATATTATAATACTGATATCTCAAAAACTAGCGTATCAATTTTAAAGAAACTTATTGCCGACATAAAGTATAGTATGTTCAATTTAGTTTTGCAAAGCAATTACGATCCAATGCATATTTTTTGATAAATACATTTTCTAGTGTAATCTTATTAGAATTCAGAGCTATTCCCAAATTTTGTGCATGTTATATTAATGATATCTCAAAAAGTAGCGTATAAATTTTAAAGAAACTTATTACCGACATTAAGTAATATATTTTTCATTAATTTTTGCAAATTAATTACGATCCAATGCATATTTTTTGAGATATTCTTTTTCTAGTGTCACCTTTTTAGTATTATGAGATATTCCCAAATTTTGTGCTCATTATAATACTCATATATCAAAAACCAGCGTATCAATTTTAAGTAAACTTATTGCCAATATACAGTAATATATTTTTGATTAATTTTTGGAAATAATTTGCGATCCAATGCATATTTTTGGAGATATGCATTTTCTAGTGTAATATTTTTAGTACTAAGAGCAAATCTCAAATGTTGTGCATATAATAATAATAATAACTCAAAAACTAGCGTATCATTTTCAATGAAACTTATTGCTGGCATAAAGTAATATATTTTTGATTTATTTTTGCAAAGAAATTACGATCCACTGCATATTTTTGGAGATATGAATTTTTGAATGAAATTTTGTTGGTAGTAAGAGCTATTCACATATTTTGTGCATGTTATACTAACGATATCTCAAAAACTAGCGTATCAATTTTATAGAAACTTATTATCGACATAAAGTAATATATGCTTGATTAACTTTTGCAAATTAATTATGATCCAATGTATATTTTTGAGATATGCATTTTTTAGTGTAATTTTGTTAGTATTAAGAGCAATTTCCAAATTTTGCGCATATTATAATAATGATATCACAAAAAATAGCGTATCAATTTTAAAGAAATTTATTGAAGACATAAAGCAATATATATTAAATTAATTTTTGCAAATGAATTACGACCCAATGCTTAGTTTTTGAGATATGCATCTTCTAGTGTAATTTTGTTAATATTAAGGGCCATTCGCAAATTTTGTGCATATTATAATAACGATATCTCTAAAACTAGCGTATCAATTTTAAACAAACTTATGATCGACATAAAGTAATATATGTTTGATTAACTCTTACAAATTAATTATGATCCAATGTATATTTTTTGTGATATGCATTTTCTAGTGTAATTTTGTTAATTTTAAGAGCTATTCCCAAATTTTGTGCATATTATAATAAAGATATCTCAAAAACTAGCGTATCAAGTTTAGAGAAACTTATTGCCAACATAAAGTAATATATTTATGATTATTTGTTGCAAAGCAATTACAATCCAATGTATATTTTTTGAGATATTATCATTTTAGTGCGATCATGTGAGTTGAGGTACAATTGCAATATTTGCAATATTGCAACTATCATAATAATGATATCTCAAATACTGGCGCATCAATTTTAAAACAATTTATAATCTATATTAAGTGATATACAGTTAATTAATTGGTGCAATTGAATTACCATCCAATGCATCATTTTGAAGACATTCTTTTTTTTATACTGCGGTGTGTTCTCTTTTTATTACAATGATATTTTGAAAATTTATTGTTAATATTGTAACAATTATACCTCAAAAACGAGCGTATCAATTATAAAATAATTTATTGACAATATGAAGTAAACGATTTTTGTTTAGTTATTGTATTTGGATTACTTTCCAATGCATGATTTTTGATATATTGTTTGATATAGTGCGATCATGCGAGTTTAGGTCCTACTCGAAAATTTTCAAATAATCATAATAATGATAGCAAAAAAACTAGCGTATCAATTTTAAAACAATTTAATATGAACATATAATAATATATTGTTGTTCCATTGATGTATTTTCAAAACGATCCAATGCATCATTTTTGAGATATTTGCTTTAAAGTGAGATCATGAGGTTTTGCGGGTATTGGCAAATTTTGCACATATTGAAATAATGATATCTCAAAACCTCGCGTATCAATTTTAAAACAATTTGTTGTAAATACGAAGTAATATAATATTGTTAAAACGGCATATTTGGATTACTATCCAATGCACAATTTTTTTTTAGAGATATTCTTTGATTTAGTTCGATCATGTAAGCCTAGGTGCTATTCGAAAATTTTGTTAATACCGTAATAATGATAGCAGAAAAACTAGCGGACCAATTTCGAAAAAAAATTTGTAGGCATGTAGTAATATATTGTTGTTGCATTGCTGTATTTTCATAATGATCCAATGCATAGTTTTTGAAATATTTGCTTTAAAAATCCAATGCATTATTTTTGAGATATTCTTTGATTTAGTGTGAGTTTATGTGCTAGTCGATAATATTCTATTGTATAACAATAATGATAGCAGAAAAACCAGCGTATTAAATTTGAAACAATTTATTGTGAGCATGTAGTAATATATTGTTGTTCCATTGATGCATTTTCATAAAGATCCAATGCATCATTTTTGAGATATTTGCAATAATCATCGAATGCGTTATTTTCTTAAATATTCCTTGATTTAGTGCGATCATGTAAGCTTAGGTTCTATTCGAAAACTTTGTTAATATCATAATAATGATAGCAGAAAAATTAGCGTATCAATTTTAAAGAAACTTATTGCCGACATAAAGTAATGTATTTTTGATAAATTTTTGTAAAATCAATTACGATCCAATGCATATTTTTTGGGATATACCTTTTCTAGTGTAGTCTTCTCAGTATTAAGACTTATTCCAAAATTTATTGTGATTATATAGTAATATATTGTTGAATCATTGATGTATTTTGATAAAGATGTAATGCATAGTTTTCGAGATATTTGCTTTAAATATCCAATGCATTATTTTTGAGTATTATTTGATTTAGGGCGATTCAATTTTGAAACAATTTATTGTGAGCATATAGTAATATATTGTTGTATCATTGATATATTTTCGTAATGATCCAATGTATATTTTTTGAGATATTTGCTTTAAAGTGAGATCATGAGGATTTGCGGGTATTGTCAATTTTGTACATATTGAAATAATGATATGTCAAAAATTTCTTTCAAACAATTCTAAACGTATCAACTTATCCACGTATATTTTGTGAGATATATGCTTTAAAGTGACATCATGAGGATTTGCGGGTATTGTCAAATTTTGTACATATTGAAATAATAATATCTCAAAAATTTCTTTCAAACAATTCTGAACGTATCAACGTATCAATTTTAAAACAATTTGTTGTAAATACAATATTTTTTTAATTTAGCAAAATTAAGAAATTTGACTTTTATGCACAACAAATGATAAATAAAATCCATATATTTTTTTGTCATTTTTCCGTTGAGCCTACATCTGGTCTAGGATTTTGTTTTTATAGGTGCATTATATAACACAGTATATTTACTTTAATGGAATCTTCATTTTATTTTTAAAGCTGATATTTTTTAAATCTATTATTTAAAAAAAAAATTATATACATACGTATAAATTTCTGTGACTGTAAAACTGTGCAGCTTTTCAGTGAGCGAGAAAAAAATTAAAACACCCGCCTGCAATCCTAATTTACTAATTTAGCTGTCCTCTTGTTTTCCTCCCCCCGCCTATCCTTCGGGCAGGAGTGGCCTGCTAAGTAATTCATTCCGCGTTTTTTAAGCGCCGTACTTTTTTCGCGTGTCGCGACAATGAAAACAAATGACTGCGACTTGTGACGGGGAAACGGCGTAATTCCCCATTTTTTATTTACTCATTCATCCGTCTCCCCAATCATCCACTTAACGCCCACTCACAGGACAGGAAAAATCTCCGCGCATTTTAGCAGCTACACATTTTTTTTTCATCGCGTTGACATCCACAATTAATCAAAACAAAATAATTAGTACAAAGCACACGTGAGTTAAGGCCGCAACTTTTAATCCATCATCGCGTATTTGTACCCCACTTACAGTAAAATGGAAATTATTCATCAGCCATAAATGCGATTTTTATTATGAATGTCATAACATTAAATATACAATTACTTGCTTTTTTTAAGGTTTCCTTTTATCGAAAATAATAACTTCTTCGTTTGCAAAAATATTTCGTATTCCTCGAACTAAATTCAACCGCCAAGCATCGAGATAAGTCCTGAGTCGGCAGTTTTTGCGATTCCTTTTCTGGAATTTTTCGCCCCCGGCGGCGATCATTTTCCATATAATTTCCATATTAAATCTAGTACAAGTCATTAATTCCGATGGTAATGAGGGTCTTCGCCGCCCTCCTAGCCGCCTCGTCCTCCTCCGGCTTCTCAAAGGGTTGAAAGAATGGGACATGCGAAATATGAATTACAATAATGTGGGTTAGTGGGAGGCTGAGGGGGTGGCAGCGGGGGCGGGGGGTGGCACGGGGGTGGCGCGGGAGCGCGCAGATATCGCAGCAGGCGGGGGATAATGACGCGAAAAAATCGGGGCCCAGTAAATCAAAGGGTCGCTTCTTTAATTGCAAGGGGGCAGCTTGGAGTGTCTTTTTGGTCGTCGGTTGGATTGCGGGGCTGCGCGGGGAGGGGGTGCATCGGGGGCATATGGCGAGTGTGTTACAGAAAATAATTAGTTTTTTTTTATGTACGGGACGTAAAGTGCATGCACCTTTTCTTTTTTGTCGTAACGTCTCATCCACCCACAATACGTTTAACCCTATGCTTTACATTGTTTCAGGGACGAGCACCTGCTGCAACCAGCCTGGGCCATTAAGTAATTCACAATAATTTTGTACAATATTGCAGCAATATTTCATACAATATTGATTTTTGCTGTTAAATTTGAAGATTGCTGACTTATAATGGCCAATTTGCTACAAAATATATGGATACATATAAAATATTTCCAGAAACCCAGAAATTACTCCAGAAGATTGTTTTTAAGTAAAATAAAAAAGAATATATTATCTTTTTGAAAATTGAAAGAAAAATCTACAAAAGAAAAAATATGCATAAATATATAATATTTTCAGAAATCCACAAAATAATCCAAACATTTTTTATGAAGCAAAACAATTATTTTTTTGCAAATGCAAAGAAAAATCTACAACAGAAAATATATGCTTAAATATATAATATTTTCAGAAATCCAGATCTAGAGTGCATGTTTATTAATTTTCAATATGACGTAATGATATGTTTAATAACTAGCAGTACACAAAATATAGTACACATTATTTTCGAATTTGCAATACTAAGTTTTATCTGTGATAAGATTTTTTTTTGTTGCTTATGAATTATTTTCAAAATATGTCTCATACTTGAGAAACATTTTGTTAAAGACAATTTTAAATAGCATATGTTTTATAAGAATCGATTTATTTGTGAATAATTTTTGAAACAATGATATTTGAAAAATTTTTAGTAACATTCCCTTTTTGAACTACGGTTTTTCGATATACATAATATTTTTGCAAAACTTTATGGAAAATTAAATCATTTAAATTAGGAATATGATTTGTGTAGAAAGCCGTTATAATTTTCAATTAAAAATTCCCAAGTACCATTATTATTTCCAATTTATGAAAATTTTGGTATTTATAATAAAAAATTCTAATGAAAATTTTTAAATTTCCAACAGAAATGCAATATTCATTTCAATTTACAATCGACTTGATATAATTTTAATGTGAATTTTGTAGTATGATCAGCTTTTTGCAATTTTTAATAAAATTTTGTAATTTGTAATGAAAATGTAGAAAATTTGCATGAATTTGTTGCTTGAAACGATCATAATCATAATTTCTATTGAAGGTTTTAATTTATAATAACATGTTGGTATTGTTTCTTAAAAGTTTTGCAAATTTCTATTAAAATATTAATAACTTAGTGTGTGATGTACTTTCTAGATAGAAAATTATGTAATCTCTAATGAAAAGTTCGCAATTTCCAGTAAGTTTATTTTCATTGAATTTTCTACATATAACTGTAAACATTTTAACAAATTCATATAAATTTTACAAATGCCAATGACATTTTGTATTTTACAGTGAAATATTGGCAATTTGCAATAAAATTTTCATAATCGTTGCTGAAATTTTATAATTTATAAAACGACTTGAAATAATAGTAGACATTATTTTCAAATTTACAATATAATACATGCAAATTTTATCTGTGATAAAATTTTGTTTTGTTGCTTATCAATAATTTTCAATATATAATTTTAATAAGAATTTTGTGGTATAATGAGCTTTTTGCAAAGTTTAATTAATTGTTTGTTAAAATGTGTGTGTAATTTGTAATGAAAATGTAGAAAATTTATAGCATATTTAAAATTGCCTGCATCGAAAATTTCATAATTTCTAGTGACGTGTTTAATTTATAATTAATAAATTATAAATTTTTGTATTGTTTCTTAAAAGTTTTGCAAATTTCTAATAAAATATGAATAACTTAGTGAGTGAAAATTTTGTAATCTCTAATGAAAAGTTCTCACTTTCCAATTAAGTTTATTTTCATTGAATTTTCTACATATCAGTATAAACATTTTAACAATGCCAAATGCTAATGACATTTTGCATTTTACAGTGAAATTTTGGCAATTTGCAATAAAATTTTCATAATCGTTGCTGAAATTTTGTTATTTATAAAACGACTGTCCAAACTACCAATGATATTTTATGTTTTAACGTAAAATTGATCAATTTATCAATTTACAATCAAATTTTCATAAAGCTATTACAAGTTTATAATTTCGAATGCAAATGTTGCAAATGTATTGAAATTTTTGCAAGTTACTACGAAATTGATATAATGAAAATAAAACTTATTTATTACTTAATGATTGTTTAACGAAATTCCTTTGAAATTTTGTATTTATAACAAAATTGTTTACCAATTCAACTGAAATGTTCCAATTTAAGTTCAACATTTTACAAATTACTACAGAAATTTTGTAATTTACAATAAATATTTCATAAATTCTATTGAAATCCATCATCAAATTTTCGTAATATTCATCATAATGTTATTACTATTAACGGGGTTTTCGCAGAAATGTTATAATTTGTAGACAAAATGACGAAAATTTCATAGTTTCTATTAATTAAAAAAAAAAATTATAATCAAAATTTTACCCCATCCATTATATTTTTTGCAAATTTCTATGAAACTTTAATAACTTTGCAAGGAATATGATTTCAGGGGAAAGACGTTATAATTATATAAAGTAACAAACAAAAAGTAAACACAAAAGTAACACAAGTAATGAAATAACGAAAAAAAAACTCGCAGGTTTCATTAATCTTTACTATTTATGAACAGTTTTGTAATTATATTAAACAATTCTAATGAACATTTTGTAATTTCCAATAAAAATACTACATTCATCGTAAATTACATTTACATTTGATGAATTTACAATTTGTAATAAAGTTTCTCAATTTGTAGGGAAAATGTAGAAATTTGCATTCAAAATTTGTAATTTTCAACGAAAATTTCAGAATTTCTATAAAAAAAATATTTATGTTGTATTTTCCATTAAAAATTTTGCAAAATTTCTGTCAATATATTAATAACTTAGTGCGTTATATGCTTTGTGAATATATTTCTTATAATTTGTACTAAAAATTTCAGGTTTTAATCAAACATTGAAATTTATAATTAAAATTTAGGTATTTACACTAAGAATTTATTAATTTCCTACTATATTCTATAATTTATCATGACACCTTAGTTATTTCCTTCGAGTTTTGGAATTATAATACAAATTTTGTACTTTCAATAAAAACAAATGCAATAGTCATTGTAATTTAGTATGCAAATTTTTCAATATTCATTGAAATTTTTGCAAGTCACTACGAAAATGAAATAATTCCAATAAAATTTATTTATTACTGAATGATTGTTTTCTAATTCCACTGAAATGTTCCGATTTAAATTCAACATTTTACAAATTACTACAGAAATTTTGTAATTTACAACAAATATTTCATAATTTCAATTGGAATATTAAAAATTCATCATCAAAATTTTGTAATATTCATCATATCTTTATTACTATTAACGTGGTTTTCGAAGAACGTTTATATTATGCAGTTGAGATGACAAAAATTTCATAGTTTCCATTACGACAATTTATCAATTTACACTAAAAATATTCATAAAGCTTCACAATTTTGCAATTAAGAATGCAAATTTTGCAATATTCATTGAATCTTTTGCAAGTCACTGTGAAAATTCCATAATTCCAATAAAACTTATTTATTACTTAATAATTGTTTTCTAATTCCTTTAAAATGTTGTATTTATAATAAATAAAAACTATACACATTTTAACAACTTCATATAAATTTTGCAAATGCCAATGACATTTTGCATTTTATAGTGAAATTTTAGCAATTTGCACTAAACTTTTCATAATCGTTGCTGAAATTATGTAATTTATAAAACGACTGTTGAAGTTGCCAATGATATTTTACATTTTATACTGAAATTGATCTATTTATAATCAAATTTTTATAAAGCTCTTACAATTTCGTAATGTTGTGTTGATTGTTGTCATGTATATATTTACCTTTTGTATATTATGTAGCTTTTCTGCTAATACATATTCTTTATTATTATAATTCGAATGCAAATTTTGCAATTCATTGAAATTTTTGCAAGTTACTACGAAAATGCCAAAGACATTTTGCATTTTATAGTGAAATTTAGCAATTAGCAATACAAATTTCATAATCGTTGCTGAAATTTTGTAATTTATAGAACGACTGTTGAAGTTGCCAATGATATATTACATTTTATAGTGAAATTGATCAATTTATAATCAAATTTTTATAAAGCTCGTAGAATTTTGTTATGTTGTGTTGTTTGTTGTCATGTATATATTTTACCTTTTGTATATTATGTAGCTTTTGTGCTAATAAATATTCTTTATTATTATAATTCGAATGCAAATTTTGCAATTCATTGAAATTTTGGCAAGTTACTACGAAAATGATTCCAATAAAACTAATTTTTCCAATTTGCATTATTAAAATGCTAATTATGTATATTGAATCTCATCGTTAAAACTACACTTTAATCGAATGGGTGAATAAAATGTTTACATTTTTACTTTGTTCACTATCCTTGAAATTTTCGTTGTCACCTGAAAATGTGACACTTCAGCGAATTTTTCATTTCTGATAACGATAAAGTGATAAAGTATTGCATTCGTGTTTTACTCGCGTTTTATCCACTTAGGATAAAAACTTGATTTTGTTTGTTCTACATTGGCCAAACCTAATTGGCTGTTAAATTGTCTACATTATGTACTGAGAGTATCTTCAAACTTCTGACTAACCTTTTGTAACTGCCTTTTTTATCTGACATAGTTTTTTGTTCAACATAATATCAGATTTTGCTGACTCGAATTTGTTTGTTCTACATTAGACTTCTTAGCTCTTAACAGTACTGACAGTCTTTTGATAAATCTAATTGGCTATTGGAATGTCTCCAACTAGCACTGAGAGTGTCTTAAAAATTCTGACTAACTTTTTGCAGTACTAACTGCTTTTTACCTATTCTGCATTAGATCTGACACTGTTGTTTTGTTCTACATAATATCAGATTTTTTTGAAGCGAATTTGTTTGTTCTACATTAGATTTGCTATCTCTCAGCAGTACAAACAGTCTTTCAATAAACCTAATTGACTGTTAGATTCTCTGCACAAGAATCGCGAATCTGCAATCAAGAAGCACTGTTTCAAAGTTTATGTTTACTCTAATCAAATAATCGTTTTTTACGAATAATTTCGAAAATATGTATTATTTGTAGACAATTTTTTTTTGTATTTTATGAACAATTTTGAAAATATAATAGATAATATTTGGAAAACTTTTTGTGAACAGGTTAAGACAAAAATTGGCAATATTAAGTACATATTCACTATCATCAAATTTTCGTTTTTATGAATAATTTGGAAAACATGGTAGACATTTGGAAAACTTTTTGTGCACAGATTAGGACAAAAATTAGCAACATTAAGTATATGTTCAATATTATAAAAATTTCGTTTTTATGTATAATTTTGAAAATATGACAAGTATTTGAAAGCTATTTTACTGTAAGATAATCTTGATCTCCATTTTTTTGTATGACAATTTTTATGTATTTTATGAATAATTTTGAAAATATGGTAGACATTTGGAAAACTCTTTGTGAACAGCTGAAGACAAAAATTACTACTATCACTTTCATCGAATTTTCGTTCTTAAGAATAATTTTGAAAATATGATGAAATACGAGAGATTGAAAAATATATTAATGGCAATTAAAAGCAATCTAAAATGTGTATATCTTTTGTAAAAATGCAATGTTTTTAATGTGTACAATTTTGAAAATGTGACAATTATCTGAAAAATATTTTAATAAATGTTAAAGGTGATCTCAAACAAGTGCATAATGCATTTTGGCAACAACTTAATGAATAATTTTGAAAATATGATAGATATTAACGATAATTTTTTTAAATTTGAGTTTTCATCAGTTATTTATTCGTTTGGTACGTGTATTTTCCACAAAAATGTAGATGTAGCGATTGGTTTACAAAAATCACAAATATTTCACAATCTAGAAGATTTTGTAAAATTATTTTACTGAAAGATAATATTGATCTTAATATTTTTTGTATGACATTTTGTTTTGTTTTTATGAATAGTTTTCACAATAAGACACAAATTGGCAAAAATTCGATCATTTTTTCAAAATTTCGAAGATTTTCAGAATTCAAACTAGGAAATAGTTTTTCCTACTTCTGTACTGTACTCTGTACTCTGCTTCTGTAATATTCTAAACATGATGATTTATCAAAATTGGATTGTTCGTTACTAGTTTAGATGAATAAATATCTGGTTATTTTTTTGTTAGCGAAACGTCTTTAACACTACGTCATGTAATATTTTTTTTGGTGGGCGGACGTTATGTGCATTTTTTCGGGCATCTAAGTCCTGCGGATTAAACGAACTCAATTACTCGAACTTTCAACGCACCACTTCACCGCTCACGATGCGGATATTAAAAAATCGAGCGTAATTACTGGTTCACCGCCCCCACGCGCCCGATCCCCCCAACCCTCCCGCCCCCGCACATGCCGCTCACGGTCTTTTTTATTGTTATTATTTCGGGCATCTGCCTGACGACGTGTGTGCGCCCCAACAGCCACCTATTTGTTACATTTTTTTTTATTTCGTCGCTCTATCCGGTCTGGGTCAACCCTTTCGGTGAAATTTATGCCCTGCGATTTGCATACGCTTCCTATTCCGTCGCGCGTTAATCAGGCGGCGCAAAGTGCGTCCCGTGTTACGCTCGATAAGTCGATCGCGGCAAAAGTGCGTTCGGAGGCCGATAAACTCCGCGCGGGCGGTAATTAGCAATTGTAATTGTTTGATTTTAATTAATTAAATAAATTGATAATTATGCATGTGTGTGTGTGTTCGATTGCGTAACGCAACGATACGTTTCTCACTCTGATTAATATCTGTGGCCGCGATCGATCGGCTCGCCCCTCGTTATCCCGCTGCAACCGGAATGGTTTTGACGGTGCAATGGGAAAATTGCAATTCTCATGTGCAACATAACATGCATACATTTATTTGCACAATAAACGTAACTAAACAGCGCCGAACCGTGACACGTGCGGCCCGGACAGAATCAACCATTTTAATTACACGATCGAGCGCAAATATTGAAACTATTGGAATTATTAAAAAAAATAATCGACAGAGGCAGCAATTCGAAATATATTTATAATTAATGGAGAGAACTCACACTGAGGTGAAAGTCATATTACCAAAGACCAGAGCAGAAATATTTTAATGTGGTCTAACTGAGATGACTATCAGAGCATTGATTTCACAATATATTTTGAATTGTTTAAGCAGCTTTATATAATTAACAATAATAATGCAAACATTTATAATCCCGATAATTCCCGAAATTTTCATATTTATGCCATAATCATTTTTATCAATTACAGGGACCAAATTTAATTGGTTCCTGCCAATTTTCTCAACTCACAAACTCATAAAGTGGTTAAAATGTCCATAGTTATTTGCAGAAAACTTATTGAAAATGAAATATTTTAGTTATAATTCAAAAATTAAAAGATAATTTTTAACGTTATTACTTACAAATTTTAATTTTAAATTGCTAAATATTAATAAGAACACAAAATCCTTATTTGTAGTATATGATTTATCCTGAAAATAATAATAATGTTTATTAGCAGGAGAACCTACATAATAAACATATAAATAAATAAATATGAAAAAAAATGGTAGTACTCATTGTATTTTTTTTATTGAAAGTACAAAATTTGTATTATATTTCCAAAACCCTAAGCAAATAGAGTACAATTGCTAATTACTGCCCTTATATTAGGGAAATAACAAAATTGACATGATAAATTATAGAATTTAGTTGGAAATTATAAATGCATAGGGAAAATACCAAAATTCAATTAAATTAATTAAAGTTCAATTAAAACCTGAAATTTTTAGTATGAATTATTAAAAATATATCCACAAAGCATATAACGCACTAAGTTATTAATATATTGACAGAAATTTGCAAAACTTGTAATGGAAAATACATTTTTTTTCTAATTTTTTTAAAGAAATTATAAAATTTTCGTTGAAAATGACAAATTTTGAATGAAAATTTTCTACATTTTCCCTACAAATTGAGAAACTTTATTTACAAATTGCAAGTTCATCAAACCTCAAAATTCTCATTGAAATTATATCATTACAATTGTAATTTACAATGAATGTTGTATTTTTATTGGAACATTTTTATTAGAATTGTTCAATATAATTACAAAAAGTTTCATAAATTGTAAGGATTAATGAAACCTGAGTGTTGGAAATTATAACTACTTTCCCCAGAAATCATATTCCTTGCAAAGGTAAAATAAAGTATAAAAATAAAGTTTCATAGAAATAAAAAAAAAAATGCAATGAAAAATATTTTTCAAATATCTGTCATACTTTCAGAATTATTCATAAAAACGAAAGTTGTCTAAGAGCCAACTTGTACATAATATTCCCAATTTTTGAATTTACGTGTACACAAAAAGTTTTCCAAATATCTGCCATTATTATTAATTCATAAAAAGTAAAAAGAAAAGGCCATACAAAAAAATGGAGTTCAAAATTAACTTTCAGTAAAATGATTTTCAAATACTTGTCATATTTTCTATTTTCAAAATTTTTCATTAAAAAACGATAATTTGATGATAGTGAGCATGTAGTTAATGTTGCCACTTTTTGTCTCGACCTGTTCACAAAAAATATTCCAAATATCTATCATATTTTCAAAATGAGTCATAAAATACAAAAAAAATTGTCATACAAAAAAAATAGAGATCAAGATTATCTTTTAGTAAAATAATTTTTAAATATCTGTCATATTTCCAAAATTATTCATAAAAACGAAAATTTTCTAAGAGCAAACATGTACTTGACATTCCCAACTTTTGACTTTACGTATTCATGAAAAGGTTTCCAAATATTAACCATTATTATTTATTCATGAAAAGTAAAAAGAAATGGCCATACAAAAAAATAGAGATCAAGATTATCTTTCAGTATTATGATTTTCAAATACTTGTCATATTGTCGAAATTATTAATAAAATACGATAATTTGATGATAGTGAGCATGTACTTAATGTTGCCAATTTTTGTATTAACCTCTTCACAAAAACTTTTCCAAATATCTATTATATTTTCAAAATTATTCATAAAATCTATAATGTGAAGTTTGAAGGTTTGCTTTTTATATTTTTTCTGGCAATTTGAAGGTTTGTAATACGCTGCATAGATGAGAGTATTGGGATCTGAAGATTGTTGTTGCAGAATTTTTAATATTTTTTCTGGTAGTTTGAAAGTTTTTTGTATGTTGCATTGATGAGAGTATAAGAATCTGAAGATTCTTGTAAGAGCTTTTGTTAATCGATTATCTGGTAGTTTGAAGGTTTTTCGTACGCTGCATTGAGAATATTAAGATCTGAAGATTCTTCAAAGTGCCTTTTTCATAGTTTGTCTGGCAGTTTGAAGGTTTATTATACGCTGCATTGATAAGAGTATTTGGGTCTCAAGATTCTTGTTGCAGAATTTTTAATATTTCTTTCTGGTAGTTTGAAGGTTTCTTGTACGTTGCATTGAGAAGGTTAAGATCTGAAGATTCTTCAAAGTGATTTTTTTATAGTTTGTCTGGCAATTTGAAGGTTTGAAGGTTTGGTTTGGCTGCAATAATGAGAGTATTGGGATCTGAAGATTCTTGTTGCACAATGTTTAATTATTTTGTGTGGTAGTTTGATAAGAGTATTAAGATCTAAAGATTCTTGTAGAAGAATTGTTAAGAGCTTTTCTGGTAGTTTGAAGGTTTTTTGTACGCTGCATTGATGGAAGTGTTGGGATCTGAAGTTTCTTGCAATGGCCTTTCTTGATAGTTTGTCTCGCAGCCTAAAGGTTTTCTTCTTCTAAGAGCTTTTTTTATAGTTTTTCTGATAACTTGAAGGTTTGTGTGCACTGCATTGATGAGAGTGTTAGGATCTGAAGATTCTTGTAGAAGATATTTTAAGAGCTATTCTGGTAGTTTTAAGGTTTTTTGTACGCTGCATTGATGAAAGTATTAGGATCTGAAGATTCTTGTAATTACTCTTCTTAATAGTTTGTCTCTTAGTCTAAACGTTTTCTTCTTCTAAGAGCTTGTTTTTATAGTTTTTCTGGTAATTTGAAGGTTTGTTGTGCACTGCATTGATGATAGTGTTACGATCTGAAGATTCTTGTAGAAGATAATTTAAGAGCTATTCTGGTAGTTTTAAGGTTTTTTGTACGCTGCATTGATGAAAGTATTACGATCTGAAGATTTGTACGCTGCATTGATGAAAGTGTTGGGATCTGAAGTTTCTTGCAATGGCCTTTCTTGATAGTGTGTCTCGCAGCCTAAAGGTTTTCTTCTTCTAAGAGCTTTTTTTATAGTTTTTCTGATAACTTGAAGGTTTGTGTGCACTGCATTGATGAGAGTGTTAGGATCTGAAGATTCTTGTAGAAGATATTTTAAGAGCTATTCTGGTAGTTTGAAGGTATTCCGTACGCTGCATTGATGAAAGTATTAAGATCTGAAGATTCTTGCAATTACTCTTCTTGATAGTTTGTCTCTTAGTCTAAACGTTTTCTTCTTCTAAGAGCTTGTTTTTATAGTGTTTCTGGTAATTTGAAGGTTTGTTGTGCACTGAATTGATGAGAGTATTGGGATTTGAAGATTCTTGTAGACATTTTTTTAAGAGCTTTTCTGGTAGTTTGAAGGTTTTCTGTACGCTGCTTTGATGAAAGTATTAGGATCTGAAGATTCTTGCAATGACTTTTTTAATAGTTTTTCTCGTAGTCTAAAGGTTTTTTGTACGCTGCATCGAGAATATTAACATTTGACGATTCTTCTAAGAGATTTTTTGTAGTTTTTCAGGTAATTTGAAGGTTTGTTGTACGCTGAATTGATGAGAGTATTAGGATATGAAGATTCTTGTTGGACATTTTTTCTGGAACTTTCAAGGTTTGTTGTACTCTGCATTGATGAAACTATTAGGATCTGAAGATTCTTGCAATGACTTTTTTAATAGTTTTTCTCGTAGTCTAAAGGTTTTTTGTACGCTGCATCGAGAATATTAACATTTGACGATTCTTCTAAGAGATTTTTTATAGTTTTTCTGGTAATTTGAAGGTTCATTATACGCTGAATTGATGAGAGTATTAGGATCTGAAGATTCTTGTTGGACATTTTTTCTGGTACTTTCAAGGTTTGTTGTACTCTGCATTGATGAAACTGTTAGGATCTGAAGATTCTTGCAATGGCTTTTTTTAATAGTTTTTCTCGTAGTCTTAAGGTTTTTTGTACGCTGCATTGAGAATATTAAGATTTGACGATTTATCTAAGAGCTTTTTTTATAGTTTTTCTGGTAATGTGAAGGTTTGTTGTACGCTGAATTGATGAGAGTATTAGGATCTGAAGATTCTAGTCGGACATTTTTTCTGGTACTCTGAAAGTATGTTGTACTCTGCATTGATGAAAGTATTAGGATCTGAAGATTCTTGTAGGACAGTTTTTCTGGTACTTTAAAGGTTTGTTGTATTCCGCCTAAAGAGCATTAGTATCAGATGATTTGCGTAAGAGTTTTTTTTTGTAGTTTTTCTCGCAGTTTGAAACTTTGCTTGTGCTGCATTGAGAGTATTAGTATATGCAGATTCTTGTGAAGGCGTTTTTTGTAGTTTTTCTCGCATTGTGAAGGTTTGGTGAGAGCAGCGTTGCAAATTTTGCGGATTGTGATGTTCTCGTTGGATGTGTGTAATCAATAGTGTGGTGGCGGCTCTGCGATTAGGCTGCACTGATGGCGATGTTTCACTTTACTGGTTGATACTTATCACGGTGCGATTCTTGATGTGTGCTTGGCGGAGCTTGGAAATTAGCAGCCAGGCTGGATTGTGCGGGGATGCGAAATTGATTTCTGGAGTAGGTACGCAATCACCACACACACACGACCTGCACCAACGCCGGGGGTGGTAACCAGGGGGCGAAGCGCCTTGGTAACGCGTTAACACTTTCGGGGCCCCATCACCTGGGGGGCGGCGGAATGTGTGCCAAGGTGAAGGGTGAAGAAATCGCGCCGCGCTTTTTTTCGCGGTCAGTTTCCGCGGCGGTGCGTACGCGTGCTGGCCGGCCGGCGGGGGGTTGCCGGGGTGGCGGGGGGCGGCGCGGGGGCGGCGGCTAGGACGTGGGGGCAAAGCTCCCCGGAACACTATCTCTATGTACATGCACAAAACTAAATTCCAATAGTACATAGGCCAGGTACCGCCCACAGATACATCATGCCCCCCTTGGAGCGCCAGCCCCACTGCCCCCTCGTGGCCGCCGCCGCCACCAGCACACACACATGGCCCCCGCGCGCACGTAACTCACACGTGTGTGCACGCGCGGCCATTTTGGAACCGGGGGATCCCCGGAACCGCGTAAAAAACGGCGCGGATCTTATCGCCGGACATAAAACTCCGAACATACGGGGGTGTCAATTATCACCTAATTTTCCGGCCGCGCGCGCGCCGGGAATCACACGCGGCGCAACTGTAATTAAACCCTTCCTCGCACACATGTCCGGTTAACGTGTGGGGGGATGATGGCACAATAAAAAGTAATTATCGCATTCGACATGGAGCTCGTTTCGTGTATGTGTGTACCCTGCTTTTTTTTCGTGGCTGACCCCTGGCGGCGCGCAGATGGCCCTCCACGCTCTAATTTAAGGGTTAGCCCAGTAACTTGACCATGTGCATACATAAGTACAGCGGAAAAAATGGGCGCGGGCCATGGGAACGGAAACCCTGAGTTACTGTTGACCCCCACACGGATGTAATTTTTTTCTACCCTATTTGCTGATTGCTCCTGTTGATTCCTGTTTAGTCTTCTCATGAGTATCGAACGACCGACCGACGCCCGGACCTGCCTCGTCCAGCGGGCGTCCGACAGATGGACAGACGCACCGCCGACGCACGATCAGATTTCGGTTGTTTACAGTGGGTCGAATGGGATTTATTCGATCCTAGATTAAATTACGTCACACCTAAAATCATTGCCCCAAACCTGAACCAACACTAAACCAAACCAAATTACTGCAGTCAAACGTAGACGTGGACGATTTAATTAACATCACTTTCAACAATTCATCAAATTTACTGGCGGCACCGCCACTGTACTTTACTGTACTTTACTGTTAAAACTAAAAATAACATTTTCACTGTGTTGACTTTGTTTCCTAAGAATTTGTTATATTACAACAAATGGCATTACTGTTGTACATATTGGTAAATGTCCGTTGGCAGGCCTGCCAACAAACCTTCAAATTGCCAGAAATAGTATAAAAAAAGAAAACCTTCAAACATGTACATTATATATTATGTACATATTGGTAACTGTCTGTTGGCAGGCCTGATGTTTTTTTTTTATAATTCCATTTCTTCTCTTAACAGCCTGCTGCAAGAAGTACTAACAGACTCTTAGAAATTCTGACCGGTTCTTTGCACTCAAAGCAATATCAGATCTAATGCAGCATGAAAAAAAAACACGTCAGCTTAACCATTGCAAGAATCTTCAGATACAAATACTTTCATCAATGCAGTGTACAATACACTTTCAAACTGCCACAAAAACTATAAAAAAGCTCTTACAAGAATCTTCATATCGTAATACTCCTAACAATGCAGCGAACAACAAACCTTCAAATTGCCAGAAAAACTATCAAAAAAGCTCCTACAATAATCTTCTGATCCTAATATTCTGAATGCAGCGTACGAATACCCTTCAAACTACCAGAAAAACTATTAAAAAAGCTCTTATAAGAATCTTCAGATCCTAATACTCTCATCAATGGAGCGTACAAAACACTTTCAAACTACCACAAAAACTATAAAAAACTCTTACAAGAATCTTCAGGTCGTAATATTGTCAACAATGCAGCGAACAACAAACCTTCAAATTGCCAGGAAAACTATAAAAAAAGCTCCTACAATAATCTTCTGATCCTAATATTCTGAATGCAGCGTACAAATACCCTTCAAACTACCAGAAAAACTATTAAAAAAGCTCTTATAAGAATCTTCAGATCCTAATACTCTCATCAATGGAGCGTACAAAACACTTTCAAACTACCACAAAAACTATAAAAAAACTCTTACAAGAATCTTCAGGTCGTAATATTGTCAACAATGCAGCGAACAACAAACCTTCAAATTGCCAGAAAAACTATTAAAAATACTCCTACAATAATCTTCTGATCCTAATATTCTAAATACAGCGTACAAAAACCCTTCAAACTACCAGAAAATCTATTAAAAAAAGCTCCTACAAAAATCTTCAGATCCTAATACTCTCATCAATGCAGCGTACAACAAACCTTCAAACTACTGAAAAACTATTAAAAAAGCTTTTATAAGAATCATCAGATCCTAATACTCTCATCAATGCAGTGTACAAAACACTTTCAAACTACCACAAAAACTATAAAATTGCTCTTACAAGAATCTTCAGATCGTAATACTTTCAACAGTGCAGCGAACAACAAACCTTCAAATTGCCAGAAAAACTATAGAAAAAGCTCTTACAATAATCTTCAGATCCTAATATTCTGAATGCAGAATACAAAAACCCATCAAACTATCCCAAAAACTATTAAAAAAGCTCTTATAAGAATCTTCAGATCCTAATACTCTCATCAATGCAGCGTACAAAAAACCTTCAAACTACTGAAAAACTATTAAAAAAGCTTTTATAAGAATCTTCAGATCCTAATACTCTCATATGCAGTGTACAATACACTTTCAAACTGCCACAAAAACTATAAAAAAGCTCTTACAAGAATCTTCATATCGTAATACTCTTAACAATGCAGCGTACAACAAACCTTCAAACTACTGAAAAACTATTAAAAAAGCTTTTATAAGAATCTTCAGATCCTAATACTCTCATCAATGGAGCGTACAAAACACTTTCAAACTACCACAAAAACTATAAAAAAACTCTTACAAGAATCTTCAGGTCGTAATATTGTCAACAATGCAGCGAACAACAAACCTTCAAATTGCCAGGAAAACTATAAAAAAAACTCCTACAATAATCTTCTGATCCTAATATTCTAAATACAGCGTACAAAAACCCTTCAAACTACCAGAAAAACTATTAAAAAAGCTCTTATAAGAATCTTCAGATCCTAATATTCTCATCAATGCAGGGTACAAAAAATCTTCAAACTACTGAAAAACTAATAAAAAAGCTCTTACAAGAATCTTCAGATCTTAATACTCTCAACAATTCAGCGAACAAAAACCCTTCAAATTACCAGAAAATCTATTAAAAAAAGCTCTTACAAAAATCTTCAGATCCTAATACTCTCATCAATGCAGCGTACAACAAACCTTCAAACTACTGAAAAACTATTAAAAAAGCTTTTATAAGAATCTTCAGATCCTAATACTCTCATCAATGCAGTGAACAAAACACTTTCAAACTACCACAAAAACTATAAAATTGCTCTTACAAGAATCTTCAGATCGTAATACTTTCAACAGTGCAGCGAACAACAAACCTTCAAATTACCAGAAAAACTATAAAAAAAGCTCTTACAATAATCTTCTGATTCTAATATTCTGAATGCAGCGTACAAAAACCCTCCAAACTACCAGAAAAACTATTAACAAAGCTCTTATTTATATCTATATTTATATTTATATATATATTTATATTATATATAAATATAAGTACAGTATAAGTAAAATATAAATACAAGTAAAAAGTGTCTATTCAAAATTTCAAAAATTGTGACAATTAACGTTGAAATTTAATTATTTGTACCTTGCAAGCAAGATAATATTTGATCACTGTCCTTTGGATAATTGTGTGATATATTGACATGTTATTGTTAGCAACAATAATAAACATATTATTCACATTATTTATTCACTCTGGAAAATTACATCGGAGAAATGATCCAAGATTTTTTTTTAATTTATGCCTTACTAATAACTCTTGCAAGATTCTTTCAGTGTTTGCTAAATTACAAAATTTAGAACTACTAAAAACTAAAACAAACATGCTCAAAGAGGAGTCAATACCCGAATAAATATTCTGTCTCTCTATAAAGTTTTCAAGATTAACTTTAAAAAATGTCCAAATTTCGAAATATGGCGGTGTAGTCCATCAACGTCCGGAAAATTCTTTCAGTTATTGCTAGATTACAAAATTTTCAAAAACAACTTCAAAATACACGAGTTTTCATTTAATTTTCAAGTTTTGCTAATCTAATTATTCTAAAAAATAGATTAGAGTTTTACTAAATATGTGAATGTATTGAAATACTATACGTGTACAAGGCAGACGGAAATGCCCGCCGAGGAGTCGAAAGCTAAAGATAATTTTCGAGAATAACTTTCAAAACCTTTCATAATTGTCAAAATAAACTTTCAAAAAAGCACAAATTTCGAAATTTGGCAGTGAACTACTGCATCAACTTTCGCAAAATTCTTTCAGATTTCGCTAAATTGCATAATTTTTGAAAAGAACTTAGAAAAGCAAACAAAAATCCATCAAATACTGTAAGAGTCTTTTGTTTTCTTGTATCACAAATATAGGAGTGAACAAAAAAAAAATAATGCTTACTCTGTAGGCATTATAGTTCTAATAGTATGAAAACTATTAATTATCTCTACAGGAAAACCAAACGTACTGAATACTGAGTAAGAGAAAGAATAGAGTTTTCTTGGAAATTTCAGTTTTTTGTTTCATGAAAATTTACCAATAACACTAACTAATGCTCAATATTCGATACACGGTACTAATGTCTATTGTTTAAGATGCTAAAGAGTATTGATTAAAATGCTGTATTTAGTGTTTTAAGAAATTTTTCAAGAATTAAGTTTTCATACAAATTCCAGTTTTTGTTTTCATGAAAATTTACCATTATAACTAACTAATGCACAAAATTTCATACACTGTGCTAATCTCTAATTGTTCAAGGTTCTAAAAAGTAGGTACTAATTCAATGCTGCTTTTTGTTAAATTATTTGGTTTTAAGATTTTTTTTTTAAATTGCTGCTTTTTGTTAAATTATTTTCTTTTAGGAAAATTTAAAAAAAAAACAAAATTTCGAACATGGCATATTTATTGATATTTCGTATCATGCCATTCTATTATATTCTGCACAATTCTAAATATTTTCATAAAAAATGCTAGTTTTTTTAAAAGGAAAATAAATCCTGCAATAGTCATTGAAAATTTTCTAATGTTCAAAATTACAAATTAATGTGTTCTATGCAAACAAAACTTAAGGACTGAATTGAATACTGAAGAGAGAATAATAGAAAGGATATAGTTTTCATAGAAATTCCAGATTTTGTTTTCATGAAAATTTGCCTAAAAAAATAACTAATTTACATAATTCCATACACTCTTCTAATCTATATTTTTAAGATTCTAAAGAGTAGGTACTAATGGAAATTCTGCTTTCTGTTCAATTATTTTTTCAAGAAAAACTTTTAAAATTACATCCGAGAAATGTTCCATGATTTTTTAAAAAGTTATAACTTACTAGTAACTGTTGCAAGAATCTTTTAGTGTTTGGTAAATTACACAATTATAAAGAACAACTTAAAAAATGCTCAAATTTTAAAACTTGACTCCACCAAATTGTACACGATCAATGAAGAGTATTTTTGAAAATCACGAAACAATTAGAAAGTGTTTCAAATAAAATTCTAGAGCACAACTGAAAAATGCTCATTGATCATACATTTCAAAACGTCGTGATTCCATCTGCAAGATGAAACGAATCAAGATCAAAAACGAGTTGTTCTTGAAACTGGCAGTTTTTTTTTTGTAAAATTACAAAATTTTCAATAACATTCCACGATAAAAAGCAAATTCCAAATTGTTTAAAATCTCTGGTATAATTCCATCTTCTATTTTTCTATTATCTCCATAAAATTCTCGAATATTCTCTCTGTATTGGCTAAATTACAAAATTTTGAACACAACTAAAAAAAAAAATGCTGAAAGACGAGACTTGTAAAAATTTACGATTGCAATTTTCCGCGAGATTGCAACAACGAACCGATGAGCTTTTGGAATTTCGCAATCATTGCAACAAATTGGGCATCCATCGATTTACTTTTGCAATGAAATTGCATGGGGGGTGGTTGGGTGGGCACACTATAATCATCCTCCATTTCGATATGGCAACAATAGAATTCATCACACCATTTGAACAATATCATAAATTAACTGTATGATTAAAATTTGTATTACAGAAGGGATATAATTGCATTTGATTAAATGGCAGTACGCCAACATTATTGCAAGCAACCAATAACGATTGCCCGCATGTGATCGATGTTATCAAAAAGTTTCATTTTAGAGGCAGTTGAAGAAAAATAAATCAAAGAATAATTCAAAAAAAGTAATTCTGGAAGTATTCAGGCTCACGTTAAGGAAATGGAAAATAATCTCGAATTAATTTTTTTCTAATATTCTATGAACTTTAATTGTTTTTTTTTTTCTGAAAAACATGCTTTTCATGTGATAAATTATACCTTGAATGGGTTGTGATTAGCTTCCAAAATTGAATGGGCAGCTGATGAATAAGAAATGAAAACTATGAAAGAAAAATCTGGAAGTTTTCAGGCTCAAATAAAAACAATAGTAAAAATCCTTTTTTTGTCAAATATTTCATATTGATTGTTTTTTAATGAACAACATTTCTTCTATTCCATATTAACCAACAGAAAAACTGTATTCACATCCGCTATTTTTTTATTTTTTTGTGACAGGCAGCTTTAAGTTGGATGATAAGTTTCATCTGCAATGGGCTAAAGGAGTATAATGAGTTTCATATTAACCAACAGAAAACTGTATTCACATCCGCTATTTTTTTTTTTTTTTTTTGTAAGGGGCAGCTAAGTTGGATGGTAAGTTTTGCCTCCAATGGGCTAAATGAGTATTTTTCGACTGTAACAATTATGGTATTTTTTGGCATGCAAAACCATTTTTTCGGTACACTGAGCAAGGATCAGATCCACCGCAAGTAATTGCAAGTCAGAGCCTTAACTGATTGCGCCACACGAGCCGAGAGCCTAGTCATTATCATAATGATTATTTTCAATGCCGCAGCATCCAGTGTATGCGCATTATGGAGTTTTCACAGTGGCCCTCTCTTCTGTCCTGATGGCAATCCAATCGCCGCCCCCCGTTGCAACAGTCATCCCCTCGCCACACCGCCCACCCCCATTGCACTGGGGATGAATTATTTGCGGCCGGCGTAATGTATGCATTCGCATGTATGAAAATTTAAATACTATCTGTCACATAAAACATGGGGGGCGGCTGGCCGGTTCGATTCCGGATCGGGCGTCCCGACGCCATCCTGCCCCCGCGCCGCCCCCGAGCCACCCTCGAGCCACCCTCAAGCCACCCCCGAGCAACCGTCGCCCCACTGGCCGACTGTGCCGTGCCCATATCGAACTGCATAATGCATAGGAGCGGGTGTGTGCTTGTTCATGTATGTGTGTGTATGTGTGTGTGGGGGAGGCGGCAATCACCGCCGGCGATCATTAATCCGGTGAGCGATTTTCCGCATTTTCCAGCGCGGGTAAACGCGCGGAAAATTGGCTGCGGTTTCAAGGTTCGTCAATTGGAGTGAGCACACCTGCTAATGTATAAGTGGAAAATTGGAAAATTAGGAAGCTAAAATATTTATTACAACTGGATTTTTTTAATTTCCACGCATACAGTGTCCGCCAGAAAGTTGGACCAGATATTGAAAACGATTTCATTATTAACTCCTCTGAAAACTTTCAAAAAGTTTCTGCATGTTTTCAAACTCAATAAGCAATCATCGAAGTAAAATTATCTACTTGCCCAGAAAACTGCCCAAATTTTCAAATATGGTGGTAAACTCCATCAACTCTTGCAAGATTCTTTCATATATTATTCTCATATTAAAATGCAGTAGTAAACACAAAGTCCAAAAAAAGGTCCGTAAAAATAAATTAGCGCCAAACCTGCAGAAATTTCTGAATTCTATCAAATGCTGTAATAGAGTTTTTATGGAAGTTTCAGATATAGCTAAATGACTAAATGCCTACATTTTTCTTATGAACAATCTAAACAATGCTGAAGTTACAAAATATGGCAGTGAACCCATCAAGTTCTGCAAAATTCTTTCAGTTTTGACTGGATTACAAAATTTTCAAGAAGATCTTAAAAAACGTCTAAATTTTATGATATCTTGACCACTGAAAACTAAGTAAAGAGTTTTTATTCAAATTCCAGATTTAGCTTAATGACAATTTTTGTTAGGAACATTCTGAAAAATGCTCAAGTTTCAAAATATGGCAGTGAACACCATCAAGTTCTGCAAGATCCTTTCAGTTTTTAGTAGATTACAAAATTTTCAAGAAGATCTTTAAAAAAATCTACATTTTAAGATATCTGAAGCACTAAAAACTGTCTAAAAAGTTTTCATTCAAATTCCAGATTTAGTTAAATGACAAGTTTTATTAGGAACAATCTAAAAATGATAGTTTCAAAATATGGCAGTGAACTCCATCAAGTTTTGCAAGATTCTTTCAGGTTTTATTAGATTACAAAATTACAAATTACAAAATCTTAAAAAAATCTAAATTTATCTTAATATCTTAACCACTGAAAACTAAATAGTTTTCATACAAATTCCAGATTTAGCTAAATGACAATTATTGTTAGGAACAATCTAATAAATAATCAACAAAAATATATACAATAACCGTAAATGTAAAAAAATGCTCATGTTTAAAAAATATGACAGTGAAATCCATCAAGTTCTGCAAGATTCTTTCAGTTTTTACTAGATTACAAAATTTTCAAGAAGATCTTAAAAAATGTATAAATTTTAAGATACCTTAACCCCTGAAAACTAAGTAAAGAGTTTTCATTCAAATTCCAGATTTACCTAAATGATAAGTTTTGTTAGGAACAATCTAAAAAATAAACAACAAAACAACCGTAAATCTGAAAAATGCTCATGTTTCAAAATATGACAGTGAACTCCATCAAGTTTTGCAAAACTCTTTCAGATTTTACTGGACTACAAAATTTGATAGATGATCGTAATCAACTTCTAAGTTTTAAGATATCGCAAACACTGAAAGCTATCTAAAGAGTTTTCATTGAAATATCTGTTTTTTCTAATAAATTCTAAATATATATTCTAATTTTACTAAATACATATACGAATGAAATGTAATCTTATATGTGTATAAGTCAGGCGCAAAGATCTTAAGAGGAGTCTATAACCAAATAAATATTCTGTCTCTCTATAAAATTTTCAAGATTATATTTAAAAAATGCCTAAAATTTAGAAATATGGATATATTATTATATATATTATATATTATTATATTAGTATATTATGGATATTAATATATGGATATAAATATTAATATCCACCAACTTCCGCAAAATTCTTTCGGGTTTTGCTAGATTACAAAATTTTCTAAAATAACTTAAAAATGCAAGAGTTTTCATTGAAATTCCAGTTTTTGCTAATATGATTATTCTAAAAATATATTCTAATTTTAATAAATATATGAATGTATTGTAATGTTATACGTGTACCAGCCAGACGGAAAGACTCGATGAGGAGTCAATAACCGAATAAAAAATTTGTCTGTCTATAAAATTTTCAAGAATAACTATCAAACATGTCCAAATTTCGAAATATGGCAGTAAACTCCATCATCTTTTGCAAAATTCTTTCAGTTTTTGCTAGATTACAAAATTTTCAAAAAAAATTTAAAATGCTCGAGTTTTCATTTAAATTCCAAGTTTTCCTAATCTAATTATTCTAAAAATAGATTCGAGTTTTACTAATGTTATACGTGTACAAGTCAGACGGAAATTCCCGATGAGGAGTCGATAGCAAAATTAAGATTCTCTCTCTCTTTTTATAAAATTTTCGAGAATTATTTTCAAAAACTTTCATAATTTTCAAAATTAACTTTCAAAACTGCCCAAATTTCGAAATATGGCAGTGAACTACTCCATTAACTTCCGCAAAATTCTTTCAAATTTCGCTAAATTGCAAAATTTTCGGAAAGAAGTTAGAAATTTACAAAAAATCCATCAAATGCTGTAATAGTCTTTAGTTTTCCTATATCAAAAATATAGGAGTGACCTCAATAAAAAAATGAATGCCTACTCTGTAAGCAATATAGTTCCAAAAGTATGAAAACTATTAATTTCCTCTACAGGAAAGCTTTAAGTACTGAATACTGATTAGAGAATAAGAGAAAGAATAGAGTTTTCATGGAAATTTCAGTTTTTGTTTTCATGAAAATTTACCAATAACACTAACTAATGCTCAATACTCAATACACAGTACTAATGTGTATTGTTTAAGATTCAAAAGAGTAATAAATAAAATGCTGTTTTTTGTTTTTTTTTTCATGAATGAAGATTTCATGGAAATTTTAGTTCTTGTTTTCATGAAAATTTACCATTATAACTAACTAATGCACATAATTCTATACTAATATCTATTGCTTAAGATTCTTAAAAGTTTGTACTAATTACAATGCTGCTTTTTGTTAAATTATTGTTTTTAATACAAACTTAAAAAACATACAAAATTTCGAATTTGGCATTGAATTCTATCAAATTCTGCATAATTCCAAATATATTCATAAAAAATGTCAGCATTTAGGACAAAATTTAAAAAAATATCCTGTCATTGCTATTGAATTTTCAAATTTATAAAAAAACAATTAATTTCCTCCGCAGAAAACCAACATGTACTGAATACTGTATAGAGAATAAGAAAAAGGACAGAGAGGACAAGTTTTTGTTTTCAGGAAAATTTACCAATAATATTTACAGAACACAAAATTCCATACACAGTACTAATGTCTATTGTTTAAGATTCCAAAGAGTACTTATTAAAACGCTGCTTTTTGTTAAATGTTTTTTTTAAGAAAAACTTTAAAACACATAACATAATTTCGAATATGGTATTGAATGTTATCAAATTCTGCATAATTCTAAAAACATTCATATAATATGTCTGTTTTTAGGAGGAAATTTTAAAAAAAACCTGAAATTGTTACTGAAAATTTTCATATTTAAAAAAAAAACAATAAATTTCCTCTGCAGAAATACCACAAGTAGGTATTAAATACTGAATAGAGAATAAGAAACAGAATAGAGTTTTCATGGAAATTCTAGTTTTTGTTTTCATGAAAATGTACCTATTACACTTACAGCAATGTACAAAATACCATACACAGTACTAATAGTCTATTGATTAAGATGCCAATTAACTACTAATTAAAATACTGTTTTTTTGTTTTTTTTCGCGAAAAACTTAAAAAAAAATAATGAAATTTCGAATATGGTATTGAAGTTTATCAAAATCTGCGATTTTATCTTCTTTCTATAGTAGAACAGTTCCAGAATGATTGTGTAAGTAAGTAATTATTGTAAGTAAGTAAGTTTTATGTTTTATTGTTTTTTTTGCAATAACACTTATTAATATCAAGTAGATGATTTTTTTTCATAAATTGATGATTTATTGTTTTTTTTTGTCATTAATATTACCGAAATTTAAAAAAATGAATTATTTTTGAATGAAAATTGCAGACTGCAAATAGCTGAATGAAAAAGCTTAGGCTTGGGTGGCGGAATTTTTGGTGGGACAAATGATTTATTTTTTGCTAAATCGCTGTTTTTCTGTTTTTTGTTTTTTTTAACTTACGTTTTGCCTTGCCGCCTCCTGTGTCTGTTGCGTCCAAATTGTTGCGAGACAGAGACAAATTCGTGACTAGTGACTTATGAACTTCATGGGTACTAATTTTTAACAACTTACCACGCTTGGCTAACGATTTACATGTAAAGGAAAAATAGTTTAGATTCTCACACAGACACATGGGGGCAACAATTTGACAACACCTACAGCGCAGCAAGCCGGATAACAGTCATCCGGATAACAGCCATCTGGATAACAGCCGTCCGGATAACGGCCATCCGGATAACATCCATCCGGATAACAGCCATCCGGATAACAGCCATCCGGATTACAGCCAGCCGGATAACAGCCATCCGGATAACAGCCGCATAGCAGCGGCGGACCACACACGCAAGCGTAAGCCAATCGGGTGACAGCGGAACGTATAAAAGGGATCCGGATAACAGCGAAGCGCGGATACTGTGACCGACATAACAGCATCCCGGCAACAGTCACGCGAATAGTAGTAACCAGAATAGCTGAGATACGGATAACAGTGACGCGAATAACTGTAACTAGAATAGCCGGGTCTCGGATAACAGTGACGCGAATAACTGTAATCAGAATAACTGATATAAGGATAACAGTGACGCGAGTAACTGTAACCGGAATAACTGAGTCTCGGATAACAGTGACGCGAATAACTGTAATCAGAATAACTGATATACGGATAACAGTGACGCGAGTAACTGTAACCGGAATAATTGAGTTACTGGTTACAGTGACGCGAATAACTGTAATCAGAATAACTCACATACGGATAACAGTGACGCGAGTAACTGTAACCGGAATAATTGAGTTACGGGTTACAGTGACGCGAATAACTGTAATCAGAATAACTGACATACGGACAACAGTGACGCAGTAACGCGAGTAAATGTAGCCGGAATAACTGAGTTATGGATAACAGTGACGGGAATAACTGTAATCGGAATAACTGATATACGGTTAGTAGTGACGCGAATAACTGTTGCCGGAATAACTGAGATATGGATAACAGTGACGCGAATAACTGTATCCAGAATAACTGAGGTATGGATATCTGTAATGCGAATAACTGTCACCAGAATAACTAAGTTTCGGATAACTGTAACCAGAATATATGAGTTTTGGATAACAGTGACGCGAATAACTGAGTTTCGGATAACTGTAACCAGAATAACTGAGTTTCGAATAACAGTGACGACGTCTTATAATCTGACGTGTGTGGAAGTTGGATTTTTATATTATAATCTAATTCTATATGGTATAATTTTTCTGGTCTTATAATCTAACTTGTGTATAAGTTAGATTTTAATGTTCTAATTGTTTCTGTCAATGTTTAGCTTTTTGTAATCCAACTATTTGGATTCCTGTTATGTATCTGCATATACCATAATATTTTTTTTCTTTTAATATAATTATTCTACAAACTATTCTATTATTATTTTTTATTGTTATAATCTAACAATGTTTAGCTTTTTGTAATCCAACTATTTGGATTCCTGTTATGTATCTGTATATACCATAATATTTTTTTTCTTTTAATATAATTATTCTACAAACTATTCTATTATTATTTTTTATTGTTATAATCTAACTGTGTGATAGTTTTATTTTTATTTTCTAATTGGATGTGTCTTGCGTGAATTGGATGGATGATTCTAACCGTTGTAAAACTTGTATTCATATCATGTGATAATCTTTCTTTTTCTTTTAATCTAACTATTCTAGAAACTTAGAATGCGAAATTTACTCTTCCTGCTCGTAATCTGGGCATTTTCATGCAGCGGACGGCGGAGATATATTCATAACCGGCACCTAACGACCCAATCTAACTATTCTAATTTCCGCGCCGCGAAGCGAAACGAGAAAGAATCGTTCACGGCCTGCCACGACGTCCGACCAAGCCAGGCACGTGCCGCGGGATGCCTTAATTGCCCGTCGATTAAGTGCCAATCGGATTTTTCCTGGGCTTCCCTTGGGGAAAAACCGGGACATTTTTCACGGCGTCCTCCTGCCCGATTAATGGGGCGCGCACCCCGCGGAATACAGAACGCCCGTAATTCTGCCCCAAAGCCGGGGGTAAAAATCACGAAAAATCGGAAGGGTTTCCTTTCACAATCGGGAAGAAAAATTAGAGGAAGAGCCTTTCATAAGAAAAAATCTGCAGAGGGTATAAGCCTGGTGAAAAGTCGTCATGAAATTGTAATTGGTAAGTCAAATACAGCGCTAATTAGCCAAGGCCTACAGAAAGAGGCAGTTGTTAATATAATTATTAATAATTGAACAAATAACTGAAATATTAAATGTAACTTCAAAAATAATTTTAACTCAACATATTTTCATTTTTGTTAGTGTTCTAAATAGCAAATAAAAATATATTTTTATGTAATTTCGAAACCAGATAATGACAATGACAATGACAATGACTCAGAGCTACAAACTACAACTAGTAAAAAAAAAAACAACGATACTCATATGCTATTTTTTTGTTTTGTTGAAAGCTTGATTTAAGCTATCGTGACACCTACGAAATTAAACCAAAACAGTTGTAACTGCTATCTTCATTTTTTGGCAGACCTATACAAAAAAACACTAGTAACTGCTATCTTGATTTTTTGCACACCTGTGCTAAAGCAGCACTTATGTTATCTTAATTTCTGTTGTTTGCCATTGTTTTCTGTGTACTTAAAAAACAATTGACGTTTATAGAAACCTAGCTAACTTGATTTTTATCAATGCATTAAGTGCAGTGACGACAAATGAGTCCGGGCATCCACCAGGGCCACCCCGTATCTCGGTGGGGTTAAAAAAAGGCTTACGAGCCTGAATTAGGCGCTGATGACAATTTGCTACCCTACTTTTTTCAACCCCTTCGCGGTAATCGATAAAAATGTAATCTCGTTATCTTTTCGGAGTTCACTTTTGGGGGCTTCCCCGCGGCACGGCGATGAGAAATGCGCGCGGGGGTGGGCGGGGGAAGGGGTGAGCGGCGCCGCGGAATTATTCATAAGGGAGGGAAAAAATCGGTGCGTTTATTGCCAGGCGAGCAATTAACGTGGAGGCGGCGTCGCGACGCAGATGGGACCGTGGAGTGCAAGGACGCTGATGGAAAAACTGTAAGGGTTGGCAGGAAAGGGGTGGAAAAATTTTTAAGAAGGATTCTGGATGTAATCGTTGAAAAAAATTTAGCACATATTGTGAGCAAGAGGAGATAACGAAAATGTGGTGAGACTGTTTTTAAAATTGCTCAGACTTTTTTGGAGATGATACAAAATGAACCAAGAAATATTGGAGACGATACAAAACTAAATATGGTAATACATATTAAAGATAATACAAAAATAACTGAGGCAAGAATAATTGCAGATCATACAAAGAGCCAAGAATTATTGCAGATCATACAAAAAAAGTCAAGAATTAATAAAGATGATACAAAGATAAATGGGACAAGAAGTTTTAGAGATAACAAATATTATGAACACAAGAACTATTGGAGATGATACAAACGTTAATAAGACAAGAAATTTTAGATGTATAATTAAGCCAAGTATTATTGAAGATGATACAAAAATAAATAGGACAACACGTTTTAGAGATAACAAATATAATTAACACAAGAATTATTGGAGATGATACAAAAATAAATGAAACATGGAATTTTAGAGATAATAAATATAATTAACGCAAGAATTATTGGAGATGATACAAAAGTCAATCAGTCAAAACTTATTTGAGATGATACAACCATTGAAACCAGACTTAAGAGAGATGGAGCAAAAATGATTAGAGATTATACAATAACAATTGAGGCATGACTTATAGAAGACAATTCAAGAATAAATGAGGCAAGAATTATTGAAAGCGATACAAAAATAAATAGGGCAAAAAATATTGGAGATGACACAAACATAAATGGGGCTAGAATTATTGGAGATGATACAAACATAAATCAGGCAAGAATTATTGGAGATGATACAAAAATAAATGAGGCAAGAATTATTGAAGATGTTCCAAAATTAAATGAGGCAAGAATTATTGGCCATACAAAACAATGAGGCAAGAATTATTGGTGATTCAAAACAATGAGGTAGAATTATTGGCGATACAAAACAATGAGACAAGAATCATTGAAGATGTTACCTTACAAAGAAGAATAATTAAAGATGACATCAAATTGTTAAAGAGCAGGCATTTTAAAAATGGAATCAAATAGTTGAAGATGGCACCAAATTTAAGATGATTCCAAATTAATTTTCGAAGGTAAAATGTGAGAAGAGTTTTTGAAGATTATATAATACACTGGGCAAGAATGATTAAGATAACATGTTTTTAAGATAAAATGCTAAATTATGAGAGGAATTATGGCAGATCATAAAAAAAGGCGTCAAGTCTTTGAAGATAATACATCTTTGTATAGATAACATCATCTTGTTGAAGATAACACAAACCTTTTGAAGATTGAAGATGAAATCATCGAAGAAGGTTTCAAACTATTAAAGATGAAATCATCGAAGAAGGTTTTAGACTATTCAAGATGAAATAATTGAAGATGGTTTCAAAGTATTAAAGATAACATAAAATTGTTGAAGATAAGTATTCCAAAAAATTACATGAAATATTGGGAATATAAATCAAGAGAATTATCAGAGAAATTATTGCAGATCATATAAAAATGACATCAAGTAAATGGTATTGAAGATAGTGTTAACGCTTTGAAGATAACATCAACTTGTTGTAGATAATGCCATCTTTTTGAAAGTAACACCAACCTTTTGAGGATGGTTTCTAACTATTAATGATGAAATCATCGAATATGGTTAGGTTAGGTAAATCAAGTAAATGGTATTGAAGATAACGTCAACGCTCTGAAGATAACATCAACTTATTGTAGATAACACCATCTTTTTGAAAATAACATCAACCTTTTGAAGATAGTTTCTTCTACTATTAACGACTATTAACGATGAAATAGTTGAAGATGGTTTCAAACTATTAATGATGAAATCATCGAAGATGGTTTTAAACTATTAAAGCTGAAATAATTGAAGATGGTTTCAAACTATTAAAGATGACATCAAATTGTTGAAGATAATAATTCCGAAAAATTCCATGAAATATTGGGCATATTAATCAAGACAATTATGAGAGGAATTATTGCAGATCACATAAAAAGAATGTCAAGTAAAAGGTATTCTAGAGAACTTCTTGAAGATAACATCAACTTGTTATGGATAACACTATTTTCTTGAAGATAACACCAACCTTTTGAAAATGTTTGAAGCTATTAAATATCTTAAAAAATTCATCGCTATTTAAGCTATTTAAAATTCAAAGCTATTAAAGACATTAAAGAAATCGTTGAAGATGGTTTAAAACTATTTATTGAAGATGACATCAAATTGTTGAAGATAAGTATTGCGAAAAGTTACATGAAATATTGGGCATATTAATCAAGGAAATTATCATATTGCAGATCGTATAAAAAAGATGTCAAGTAAAAGGTATTCTAGAGAACGCCTTGAAGATAACATCAACTTGTTATAGATAACACCATTTTGTTGAAGATAACACCAATCTTTTGAAAATGTTTGAAGCTATTTAATATCTTAAAGAATTCATCGCTATTTAAGCTATTTAAAATTCAAAGCTATTAAAGATATTAAAGAAAACATTGATAATGGTTTCAAATTATTTATTAAAGATGACATCAAACTGTTGAAGATGAGTATTCCGAAAAATTAATGAAATATTGGGCATATTGATTTTGATCAGTTGTTATCACTGATATCATAACTTCTCATACAAACTCGCTGATGATAAATCAGTCTTCTTTCCATTGTTGGATACATTTTTATCAGTTGTCATTTAACCAGCACTTTTAGGTATCTTGTCATTCAGAGTTTCATCAGTCGTCATTTCATCTTCAGCCTGTCATGTACAGATAGATTTCATCATATAATCTTGCCGCACTATTTTAAATCAGTAATTGCGATAGCTTCTGATATATATATTTTTTGCATATTAATCAGCTAAATGTATTTATATTTAATCAGTTAAATTGATTTGCATATTAATCAGTTGTCACCTAACCAGTTAGATTTATTTGCCAATTGTAACGTTGTTGAATCAGTGAAAAGTATGCAATTTATATGAAAACTATGTATCAGAACATAGTTGTGCTATGTTCCATTGTTGGATACATTTTATATAGTAATTACTACTTTGAATGAATCAGTTGTTACTCCACATGATGATCCACATAATATTAACTTCCGACTAACTTACATCAACTTCTGTATTTCATTCAGTTCTTCTAAGCAGTAATTACTACTTTAATCGGGAATCAGTTCTCGCATCCATTAAAAACAACAACTCCTTTGAACTACTGGTAAGTGCAGTTGTTACTTAACGTAATCAGCAAAAACGTTTATGTATCGCATATAAACTATGCTCTTTAGAGTTTTTATGTAGTTTTGAATCAGTAGTCAGTCCTGTAAACTCACTTACATGTTTCATCAGATAACATCAGATTACTTCAGTAGCATCAGATACTGCAGTGACTCATTCACTTCACAAACTGCTGATTAATCAATAATGAATGCTACCTTGTATTTTGTTATAAACTCAGTGCTGATTACTTACGGGTATGACCACTAACTCTTAATAATCGTCAGAGCTCATTCTGCTCACCAAACTTAGATTGCACATTACTCAGTTGTTGATCTGATTATCATCAGTTGTTGAACTGATTGTCGTCAGTTGTTCAGCATCTTCGTCGGTTGTTGAGCTGGGTATCGTCAGTTGTTGAGCTGATTATCGTCGGCTGTTGAACTGATTATCGTCAGTTATTGAGCTGATCGACGCCAGTTGTTAAACTGATTATCATCAGTTGTTGAACTGATTGTCGTAAGTTGTTTAGCATTGTCGTCAGTTGTTGAGCTGATTATCGCCAGTTGTTGAACTGATTATCGTCAGTCATTGAGCTGATTATCGTCAGTTGTTGAACTGATTATCGCCAGTTATTGAGCTGATTGACGTCAGTTGTTAAACTGATTATCATCAGTTGTTGAACTGATTATAGTCAGTTGTTTAGCATTGTCGTCAGTTGTTGAGCTGCTTATCGTCAGTTGATGAGCTGATTATCGTCAGTTTGTTGAACTGATTATCGTCAGTTATTAAGCTTATTGGCATCAGTTGTTGAACTGATCGTCGTCAGCTGATTATCAACAACGTCGGTTGTTGAGCTGATTATCGTCAGTTGTTGAACTGATTATCCTCAGTTATTGAGCTGATTGACGTCAGTTGTTGAGCTGATTGTCGTCATTTGTTGAGCTTATTGTCGTCAGTTGTTGAGCTGATTGTCGTCAGTTGTTGAACAGTTTGTCATGTTTTAGTAACATAATGTATTGCACATGAATTCTCGAAGCTACACAGTTATATATTTTTCAACTGTTTGCTCTTCTCGTCGCGTCCCCGGGAGAAACTTTCATTCAATTCCGCCTTAACCCTTTCAATTTTTAAAGGGTGTAATATGCGGATTATCTACTTAGAGAACAGATTAAAAATTACATAAAGCGCTCCGAGGAAGTTACTTTTAACTCGCCCACCCGCCCCCCGCCCTCCTGGCCGGCCCGGGGATAAAAAGACCGTTTTTCCACCTCGGCCACGGAAATTTTTCCGTCCCTCAAACGCCCGGAATTCCGACGGCGATTATTAAAATCCCAGACCAATCAACTCCGGCGCTGGAGTTATCAAGCGGAGTAAGAGCCTTTTTTTTCAAACAGATTTTTCACCTCGCGGAAAATTGCCTTTTTCATTTCATAATTCTTTGTCATCTTCCGTAATAGAATCAAGAATAATTATCTTTTATAGTCCTTTCTCATGTATGCGTAATCATCTTCAATGATATGTTTCATAATTCTTTGTCATCTTCTATAATAGAATCAAGAATAGTTGTCCATTTTTTTCTTTTATAAAAAGAAATGTAAATCACTGACGATTTACGTATCATCTGTGCTGTGCTGATAACTGATAAAAATGAATCCAACAATGGAAAGAAGTACAATATTTTATAAGATACTTAAACGTATTTAGCTGATTAAATGAAGTAATTACTGATGAGATATCTAAAAGTGCTGATTAAATGACAACTGATAAAAATGTATCCAGCAATGGAAAGAAGTACAATATTTGATGAGATACCTAAAAGTATTTAGCTAATTAAATGAAGTAATTAATGATGAGATACCTAAATGTGCTGATTAAATGACAACTGATAAAAATGTATCCAACAATGGAAAGAAGTGGAATGAAAAGAAGACTGATTAATATATCAGCGAGTTTGTATGAGAAGTTATGACATCAGTGATAAAAACTGGTCAAAATAAATGATGGCAATTATTCTTAATTGATAACTGATCGAAAATTTGATAACAACTGATTAATATATCAGCTGATTTATATGAAAAGTTACGACGTTAGCGATCCCAACAGATGAAATTAAATTATTCAAATGAAGTCTATTGCGAAAATGCATATGGTAATTGGTAAATAAACTATTATATTGAGAACTGATCAAATACTGTATAACAACTGACACCTGTATCAGTCAGTTAGCATATGAGAAATTATATTAGCGGTAATATCAGATTATGAAAATTGAGTCAATTGCTAAAATTCTTATTTTAACTGTTTACCTGTATCATAACCTCTCATACAAACTCGCTGATATATTAATCAGTTGTCATAACCTCTCATACAAACTCGCTGATATTAATCAGTTGTCATTTAGCGTTTCATCAGTCGCATTTCATCTCCATCCTATTATCTACAGATAGATCTTATTATAATGCGGCACTACTTTTCATCAGTAATTTCGACGGTTTCATTTTTTGCATGTTAATCAGCTATATTTATTTAATTTTAATCAGTTAAATTGATTTACATACTAATCAGTTGTCACTTTACATGACTATTAATTAATGTATCAGCGGTATTATATGAGAAAATACGATATAAGCGATGCTAATTGTTAATATCTAAGCTACTTGTTGAACAACTGATAAATCTTATAAATAAGAACTGATAAAATTGATGAATGCACTACTAATATGCTAATTGAAAGGTTTCTACACATTAATTGGTTATTAAGATATGATATCAATGATTACAACTGATTACCACTAATAAAATTGTCTGACAATCTTTCAATCAAACAAAAATATACAAATTGAATAGTTTCTTCGAAATAATTTGTTAATTTATTGCAAAGATATCATATCTGTGATAACAACTGATCATCAGTAAGCTACTTATTTGATAACTGATGAAAACAACTAAGCTACTTGTTTGACAATTGATCAATCAAACAAAAGTAAGCAAATTGAATGTTTTTTTTTTAGATTAATTTATTCATTCGTTGCTAAGATATCAAATCAGTGATAACAACTGATCATCACTAAGCTACTTATTTGATAACCGATTAAAACAACGAAGCAACTTGTGTGACAATTAATCAATCCAACAAAAGTATACAAATTGAATGGTTTCTTAAGATTTGTATGTTAATTCTTAGCTAAGATATCATATCAGTGATAACAACTGATCATCACTAAGCTACTTATTTGATAACTGATGAAAACAGCTAAACTACTTGTTTGACAATTGATCAATCAAACAAAAGCATACAAATTGATTGGTTTCTTAAGATTTATTGGTTAATTCTTTGCTAAGATATGACATCAGTGTTAACAACTAATCATCACTAAGCTACTTATTTGGTAATGGATAAAACACTTGTTTGATAATTGAACAATCAAACAAAGGTATGTAAATTGAATGGTTTCTTCAGATTAATTTGTTAATTCGTTGCTAAGATATCACATATGTGATAACAACTGATCATCACTAAGCTACTTATTTGATAACCGATTAAAACAATCAAGCTACTTGTTTGACAATTGATCAATCAATTAAAAGTATGCAATTTGAATAGTTTCCTCTGTTTTATTTATTCATTCATTGCTAAGATATCACATCAGTGATAACAACTGATCATCACTAACTACTTATTTGGTAATAGATAAAATACTTGTTTGATAATTAAACAATCAAACAAAAGTATGCTAAATGAATGGTTTCTTTAGATTAATTTGTTAATCCGCTGCTAATATATCACATCAGTGATAACAACTGATCATCACTAAGCTACTTATTTGATAACCGATTAAAACAGCTAAACTACTTCTTTGATAATTGATTAATCAATTAAAAGTATGCAAATTGAATGGTTTCTTCTGATTTATTTGTTCATTCGATGCTAAGATATCACATCAGTGATAACAACTGATCATCACTAAGCTACTTATTTGGTATTTATTAAAACACGTGTTTAATAATTGATCAATCAAACAAAAGTATGCTAATTGAATGGTTTCTTTAGATTAATTTGTTAATTCGTTGCTAAGATATAACATCAGTGATAACAACTGATCATCACTAAGCTATTTATTTGATAACCAATTAAAACAACTAAACTACTTGTTTAACAATTGATCAATCAAACAAACGTATAGAAATTGAATGGTTTCTTCTGATTTAATTGTTCATTCGTTGCTAAGATATCACATCAGTGATAACAACTGAACATCACTAAGCTACTTATTTGGTTATTGATAAAACAGTTGTTTGATAATTGATCAACCAAACAAAAGTATGCCAATTGAATTGTTTTTTAGATCAATTTGTTATTTCGTTGCTAACATATCACATCTAAGATAATAACTGATCATCAATAAGCTACTTATTTGATAACCGATGAAAACAACTAAAGTACTTGTTTGACATTTGACCAATCAATTAAAAGTATGCAAATTTAATGGTTTTTTCTGATTTATTTGTTCATTCGTTGCTAAGATATTACATCAGTGATAACAAATGAATCACTGAGCTACTTCTATGATAACGGATTAAAACAACAAAAGAATGCACGTTGAACGAGAAAACTTTGTTAATTAATTAAAGGGTTACTAAGCTACGATATCAATGATAACAACTGCTACTTTTTGGACAACTGATCAAACTATTAAGGAGATGCAAATTGAATGGTTTTTTTAATAAATTAGTTTATTGGTTTTTCTTCTTCTTCTTGGAGTGCCATACTCGATTTCGAGCTTAGGCGATTTCCCCGCATACGTCAGTGTATGAGCGGCTGTATCGTAGTTACACTGACGTATGGCACCTACAGTTTAACGTCGGCTGCGAACGACTGGTTTGGGGAAACCATCATCGGCAGATTGGTTTTTACGAGTATCTTAATAACCAATAAAACAAAATTGTGCTAATTGGATTTTGACTGAATTGTTTGTCAATTGATTGCTAAGTTAGAGAGATAGATGACATATGATAAATGTTTAACAACTGCTAATTAAATAAAAGTTATACGGATTTTGTCTGCTAGTAGAGTTCGATGACAAATGAAAATGTTTGCTTGATAACTGTTAAGTAAATAATAGTTATACGGATTTTGTCCGTCAAGTGGTGTATTAATTTCCTGAAGAAACAAAAAACTTATTTTGTTTAGGTTCATGTGTTTCCACAGCCTTCAGTACTTTTCCTTTTAAAAAGACACGAAAACATTTCTTTAAGCACCCCACGTTTCTTAACTTACTACAATTAAAAATTCCCGATTTTTCGCATCTCTCCTGCAGGACGCCACCCTCGCGGCACTCTTTAATTTCCGCGATCAAAGGGGGCGCCGAAAAATCCTCCGGGAAGCCGGACGATGTCCTGCAGGCCAGCCTAGCTCGCTGGGGCTCGCGTTTTGATTAAAAAGAAAATATTTAATTTCGGCCCTTATTATTGACAGGGCCGATCGCCCGCCTCGAGTGCCCTTTTTTTCCTCCCGTCGATCGAGCAGCAGGGAGAAAAAAACGAGACGGACGGGACGGGGAAATATTTAATTAATTCCAGCCCAAACAGCCGCTCATGGGATTCAATTTAAATCACGATCACGGCCCTAAGAATGACGATGACACAACCGAAATTTCAACAGAGGATGTATTTATAATAACTAATTTGCCAGAGAAAAATAATTGGTTCATTAGCAAGCAATTAGTTAAAGAAGAATAATTATTTAATTAGTTACCAATTTGATCAATCAACAAACAGATTCAACCCAAAACAGGTAGAAGAGGATCATGATTAAGAAAGAAAGAAAAAAATAGTTACAGATGAATAATTAGTTAATTAGTTATCAATCAGTCAAATAAAAATATTTAGTTTTTAGTAACTAATGTGTTAAAAATATATGTTTTTAGATACCAATGTACGAACGAAAAAAAAATTGGTTACAAGATGTTACAAGTAAGCAATTTTTTAAAGAAAAATAATAACTTTATTAACAACCAATTAGTCAATGATGCGAAATTAGTTAATTAGTTATAACTTTGTTAAAGCATAATAAAATTAGTTTATTAGCAAGCAATTAGCTGAAGAAGAATACATTACTACTTGTGCAGATTCTTAAATACTGTAACATGTAACATTTTGGCAGAATTGGTAGCTGAACGATATCAAAACACATTTGATACTGCATCAACTACTGAAAGTAACTAATACCTTCAACTAGTCAAAATAAATCATCGTTCACAGTTGCGGTAACTTATATCTTCAAATATCTTGAATCGGCTACTTCATAACTACTTGAAACAGTTGAAGTATCTTGGGGCTCTTATTACATAACTAAATATCTTGAAAATTGACATTTATATGTTCAACCTTACAATTACCTACTTCAAAACTTATGTTTTAAGCATCGTAAGAACGTCAAATATTGAGAAAACGCAAAACTTCAACTGCTCAGTCATCAGTATTTGCAGCATCTTTGATCTACCAAAAATCTTACAACGTGATATTCAAATCTTCAAATTCACAGTTATCAACCATCAATTTTGGTTTTAAGGATATCATTAAACGTGAGCAAATCGCAATATTTAACTGCTCAATCATCAGCTTTTAGAGCATCTTTGGTCTACCAACAATTTTAGAACTTGATATAAAAATCTTCAACATGACAATTATCAACAGCCAATTATTGTTTTAAGAACATCTTCAATTTTGAAAAGATGACAATCTTCAACCTCCGAATCATCTGGAGAATATTTTCTTCCACTACTGAGACACTACATCTGTAGTATATGCTGCACCATAAAGAAATGAATATTAACCTCCTACGTAACTAAACGCTCCAAGAAATCTTCATTTGTTTTGAGGACATTATTAAAATTGAGCAGATTGCAATATTCAACTGCTCAATCATCAGCTGTTGGAGCATCTTTGGTCTACTAACAATTTTCGAACTTGACATTCAAATCTTCAATATGACAATTATCAACAGCCAATTATTGTTTTAAAAACATCTTCAATTTTGAGAAGATGACAATCTTCAACTGTCTAATCATCTGGAGAATATTTTCTTCCACTACTGAGAAACAATGATGTCAAGCTTGATATGGCCCAAATCTTCAACATCTGAATCATGATATCTGCAGTATATGCTGCTCCATAAGAAATGAACATTAACCTCCTACGCAACTAAAAGCTTCAAGATATCTTCATTTGTTTTGAGGACGTTATTAGAATTGAGCCGATCGCAATATTCAACTGCTCGATCATCAGCTTTTAGAGCATCTTTGGTCTACTAACAATTTTCGAACTTGACATTCAAATCTTCAATTTGACAATAATCAACCGCCAATAACTATTTTAAGAACATCATCAATTTTGAGAAAATGACAATCTTCAAAAGCTGAATCATCAGCAGAATATTTTCTTCCACTACTGAGAAATAATGATGTCAAGCTTGATATGGCCTAAATCTTCAACATCTGAATCATGACATCTGCAGTACATTCTGCTCCATAAAAAAATGAATATTTAACTTCTATGTAACTAAAAGCTCCAAGAAATCTTCATTTGTTTTGAGGATGTAATTAGAATTGAGTAGATCGCAATATTCAACAGCTCAATCATCAGATTTTAGAGCATCGTTGGTCTACCAACAATTCTCGAACTTGGCATTCAAATCTTCAATATGACAATTATCAACAGCCAATTATTATTTTAAGAACATTTTCAATTTTAAGAAGATGGTAATCTTCAACTGCCGAATCATCTGGATAATATTTTCTTCAACTACTGAGAAACAATGATGTCAAGCTTGATATGACTTAAATCTTCTACAACTGAATCATGACTTCTGCAGTATACTTTGGTCCATAATAAAATGAAAAATTATCTTCTATGTAACTAAAAGCTCCAATAAATTTTCATCATGCTGCATTAACTTCTAAGCTATCAAATCTTCTATTAGACCTTAGATATCAGACCTCAGATCTTCAACAGCAGAAACATTTTAGAAGCAGTACGAGCATCAAACTTTGATATGTAAAATCTTGAAGTACTGAATCACATAATGTTAAATTTAATGTTCTACTATTTAAATATAAACATCTAAGATCATCAACTTTCAAAGATTTTGCTTCTACTTCTGTGAAACAAGTGGAAGGTAACTTTGGTATGACTAAAATCTTTGCCAACTTCAAAGAACTTCGGTAACCAATAGTTGAAGTTATCTTTAACTGTATACAGTGATCTTCAAATTTTGAAGCATATGATTTCTACTACGTAGCAGTAGAATTTGAACATGATTGGTTCTCAGGTCAACTGTCCTCCTCTCAACTGTTTCCCTCTCTATGAAGTGAAGTGAAAGGTATGACTAAAATCTTTGCCAACTTCAAATAACTTCGGTAATCAATAGTTGAAGTTATCTTTAACTGTATACCATGATCTTCAAATGTTGAAGCATATGATTTAGACCACTGTTGCAGTAGAGTTTGAACATGATTGGTCCTCAGGTCAACTGTCCTCCTCTCAACTGTTTCCCTCTCTATGAAGTGAAGTGAAAGGTATGACTAAAATCTTTGCCAACTTCAAAGAACTTCGGTAATCAATAGTTGAAGTTATCTTTAACTGTATACAATGACCTTCAAATGTTGAAGCATATGATGTCTACTACTGTAGCAGTAGAGTTTGAATATGATTGGTCCTCAGGTCAACTGTCTTCCTCTCAACTGTTTCCCTCTTTATGAAGTGAAGTGAAAGGTAACTTTGGTATGACTAAAATCTTTGCCAACTTCAAAGAACTTCGGTAATCAATAGTTGAAGTTGTCTTTAACTGTATACAATGATCTTCAAATTTTGAAGCGTATGATTTCTACTACTGTAGCAGTAGAGTTTGAACATGATTGGTCCTCACGTCAACTATCTCCTTCTCAACGGTTTCCCTCTCAACTCCTTGCCTACTATTCAAGTTATCTTTTACTAATTATTACTCTATACAATGATCTTCAAATGTTGAAGCAATGATTTCTACTACTGCAGCATTAGAGTTTCAACAGGATTGGTCCTCACGTCAACTGCCTCCCTCTCAACTGTTTCCCTCTCTACTCCTTGCCTACTCATCTACTGCCTAGGCTATTGATTGGATTCACTTTTTTGTTTGTTTTGTTTTTGTTATTGTTATTGTTTTGTTCTGTGGTACTTACCGGTGTGGAGCCTGGTGTGCTGCTGGACGTGGCTGAGCTGCTTGAACCGCCTGTCGCAGTAGGAACATTTATAAGGCTTCTCGCCGGTGTGCACCCGGATGTGCTGCACCAGCTGGTGGTTGCTGCTGAACGACTTCAAGCACTGCTGGCACTGGTGTGGCTTGACCTCGGACCGGCCGGTCAGCTCCCTGGCATGCATCTGCATCGCCGACTTGTGCATGAAGATCTGGAAGCGGACAGAGAAACACAGGGCGGGCGTTAGTCAGGGCTACCTGGCGGGGGCTTCCGGTGTGGCCGGAAATCAGAGTGTTTTCAGTCGTGTAGTGGTGTGCCTGGGTTTGGTGGAAGGCGTGTGAGTGATCTGGTGTACCTGGTAGGATTTCGTGTGAAGGTAATTCAAATGTTTCAAATGGCATGATGGACAATGGTGGCAAGGTTTGCTGGACGGTGTTAAGGTATTCTGAAAGGTACCAAGGTATAAGTGATCAGGTATGTCTCAAAAAATGACTGCTGTACTTCTGGGATCTTCAACAGTAGAAGCATTTTAGAAGCACTTCGAGCATCAAACTTTGATAAGTATAATTTTCAACTACTGACCAAGTAGAGTCAAATTCGACGGGCCGTTCGACGACTAGCTTTATGATATGGTAAAAGGTATGAGGACAACCTAAGCGTGTCTTATGGTGTGGTGCACAGTGCGTTGGTAAGGTTTGGTGGAAGGCGTTGAGGTATGCTGAAAGGTGGCAAGGTATCTGTGACGAGGTACGGGCTGTTCAACTACTAGGTTTATGATATGGTATACGGTATAATGATATCTAAAGCATATTTGATGGTGTGGTGCACAGGGTGATGGTAAGGTTTGGTGGAAGGTGAAAGTTGACATATTATCTGTTATCAGGTATGGTCTGTTCAACTACCAGCTTTATGATATGCTATAAGGTATGGTATGGTATAAGGTATACGGTATGATGATAACTAAAGCATATTTGATGGTTGTAGAGTGAACGATGTGGTTTAACGTGGCAAGGTTTTACGGCATGTAGTAAAGTATCTGTAATTTGGCTGTTCGATGTCTCGCTTTATCATATGGTATAAAGTATGATGCTGTGGTGTACAGTGTGATGGTAAGGTTTGGTGGAAAATGTTAAAGTATCGTAAAAGATGGCAAAGTGTCTGTGATCAGGTATGGGCTGTTCGACTACTAACTTTATGATGTGGTATAAGGTATGATGATAATTAAAGCATATTGATGATGCTGTACGTGAAGCAAACAAACTGTACGAAAGGTGGTAAGATATGTGTAATTAGCCTGTTCGATGTCGCGCTATATGATATGGTATAAAGTATGATGATAACTAAAGCATATTTGATGTTCAGGTGCACAGTGTGATAGCAAGATATTGTGGAAGGTGTTAAGGTATGGCGAAGGTGGAAAGATATCTGCGATCAGGTATGGGCTGTTCGACTACTAGCTATATGATATGATATAAGGTATGATGATAACTAAAGCATATTTGATGGTTGCAGACGTAGTTATGTGGTATAACGTGGCAAGGTTTAGCAAAATGTGGCAAGGTATCTGTAATTAGGCTGTTCGATGTCTCGCATTGTTATATGGTAAAAGATACGATGATAACTGAAGTATATTTGATGGTGTTTTAGGCGGAGACATGTGGTGTAATATGGTAAGGTTTAGCGATAGGTGTTAAGGTATCCGTAATCAGGATGTTCGATGTCTCACATTATGATATGGTTATAAGATATGATGATAACTAAAGCATATCTGATCCTATGGTAGACAGTGTGATGACAAGGTTTGGTGAAATATATTATGGTACGGTTAAACGTGGCACACCTGTGATCAGGTATGAAAATCATGTACTAAATTTATGATAACGTAGAAGCTATGATGATTAACTAAAGCATATTTGGTGATGTTTTAGATGGAGCGAAGTGATGTAACGTGGCAAGGTTTAACGAAAGGTGGTAAGGTATCTTTAATCAGGTCTAGGCTACCTGATGTCTTGTTTATGATAATTTTACCAAACCTTACCACGTTGCAGCACAACGCACATTCTTCTAAACCAATAAATGACACCACATCCTAAAACGTATTACTGATAGCTTACCATCTTTAACTAAACCTTGCCACGTTCACACAACATCGCGATGCATGACCCACCATCAAATTTGCTTTAGGTGCCATAATTATGGTACGATGGTTTGGTATTATAGCACCCAAAGCAAATTTTATGGTGGGTCGTGCATCGCGATGTTGTGTGAACGTGGCAAGGTTTAGTTAAAGATGGTAAGCTACCAGTAATACGTTATAGGATGTGGTGTAGATTTATTGGTGTAGAAGAATGTGCGATGTGCTGCAACGTTGCAAGGTTTGGTGGAAGGTGTTAAGGTATACTAAAAGAAGGTAAGGCAACAGTCACGTGTAGGCAGTCAGGTATCTTGCTTTGTAATGTGGCGTAGGGTGCGATGATACTTTGTGGAAGTTGATTTGTGATTTGGTAGTGAGGTAGGTATGCGATCAGATATAACGTGGCAAGGTTTTGTGAGAGGTGGTAAGGTATCAGTAATCAGAGACAATATGTAATGTAGGTGGTGTAGTAGCATGTGTGATGTGGTGCAACGTTGTAAGGTTTTTTGGAAGGTGTTAAGGTATGCTGAAACAAGGTAAGATACCAGCCACGTGTACCAGTCTGATATCTTGCCTTGTAATGTGGCGTAGGGTGCGATGTTACTTGGTGGAAGTTGATTTGGTAGTGAGGTAGGTATGTGATCAGATATAACGTGGCAAGGTTCTGTGAGAAATAATAAAGTATGCGTAATCAGAAACAAGATGTATTGTAGGTGGTGTACCAGTAGATGAGCGATGTGGTGCAACGTTGTAAGGTTTGGAAACAAGGTAAGGTAGTGAACTGGTACCCTACCTTGATTCAGCATACCATAACACGTTCCAACAAACCTTACAACGTTGCATTCAGGCACGTGTAGGTAGTCTGATATCTTGCTTTATGTATGCAGCGTAGGACGCGATGGTACTTGATGAAATTCGATTTGGTGGTGTTTGGTGGAATTTGAAGGTTGTTATGAAATGTGATGTAACGTGGCAAGGTTTTGCAAAATGTGGTAATGAATTAGATACCGGAAATACAGGTATGAAATGTGGTGTAACGTGGCAAGGTTTTGCGAAATGTGGTAATGAATCAGATACATATAGAACCTCATAAGGTTTTGTGGAATGTGTTAAGGTAAGGTGAAAGATGTTATGGTTTCGTGAAAGCCGATAAGGTGAACTTACTCAGGTATAGGCGTTACGAAGTAGCTTTATATGATGTGATATGGTGATAAAAATTAAGATGTGTTTGATGGTGTGGTGGATTTTGAGGTCCGGTAAAACCTGCCAAGGTTTATTAAACGGTGTAAGGTCTTAAGATAATAGTAATTAGGTACGTAATTAGGCTAGGTAAGTGAAGGATTCCTAAATCCGTTTGCAGAAAGGTGGTAAGTTAAAAGTGATCAAACTCAGGATGCACGGCTTTAAAAAACCAATTAATAAGTACAAGCTTTGAAGGGATGTTGTCTAGGTTAGGTTAGGTTGAGTTAGGCTAGGTTAGGTAAGTGAAGGATTGCTAACCGAATTGCTTTGAAGATGCATGAAACGTTAGCTTAGGTTAGATTACGTGAAGATTGTACATACTTTGAGGAATGCTTTGAAGATTTGAAAGATTGTAAAGGCTTTGAAGATATAAAATATTGTAATTTGGTTAAGAAATGTTTAGCTAATACGTATAATGTCACCATATTTTTATATTATGACTTATATTATTAATATTATAATTTTTTTTTCTGGATTTTTTCTACATAAAAAATACGAATTGAAAGTTTGTTTGAAAAACTGTTACAAGTTAATATATGACTTACATTGTGCCAAGAATTATATGACATAAGGGAGTTGTAAACTCGTATATGTAAAGCCAAATATTTTTGACGACTTCAATCTTAATAAATGTGCAGATATGTAGCTTATTGTAATAATATTTGTATCTTGCATGTATTTCATGATTCATGAATAAAGATTGATTTGATTTGATTTGATTTTATTTGATTTGATAAAATAGGTAATAATTTATTTTCGTGATACTTCATTGTAATTACATATTATCAGTACTGTCTCCATGGTTGTTATTTTACTGATATCAGCCACGGCCGATAAAATTTATTAAATAAATTAAATACATCAGGAGTTGATGAGTTTTCGACAGGAATCTTTTCAAATATGTATTTAACATAGTTGGATCCATATTTGGGTTTAATAAAAAAACAAAATCGTTCGGTCAATGCTGCAAAGTATATTCACAGCAAACTTTACAGGCCGGCAAAAAAAGTTTTAATAAACCCTTTTGCATAATTTATTGGCCCACGTAGAGATCCATTTCTCATTCTTTTAATAAAAATCGCTTAAAAGTCGCCGGGAAAGCGACGCTCCCAGCGGTGCTTTTTTACCGCTTCCGGCCTCCCGCCGCCGCCTCCCCATTAATATTTATCTGCAAATATTATTGCGCCAAGGGGACGGGTTAAAAGAATGATTTATACAAAATTGCGCGCGAGTCCCTTAAGATGCAAAAAAACGAGGCAACGTTAACAGTTCTGTTAGCAGTTTTACCACCGACCGGCAAGTATAACAGCATTATAGCGGGAGTAAACTCGAAAAATTTAAGAAAGTAATTATGATGTAAACAGCAATGAAAATATGACGTGCAACAATGTACGACATTTCATTGGAAGCGGAAAATTACCAGGATAATGAATATCGCATTAAATTTTGAATTGGAGATTTGGATATGCGAGAATTTGTAAATTAGAAATTACACATTATTGAATGATCACCATGGTAACGATTATGAGTTGTCGGACGACGCTGTAAATTTTCAAGTTCTGAAGAACGACAAACGAAAACTGTTAAAAATTATTCTTTTTTGGTATGTTGTGGAACATTTTCAAATTTGTGTGTTATTGGGGGCAGAAGGTCGCTTATGTGTTTCCTATTTTTCGAGAGCATTTTCGAATTAATGTGTTGTTTACTGCAAGAGGCATAATTTAGAAAATTCGTGTTGGGTACGTATCCAGGAAGCGGAATAATTGGCTCCGCTGAGTGGCGCTGTGCGTGGGCGAGCGTTGCACACACACATGGACACACAGACGATGCAAGACACAAGTACAACATTTACGTACAACAACTGCTCGCCCGGTGATCAATAGGAGGTTTTCACTTTAATCGCCCGATCCTTACGCGCTCCTTCCTCCACCTCTTCGGCGCGGGCGGCAGATGTTCCCGAATGTAAAACAGGCACTTGCTCCTCGGGCTCACCTTATGGCTTGACCCCTTTCGCCCCCTTCTGACTCCGCGGCTCACACACACAGAGATATACGCGGGCCCACAATGGCCTTTCTTCCTCTTCTTCTTTTTATTCCCTTCCGATTGTTCTACATTATGCATGCCTGTTATTAATTCCTCGGCGCACAAAGCGAGGGCCCGAAGGAAACATTTATTTAAGGCGACGGCGAAAAAACAAAAAAGCGAGAGCAAAAAACAATAAGTGGGGGAGGCGGACGGTTGGGCCCTTTCGGTGAGGGCAGATGCCCCGCGGACAACGGCCACCGCTCGAATAAGACATTACTCACTAGGTAACGACTCGGGCTCAACACTTGAGGTAATCTGATTCATCTGACCGGCACGAGTTTCCACAACCAAATGCTTATAAAAGAAGCAATAACTTAAAGGGCAGACCATTGGTAGAAAAACGTTATGGGCTTTAATCGCAAGTCGCAGGTTCAAACCCCACCGATCTGGGCAGTTAATATTCATATTTTGGAAATCGAAGTTTTTTGCCAAAAAATTTTTCTCCGCAGTTGTAAGATCACCTATTAACTTTGATCAGTTCCATAAATACCATTGGATCAACAATTACATCCTAGGTAACTAATCTGGTTCATCTGACCGGCACGAGTTACCACAACCAAATCTAAACATGCTTATAAACGAAGCAATAACTTTAAGGGCAGACCATTGGTAAAAAAACGTTATGGGCTTTAATCGCAAGTCGCAGGTCCAAACCCCACCGATCTGGGCAATTAATATTCATATTTTGGAAATCGAAGTTTTTTGCCAAAAAATATTTCTCCCCAGTTGTAAGATCTCCTAATAACTTTTATCAATTCCATTGGATCAACAATTACATCCTAGGTAACTAATCTCTATTTAAAGCTAACCACATGTACAACCTCTGCTTGACCAGTTAACTGGGCCTTATTGTACCTTAATTGCACTACCTCGGATTTTCTTTGATGGTGGTTCATCTACGGATACCATTGCAGTACTAAGGCCCAGTTATACCATCGTAGATCAATTTGCCGCAGTAGAGTACTAAATCAACCCCAAATATTTAAAACAATCATAAAAAGTGTGCATTAAATTGTCGCTCAATGGCGAACGACGACAAATTTCTCCCAATTACACAAGGCCAAAGTGATCATCAAGCTTCAATTTCTGCATTACCTCTAATAATCTGGCAACAATGTTATTTAAAAAATATAACCTCAAATTGAAAACAACTTAACCTAAAAAAAATTAACAAGTTCTCCCAATTAAACGAGGCCAAACTTAATGATCTCGTTGCAACTGCTGCAGTGATCATCAGACTTCGATTTCTGGATTGCCTTTTGTAATTATTTTAATTGACGCCGCTTTTAATCGGTTCGATAGAAAGTTCTCGGGGGGCAGATGCGCGACGAATTGCTTGTGTGTGTGTGTTGTTACACCAATTTCCTCGCTTTCTCGCACCACACGTGCGGTTTCGTGGGTGGACAAGCACCTGCCACCAAGAGGCCCGATTCATTAAACATTAAAGAGCGGCGGTGGTGTTGATCGGCTGGGCGGGTGTTCGAAGCCGCCGGCGGGGCGCGTGAATTATTAGAGGTCAATGAACTCGAGCCCCTGCCTGTGAAGAACGAAAATAGCCGGACCAATGCGTGTGCAAAAAAAATGTAAAACACCCTGTAGATAAACGATGGGAGAAATTAGTAAGAAACGATCGAATAGGCGACAAGTGAAAACTGCAAACACGTAAGTAATAAATAACAGAAGAAGTGTAATTGTAATCACGTTGTCGACAAATGACAATGCAAATTGCAAATTACGACACTAGAAATCGCACAAACGACTTTTGACAGCTGTAGTCACGTAAGCCATAATTTATTATAGAAGTTCACATCGGGGTGATGATTTGAAATGACAAATTGCCGTTTGTCATTGACACGATTATACCCATCGAGAAACGACAATTGGATCGCGTCAGCATCAAACGGCAATAATGTCATAAATTACAAATTACAATCAAAGTTGTGTCAACGACATGTGACAGATATACCTAATGAAGTTAGTGATAAATTACTATATTAGTTGCGTTAACGACAAACGACAGCTATAATTACGGAAGCGACAAAATACAACGACAAAGATAAGTGACATCACAAATCGACATCACGACAAATGACAGTACAACTTTGTAAAGGACACACGGAAGTAGAAATTGGGTCAGCGACAAACGACTGTAAATGTCGTCTTAACAAGAAATGAGTGTAAAAATCGCCCTAGCGATAAGCCACCGTAAATGTCGCTTTATCAATACAAGACAGCCATAATCTAGATAGTTACAAATGACAGTATTAGTCGGCTTTAAAGACAAAACGATACCTATAATCGCGCAAGCAACAAAATACTACAAAACAGTGACGATGACAAATGAAAGTATAAGTTGTCATAAGACAGCTATAAACGCATTAGCGACAAACGACAGCTGTAATCGTATCAGTAAAATCATCACGGTACAAGTTTTATTGTAGTACAGCTGTCATCACGTAAGCCATAATTTATAATAGAAGTTCATCATCGAGATGATGATTTGAGTTCACAAGTTTCCGTTTGTCATTGAACGACAAGTGAACCAAATGACAGTAGAAATCGTATCTACGAAAGTCGACTGTAAAACACACGTCAGCCACATATCTGACGTAATTATTATTGTTATTGTTATCTTGACATAACAAGATAACAATAAACACGATAATCACGTAAGCGACAAAAGACAGCTGCAATAATGTCAGTGACAAATGACAGCATGAGTTGCGGCAGCGACACATGATGTAAGAGCCGCATCAGCGGCATACGACAAGTACAATCAAGTTAGCGACAAAGAGTAGTAGTGGTATAAGCGACAAAAGGCACCTATAAACGTGTCAGTGATAAATGACAGTATAATTCGTGGTAGTGAAAACGACTATAGAAGTTTCGTTAGTGATATATGACATCTACAATCACGTCAGAATTATAAGGCAGTTGTAATCGTTATATTGACAAATGACAGTATAAGTCGCACAAGCGACAAACGACTATTGGAGTCGCGTTAGTGACATTTGAGATTTACAATCACGTCAGCATTATAAGACAGTTGTAATCGTTATACCGACAAATGACAGTATTAGTCGCGCTAGCGACACACACGGGATAAAATATATCTACAATTGCGTCAGCAACAAATGACTGTATAAGTCGTGGTAGCGATCAAGGTATATTTAAGTCGCGTGAGCGACATATGACATCAATAATCACGTCAGCATTATAAGGCAGTTGTAATCGTTATATTGACAAATGACAGTATAAGTCGCAGAAGCGACAAATAACTATTGAAGTCGCGTTAGTGATATATGACATCTAAAATCACGTCAGCATTATAAGGCAGTTGTAACCGTTATACTGACAAATAACAATATATCACGTCAGCACTATAAGGCAATTGCAATCGCTATATTGAGAAATGACAGTACGACTATTGAAGTCGCGTTAGCGACATATGACACCAACAATCACGTCAGCATTATAAGACAGTTATAATTGTTATATTGGCAAATTACACTATAAGTCGCCCTAGCGACAAACGACTATTGAAGTCGCATTAGCGAGATACGACATCTAGAGTCAGGTCAGCATCATAAGACATATGTAATCGTTATACTGACAAATGACAGTATAAGTCGCTCTAGCTAAATACAAGCGATAAAAGACATCTACAATCGCTCCAGCAACAAATGACTGTATAAGTCGCGGTAGCGACATATGACATCAACAATCACGTCAGCACTATAAGGCAGTTGTAATCGCTGTATTGACAAATGACAGTAGCAGTCCGGGTAGCGACAAACGACTATTGAAGTCGCGTTAGTGACATATGACATCTACAACCACGTGAGCATTATCAGGCAGTTGTAATCGTTATACTGACAAATGACAGTATAAGTCGCGCAATAAGCAATAAAAGAAATCTATAATAGCGTCAGCAACAAATTACTACATAAGTCACAGCAGCGACATACTACTATTGAAATCGCGTTAGCGACATATGACATCTAATATCACACCAGCATTATAAGGCAGTTGTAATCATTATATTGACAAATGACAGTATAAGTCACGCTAGTGACATTATACAGTATTATAATCGCATTAGCAACAAACAACAGTTAATTGGCATTAGTGACAAATGAGTTGAATTGGTTGACAAAAGACAGACAAGCCGCGTTAGCGATATAATATAGTAATCACGTTACTAACAAATGTCATTACAAATAATGTAACTAACAAACGATAGCAGACATTGTGTCAGCGAGAAACGATTGTACAACTCACGTCAACCACGTATGACTAATATAATTAAGTTAGCAATAAACGACAGCTTTAATCTCGTAAGCAACAAAGACACCTTCAATAACGGCAGTGACAAATGACAGTATGAGTCGTGTCAGCGACATACGACAGCTACAATCGCGACAAAAGACAGATATAATACCGTCAGCGATAAAAGGCAGATATTATACCGTCAGCGACAAAAGACTGATATAATACCGTCAGCGACAAATGACAATTGTAATCGCGTTAGTGTCAAGTGACATTATAAGTCGTCGTAGTGATATATTAATTAATACAATCAACTTAACCACAAATTGCTTAAGAAGCAAACGAAACTGGAAATCGCGTCGGCGGCGTATGACTGTAAAGTCGACATATATAATCAAGTTAGCGACAAACGACAGCTATTATCGGCTGTCGCTATTGCTATTATCGAATAAGCGGCAATTCTGGCATCAGTGACAAATGAGAGTATAAGTCACGTCAGCGAAAAAATACAATTCAAGTCACGTTAGTGACATACGACAGTTAGAATAACGTCAGCATTATGACAGTTGCAATGTATGCTATTGACAATTGTCAGTATACGTCGTACAAGCGACATGAGACAAACTATAATCTATTTAGCGAAGAATGACAGTTGTAATCGTCATAGTGAAAGATATCATTATGACATGAAAAAATGACATGAAAAAAGTACAAGTTACATTAATGGTTTTATATAATTACGTTAATGACAAATGATCATACAAATTACATAAATGACAACATATTGTCAACATAATTGTAAGTGACAAACGACTGTAAAAGTGTCATCAAGTTGAAAATGATACTGTAATCTCTAAATTTTAACGCAAAAAACATGATTTTTTTACAACATTAATGTTTTCATGTTGTTTTCACATTTCTGAACGTTTTTTTTGTGATTTTTGAAAATTCGGAGACGCCACTTTCCCAATTTGTAGGCAACCATTAAACTATTGAGTAAATTAATGCTCCTGAAATTACGTATAACCGGCAGTTGTAATCGCCATAGTGACAAATGATATATTGACATATGACATATTGACATATTAAGTCGCGTAAACGATATCATTCTATTATGAAAAACGACAAGTGATTGTTCAAATTTAGTAAATGACAAACGGCACTAGAAATCGTGTCAGTAACAAACAACTGTAAAAGTGTCATCAAGTTGAAAATAATACTGTAATCTCTAAATGTTAACGCAAAAAACAAGATGTTTTCCCAAAATTAATATTTTCATTATTTCATGTAATTTTTACATTTCTTAACGACTTTTTCATAATTTTTGAAAATTCTAATACGTATATTTCCCAATCAGACAACTTCCAATTAGACAATAATTAAATTATTGAGTACATTTAATGCTCCTGAAATTACGTATAACCGACAGCTGTAATCGCCATTGTGACAAATGACATTTTGACAAGTCGCGTTAACAAAATAATTAAATTTTGAAAAGTGATTGTTCAAATTTAGTATATGACAAATGACACTAGAAATCGCATCAGCGACAAACGACTGTGAAAGCCGTATCAATTTTTCGTCGAAAAAAATTAAACTGGAGCAATAAGAAGACAATTTGAAAATTTCTACATTTTAATGCACAAAACATGAAACTTTTACAAAATGAATATTTTAGTTTGTTTTGACAATTCTTATTGATTCTTTCTTATGATTGTTGAAAATCGAAACACACCTATTTAACATGTTGTAGGTCATTATTAGTTTGTGAGTAAATTAAATGTTCCTGAAATAATTGTTATATTTTTGCAAGTGTAATCATACAATGTGTTATACAAGTATTTATTGTTATAATAAATATAATTATTAATATCATATTTTGATGTAATTACATGTTTTCTGCATTAAAATTTTGAAAGTTTTGCAATTATTTTAGGAATTATGCACTGAATTATTTAATTATTACTTTCAAAACGTTAAAGAGATAAAACCTTAAACTTAATATACATTCACGACCTTTTTGCAATCGAGTTGGCTTTGTTTTCTTTTAGTCATGTTGGACAATTGGAATTTTTGCAATTATTTAGGAATTATGTATTGAATTATTTAATTATTACTTTTAAAACTTTTAAAAGATAAAACCTTAAACTTTATATACATTCACGACCTTTTTGCAACCGAGTTGGCTGGGTTTTCTTCTTGTCATGTTGGACAACCTAATTCAGTGATGCAACGGAAGTTAATTATTTTTTTGTGTCGATGTGTATTAGACATTTGCTTCCTACCACACTATCAGATTAATAATTTATTTCACTACTAGCTTTTAAAGATATGATTTTTTTACTGCGTTTTCTAACCCAGAAATTGCAATAAATTGAAAGTTTTTCAATGCATTATTTTTGATTTTCTTTCCTGCTGTTCCATTTTCATCTCTAATAATCTGGCAACAATGTTGTTAAAAAAATATAACCTCAAATTGAAAACAACTTAACCTAAAATAAATTGACAAGTTCTAGACAGTTTCAGACATTTGACAAGTTGTCAAATTGACAAATTGACAAGAATTCAGTTATTTCCGAAACACCAACAAAATTACTAGATATTCATAGACTCCCCTGACGCAAAAACATCTGAGTGGAAGGAAATTATTACCATTACGGTCATTTTCTAAAATTAATTAATTTTAAAAAATTAAAAATTAAAAAAAAAAATTTACACCTTTACATAAATAACAACTAACCGATAGTAACACATAATTGCGATAAGTCGCATCCTTCTAATAAAATTTTCCGGCTAGGCGAAAATTTTTATTGCCCTAGCAATTACGCGAGATTTTCGAGCTTACGTCGAATCTCGCGCGGTAATTGAATAACCAGTTTACATGAGCCCATTACGATAGGTTACAATAACCCAATCAACTCCAAGTTGTAATGGCCTGTTAAGCACAGCCGACCAGATTAAGTGCACCTATGCGAGCGCACCGCATTTTAATGCGCTGCAGCGGACCGCGAAGTTTTCGACCGCGAAGCAAGACAACTCGAGACAAATCTGATTGGCCGATACCTAAATCGATTAAACTCAAATCGATAACAGCGTAAATGATAATTTTAGAGCACAGTTATTGCGGCAATATATGTATTCCATCAGATTTGCGAGAGATATATGGACGTAAAATTTTAGCAAAATAATGCGTGGAAGATCAAAATACACTTGGGGGGTAAAATGATGATTAATGAAGATTAAAGATGAAGCTATGTGGACAGAACCGCAATCCCAATCTAAAGTTAATATTTCAATGCGAAAAATGGGCGGTTGGGTGAGCAGACCAAAATGCCAAAATGCCCGGAAAAAAAAAAAACACGTTTTCTTTAAAGTGCATATTTGATTTAACAGTGCACGGGATGCTTCTCTACCCCTACAAAGTATTGGAATTTAATAATGGCTATTATTATATAAGTTATTTCGTGACTATAAAGTTATGATTACGTCTCGTGATTTTGCCGAGATTGAATTGGGATTAATTTTTCTGCAAAGTGCGCGTCGTTTTTTCTTCCAGTCCTCTTCCTTCCTGGCCACTCGGGGCTGCGCGGAACGCGATGCTAATGAAATATTAAAACTGAAGCATTATTTTAATAATGACGAATTAAAACGGCAGGTAAGCGTCGAAATCGCAGAAAGCCCCGTGATTAAAAACGGGGGTGGGGCGGGCTGCAGCGGGACGGGTTAAGTGAGCGAGCGCCGGCTGCCCCCGCGCCCACCACCCCCGGGGGTGGCGGAAAAACTCGCGAAGAAATTATTACTGGGGGTGGGGGCGCGTCGCGAGGATTTTTCCGGCGTTTTTCCCCCTTGGTCGATAACAGCTCTGGCGTTACCTGGTGCTGGTGGTAGTCGAAGGGCGGGTACGGTCCGAATTGGAAGAGGTGCGGCGGCGGCGGCTGCGGGGGCGGCGGCCCCGCGGCCGCCTCCAGGTCCTGGTAAGCCGCGGGGGCGGTGCAGGCTGGTGGCCAGGGGCCGGTGCCACTCTCGTACATGGCGAAGCTGATAACAAATTTCGCAACTCGCGTGCAAATCAGCAGATTTTTCCTGGCATTTATAATTCACCCATTGACATTTCGCGAGGATCGCAGAAAAACGGCCAGCCGATTAATTGCGGGTTCACCAACCAGCCATCACCATCACGAGCGCGGCCACCGGGAAAAACTCAAGCGGCGACAACACGCGCGAAAGAACTAACTAACAATTTAAATATGCCCCATATTTATAATAATTAATACAAAATCAATACTAAATAAATCACTGTTGTTTTATTTTCCGCCATTCACGCAAAATTAAACCTTATTACAATCGTCGTTTGAGATAGCCGGCCACAGTCCGGCTCGAAAATGTGTGAGAGCGCAGTGGACCAGCTGCGTCCAGCTCGCAAAGACCGCCGTCTTGGCGGCTAAGACCACGTCTGGGCGGCCTTAATTGGGTCAAATTATTTGTATGATAATAAGTGCAAAATGCACTCATTTTTACGTGCACACGCGTACACATTCGTGCCGTATCGCGTTTGCGATTTATCTGTGCCGGCCGATTACGTCCGTCCGCCGGGCACAGAAAAACAACATCGCGGGCTCCTTGGGGAAGGTCCAGTGCAGAGGATAGAACAATTGCCATCGAATACGCCGAAACACTTGACCAAGACGTCATGACAGGCGGAGTTGCGTCGGCAAAACAGGTTATCGTCAACAATTGCCTGACGGCCCTGACGTCATATCGACATAACAATTGCTCAACACGTAAAGCCAAGTCATCGACATAATATTTGCTACCGATGTTACATCAGACAATTTTCTGTTGCAATCTTGCCATAACAATTATATGCCAAGTCATTAACAATTTGCTTTTCAATTTATGCCAAGTCGCACAATCTACACAACAATTTTCCGCAACATTATTTTCCCATGTAACAATTGTTTGACACGTTATGCCATGAGAACTGTATCAATCAACAACAACTGCAATTACCTATTGTACTTTCTCATAACATATGTTTTTGCATTAGTCAAAAACAACTGATATTAACAATTGCACCATCTTGGATAATGTGTTTCCGAATCAGTCAAAAATGACTGGGATTAACAATTGTGCCATTTTGTATAATGTGTTTCCGAATGCATCAGTCAAACATGATTGGAATTAACAATTGTATAACTTGCTTTCACATTGTATCAGTCAAAAACAACAGAAACAAACTATTACATCTTAACATAACATGTGTTTCCGAATCCATCAGTTAAAACAACTGCTACAGATAGCAATAAAAATACAACGGTGCATAAACATATGTTATGATAAGATACAATTGTTAATAACATTTGTTTTTGACTGATGCAGTGCGAAAGCATGACAATAATAGTTGATTGCTTTTTTATAATATAAAATATGTATGATTAAAACAATTGATATGAGATAAACAAGGAAATTGTTTTTTGCAAGACTTGCTTTTACAATTTGTACAACGTTTCCAACGTTGTACAAATTAATGACTAGTTTTGTACTGCATCAGTCAAAAACAACAGAAATGAGCTTTTGCATCTTATCATAACATGTGTTTCCGAATGCATCAGTTAAAACAACTGCTACAGATAGCAATAAAAATACAACGGTGCATAAACATATGTTATGATAAGATACAATTGTTAATAACATTTGTTTTTGACTGATGCAGTGCGAAAGCATGACAATAATAGTTGATTGTTTCTTTCTAATATAAAATTTGTATGATTGAAACAATTGATTCGAGATAAACAAGGAAATTGTTTTTTTGCAAGACTTGCTTTTACAATTTGTACAACGTTTCCAATGTTGTACAAATTAATGGCTAGTTTTGTACTGCATCAGTCAAAAACAACAGAAATGAGCTATTGCATCTTATCATAACATGTGTTTCCGAATGGATCAGTTAAAACAACTGATACAGCTAACAGTAATAATACAACAGTACATAAATATATGTTATGATACGATACAATTGTTAATAACATTTGTTTTTGACTGATGCAGTGCGAAAGCATGACAATAATAGTTGATTTATTTTTCTAATATAAAATATGAATGATTGAAACAACTAATTTGAGAAAAAACAAACAAATTGTTTTTTTTTGTAAGACTTGCTTTTACAAGTTATACAACGTTTCCTAATGTTATACAAATTAATGGCTAGTTTTGTACAGCATGAGTCAAAAACAACAGAAACGAACTATTGCATATTCAACTTATCATAACATGTGTTTCCGAATGCATCAGTAAAAAATGACTGGAATTAACAATCGTGCCATCTTGTATAACTTGCTTTCACATTGCATTAGTCAAAAACAACAGAAACAAACTATTGCATCTTATCACAACATGTGTTTCCGATTGCATCAGTTAAAACAACTGCTACAGATAACAGTAAAAATACATCATTACATAAACATATGTTATGATAAGATACAGTTGTTAATTGCTACATAGAAGCAAATTACACAACATTATTAACACATAAATTGTATTATCTGCACTACATGGAAACAAGTGCAAGTTATACAAATTGTCCTTATGTTATACAAATGTTTGTCAGGTTTTGTACTGATAGTTGCGATTCAGTCATCTGATTGAATTTCGGAACCTGATTCACTCAACTGATGTTAAAAACATAACTTATTGTTAATGGATTTTATCAACAGTTGTATTTTTACCGGCCCTAATAACACATCAGCTAAATAGAGCTTACAGCTCACTTACGTAAAAAAGCTTACAGAAGCATGTTATACAGTCTTATTGACACATCAGTTGCTTTAACTGCATTACATGGAACATAGAAAGTAGTTCAAGTTTTACGGAGTTTGTTTATGTTATACGATTGTTTGTCAGCATTGTACATCAGTTGTCGTTGACTCATCTGATTGAATTTTATAACATAGAAGGCAATTGATTTACACAACTGATGTTGGAAAAAATAATCACATTGTTAATGGATTTTAGGAACAGTTGTATTTCAGATTTATAGCTCTTATAAGGCATCAGCTAAATAATATAAGCTAACGGAAACAAGTTATACTGCGTTATTAACACATCAGTTGCTTCAACTGCACTGCATGAAAACTTCGTATAACTTGAACTTGTTCAAGTTATACGGAGTTTGTTTATGTTATACAAATATATGTGAGATTTGTACATCAGTTGTCGTTGTCTCATCTGATTGAATTTTGTAACGTACAGGGCTCCTAATTCACTCAACAGATGTTGGAAAAACATTCACTTTGTTAATGGAGTTTAGGAACAGATGAAATTTCAGTTTCATAGCTGTAATAATACATACATCAGCCAAATACAAGGACTTTAGGAACAGTTGTAATATCAGTTTTTAGCTCTAATAATACATCAGCTAAATACAATAAGCTTACGGAAGCAAGTTCTACCGCGTTATTAACACATCAGTTGCTTGATGATTGCGTAGACTTTTACTGCATCAGTTGTTTTTCACAGGGCGCATTGTACAAATGATTACCTAGACTTAACGATTGCCTAGACATTTACTGCAACAGTTGTTTTTTTGTTGAGCGCTTTGTGCAAATGATTGCTTAGACATTTACTACATCCGTTGTTTTTTCCTAAGCGCTTTGTACTAATGATTACCTAGACTTTTGCTGCATCAGTTGTCTATTCTTGAGCGCTTTGTACAAATGATTGTCTAGACATTTACTGCATCAGTTGTCTATTCTTGAGCGCTTTGTACAAATGATTGCCTAGACTTTAACTGCATCAGTCCTCTCTGAAGCAACTGATTGGACAGGAATACCGTTTTCTTGAGCGCTTTGTACAAATGATTGCCTAGACTTTTACTGCATCAGTAGTTTTTTCTTGAGAGCTTTGTACACATGATTGCATAGACTTTTACTGCATCAATTGTCTTTGAAGCAACTGATTGGACAGAAATACCGTTTTCTTAAGCGCTTTATATAAATGATTGCCTAGACTTTTACAGCATCAGTTGTCTATTCTTGAGAACTTTGTACAAATGATTGCATAGACTTTGACTGCATCAGGTGTCTTTGAAGCAACTGATTGGACAGGAATACCGTTTTCTTGAGCGCTTTGTACAAATGATTTCTTAGACTTTGACGGCATCAGTTGTCTATTCTTGAGCGCCTTGTACAAATGATTGCCGAGACTTTTACTGCATCAGATGTTTTTTCTTCAGCGCTTTGTACAAATGATTGCCAAGACCTTTAAGACCTTTACTGCATCAGTTGCCTTTGAAGAAACTGATTGGACAGTAATACCGTTCTCTTGAGCGCATTGTACAAATGATTGCCCAGACTTTTACTGTATCAGTTATCTATTCTTGAGCGCTTTATACAAATGATTGCGTAGACATTTACTGCATCAGTTGTCTATTCTCGAACGCTTTGTAGAAATGATTGCCTAGACTTTGACTGCATCACTTGTCTTTGAAGCAACTGATTGGAGAGGAATACCGTTTTATTGAGCGCTTTGTACAAATGATTGCCTAGACTTTTACTGCATCAGTTGATATTCTTGAGCGCTTTGTACAAATGATTGCCTAGACTTTTACTGCATCAGTTGTTTTTTCATGAGAGCTTTGTACAGATGATTGCGTAAACTTTTACTGCATCAGTTGTCTTTGAAACAACTGATTGGGCAGGAATACCTAAAGAGTCACATACGTGGTTAACACATTGAATATCATGCTGTATGATGTTCGCGTTTTTTATTCAAAACATGAATAACAAAACAAACAAATAACTTGAATGCCTATTAGCTGCTGGATGACAGTATTCTGGTCAACTCGTAAGTGCGTGTGAGTTGTCGCAAACTTCAGAACAAGTGAATTAAAGTCCATTTAAAGAGATTGCTGGATTCTGATGATGGTGATGATGTTGAAAATAGGTGGTGAGTGCCGTTTTAAGATGCAATTTGATTGGTGTTTTCTATTTGTTGAAAGTGATGTAAAATTTGTGATTTTAGGTTATGTCACTGTCGGTAAGGATTTATGGTTGTTCTTTGTCGGCGCGATGATAATGTGCAAAAACGTAGGCTGCGGTGGGAAAAATTGGCTGTGTGTAATGAGAATATGGTAACTTCGTTGCGGAATATTTTCAGTTCCTATTCACCTCTGCGTTCGGGTTCAACGCACGCACGGATCGCTCTCTTGTTTTTTTTTCCCCGCAGTTTCCCCCCCTGGCGGTCGCGATTTTTCCGCAAAAAAAGGAGCGCTCGGATATTTATAAAATAATTAACATTTGCTCGTGCCGAGCGCGGAATTGCACAACGGCGAGCGGACAGTTCGCCCGCGCACATGTGCGCACCATTGTCGTAGGTCACGTCCCGCGAATAAGAAAGCGGCCGTTCTTTTGTTTCGGGGCGTCCATCGCCTGCTTTTTAATCGCGAGCGGCGTCAGCGCGGCAGCGGCGCGATGCGGTGCGGCAGCAGCGCGGAGTGCGGCCGCCAACGCCCTCCGCAACGGCTACGCCTTTTTGCGCGATTTTTATTCGTTTTTGAAGCGACTCGCTTTTTCAAAGTGTGTTCACCTATAGACGCCCATGCGTGGCTCTCGGCGCGACCCGTTTGCCTCCGCGTCGACGCCACGCTCGCCCGACTGCACAGCCATAACCTATCTCAAGTTTGAAAATGTTGCTCTCGGTTTTAAAAATAGAATTTAATCATCCAGCGCATAAAGAAAAATAGCGCGCTCGCTTTATTGCTTGATTAAATACGCCTCCGGCGCGGCGGACGGCGCCTTACACGGGCGATCGGCGGCGGAAAAAAAACCGCTCTGCCGCTGCCGCGGAAATCGGAAAATTGCGGCGGGAAAACTGCCGGGGCAGGATTAAACACCGCCTACGGGGGCAACGAGACGTGAAATTGCCGGTGGCGCGGGCGAATTTGCAATTACCGTGTGCGTGACGCGGGGATCGAGGGGGGCGAATGCAAGGACCCCGATTTACGCTGAAAATCATAGTTACGCGCGACACCGGCTTTCCGGGAACGCTGAAAATCACGTTGCGTCCCCTACCATAGTCTCATTTGAAATCCAAGACATTATCAGCTCAATTAGTATTAACAGCAAAGCTGGAGTAATATACTTCAGATGTATGAAACAGATCCAAAGAATACTCTCTTAGAAGTATGTTAAGCACACCTAGCATACGTTTAATTTCGGGCACATTTTCTTCAAAACTTTTCAATCAAAATTTGGATATTCAGAAAAGTGACTAAACAAAATCAAGCATTAAAGTTTCCTCACATTGCCTCAACAATTTTTGAGTTTGGAAATAGACAGAAGTGTACTTTGATCAAGCATCAGGTGATGCCTCAAGATTTTTAGATATCTTTAAAATTTAGAAATAGCAAAGTGATTCATTTTGATCAAACCTCAATTATTGCCACATTGACTCAGAACAATTTAACTGCCTCAAAAATTTTTTGGTATACCAAGGTGATTATTTTTGATCAACCATAAAGTATTCTCGCAGTGTCTCAAAAAGCTTGTTCTCTAAAAATTTTGATATTGAGCAACAAGTTGTTGAACAAATGGTTAGTTTGATTAAGTATGAGGCATCATATTTTATAAATCAATGAGCAACTTTGTAAAAATTGATACCCCATATCAACCGAAATCAGAAGTTGATCTCCCTAGACAAGTGTCTCATATATTTTTCTACTGGACAAATAATATTTGGTTGAAGGTCTGAGACTCTAATATGCCACTGGATCATATGGATCAACATATACGCATTTATAGCTATACCAAGGTGGTTATTTTTGATCAACCATAAAGTATTCTCACATTGTCTCAAAAACCTTGTTTCTCAAAAAAAATTGATATTGAGCAACAAGTTGTTGAACAAGTGGTTATTTTGATTAAGTATGAGGCATCATATTTTATAAGTTAATGATTGGAAAAATTGATACCCCATATCAACCGAAATCAGAAGTTGATCTCCCTAGACAAGTGTCTCATATTTTTTTCTACTGGACAAATAATATTTGGTTGAAGGTCTGAGACTCTAATATCCCACTGGATCATATGGATCAACATATACAGATTTATAGCCCAGTTTTCAGTTTGTGGTTTAAAATCAGAAGTTGATCTCCGTAGAAAAGTATCTCATATTTTTTTCTACTGGAAAGATACTATTTGGTTGAAGGTCTGAGACTCTGATATCTCACTGGATCATATGGATCAACATATACGAATTTATAGCCCAGTTTTCAGTTTGTGGTTTAAAATCAGAAGTTGATCTCCTTAGAAAAGTATCTCATATTTTTTTCTACTGGAAAGATACTATTTGGTTGAAGGTCTGAGACTCTAATATCCCACTGGATCATATGGATCAACATATACGGATTTATAGCCCAGTTTTCAGTTTGTGGTTTAAAATCAAAAGTTGATCTCCCTTGAAATGTGTTTCATATTTTTTTCTACTGGAAAGATACTATTTGGTTGAAGGTCTGAGACTCTGATATCTCACTGGATCATAAGGATCAACATGTACGGATTTATAGCCCACTTTTCAGTTTGTGGTTTAAAATCAGAAGTTGATCTCCCTTGAAAAGTGTCTCATATTTTTTTCTACTGGACAAATAATATTTGGTTGAAGGTCTGAGACTCTAATATCCCACTGGATCATATGGATCAACATATACAGATTTATAGCCCAGTTTTCAGTTTGTGGTTTAAAATCAGAAGTTGATCTCCGTAGAAAAGTATCTCATATTTTTTTTCTACTGGAAAGATACTATTTGGTTGAAGGTCTGAGACTCTGATATCTCACTGGATCATATGGATCAACACATACGGATTTAAAGCCCAGTTTTCGATTTGTGGTTTAAAATCAGAAGTTGATCTCCCTACAAAAGTGTCTAATATATTTTTCTACAGGAAAGATACTATTTGGTTGAAGGTCTGAGACTCTAATATCCCACTGGATCATATGGATCAACATACGCGGATTTATAGCCCAGTTTTCAGTTTGTGGTTTAAAATCAAAAGTTGATCTCCCTTGAAATGTGTCTCATATTTTTTTCTACTGGAAAGATACTATTTGGTTGAAGGTTTGAGACTCTAATATCCCACTGGATCATATGGATCAACATACACGGATTTATAGCCCACTTTTCAGTTTGTGGTTTAAAATCAGAAGTTGATCTCCCTTGAAAAGTGTCTCATATTTTTTTCTACTGGAAATATACTATTTGGTTGAAGGTCTGAGACTCTAATATCCCACTGGATCATATGGATCAACACATACGGATTTAAAGCCCAGTTTTCGATTTGTGGTTTAAAATCAGAAGTTGATCTCCCTAGAAAAGTATCTCATATTTTTTCTACTGGAAAGATACTATTTGGTTGAAGGTTTGAGACTCTAATATCCCACCGGACGATATGGATCAACATACACGGATTTATAGCCCAGTTTGAGGTTTGAGGTTTAAAATTTCAGTTAACGCTGACAAAAATGACAACTCATTTCAACATCCCTAAATTTTGAATAATTTCGGTTAAATATCAAATGTCCAATTTTTATTTAAGGTTCAAAACTTTAGTTAACATTTATAAAATGAGTACTTCAAAGGCCAAAATATGACTCAAAAGCTTCTTGATCGAAGGGAAAAACGTTTGGAATTATTTTGGTTAAAGTGACAAATTTTGATAATGGCCCAATTTTCAGTTTGTGGTATAAAATTTTAGTTAACTGACAAAAATGACATGAGTGTCCCAAATGTGGATCAAAATATTTGTTAACCGAGGTGATAGTTGAGGAACTTTTGAGGAACTTTGATAAACGTGACACAAATATGAATTTTCAATTTACCCTTCAAACCTTGAGTCTGTTGTTGAGTTGTTTTAGAGTTTGACACTTGTCAAACGTGTGTCAAACGTAATAGCATGTCAAATATTTAAACACAGTATTTAATAACCAATAAATAGCTGTCAACTGCCACTAAGCTGTCAGATGTTTCTGAAACTCATGTCAAACGTATGTGGAACGTAATATCATGTCAATATTTGTGAAACATTCGTCGTTTAACAATTAAATAACTGTCAACTGTCACTAAGCTGTCAACTGATTATTGACAGTTGACAGCTTGTTGACAGTGAATAATCTGTCAGATGTTTCTGAGTTTCACACCTGTCGAACGTAATAGCATGTCAAATATTTTAACACATTGTCTAATAACCAATTAATAGCTGTCAACTGCGAATAAGCTGTCCGATGTTTCTGAGGCACCTGTCAAACGTAATATCATGTGAAATATTTGAAAAACAGTCGTCGAATAACAATAAAACAGCTGTCAATTGTCAACAAGTTGTCAACTGTCTATAAGCTACCATATGTTTCTAAGTTTGACGTGTGAAACATATGTCAAACGCAATAACATGTCAAATATTTTAACACATTGTCTAATAACCAATTAGCTGTCACTTGCCAATAAGCTGTTAGATGTTTCTGAGATATCTATGAAACGTATGCCAAACGTAATATCATGTGAAATATTTGTATGACACTTGTCGAATAACAATCAAACAGCTGTCAAAAGTTAACAAGCTGCCAACTGTCAATTAGCTATTAACTGTCAATAAGCTGTCAAATGATGCGAAGACATCTGTCAAACCTTTGTCAAACTTGTTTAACTGTTGAATGTTTGATGCAAACTGTTCATTGTTATGTTCATTTGATTTACGTTCTCCAAGTAGCAATTTCCCATACTTGAAATTTTTTTGTCAATTATTGAAATAGTTAGTTTATCTTCAGTATCAAAAAGGTATATTAATAAGAAAAGTGTAACTCCTATGTGTTATAATATTGTCAAATATTTGTGAAACAGCTGTCGAATAACTATCAAAGAGCTGTCAACCGTCAACAGTCTATACACTGTCAATAAGCTGTCAAAATAAGCTGTCAACTGTCAACAAAAATTATACTATAGGTTATATTAATATCAAATATTTGTAAAGCAGTTGTCGAATAGCTATCACAGAGTTGTCAACTAGCTGTCAACCGTAAATGAGCTGTAAATTGTCAATATACTGTCAATAAGCTATCAACTGCCAATAAGCTGTCAAATGATGCTGAGTCCCCTGTCAAACGTTTATCAAACATTTTTGTCTGTTGAATGTTTGTTGCAAAATATACAATGTTAATTTCATTTATGTTCACCAAATAGTAATCTCCCACACTTGGAATTTGTGTCATTTAATACGTATAATATTATAATACGTTATAATATTGTCAAATATATGTGAAACAGTTGTCCAATAACTATCACAGAGCTGTCATCTGTTAACAAGCTGCCAACCGTAAATAAGCTGTCAACTATCAATAAACTGTCAATACGCTGTCAATGTCAATAGCTATCAACTGTCAATAAGCTATTATGTGTCAATATGCTATCAACTGTCAAAAAGCTGTCAAATGATGTTAAGGCACGTGTCAAACGTTTGTCAAACATTTTCTACTGTCTAATGTCTGATGCAAAAAATCCATTGTTATGTTCGTTCAATTTATGTTCACCCACTTACAATTTCCCATATTTGAAAATTTTGTCAATTATTAAGAAAGTTAGCTTATCTTCGGTATTAAATATAAAACTATACTATGTGTTATATTATTGTCAAATATTTGTGAAACATGTTTTATTGTTTTCTTTCTCCTTTGGGAAACAGTTGTCGAATAGCTATCACAGAGCTGTCAACTGTCAACAAGCTGTCAACCGTAAATAAGCTATCAACTGTCAATAAACTGTCGATACGTTGTCACCTCTCAATAAGCTATCAACTGTCAATAAGCTATTAACTGTATATAAGCTATCAATTGTCAATAAGCTATTGTATAATGTTTGATGCAAATAATTTATTGATATGTTAGCTGTCAACTGTTAACAATCTGTCAACCGTAAATAAGCTGTCAACTGTCAATAAACTGTCAATACGTTGTCACCTGTCAATAAGCTATCAACTGTCAATGAGCTACTAACTGTCAATAAGCCATCAACTGTCAATAAGCTATTAAATGAGGCTAAGACATGTGTCACACGTTTGTCAAATATTTTCTTCTGTATAAGTTTGATGCAAATAATTCATTGATATGTTCATTCGACTTACGTTCGTTTATTTATACACTAATGCTAACACCGCAAGGTAAAAAGGGCAATTTATTGATTAATATTTATACACTGAAGTTGAAGAATAGTTATATACCAAGTCATATTGAACAATTTCGCCACAATACAACACAAGAGTTGTGAACTATCTGTCGAACGGTTGCACAAATGTTTCTCAATCAACTATTAAAAATCACATCATTTTTTAAGTTCACATAATTTAAGTTAAGTTCACATCAAGTTTTTACGCACTGTGAATAGTGCGTAAGTGATACTCTTTAGTACAAGCTGTTAGTTGTCAAGAAGTTGTCAGATATTTCTGCAACATTAGACGTTATCAAATCGTTGGTCAATAGTTGTAAATTGTCTAATGGTCCTAGGTTATTCACCGGTACAATAGTTTGTGTAGTAATATAAGTATATCACTTGTCAACAAGCTGTCAACCGTAAATAAGCTGTCAACTGTCAATAAACTGTCATTACGCTGTCAATAAGCTATCAACTGTCAATAAGATATTAAGTGTCAATAAGCTGTCAACCGTAAATAAGCTGTCAACTGTCAATAAAGTGTCATTACGCTGTCAATAAGCTATCAACTGTCAATAAGATATTAAGTGTCAATAAGCTATCAAATGAGGTTAAGGCACCTGTCAAACGTTTGTCAAACGTTTTATTTTATTTCTCACTTATATATGTTTATAACACTGGCGAGTGTTATAAACGTATTACCAGTAACTGGCTTGTAACTGAACTTTTAAATGCCGTCCTTTAAATGGCGTGGACATCTAAACAAATAAAGAACTGAAACCAATTGCTGTATTTTTGCTACGATTTCGCGCTTGACTGCGATTTCGGCCCAATTCTTTGTTTGAGCAGTGTTTTTTTCGGCGTTTTCTGCGTCCCTGCCCAGGCGGACGGTAAAAGTGGTTTGCATTACCGGCCGATATGGAACACCTTGGCGACGCGATTACGCGCGGGGCCTCTGCGGGAGCGAGACGGCGCGAACGGTGATAAACGATAATAAATATCAACGGGAATTGTGATCTTGAAAAATCCAGACGTATAAAAATAAACAGCGCCGCGCGTAAAAAGTCAATAAACCGAGCCGGCATATGGCCTTGCCGTAAAATGCGTTTGTGCACTCCGGAGCGTAAATTATGGTCGAAACTTTATTGCACCTCTAAAATCCGCTTATAAATAAACCTGCGGATAGGAGCGTTAAATAAGAAAAAATTAAAAAAACGCAAAAAAAACAAATGAAGAGGCGCGAAGAGGACGGTAGTCGCGCGCTAGCTAATGCAAGTGCGAGGGACGTGAAATTGCCTAATTCGCGAGACCGAGCGGTCCCTTTTTGAATTTAGCGCCGTAGATGGCGCTCGTAAACGGGTGAAACACCGTCGCGGGCCGTAAAAAACGGTGACGTTTTAATGCGCCACGAATTACGGCGCGTAATTGCCATTGACAGCCCACGTGACCGTCATTGTTTTGTTTTCGGTGTTTGCACCTCGATTATCCGCGGGGTCAGCGCAGCGCTCAATGACGAAGTGAAAAGTGCCCGAGTCCCAGTTTCGCCGTAAATGTCGAGTGCGGATTTTCGCCGCTCCATCACACGGCAGCAATAACAATAAACATAAAAAACGCCATTAAAATAGTCCTGGAACTATTTAACAAGTTTTTTTCGCCGCCTTAGAAATTTATATCGCCGTTGCCGGAGAGGCCGCTCGACGGAGGAAAGCCTCTTGTCTCTCTCGCTCCCGCGGCGAGCGACGCAGACGGACGCTCGATTTATTATGTAAACTCGTTTAATATGACGATTTCTATTCCCGGGATCGAATTACCCGATCGTACAATTAAAACATTCTTAATTTCTTACATCCCGACCGCCGATTTATGTCTCTATTTGCACCTTAAGGGCTCTTACACACACCTCGTTTTTATTACTCGGCGGCGGCTCACTAAAACCGACTGACACTATACACACGGCACCAGTCGGCAGAGATTCAGCTTATCTCTTGCAGCCTCACACAGCGCGCGTTTCCAGTGACTTTGGAACGTAGAAAAGTGCATTTAAATGAATAAAAAATATTAAATTCATCTAACTTAATAAAAAAAAAATTAAATAAAATTTGTTCTATTGACATTAATATTTAGCAAACAATTTTACTAGAAAAAGGTGTAATTAAAATTTAATATTTAGAAAACAATTGTGTGTTGAACCTGGGTTTATTAAAATTTGTTTCTTGTTTTGATCTGTACTATCACCTGTAAGAGCGTTGAAACTATTGTTATTAACCTCTTGTATATTTTATATTTCAGCTATAAGAGATAAATATAGATATAGATATATAGATAGATATTCAGCAAGAGGAGATAATGGTGAAACCATTTGTAGACCATCTTTTTGTATATAAACATCACGAAATAAATTAAAATTATATTGATCATTATAATTTATTGAATTTATGCATAATTAAAAATTATTTTAATTAATTTTATGATTTTTATATAAAAACATGATCTGTCAATGGGTTCACCATTATCTAATAATTTAGGTGAAATATACATATTATGTCTTAAGATATAAATACAATTATACATTTACATATAAAGATCGCTTCTCTCTATTATGTTTAACTATGTAAAAATCCAATATGGAATCCATTTAATATAGCATTATAATATTTAAATAAGCAAGATGCTATAAGTACCTCAGAACCCGTCATATTGAATTTTGTTTTGACAACATTTTTGAGTGTGTTTAATAAAGTCAAGTAATTTTTGTCTGAAAAATGTATTTATAATGTTACAATTACCAAATTATTTCAGTTAAAATAAAGTTGCAATTTAATTTTTTTTTAAATAAAATCCAAAGTTTTCGCAATTTTTAAAGTTTTTACCGGCATATGCTCATACGCTCTAAACTGCACAACTTTGCCCAGTAGCCTAAAATGTTATATTTAAAACTAATTTGATATAAAAAAATAGTGTAATAAAAAAAATCGAAATTTAAAACAAAAATGGTTATCGGGATTTTTCCTGTAATAATAAGAAAGATACCCATGGTAGCCACTCGATTTGGGACACCGTGTATATATTCATACCGGTGTTTATTTAAAAACTAGCCAGTCTGAATATTTTTTAAATCCCAGTTATCTGGATTAACATAAAAAACACGTCGATTTTGAATTAGAGAAGGGGGTCTAACCGCCTTCTCCCTAGCCACCACTGCTCTTAAAGTTGAAATGGCCCAAACCCCCACCTTGCGATATCTCAATAATGTAGAGATTAAAAGATAAAAGGATAAAACATAATAAAAGATAGCAGATAAAGATAGAAATTAAAAGATTAAAGATAACAGATAATGTAGTATAGTAGAGATTAATAACCTGTTAATTGAAGTTGAAAAATTACCCCCTTCCCCCTAGCGACCCCAATTTGATATTTTAAATTACACCATGAACCATATTTTGAAAGCTTAAAACACATATAATCAAGATGTGTAACGGAAATATATTTCCGTCAGTACATTTCCAAGGAAAAAAAATATTTAAAAAGCAATATTATAAAAGAAACATTTATTTAAAAAAAAACGTTTGTTTTGGAAACGTAGTTGAGAAAATATGTTTTCGTTTCAGTTCTTGATTTGATGTGTTTCAAACGATGTATCACAAGGCAACGGTGTAATTTCAAATTTCAAATTATTTTAAAATCAATAAACATGGTTATTACAAAACTACTGCGGCTTAACTTTTTTTAAGTTAAAATCACACATCACGGCATCACATAAATATATAAAAGTAATATTTTAAGGTTACCATTTGACGTTACGTAACTACGTAACTAGCAGAAAAATCCAGAAATAGACACGCTGTAGCATACAAAAACTTTGAAGCTTCGTGGGAACTGCAGTTAAGTAATGTCTTTACATAGCTACATTACATAACTCTATGTGACAGTTATGAAAAATTTGACGTTTCAAATGTCAGAAATGCCATATTGTATCATAATATAATACGATACGATGCGAAAATTATATCGTAAATAACTATTATGTACTGTAACCATTAATATTTGATGATCTGACGGTTCTTTATTAATTATTATAACATGTATTGCATGGTAAATATGGAGAGAGTACCCAATAGGCAAGCAAATAAAAAAATCGAAAACACATCATGTTGTAAGTTATCAAGCCACAGTTGTGAACGAATAAGTTACGCTTAAATTAACATAAATATTAAAATAGATCTAAATGAGATATTTTAGAAGCACTAGAAATTAAGGGGACTTGGTGCAAAAAAAAAATAGATAAGAACCCATAAAAACGCAGGCGGTTGCTCGTCCGGAGCAGGGTACGCGCGCGGCCCAAGCGGCGCTTAGAAATTCTGCCGCAGAACCATTAAATAACCCTCAGCCTGTCGTTATATATGTCATCGCCAAGCTAAAACCGCGCGTTTAAGACATGCGTTTTCGAAAAACCGCTTGTTGTGTATGAATACACCCTATGCTTTGCATGAGACCATGTGCCGAGGCGGTGCCATTAAGCGGTGCGCCGCTCGCCGAAACCGCCTCGTGTGTAAGTAGGCTATCGGACGCGCCGCACGTTTTTTTGCGGTCGTCCGACGTGAAAAATGCGCCCATCAATCACGCCGCACTCGATCCGGTGATTCCCCGTGATTAATTCGACGCCATTGGTGGCCCGTGACATAAACGCACAATCGCACCAATGGGCGCCCGCTTTTCGGGCCATAACGGTCACGCCATTCAAACGAGCCAATAGGACCAGCGCATTTTTTGGCGCGAGCACACCCTAACGCTCGCGGCATTCAAATGAGCCAATAGGACCAACGCATTTTTCGGCGCGAGTTTACCCTAACGGCGATATTCAAACGAGCCAATAAGACCAAGGCAATTTCGGCGCCAGTTCACCCTAATGGTCGCCGTATTCAAACGAGCCAATAGGACCACAGCGATTTCGGCACGAAATTTCGAATAAAAAGATTTCGAAAGATTTTTTTAATAATATCCATGATATGCCAATATTTTTCATACTAATATTTCTCGAAATTTCCGATTTTTCAATAATTATAAGCTAACTTACTTAATAATTGACAAAAAATCCAAGTATGGGATATTGGTATTTGGTGAATGTAAATCGAATGAACATAATGTACATATCTATTATGTTAATTCGATTTACATTCACCAAATACCAATATCCCATACTTGGAATTTTCATTCAAACATTCGACAGTTTAAAATGTTTGACAAACGTTGACAGGTGTCTTAGCCTCATTTGACAGCTTATTGACAGTTGATAGGTTATTGACACTTAATAGCTTATTCACAGTTGATAGCTTATTGAGAGTATATTGACAGTTGACAGCTCACTAATAGCTATTCGACAACAGTTTCACAAATATTTGACAATATAACACATAGTATAATTTTATTTTTGATACCGAAGATAAGCTAACTTTCAAAAAAAATTCAAAATGGATATTTTGCATCCAACATTACATAGTAGAAAATGTTTGATAAACGTTTGACAGGTGTCTTAGCCTCATTTGACACATATGTCAAACGTAATAACATGTCATTATTTGTGAAGCAATATTCGTCATTCGTACTATCAAGCAGCTGTGTACTGTCAACAAGCTGTCAACTGCCAATAAGCAGTCAGATTATTTATAGTTGATAGCTTATTGATAGTTGATAACTTATTGACAGTTGATAACTTATTGATAGTAGATAACTTATTAACAGTTGATAACTTATTAACAGTTGACAGCGTATTGACAGTTTATTGACTGGTGACAGCTTATTTACGATAGGCAGCTTGTTGACAGTTGACAGCTCTGTGATAGTTATTCGACAACTGTTTCACAAATATTGGACAATAATATAACTCATAGTATAATTTTATTTTTAATACGGAAGCTATACTAACTTCTTAATAATTGACAAACACTCCAAGTATGGGAAATTGCTATTTGGTGAATGTAAATCGAATGAACATTACAATGGATATTTTGCATCAAACATTAGACAGTAGAAAATATTTGACAAACGTTTGACAGGTGTCTTGGTCTCATTTGACAACTTATTGACAGTTGATAGCTTATTGATTGTTGACAGCTCTTTGATAAGTATTCGACGACTGTTTCACAAATATTTGACATGATATTACGGTTGACATACGTTTGACAGGTGTTTCTATGACAACTATTTATTGGTTATTAGATAATGTGTTATTGTTACATCTTGCATAAAACATTCGACAGTTAAAAATGATTGACAAACGTTTTACAGGTGTCTCGGCATCATTTGACAGCTTATTGAGAGTTGATAGCTTAGTGACAAATAATAGATAATTGACACAGTTGACAGCTTGTTGACTATTGACAGCTTGTTGACTGTTGACAACTTGTTGACTGTTCACAGCTGTTTGATAGTTATTCGACGACTGTTTAACAAATATTTGACATGATATTACGTTTGACATACATTTGACAGGTGTTTCAAAAACATCTGACAGCTTGTTGGCAGTTCACAATTATTTATTATTTATTATACAGTGTGTAATTGTGTAATTTGGATCATACATTCGACACATAAAAATGTTTGACATACGTTTGGCAGGTGTCTCAACATCATTTGATAGCTTATTGACAGTTGGCAGCTGGTTGACTGTTGGCAGCTGTTTCATAGTTATTCGACAGCTGTTTCACAAATATTTGACATGATATTACGTATGACACACGTTTGACAGGTGTCTCAGAAACATCTGACAGCTTGTTGGCAATTGACAGGTATTTATTGATTATTAGACAATGTGTTCTTGTGATATTTGGCATCAAACATTCCACAGTTAAAAATGTTTGACATACGTTTGACAGGTATCTCAGCATCATTTGACAGCTTATTGGCTGTTGATAGCTTATTGACAGTTGGCAGCTGTTTGGTTAGGTTTGTTTAGGTTAGATTAGGTTAGGACTATTTCACAAATATTTGACATGCTATTACGTTTGACATATGGTTGACATGTGTCAAACTCAGAAAAATCTGACAGCTTATTGACAGCTGGCAGCTTGTTGACAGTTTACAGTTGCTTGATAGTATAGTGTACGAATGACGAATAATGAACATGATATTACGTTTGACATATGTCGCAGAAACATCTGATAAGTTGTTGGCAGTTGACAGCTCTTTATTGTTTATGAGACAATATGTTAAAATATTTAACATGCTATTACGTTTGACATACGTTTAACAGGTGTCAAACTTAAAAACATCAACTTTTTAATACAGAACGTAAGCCAAGTTACTTAATAATTGTCAAAACTTCCAAGTATGGGAGATTCCTACCCGTTGAATGTAATTGACAGCTTTTTATTGGTTATTAGATAGTGTGTTAAAATATTTGACATGCTATTACGTTTAACATATGTCTAACAGGTGTCAAACTCGGAAACATCTGACAGCTTATTGGCAGTTGACAGCTATTTATTGGTTATTAAACAATGTGTTAATATGTTTGACATGCTATTGCGTTTGACATACGTTTGACAGGTGTCAAACTCAAAATCATCCGACAACTTATTGATAGTTGACAACTTGTTGACACTTGACAGCTGTTTGATTGTTATTCTAAGACTGTTTCACAAATATGAGCATGATATTACGTTCGACATACGATTGACATACGTTTCAGAAACATCTGACAGTTGGCAGTTGACAGCTATTCATTGGTTATTAGACACTGTGTTAAAATATTTGACATGTTATACGTTTGACATACGTTTGACAGGTGTCAAACTCGGAAACATCTGACAGGAAATTAGCAGTTGACAGCTATTTATTGGTTATTAAACAATGCGTTAAAATGTTTGGCATGCTATTGCGTTTGACATACGTTTGACATATGTCAGAAACATCAACTTTTAAATACCGAACATTAGCTAACTTACTTAATAATTGTAAAAAAAAAAAAACAAGAATGGGAGATTGATACTCGGTAAAGATAATTGGTCATAACTACAGAAATATAATATTAGGCCTTTCAGAAATACTTGACGTTTCTTGATAGGTGACAACTATTTGGTAGTTATGTTATTTCGTAAATATTTAACATTGCCATTTCAGAGCATACAATTTGCATTCCAATATAACTCATCAATTAAGTTTAAGGTTTTCTCAATACTATTCAAATACGAATATAAGCTACTTAACCCAATACTTAACTTTCTAACTGAAACAGTTGGAATCCATTTGCTTTATGGACAACACAGGATTGTTCTGTCAAATAACTGTCAAATTAATAACTGTCAAATAGCTGTCAAATAAATAACTGTCAAATAGCTTTAAACGTCAAACACCTACCGATTATATCTAAAGCGCCAATCAAAATCTTTTCACTTTTTTTTTGTAACAAAGCTGTCTTGTCCAAAAAAACAAATGGATTAGAACTTTTTCACCTATTAACTATTTCACCTTATCTTCTTCTTGGATTGCCATACTCGATGTCGAACATCGGCTATTTCCCCGCATACGTCAGTGTATGAGTGTCTGTATCGTAGTTACACTGACGAATGGCACCTACAGTTTAACGTCGGCTGCGAACGACTGTTTTTTGGGAAACATCCCTGGGGAGCATCACCTTATAACGGTCGACAATTCGAACTAGGCGGATTATCGATTATAGAACAGTTTCCTCCTAAAAAACTAAATTACCACGCTTTTTTTTAATTTTCAAGATCCAATGGGGTACTGGCGTTTTTTGTACAGCGTCACGTTAACTGGCGCGATATTCGAATGGACTAATACATTAAGCGCGATTGGGAAGGGCGTTCCTAAAACGGGCGCTATATTCAAATGGACCAATAGACAAAGCACGATTTCGGCAGGGCGTCTAAAACGGGCGCGATATTCAAATGAACCAATAGATTAAGCGCGATTTTGGAAGGGCGTTACTAAAACGGGCGCGATGTTCAAACGAGCCAATAGAATAGTACTGTTTGCACCACGGGGGAGCAATGGCCAATCACACAGTGGTGTTTTCTGTAAACCGTTACTACACTCGCTGTATTGAAACTATGCTATACGCCAGCTGTCATTTTGAAGCTAGAAAAAATCTATTGCCTTATTTAATTGAACTTGCCACAAATTTTTAACCAACTATAGGAAGTCGCCCAAACAAATTTCAATAAAAAAAAAACGTGCTGCATAATGGAAGCGATTTGAATTTCTAATTATCGATTCTTAATGCGTGTGCGTCGTGCGGCTAGACGACGACTTTATTATTATTCAAATATTTCGGTGGCGATGAACCTCACTGTTGTTGTAAAGGCCTCATTACCGAAATGGGTGGATTTCCTCGCGCTGAGTCATCATAAGTTTGCTCCTTTCATCCTCTCAGCGGCCACCGAGATAAGTGACAAAACGAACAAATCGGCTGTTTCTCCGCGTGTGGCAAGAGGCTGGCGATGATCGCGGGTCCTTGTAACGATTCAGACGTCCTTATTCGAAATGTCAAATAAGAACTACCCAAAAAAAACAAGAGGCAATCGACTTGCGATAAAGTTAAAGTTAAAATGCAGCAGTGATTTTTTTTGTTAAAAGTTTCAATTTTGTTTATTTACAGGCGACCTATTTACGCTGCTATGGCTAATTACCGTTTCCGCGTAACGACACCTCATTTCGATTTAGACCTTCCTAACTTAACTTGTTGGGAGGTTCGTTATCTTCCTAACAGAACTTCGTAGCCTAACCTAACCTCACATAACTTCTATAGCCTAAGTAAATTTCAAAATTTTGTGTACATGGGTTGGTTTCGCTTCATGCGTTTCAGGTTCATTTACAAGCTTGCCATACTTCATGGGCTTACCATACTTTTCCCATAAGTTGCTTAAATTAAAATCTCACATGTGAGTTTCCTATCAAAACTCTATTTTCTTGGCTCTATCTGCTCTGATGAAATGGTGCGGTTCCGTTAGCGGCGATAACCGCGCGGAAAAAATGCGGGATGCGAACCCGTGACCTCTAGATACGCATCGCATGCGCGAGGGGCTCAGCGGCTATTGGTCAATAATCGATTCTGTAATAGTTCCCGTTTTGAAGGTAACGATGCTGCCTCAACTGTGCAGTGTGCAATTCATAATTGCTGATAATTAAGGACGCCGCGGATGCGTTCGAAAACAATCCGTTTAACCGCCAAGGACGTAAAATCGTGTGCAGATAGGTGCAAGAATCGTCATCGTGATGATAAGATGACGGAAAATACAATGCAGTAAAGAATGATCGACAAAATCGACGAAAGTTTAGGTTGTGGAGCTCAGGGTATCCCTTGTGAGGGGGGCTAGCTCGCAACGTGGCGGTGAGGGGGTGGGTTATAAGAGGGCTCCACGCAATTTAACCCTCACAGCTCCTCCGGTCTGTGAAGGGACCCTGCAAGAAATATTGACGGGGAACGACAGGCCCCAATAAATCTCAAAATTGCAATCTATTGCAATAGATTTACCGTATAGATATTGGAGTATTGATAAGATGACAAAAAAACTAGTTAAAATTAATACTCAAAACAATAAACACTAAAAATAATGTAAAATCCAAAGGAAACAGAATATTTTTTAACTTTATATTACAATCTTATGTTTTGTGAATTTTGAAGTACTGGTGGTATTTAAAATGGATTAAACACTAATTCCTTATTCCCGACTGCGAACAAGATCGTCGTGAAACATAAAAAGTCGCAGCCTTAATGCGGTGCCTCTAAGCCTGTAATAACAATTATCTTCCAGCGTTTTCTTTTCGTTTTCTTTTTGGTCTAGGCGTCAACGACCTCACGGGTCCGCGCTGGTAATGACTAGAAAGCTTTATTAGTGATTTTTCTCACTTAGCACAAAGATAAAGCTAGGTGTGCCAACCGTACGGATAGACCGTGGGTGTTCGCGTATTAAAGACGAGGTCGAATCGAATAAATTGCATTCTTCTCGTTCGGCGAGAGCGGCCGGGACCGAACATGCCCCCCTTCACCCCACGAGGCCCCGCCAGAAGAAGATGAAGAAGAAAGAGGATGAGAGGTGGGATGCTGCCGTGCGTGGGCAGAAAATGGAAGATGATGGCTGGGAAATGGTTGTTAAGTTTAAGCAAATTCCAGCTTCTGAAGCTCACGTGGCGTTGCTGAAATTTAAATTTCACGGAAGTAAGTACAAATTGGTACCACCTAGGTACTTAAAAGTAGGTACTAAAAAAGTAGGTACTTCAAAATTGTGGAGCAAATATTTCTGGAAAACTGTATTTCAAATGTTGGTCACAATTATATGAACGGATCATTACTTCTCAGTCTATCGGGGAAAATTTATATGAGCAAAATAGTCTGAAGATCAAATCAAAGATAATCCATCAAAAATGTATTGCATATTCCAGGATTCAAATTTGCATAACAAACTACAAACGCTTTTCAAGAAATTCACTTCCAAATTTCAAGGAATCAGAATTCCAGATTTCTGATATCAATGTAAAATTTAAGTTTAATAAGAACACATTGTGAAATTTTTAAAGAATTGCCGTCCGAAATGGTGCAAAATTGTATTGAATATTCTGGGATTAAAATTTGCAAGAAACTACAAACGATTTTTAAGAATTTCACTTCCAAATTTGTAGGAATCCAAATTTCAGATTTCTGATGTAAAACTGAAATTTTATAAGAATACATTGTGAAACTTATAAAGAATTGCAGTTCAAATTGGTGCAAAATTGTATTGAATATTCTGGTATTGAAATTTGCAAGTAACTACAAACAATTTTTAAGAATTTCACTTCCAAATTTCAAGGAATCCGAATTTCAGATTTCTGATATCAACGTAAAATATAAATTTGATAAGAATACCTTGTGAAATTTATAAAGAATTAGAATCTAAAAGGGTGCAAAATTGTATTGAAAGTTTCAAGAAAGTACAAACGATTTTTAAGAATTTCACTTCTAAATTTCAAGGAATCCCAATTTCAGATTTCTGATATTAAACTAAACTTTAAATTTGATAAGAATTCATTGTGGAATTTATAAAGAATTAGAATCTAAATGGGTGCAACATTGTAATGAAAGTTTCAAGAAATGACAAACGATTTTTAAGAATTTCACTTCTAAATTTCAAGATAGCAGAATTTCAGATTTCTGATATCAACGTAAAATCTAAATTTGATAAGAATTCATTGTGGATTTTATAAAGAATTAGAGCCTAATTTAGTGCAAAATTTGATTGAATATTCTGGGATTGAAATTTGCAAGAAACTACAAACTATTTTCAAGAATTATACTTCCAAATTTCAAGAAATCAGAAATCCAAATTTCTGATATTAACAAAATTTAAATTTGATAAGAACATATCATGAAATTTATAAATAATTGCAGTTCAAATTGGTGCAAAATTGTATTAAATATTCTGGGATTGAACTTTGCAAGAAACTACAAATACAATTTTTGCACCAATTTCACTTCCAAATTTCAACGATTCTGAATTCTAAATTTCTGAGATTCACGTAAAATGTAAATTGTATATACGTACATTATGGAATTTGTGCAGAATTTCAGTCAGTTCAAACTCGTAAAAAAATTTGCATTGATTGTACCTAAAATTGAAATTTACAAAAAACTATGCATTGATTGTACCCGAAATTGAAATTTGCAAAAAACTATCAATAAAATTTGTTACTGAATCAGTGTAGCAATATTGATTATATTTATCAATACTATATAATATCATATTGGGATATAATATATATAATTAGGCTATAATTCATCGATTGGTTATTAAGATATTGTGTTTTAGTACGAAGATAAGACCCCAAAAAAATATATTTGGAAATCGAAATTTTTTGGGAATCCAAATATTTGGAGATCCAATAAAATAATTTTTTTTGCAATAATTTGAGTTCATACACATGTTAATTATACAATTATTTTACACAACCTGCTGAAATTACATGTTCTTGGGAACTACTGGATATTGTACATCATTTTTATAAAATTCAGAAACTTGAATTGCAAATAGCTATAATGACGACTACGAAACTTGCTGAAATTTCAGGCTCCTGAAAACTACTGCAGAATTGAGTTTTCAGTAGTTTCAATGAGCATTGCACATAATTTTAATCAAACTCATCAGAATTCACAAAGTCGTCAGAATTCAGAATTGCTAAATATATTTGTCCTATTAAAAAATTCTAAAGATTTTAATATTCTCAGTATTTTTATAGTAATTAAGTAAAAATATGATTTAAATTAAGCCTCATCCTCCTCATCCTCAGCCATTTAAATTTTACAGTTTTGGTTTTTACAAGTTGGGAAATTTCATTTTAAAATGAACTGAAAGAGATTTTCAAATTGCTTTGAATTCTGTGTAGTTTTAATTGGAAATTTATCACCCTGCTGAAATTTCATGTTCCTGAAAACTTCTGAAGGAGTTAATTTTCAACATTTTCCGTGAATATTGTTCAAAATTTTATCGACATTCAGAAACATTTTCAAATTTCTTCGAATTCTTGGTAGTGCAATAGAAAATTTATTGAGTAAATTGAGATTTTTTTTTAATTTCATCAAGTGTTTCTGTGTAATTCTGTGTAGTTTTGATAGTACATTTATCAGTTTATACACCCTGCTGAAATTTCATGTTGTTGAAAACTTCCGAAGGAGTTAATTGTCAACATTTTCCGTGAATATTGTTCAAAATTTTATCGACATTCAGATTTTTTTCCAAATTTCTTCAAATTCTGGGTAATTTAATAGAAAATTTATTGAGTAAATTGAGATATTTTGAAATTTCATCGAGTTTTGTGTTTCTGTGTAATTCTGTGTAGTTTTAATAGGACATTTATCAGTTTATACACCATGCTGAAATTTCATATTCCTGAAAACTTCTGAAGGAATTAATTTTCAACATTTTCCGTGAATATGTTTCAAAATTTTAACGAAATTCAGATTTTTTTTTAGATTTCTTCGAATTCTGGGTAGTTCAATAGAAAATTTATTGAGTTAATTGAGATTTTGTTAATTTTAATCGAGTGTTGTGTTTCTGTGTAATTTTGTGTAGTTTTAATAGAAAATTTATCAGTTTATACACCCTGCTGAAATTTCATATTCCTGAAAACTTCTGAAGGAATTAATTTTCCACATTTTCCGTGAAAATTCTTCAAAATTTTAACGAAATTCAGAAAAAAATCAAATTTCTTCGAACTCTGGGTAGTTCAATAGGAAATATATTGAGTAAATTGAGATTTTTTGAGTACTGAAAAGTTACAACGGAAAATTTATGCAGCACTTTGGGAAATTTAAAAGTAGCTTCGAATTATGAATAACAAGTTTTAATTTAAAAAAAAATAACAATTTGGATCTTTTTTTCATTTCTTCGATTGCTGAATAGTTTCAATAGAAAACTTGTTCATCAATTTAGGAAGCCTCTTCGTACTCTGAATAGTAAAATTATTCAGAAAACACAGAAAAAAACAAAATCAAGACGTTTGTTGAAACATTTGCGAAACTATTATAATTCTTAATTAAATAAATATTAATAAATTTCGGATTTTTTTCTTATAATTGTGGTGAGTGATTATAAATTTTGGCAAATTTCTAAAATATTGTTTTACATATCACCTTGATAGGTGATGTTTTTACGCACAAATGATTTTTTTAGCCACTTGTGTTAAAAAGTATTACTTTACGCACTGTGAACAGGGCGTAAAAACTTAGTTTACGCACTGTCGTAAAAAAACTTGTTTTTCAATCAATACGCTGGACTAGTACCAACTGTCATGATTTTAAGCGCTCAAAATTATTATTTTCCGATTTGCTGACAAAGAATCCATCGATTATAACGAATATTCTTTACAGAAAGCGTTTCAGTAACAATTGCAATTAATATTTCGCAACCGGATTGGTTTAACTTGTAAACTTTTTTTTTTTATTAACAATTATTCTTGTGTCGGTTTCCCGGGTAAACAATTGACCGCCGAGGGCCGACTTTTAATTCCACGGGCCGCTCGATTTTGAAACGCCCGCCGGTCAGCGGCGATTCGCTTTTTTTCTCTTTCGTCCAGAGCCGCCGCGATTGCGCCATCGAAATTTATTTACTTTCACTTTCCGCTGCCCGCTTTATCTCGGTTTCCTTGAGTGCACCGCGAAAGGACGCCGGCCGTCCGGCCCGGGTCACGGCGGCCGCCCCGCAAACTACGCCCCTGTACCCCATTCAACCATCCGTAAAACTTCCGAAAAAAACCCCCAAAAATTACACCCTAAAAAAAATTGAAAAAAAAAATGCAGATACCGTTTTGTATGTTTTTTTTTTTTTTAATCTATAGTCTATAGTTATATATATGATAATGATATATGATAATGATATATAGTCTAATCGTGGTAGGTGACTGAACGTAAAAACGTTTGACAACCTCTGATATGTATTACGTATTATGCAGATAAAATCTTGTGTTTATAATATTATCATCATACAAAATTTTGTAATTTTAATTTCTAATGGGCTAACTAACTACTAACTATGAGCAGTCGCTTATAGTTTTCTTTTAGATTTATTTTATTAATGCACTGCTGCGAATATTTGCTTAATAACAAACGAAGTCATCGCTTCACGCACAATGCCCCAGTGTGTGAGTATGTGTGTTGCATTTTTCCGGCTTACTTGATAAACATGGCACAGTGATAAAAGTTTACTGACCTAGCCTTACTCCACGCTGAGTGTGTAATCTATAATTCCGACGATAAAGAATAATAACAATGAGAATAAAAAAGGTTAATACACCGTCGAGGTTACGCGAACCTCGTAACTATTATACTCAAGTAGATACAACATTTTTAACTAAAATTATTACAAAAAATTTAATAAGTTGTTTATATCATTAATAAATATCAACTATTGATATATTTACTAATTTTTAAATCATTACTCTTCAAATATCAAGTGTTAGAGAAATTATTTGATTATCTGCCTTAAATAATACTGAAACTTTGTCAAATTTTCAGGAGAATTAGTTTCATGTGTACTGTACACGAATCTAATATCAAATTTGCAAATAATAAGTTTTCAGAAATTTCAGTAATAGGTAACCCATACTTGTCAATGCAGAAAGTTAAGTGTTTGATTTTCTCCTTTATTTATTACTGAAACTTTGTCAAATTTTCAGAAGAATTAGTTTCAGGTATACTGTACACGAATATAATATCAAATTTGCAAATTATAAATTTTCAGAAATTTCAGTAATAGCTAACCCATACTCGTCAATTCAGAAAGTTAACTGTTTGATTTTCTGCCTTATTTTATACTGAAACTTTGTCAAATTTTCAGGAGAATTACATTCAGCTGTACTGTACACGAATCTAATATCAAATTTGCAAATAATAAATTTTCAGAAATTTCAGTAATAGCTAACCCATACTTGTCAATTCAGAAAGTTAACTGTTTGATTTTCTGCCTTATTTAATACTGAAACTTTGTCAAATTTTCAGGAGAATTAGTTTCATGTGTACTGTACACGAATCTAATATCAAATTTGCAAATAATAAGTTTTCAGAAATTTCAGTAATAGGTAACCCATACTTGTCAATGCAGAAAGTTAAGTGTTTGATTTTCTCCTTTATTTATTACTGAAACTTTGTCAAATTTTCAGAAGAATTAGTTTCAGGTATACTGTACACGAATATAATATCAAATTTGCAAATTATAAATTTTCAGAAATTTCAGTAATAGCTAACCCATACTCGTCAATTCAGAAAGTTAACTGTTTGATTTTCTGCCTTATTTTATACTGAAACTTTGTCAAATTTTCAGGAGAATTACATTCAGCTGTACTGTACACGAATCTAATATCAAATTTGCAAATAATAAATTTTCAGAAATTTCAGTAATAGCTAACCCATACTTGTCAATTCAGAAAGTTAACTGTTTGATTTTCTGCCTTATTTAATACTGAAACTTTGTCAAATTTTCAGGAGAATTAGTTTCAGGTGTACTGTATACGAATCTAATATCAAATTTGCAAATAATAATTTTTTTGAAATTTCAGTAATAGCTAACCCAGCCTTGTCAATACAGAAAGTTAACTGTTTGATTTTCTGCCTTATTTAATACTGAAACTTTGTCAAATTTTCAGGAGAATTAGTTTCAGGTGTACTGTACACGAATCTAATATCAAATTTGCAAATAATAAATTTTCAGAAATTTCAGTAATAGCTAACCCATACTTGTCAATTCAGAAAGTTAACTGTTTTATTTTCTGCCTTATTTAATACTGAAACTTTGTCAAATTTTCAGGAGAATTAGTTTCAGGTGTACTATACACGAATCTAATATCAAATTTTCAAATAATAATTTTTCAGAAATTTCAGTAATAGTTATCCCATACTTGTCATTGCAGAAAGTTATATGTTTTCTTTTCTGCCTCATTTAATATTGAAACTTTGTCAAATTTTCAGGAGAATTAGTTTCAGGTGTACTGTACACGAATCTAATATCAAATTTGAAAATAGTAAATTTAAATAAATTTAAGTAATAGTTATCCCATACTTGTCAATTCAGAAAGTTAACTGTTTGATTTTCTGCCTTATTTAATACTGAAACTTTGTCAAATTTTCAGGAGAATTAGTTTTAGGTGTACTGTACACGAATCTAATATCAAATTTGCAAATAATAAATTTTCAGAAATTTCAGTAATAACTAACCCATACTTGACAATTCAGAAAGTTAACTGTTTGATTTTCTGCCTTATTTAATACTGAAACTTTGTCAAATGTTCAAGAGAAATAGCTTCAGGTGTACTGTACACGAATCTAATATCAAATTTGAAAATAGTAAATTTTCACAAATTTCAGTATTAGTTATCCCATACTTGTCAGTGCAAAATGTTATATGTTTATCATCGTATTGCTATCTTTGCAAGAAATTCTCGTTCAATGTTTGACTGCACTTGTAACTTGGATTGAGGAGTGGGTGGGTGGGGCCACTATAATCACAACTTCTGAAGAATTTGCCAGGTCAAATAGATTCTCAAATTCAAGTTTTTGCCTTTGTTGGAATTTTTAAGAATTTTGACAGAAAATGTTGAAAATTCCGTACTTCAGAAGTTTTCAGGAACATGAAACTTTAGAGCAGCGTATGTAAAATAGTCATATAAATGCCATCCATCAACTCAAATCAGAAAATGTTGTATAATTGTGAGAAAAATTCGTTTGTCTGTACTTGTAACTTTACCACTATAATCCTGATTTCAGATGATCAGAATTATGGAATCTTGTAGAAAATTTCGTTACAATTTTAAAGAATTTTCAGGGAAAATGTTGAAAATTCCGTTCAGAAATTTTCCGGAACACGAAATTTGCTAGCATCGAAAAAATAAATTTTCTTTCAATGCTTGACTGCACTTGTAATTTCTTCAGGTGATCAGAATTATTGAATCTGGATAAGCTCTTATTGATATATTTTCATTTTTTCAACAGAAGTACCGATTCTCGACGTACCATTCTAGAATTTGTTAGATCCAGTAGATTCTGTAATTCAAGTTTCTGAATTTCATTAAAATTTCAAACAATTTTCATGGAAAATTCCGTTCTTCAGAAGATTTCAGGAACATGAAATTTCAGCAGGGTGTGGCACTAGTTATTTAAGTGCCAATTGTAAAATCATCCTTTATTATTGTTGATATTTGAAATTTTCTTTCAATGTTTGACTGCACTTGTAACTTCTTCAGGTGATCAGAATTATTGAATCTGGATAAGCTCTTATTGATATTTCTTCATTTTTTCAACAGAAGTATCGATTCTTGACGTACCATTCCAGAATTTATTTGATCCAATAGATTATGTAATTCAAGGATATGAATTTTCACGGAAAATTCCGTTCTTCAGAAAATTTCAGGAACATGAAAATTCTGCAAGATGTGGCAATAAATATATAAGTGCCAATTGGAAAATCATCCTTTGTTATTGTTGCTATCATTGCATGAAATTTTCTTTCAATGTTTGACTGCACTTGTAACTTGGATTTAGGGTCAGGGGCATTATAATCATGACTTCAGGTGATCAGAATTATCGAATTTGGATAAACTCTTATTGATATTTTTTCTTCGGAAGTATCGATTCTTGACGTACTATTCTAGAATTTGTTAGTTTCAATAGGTTCTGTAATTCAAGTTTCTGAATTTCGTCAAAACTTTGAGCAATTTTCACGAAAAATTCCGTTCTTCAGAAGATTTCAGGAACAATTTCAGCAGGGTGTGGCAATAGTTATATAAGTGCCAATTGTAAAATCATACTTTATTATTGTTGCTATCATTGCATGAAATTTTCTTTTAATATTTGACTGCACTTGTAACTTCTTAAGGTGATCAGAATTATTGAATCTGGATAAGCTCTTATTGATATTTGAAGTAATCTCACGGAAAATATCAAAAATTCCGTTCTTCAGAAGTTTTCAGGAACACGAAATTTCAGCAGGATGTGTACAATTTGAGCAACTTTCACCGAAAATTCCATTCTTGAGAAGTTTTCAGGCACATGAAATTTCAGAAGGGTGTGGCAATAGTTATATAAGGGCCAATTGTAAAATCATCCTTTATTATGCACCATTATAATAATGACGAATGACGTCTTTGGGAAGGGGGGGGGGGGGAGGTGCCACTGCAATCATGACTTCGGATAATCATAATGATCGATTCTTGATGAATCAACTCTTGTTGATTCTTCAAACTCTTGTGTTGATTCCTCATAAGATTTTGCTATGTTGATCCCTAATAACTGGTAAGCTGCGTGGGTGGTCAACCTACAATCATCATTTTTCAGACAATTAATGACTTCAGTAGGTGTAAAGGAGGGCGGGGGGGGGGGGGGGCTTCTACTGCAATCATGACTCCAGATAATCAGAATGATCGAATCTTGATGAACTCTTGTTGATTCCTCATGAGATTTTGCTACGTTGTTCCCCAATAACTGGTGAGCTGCGTGGGTGGTCTCATGGCATCCTACTATCATCATTTTTCAGAAAAGTAATGATTTCAAATGGTTGTTGGGTAGAGGAGAGGTGCCACTACAATCATAACTTCAGATCATCAGAATGATTGAATGTTGATGAACTCTTGTGTTGATTCCTCATAAGATTTAGCTATGTTGATCTCCAATAACTGGTGAGCTGCGCGGTTGGTCATTGGTCATGTCACCCTACAATCATCATTTTTCAGACAATTAAGAACTTCAGTGGGCGGAGGTGCCACTGCAATCATGACTCCAGATAACCAGAATGGTCGAATCTTGATGAACTCTTGCGGATTCCTCATAAGATTTTGCTGCGTTGATCCCCAATAACTGGTGAGCTGCATGGGTGGTCATTGGTGATGTCACCCTACAATCATCATTTTTCAGACAATTAAGAACTTCATTGGGCGGAGGTGCCACTGCAATCATGACTCCAGATAACCAGAATGATCGAATCTTGATGAACTCTTGTTGATTCCTCATAAGATTTTGCTTTGTTGATCCCCAATAACTGGTGAGCTGCGTGGGAGGTCTCATGGCACCCTACTATCATCATTTTTCAGAAAAGTAATGATTTCAAATGGAGGGAGGGTATAGTGGAGGTGCCACTACCATCATAACTTCAGATAACCACAATGATTGAATCTTGATGAACTCTTGTGTTGATTCCTCATATAATTTTGCTATGTTGATCCCCAATAACTGGTGAGCTGCGTGGGTGGTCATGTCACCCTACAATCATCATTTTTCAGACAATTCAGAACTTCAGTGGGCGAAGGTGCTATTGCCATCATCAGTCCAGATAGGTAACCAAAATGATTGAATGTTGATGAACTCTTGTGTTGATTCCTCACAAGATTTTGCTATGTTGATCCCCAATAACTGGTGAGCTATGTGGGTGGTCTCATGGCACCCTACAATCATCACTTTTCAGACAAACAACGATCGATTGACCATCTCTCATTTGTTTCTCGTGACAATTTGTGCACATTTCTCCATAAGAACTGAAGATTGTGTCCGTTCCGGGCGAAACCGATGAGTTGTGCGGAAAATTTATGGCGCTGGCGATCGAAGATTTTCTTTCTTCCTGGATTCCGCGGAGCAAGAACCTCGCGGAAATCGCCGCTCGGCGCGCATGTTTTAATTAGGTGCAATAAATTACGGGATTTTTGCGGAATTGCAGGCCATGTAAAACACAATCGGTTACCGAAGGCGAAACGGCTCCGCAATAAATTCGTTATTTATTGCCGCTCGACGATTTTAATAATAGCCTGACCGACCGGCTACGATCAGCCCGATCTCCCACAGGCGTCCAACAGGAGGATGGAGGAGGGAAGCCGAAGAACCGAAACCATCAACAAATAAAATATTAGAACGTTAGAAGACAAACATGGTTTTTACATTGCAGCATGGAAGATTTGATTGATTAAAAATAGGTTTCGTCTGCAGATTATTACTGAAAATCATCAGGTACCAAATGTAGAATTGGTACAGATTTCTGGAATTCATTTTTTAGCAATTTTTAAAGGTTCAATTTTCCCACATAGGTTTCATTAATTTTAATTTTCAGGAATCATAGGTAATGACTTAAAGGACTAATCGGATCTTTTATCATACTTTAGCAATTTTTGAAGGTAAAATGGTCCTGAATAGTTTTCAATGATTTTTATTTTCTGAAATCAGGGCTAGAGAAGTACTCATAGTTCTGTTAGGTGTCTTACTTAAGCTTTTTTTGAAAAGATTTTCAAAGATTTTCATTTTTCGTAGTCATGGCTAATGACTTAAATGGCGATTTCTCCTCTGTCGAAAACCCTTGGCCTAGAGAAGAACTCATAGTTCTTTTAGGTATCTTACTTAAGCATTTTTTTTAAAGGTTTTCAAAGATTTTCATTTTCCGTAGTCATGGCTAATGACTTAAGGGGCTGCTTTTCCTCTGTCGAAAACCGTTAGTCTAGAGAATAATTTATAGCTCTTTTAGGTGTCTTACATAAGAATTTTTTTTTTTAGATTTTCAAAGATTTTCATTTTCCGTAGTCATGGCTAATGACTTAAATGGCGTTTTCCTCAGTCAAAAACCTTTTAGTCAAGACCATTAGCCTTGGTAGAAGTCCTAAGTAGAGAAAATACTTTTTAAAGAAGTTTCATCATTTATATAATTTTTTGGCAACTGTTAAAGATTTTTTAATTTTTTTATTAATAGATAAAATGATTAGATATGGAAGTTGTAATGCAGGTTAGAAGATTAGAAGATTCGAAACTTTTTGAAGATTTCGAGTTGCTGTGATTTGTCGACGACCTTCGTCTTCCCGCCGGCGCTGTTGAATTGGGTCCACCAAGGCAGCCTCGATCGCATGCACAACCGAAATCTCGCCGTGACCTAGGGCAAGCGCATCCGAGTTGGCCGCGGCGCATACACACTTCTGCTAACCCAAATATTTATTTACACAAACACTCGTCGTGCCCGAGAGAGATTATTAAACGAAAGTAGGCCGCGGACGCGTCGAGCGCGGGCAATGTTTGAATAAGAGCGCGTTTTACTGCCGCCTTGCCCGCCGCCCCTCCGCCCCCTGCCCATCCGCCCCTGCCCCTCCGCCCCCAGATCATGCGAAAGTATTTTCAGCGGGCCGATAAAAGTGCGCCTCTTTATTAACAGCGCGCATGTTATAATAATAACGAGAAGATATAAAAAGGCGCGAGATAAGCGCTTGCGAGATCACTAACCTACCACAAATAACTTCGGTTAAAAGTACAGTCCGGGCGAAAAAAGCCGCTCTCTTCGCAGCGCCGAGGCTGCAGCAGACATGACCGCGGCGCTGTTGTTTCGGGGGAACCCCCGTCATCCCTTGCCGGGTGGTACCGGAAAATTCCGCAGTTTTTCCGGGGGCGCGGCCCTCCGGGGTGTGGGGGGCGGAGGCGCGCGCGCGCGCGCGAGTTACACGCGATTTATTTATAACGAGGAACAAGAAAACCCACCATAACCTGTTGTATGGATGTAGTACAGGTCAACTTTACATACACTTTTATGCGAACCCGCCATATGCGGCGGTGATCCATCATGGCCGTCCGCGCATAGCGAGTGCACAAAGCGGGCCGCGCTGCGGGCCGTGAATGGATCGATTGTCGATCGATCGCGGGGGGCCGTGAGCCCAAAAGACAAAACAAAACAAAAACGAAACAAAACAAACAAAAAAAAAACAATTGACAGACGTCAATCTGACAGTTTGCGTCATAACGCGCAGGTGCAGCCATTTGACAGCTTTGACATAACAACATAACCACACTCTATACATTTTCCACAAAAGTACGCGTGGACGCGAAATACGTTAAAGAGTTAAATCGTTTGTAAGACGCAAACACCTGTACAAGTACATTATCAACGCATATAACAGTAAACAATATTACAAGAAAACCATCAAATAATTATACAATGAGCCAAGAATCAGATGCACAATATGAGTCGCCAATACGACTCATATTGTGCATCTGATTCTTGGATGATTATAGTCGTCAATACAACTCATATTGTGCATGTGATTCTTGACTCATTATAGTCGTCAATACGACTCATATTGTGCTCTGATTCTAGGCTCATTATAGTCAAATTATTTAATGAGCCAAGAATCAGATGCACAATATTATAGTCGTCAATACGTCACATATTGTGCATTTGATTCTTGGCTCATTATAGTCGTCAATACGATTGATATTGTGCATCTGATTCTTGGCTCATTGTAGTCGTTAATACGACCCATATAGTGTATGTGATTCTTGGCTCATTATAATCGTCAATACGCTCATATTATGCATCTGACTCTTGGCTCATTATAGTCGTCAATACGACTCATATTGTGCATCTGATTCTGAGCTCATTATAGTCGTCAATACGACTCATATTGTGTATCTAATTCTTCGGTCATTATAGTCTAATTATATAATGAGCCAAGAATCAAGTGCACAATATTATAGTCGTCAATACGACACATATTGTGCATCTGATTCTTGGCTCATTACAGTCGTCAATACGATTCATATTGTGCATCTGATTCTTGGCTCATTATAGTCTAACTATTTAATGAGCCAAGAATCAGATGCACAATATTATAGTCGTCAATGCGACACATATTGTGCATCTGATTCTTGCCTCATTATAGTCGTCAATACGACTCAAATTGTGCATCTGATTCTTGACTCATTATAGTCGTCAATACAACTCATATTGTTGATTCTGGGCTCATTATAGTCGTCAATACGACTCAAATTGTGCTTCTGATTCTTGGCTCATTGTAGTCGTCAATACGACTATCTGATTCTTCTTGGCTCATTATAGTCGTCAATACGATTTATATTGTGCATCTGATTCTTGGCTCATTGTAGTCGTCAATATGTCTCATATAATGCTTCTGATTCTTGGCTCATTATAGTTGTCAATACAACTCATATTGTTGATTCTCGGCTCATTATAGTCGTCAATACGACTCAAATTGTGCATCTGATTCTTGGCTGATTAGTCATTATAGTCGTCAATACGATTCATATTGTGCTTTTGTGCTTCTGATTCTTAGCTCATTGTAGTCGTCAATACGACTCATATTGTGCATCTGATTCATGGCTCATTATAGTCGTCAATACAACTCATATTGTGCATCTGATTCTTGGCTCAATTATATAATCACTCAAGAATCAGATGCACAATATGAGTCGTATTGACGACTACAATGAGCCAAGAATCAGAAGCACAATATGATTCGTATTAACGATTAAGTGCAAATAATTTGATAAAATATCAAGTTATATTTGTTCAAACTTCAATTGGTTATCTCGTAAATTTTTAAATTTGAAAAATATATTCAATTTGTTTCTCAGTTAAATAAAATATACGTGGATTTTGTTGGACAGTTGGACAGACGTCGATTTGACAGACGTCAGTTTTATATGACAAACGTCAATTTCACAGACGTCAGTTTGACAGACGTCACATTGACACACGTCAGTTTGACAGACGTCAGATTGACACACGTCAGTTTGAAAGGCATCAGCCAAAAAAAGATATACGCTCTTAAGCTATGCGCATCGTGTCACGGCACACCCTGTATATATTTCAATCGTTTTCATTATCAGTAGCAGTTAACATTTATTATGACAATTAATTTATATAAAATGGTAAACGTAACGTGATTGATAATTATACATAAGATGAGTCACTGAACTATAAAGCAATAATTCTATACAAAAACAAAAAAAAAAGTGCATATTTTGAGTTACTAATACTAGATACCTGAATCAATAACATAATAATAATAACATGAGTCACGGAACCGTAAATGTAATAATTCTATAAAAGACCAAAAAAGTGTATATTTTGAGTTATCAATACCAAAACAAATTTGTGAACGACAATATAACAAATTGTGAAAACCATAATAATATGAGTCATGAAACAATAATAGTAACAATTCCAAAAAGAACCAAAATAAAATGTATATTTTGAGTCATCAATACCACAATGAAACACATTGTGAAATCCATAATATAATAACAATAACATGAGTCACGGAACCGTAATACTAATAATTTATATTAAAAAAAACAAAACATTCACAATTTGAGTCACTAATAAAAAAAATCCAGTCACGAAATGAGTAAAGAACATTATGCAAATATGAGACATTAGACCCAGAATAAATCAATTATGATAACCATAGTAAGTCAATTATGAAAAGGGCAATGAAAATTAAGCACAATATGAGTCACTGGGACCGGAACAAATTAATTCTGAAAGTCACAATAAGTCAATTATGGCAACGATGATAAAAAATGTGAAAACCATAACTTAATAATACGTGTCACGAAATGGGTAAAGAAAATGATGCAAATTTGACTCACTAAATCCAAAACATATCAATCATGAAAACCATAGTAAATCATTTGTGATAACAGCATTTGAGATGAAAATCTTCGAAAATTATTAAAGAAAATTAGATCTTAAAAAGTTGCAAAAGAATTATATAAGATTTTAAGTTATTAAGTCTTATTAGCCTTAAAAAGTCATTAGCAATGATTTTGGAAAATTAAAAAGATTGAGAAAAGTGAAAACTTGAGTTGTGAAAATCTAAAAAGTGAAATCCTAAAAATGACTAAAATAAAGTGATTTAGGAAAATGAAAATCATTGAAAACTTGGGGAAAATGCAAACTATTCAAAAAACTGTATCCAAATGACACAATATATTATGCATTCTTAAAATCATTAACGCTAATTCGGAAAAATGAAAATCACTGCAAACTATTGAGTAAAACTTATCGTTCCTAAAGTCATTAACGATGATTGAACGTAATTAAAATCCGTGTGTTTTTCAAGCCAATAACGATAATTTTTCATTTTCATTTTCAGGGAAATGAAAATCACTGAAAATTGTCGAGGAAAATGAAAACTATAAAAAAATTTGCAGCATCCAAATGATAAAACAAATTATAAATCCTTAAAGTCACTAACGATAATTCGGAAAAATGTAAATCATTGAAAAGTAATGAGGAAAATAAAAACTTGTGAATTCTTAAAGTCAGTAACGATGATTGAGAGTAATGAATATCATTGAAAATTGTGAAGGAAAAATGAAAATCATTGCAAACTACTGAGAACATTTCAAACTTGAGAGTTGTTAAAGTCAATAACGATGATTGAGCGTAATTAATATCCGTGTGTTCTTCAGGCCATTAACGATGATTCAGGGAAATGAAAATCATTGAAAATTAATGAGGAAAATAAAAACTATAAAAAATTTGCAGCAATCAAGTGATAAAAGAAATTATAAATCCTAAATCACTAACGATAATTCGGAAAAATGAAACTCATTGAAAACGAATGAGGAAAATGAAAACTTGTGAATTCTTGTGAAAGTCATTAACGATGATTGAGGGTAATGAAAATCATTGAAAATTGTTAAGGAAATAGAAAACTATCAAAAATATAACGTACAAATGATAAAAGAACTTGGTTCTTTAAGTCGTTACCAATAATTCAGGTAAATGAAAATTATCGAAAATTGCAGGAGAAAATGAAAATTAAAAAAAAATGCATACAAATGGTAAAAACACTTTTACACGTTTTTAAAGCCTCAACGATGATGACTCAAATCATTTAAAACTATTGAGGAATACTACACCTTAAAAAAATGAAAAAAATATATATAAAAACTGATTAGTGTTAAAACTTCATAAGCGATGATTTCGGAAAATTAAAATTATTGAAAACTATTCAGGAAAATAAACAACTTGAGAACATCGTAAAAATTACTTTAAAAAAAGTGAGTTCCTAAAGTCATTTGACATGATTTCGAAAAATGAAAATCAATGAAAATGATTGGCAAAATTGCAAACTATTACAAAAAAGGAGCCAAATGATAAAAGAAATTATATACAAATCCTTAAAAAAGTCATTAACGATAATTCGGAAAAATGAAAATCATTGAAAACTATTGTGGACAGCTAAACCTTAAAAAATGTAACAGAATGATAAAAGTATTTACAGCCATTACAGTCATCAGCGATGATTCCGATAAATGAAAATCATTGAAAACTATTGAGGAAAATGAAAATTTTGAATATGGCCGGATTTGATTTCATATATATTTGATATTCTTATTTGAATACTTCACTCGATGGAAAAAAATAAAACATGAAGCACGTTATTATTATTATTGTTGTTGCTACTATTATGAATGTTATCGTTATTGCTGCTGTAATGAATGTTATTGTTATTGCTATTGCTATTATTGCTACTGTTGTGAGGGTCAACTATATGATTTAAATCGACAAAGTATAAACCACACGACTATAATTATTATTATTGTTATTATTATGATTGTTATTATTATGATTGTTATTGTTATGATTGATATTATTATGATTGTTATTGTTATGATTGTTATTGTTATTGTTATGATTGTTATTGTTATTGTTATGATTGATTGCTATTATTAGTGCTGTTATGAGTATTGTTACTAAACAGATATCTGATCATCAATTATCACTTACACTTACTTGTAAAAACATTACTTCGAAAACAAATGACCAATTTTTTCATTGAAGTTATGATTGGTCAAGTTGGACGTCGTTGTAGTGTGGATGAAGGTGGAAAAATGAACAAAAAACTCGTCTCTTGGTTCTTTTTGGTGACCAAATGATAATTGATATTGGACTTCCGTGTTCACGTTAACGAGGAGACAATTGATTGGCCATGCTTCTGATAAGGATGGACCTAATCATACTATAGGTAAATATTTAAGTTTCGAATCGAATTAGATGATGTAAACAATAAAAAATTTCATCAGAAAGAATTTTACCACAAGATAACTTTTGTTATCTTTATTAATATTTTAGTAAAAATCATTTTGACATAAATTTGATAATAATTTTGATAATTTGCAATTTATGTAAGAATATTACTTCTACTTATACTTATATAATTAGATTGTATGAATTTGGTGGTTAATACTTGGCGAAACATCATTAAATTAGTATAAATAATGCTTTATGTATAATAACTTATATAATTGTTAATAATTTTTAAATTAGGTACTAAATAAGTTTTTGTGGATTAGTTATAAAATCGCGTTTTTAATAAATTTCACATTTCTCTATATTCTGGAATCATAAATATGCACATTCTTAAATCCATTGTTTCATACAAAGCCATACAAGTTAAGGACATTTTTGTCACAATAATCTGCCCATTGTATTGAAAATGAAGAAAATCGTATACTAAAACCAAGAATTTTAAATATTATAAGTTATGTTAGTTTTTTAATAGTTATTAATAGTTAATGTACCTAACTAAGTTATACACTTTTTCTTAATGATATTAAATATATATGATTTTTGATGAAATTGTCAACTTTTCTTAATATTATACTATTTCTTTCAAAAAGATTTTAATGATATGTATAATAAGATAAATATATTTTTCATTCCATCAATATTTAAGAAGTTTTGATTGTATAATTAATTGTTATTACTGTTCTACATATATCTTTAAAAAATATATATTTGTTTATTAATATTTTATATAATTTTTGCCATTATATTAAAAATCACTAGTAAATATGTATATAATATTCGCTTATTATTTTTTATTGTAATGGTAAATATGGATAAAACCATAAATCTAATTATAACTTTTGTAATGTAATTTTATATAATTTTAAAGTTTTTTGATATAATATTTCGGAAAATACTTAATTATAAACTCTTTTTAAAAAATGTATTGTTGTTTTTGCAATTTTTTGTAGTTGTTTGAATTATTTGATTTATTTAATAAGTGTTTACCTGAAACTATTTAGGTTCTGAAAATTTCCGATTTCCTCAAGTTGTTTGAAAGTGTTATGTTTTTTTTAATGTTTAATGTTTAATACGAGTTCTCTTGCAACTGTTTACTGAAAATTTATGATTTCCAGCAGATGTTTGATTTGTTCAAACATCTGGTTCAGTTGTTTCTTTTTAAAAATATATTTAATACGAGTTCATCTGGAACCTTTTACTGAAAATTTAAAACCACATTTGCGATAAGGCTCAGTGCGGATTAAGAAATCAGTTTACTAACCGCGTTGGCCTCCGCCTCCATCATTCCTGCGCCGTTGGATGTCTGTAGGACTTCGGCGTTATCACCAATCTGTATGGTGATGGTGAGGTGCGGGAGGATGGAACTCACTACTCACAACGTGCATGCGAAAATCTCTCCCCAAACTCGAGCCGAAACTCAAACTCAAACTCGAAACCGAAACTCAGACTCGAAATATTTTTCGCAGGAAAAGCGACGCTCACGCACTCTCGATTTTCTCGATATTGTGGCCGGCGGCCGCACCAAACGCACATGTCCCGTGGATGCACATGCACTTTATGCAGCCTATAGTAAATGCATTTGCGGATCGCATTCGCGGCCTTGCCGTGCACGGAGGAACCCTGAATAAAGACATTTTTAAAGTGGGGATAGAAAATAAAACCTCAAGGGTATAATAATATCGTGTCGGCGCTGCGAGTACGCCAGGAGAGAGGACGCGGTGGACGGGAGGTCGCGGGGGGTCGAGGGAAACGCGTGGAAAAGGGGAAAGTCGCATGGAAATTCGGACGGGTTGGAGCGAGTCAATCGCTCGGAAAATGCACGTGGTAAAGATATTGTGAACGCGGCAGGGCTAAAATCGAGAAAAAAGACGAGAAAAAACAAGCAAATGAGGAAAATAGAACTATATGGGAGTCAAGAGTGAGTCATTCACCTGGAAAGTTCGAGCAAAATAGATGCAGGAGAGCCAACAGTGATGAAAAGCTTTGGAATGGAAAACTAATCGCTTAGTACAAAATATATCAGGTGGTAATTTATAGGAGTAAGAGTGAGTCATTAACCTGGAAAATTCGAGCAAAATAGCTGTACGAGAGCCAACAGTGAGAAAAAGCTTTGGATGGAAAAAATAATCGCGCAGTACAAAATATATCAGGCGGTATTTTATATGAGTCAACACTGAGTCAATGTCAGGTAAATGTCTTCTCAAAAGTACAAAAAAAGACAAGAAAAATCGTGAAAATATAGGTAAAATAGAACTACATAGGAGTTAAGAGTGACGCAATTTATAGGAGTCAGGACTGAGTCAATGTCAGATAAATGTCTTCTCAAAGTACAAAAAAAGACGAGAGAATTCGTGAAAATATAGGAAAAATAGAACTACATGTGAGTTAAGAGTGAGCTAATTTATAGCAGTTAAGAGTGAGGTCATTTATAGGAGTTGTGACTGAGTCAATGTCAGGTAAATAATGTCTTCTCAAAGCAGAGAAACAGAGGACAGAAATTGTGAAAATAGCAAAAATTGAACTACATACGGAGTGAGTCAATCACTTGGAAAATTCGAGGAAAATAGCTGCAGAAGAGCCAACAGCGAGGAAAAGCTTCAAAATGGAAAAAATCCCGTAAGCTATGAAAGTCAAGAGTGAGTCATTCACTTGGAAAATTTGAGCAAAATAGCTGTGCGAGAGCCAACAGTGACAACAAGCTTTGGAAATGAAAAAATAATCGCGCCGTACAAAATTATTTCAGGCGGTAACTTATAGAAGTCAAGACTGAGTCAACGTCAGGTCAATATCTTCTCAAAGTACAAAAAAAGACGAGAGAAATCGTGAAAATATAGAAAACATAGAACTACATAGGAATTAATAGTGAGGTAATTTATAGCAGTTGTGTCAAGTAAATGTCTTCTCAAAGTAGAAAAAAGACAAGAGAAATCGGGAAAATAGGAAAAACAGAACTACATAGGGAGTGAGTCAATCACTCGGAAAATTCGAGAAAAATAGCTGCAGGAGAGCCAACAGCGAGGAAGAGCTTCAAAATAGCAAAAATTCCGTAAGCTATGGAAGTAAAAAGTGAGTCATTCACTTGGAAAATTCGAGCAAAATAGCTGTAAGAGAGCCAACAGTGAGGAAAAGCTTTGGAATAGAAAACATAATCGCTTGGTACAAAATATATCAAGCGGTAATTTATAGGAATCAAGACTGAGTCAATATCAGGTAAATATCTTCTCAAAGTACAAAAAAAGACGAGAGAAATCGTGAAAATATAGGAAACATAGAACTACATATGAGTTAGAAGTGAGGTAATTTATAGGAGTTATGACTGAGTCAGGAAAATGTCTTCTCAAAGTAGAGAAAAAGACAAGAGAAATCGGGCAAATAGGAAAAACAGAACTACATAGGAAGTGAGTCAATCACATGGAAAATTCGAGGAAAATAGCTGCAGGAGAGCTAACAGCGAGGAAAAGCTTCAAAATGGCAAAAATCCCATAACCTATGAGAGTCAACAGTGAGCCAATCACTTAGAAAATTCGAGAAAAATAGCCGTGCGAGAGCCAACATTTAGAAAAAGCTTTGGAAATGAAAAAATAATCGCGCAGTACAAAATTATTTCAGGCGGTAATTTATAGGAGTCAAGACTGAGTCAATGTCAGGTAAATATCTTCTTAAAGTACAAAAAAAAGGCGAGAGAAATCGTGAAAATATAGGAAAACTTGAACTACTTAGGGAGTGAGTCAATCACTTGGAAAATTCGAGAAAAATAGCTGCAGGAGAGCCAACAGCGAGGAGAAGCTTCAAAATGGCAAAAATCCCGTAACCTATGAGAGTCAACAGTGAGCCAATCACTTGGAAAATTCGAGCAAAATAGCTGTGCGAGAGCCAACAGCACATTTAGCACTAATATATCGCGCAATATCAGTGATAAATTACGTTAATTTTGATAAAACACTTTATGAGTTGTCTCAACATAAATGTTGAGAAACATTAAAAAGTGTTGCTCCAATTTTTGTCACCTGTAAATAATGATATCTGAAAAACTACCGTATCAATATCAACGCAATTTGTTACTGATATTAAGTGATATACTTGTATTTAATGTCTGTAATTAAATTTATATCCAATGCGCAAATTTTAAGATATTGCGGTTATTGTACTAGTTGCTATACCATTTAAAATTATCCAACAAATATCTCAAATATCAGTCATTGTAGGTTGATGTAATTATGCACATTTAGCACTGATTTATCGCGCAATATCAGTGAAAAATTTGATAAGGCACTTTTTAAGTTGTCTTGACTTGAATGTTGAGAAACATTAAAAAGTGTTTCTCCAATTTTTGTCACCTGTAAATAATTATATCTCAAGAACTACCGTATCAATATCAATGCAATTTGTTACTTATATTAGGTGATATACTTTTATTAAAAATCTGTAATTTATTTTATATCCAATGAGCAACTTTTAAGATATTGTGGTTATTGTACTAGTTACTATACCTTTTAAAATTATCTAACAAATATCCCAAATATCAGTCATTGTAGGTTGATGTAATTGTGCACATTTAGCACTGATATATCGGGCAATATCAGTGATAAATTACGTTTAATTTAATACAGCACTTTTTGAGTTGTCTCAACATGAATGTTGAGAAACTTTAAAAAGTATTTCTCCAATTTTTGTCATCTTTAAATAATGATATCTCAAGAATTACCGCATCAATATCAACGCAATTCGTTACTGATATTAAGTGATATATTTGTATTTAATATCTGTAATTTAATTTATATCCAATGAGCAACTTTTAAGATATTGTGGTTATTGTACCAATTGTTATACCATTTAAATTTATCTAACAAATATCTCAAATATCAGTCATTGTAAGTTAATGTAATTATGCACATTTAGCACTGATATATCGCGAAATATCAGTGAAAAATTTTGATAAGGCACTTTTTGAGTTGTATTAACTTGAATGTTGAGAAACATTAAAAAGTGTTTCTCCAATTTTTGTCAACTTTAAATAATGATATCTCCAGAACTGCCGTATCAATATCAATGCAATTTGTCACTGATATTAGGTGATATACTTGTATTTAATATGTGTAATTTAATTTATATTCAATGAGCAAATTTTAAGATATTGTGGTTATTGTACTAGTTGCTATACCTTTTTAAATGATCTAACAAATATCTCAAATATCAGTCATTGTATATTAATGTAATTATGCACATTTAGCACTGATATATCGCGCAATATCAGTGAAAAATTTTGATAAGGCACTTTTTGAGTTGTCTTAACTTGAATGTTGAGAAACATTAAAACGTGTTTCTCCAATTTTTGTCATCTTTAAATAATGATATCTAAAGAACTACCGTATTAATATCACCGCAATTTATTACTGATATTAGGTGATATATTCGTATTAAATATCTGTAATTTAGTCGATATCCAATGCGCAACTTTTAAGATATGGTGGTTATTGTACTAGTTACTATACCTTTTAAAATTATCCAACAAATATCTCAAATATCAGTCATTGTAGGTTGATGTAAATATGCACATTTAGCACTGATATATCGGGCAATATCAGTGATAAATTACGTTTAATTTAATACAGCACTTTTTGAGTTGTCTCAACATGAATGTTGAGAAACTTTAAAAAGTATTTCTCCAATTTTTGTCATCTTTAAATAATGATATCTCAAGAACTACCGCATCAATATCAACGCAATTCGTTACTGCTATTAAGTGATATATTTGTATTTAATATCTGTAATTTAATTTATATCCAATGAGCAACATTTAAGATATTGTGGTTATTGTACCAATTGTTATACCATTTAAATTTATCTAACAAATATCTCAAATATCAGTCAGTGTAAATTAATGTAATTATGCACATTTAGCACTGATATATCGCGTAATATAAGTGATAAATTACGTTAATTTTGATACAGCACTTTTTGAGGTGTCTTGACTTGAATGTTGAGAAACATTAAAAAGTGTTTCTCCAATTTTTGTCATCTTTAAATAATGATATCTCAAGAACTGCCGTATCAATATCAATGCTATTTGTCACTGATATTAGGTGATATGCTTGTATTTAATATCTGTAATTTTGTTTATATTCAGTGAGCAACTTTTAAGATTTTGTGGTTATTGTACTAGTTGCTTTACCTATTAAAATTATCTAACAAATATCTCAAATATCAGTCATTGTTGGTTAATGTAATTATGCACATTTGGCACTGATATATCGCGCAATATCAGTGATAAATTACATAAATTTTGATAAGGCACTTTTGAGTTGTCTTGACTTGAATGTTGAGAAACATTAAAAAGGGTTTCTCCAATTTTTGTCACCTGTAAATAATGATATCTCAAGAACTACCGTATCAATATCAACGCAATTTGTTACTGATATTAGGTGATATACTTGTATTTAATATCTGTAATTTAATTTATATTCAATGAGCAACTTTTAAGATATTGTGGTTATTGAACTAGTTGCTATAACTTTTAAAATTATCTAATAAATATCTCAAATATCAGTCATTGTAAGTTAATGTAATGATGCACATTTAGCACTGATATATCGCGCAATATCGGTAAAAAAAATTGATAACGCACTTTTTGAGTTGTCTTGACTTGAATGTTGAGAAAAATTAAAAAGTGTTTCTCCAATTTTTGTCATCTTTAAATAATGATATCTCAAGAACTACCGTATCAATATCAACGCAATTTATTACTGATATTAGGTGATATACTTGTACCCCACATCGATAATTTAATTTATATCTAATGAACAACTTTTAAGATATTGTGGTTATCGTACTAGTTACTATACCTTTTAAAATTATCTAACAAATATCTCAAATATCAGTCATTGTAGGTTAATCTAATAATGCACATTTACCACTGATATATCGCGCAATATATGTGTTAAATTACGTTCATTTTGATACGGCACTTTTTGAGTTGTCTCAACTTAAATGTTGAGAAACATTAAAAAGTGTTTCTCCAATTTTTGTCGCCTGTAAATAATGATATCTCAAGAACTACCGTATCAATATCAACGCAATTTGTTACTGATATTAGGTGATATACTTGTATTTAATATCTGAAATTTAATTTATATCCAATGAGCAACTTTTATGATTTTGTGATTATTGTACTCGTCGCTATACCTTTTAAAATTATCTGAAAAATATCTCAAATATTAGTCATTTTAAGTTAATGTAGTTATGTAGTTTTTTTCTCACAGATAAATCAGTTTTAAATTGGCGCTTGCAATTGCTGCAAGTTGTATGAAAACATACTTAAGCTAGGTAATACTAGAGCTGGTACCATATAATCTGGCGAGTGTAATATAATACTGAGTTCAGCACATTGTTTGAATTTACAGTAGGTATGATAACTGCTTGGTCAAACACGATGAATAACATGTGAATAAAAACACGCTGTTTATTTTTTTTATAATTAGAAGATTTGTGCCATGTAATTGCTATACATGGATATATGAGTAATTTTATGTTTGTATGGTATTTTTCCGCCAAGATGAGTGTATCGAAATGTCGCGATGTCTAACTTATTTCAGTCTGACGAAAATCAAAAAATAATTCGAAAATTGTAAATGGCAGTTTTTTATTCATCTTGAAATTTTTTAATTTTCCTTAAATTGTAAATGACAAATATATTTTTTTCATTTTTATGTATGTAAATGTATGTCTAAAATTGTAAGTGACATCTATTTTTTTCATATTCTTTTTAATTTTCAAACCTTGCCTTTTAATATTATTGTTTTTTGATATTCACATATTTTAATTTTCAATATTTTTCTAAAATTGTAAATGTCAAATCCCTTTTTTTTTCATATTCATGCATGTAAATGTATGTCTAAAGTTGTAAATGACAATTTTTTTTTCATTCTGTTAATTTCCAATTTTTTTCTTTTAAAATTGTTGATTTTTTGAACTTGTTAGTACGCTCAATCCTCGACGTGGGAAGCCATTGCGCCGGATTTAATTAAACAAATCGTACGCAAGAAAGCGGAACAAACTACCAACTCCGCACGCTAATTGCACACCTCGCGAAGCCGCGGACATTTTGCCCGAGGAGCTAACAACGCGCCGCGCGAACCGGAAGTTTCCCAACGCCATTTTCCGCCGCACTTTTTCCGTCCAATGCAAACCAAGAGCGCCTGCCGATAAGTTTACATTACTTTGACAGCTGACAGTTGACATATTTTGACAGGTGACAAGTCAAGGGCGCCAACTGAAACATCTGAAACAATTTTGACAGGTGACAAATCATGGGCACCAGCAGAAACAACTGCAACAATTTTGACAACTGAGAAATCAAGAGTGCCAGCCGAAACAATTCCAACAATTTTGACAGCTGACAAATCATGGGCACCAGCCAAAACAACTGCAACAATTTTGATAACTGAGAAATCAAGTGCCAGCCAAAACAATTCCAACAATTTTGACAGCTGACAATGGAAACATTTTGACACATAGACAACGCCAGTAGAAACAATTGTATGATTTTGACAGCTGAGCTGTGTGTATGTGTTCAACGTTAGTGCGTTTGTTTTTGTAAGTGTACGTATCTAAAAATAAGTTCTAATTAAAATAAACATTTCTTTTGTTAACAAAGGCCACCATACATTCATACATTACAAATTTATACAAATAATTTTCTATGGTTTTCTTGTGTTTTGTTTTCTGATTTCTGTCTTGGATCCGGTTTTGATCAACAAATTTTGGTCTTCCCCTTTGCTTTGTAAAAAAAATACATTGTCCATAAGTTTCAATACAGTTTTCAAAAATTCTCTCGTTAATTATTTGCAGCTATTAACAAAGGCCGCCAAACATTCATACATTACAAATGTATACAAATAATTTTCTGTGGTTTTCTTGGGTATTGTTTTCTGATTTCTGTCTTGGATCATGTTTTGATCAACTAATTTTGGTCTTCCTCTTTGCTTTGTAAAAATTTTACATTGTTCATAAGTTTCAATACAGTTTTCAAAAATGCTCTCGTTAATTATTTGCAGCTGTTATTATTTTTAATATTCACGCATGCAGTTTTGTAATATGCGTTAGTTTATTAATAAATTTATGCAGAGTGATGATTGTGCTTATTTTTAAGTAAATATTTGCTCACGTGCGCATTTTTATGCCAGTAATTATATTACAAGGACCGTTACTATAACGGTTCAATTAAAAATATTATGGAAAATTATTACTGTAAGTGGAAAACAATTTTTTTTTCTATATTATTACTCAATCAGTTTTTTTTTGTTAGTGCATCAAATGGCAAAAAAAATCATAATTCGTTCAGTAATCAATATAATTTCTTAATAGTTATTTATGGTACAAGTACGTAAAGTAGTGCCAAAAAGGCACTACTAACAAAGTTTGTTCCGCAATGAAACAAACATTAACTTTGTTTTGCTATCATTTTGTGCTATGGAAATTTTGCTCATAAGTTTGAATGGAAACTGTGAGGAAAATGTGTGAACATTGTAAATAATTGAGAGATTGACGTGAGTTAGCTTTTCAATGATGGGGCAAAATGAAAATTATTAGGAAAGTATGAAAAAAATGGTAAGATAAATGTTTGAAAACTACAAGGAATATGTACGAAATAGATGAAGAAAATTTGCAAAAATGGAGGAAATAATAGTAAGTTTTGTTTGAATATTCAGGAAAAATAAAAATTTCTAGAAAAGCATGTGAAAACGATGAGGAAAATGTTTGAAAATTTAAAATAATTGAGTGATAGACGTGAGTTAGCTTTTCAATAATAAGGCAAAATGAAATTTGATAGCAAAATTTAAGAATATATAAGATATATGTTTGAAAACTACAAGGAAAATGTAAAATTTTGTAAAAATTGAGGAAATAAATGTAAGTGTTGTTTGAATATTCGGGAAAAGTAAAAATGATGTGAAAAACTATGAAGAAAATGTGTGAAAGTCTGATTAATGTTTTAATAAAAATATATGTCTTTGAATTTTTGAGCCAATTTGCCAATGAGCCAAATTTGTTAAAATTGAGGAAGTAATCGTAAGATTTGTTTGAATAGTCAGGAAAAAATGGCAAAAATGGAGGAAATAAACAAAAGTATTGTTTGAATATCCAGGAAAAATAAAAATTTCTAGAAAAGCGTGTGACAAACTATGAGGAAAATGTGTGACAATTGAGAAAATCTCCACGTGTGTTATTTTTTAAGCACTTGACTGAGTCATTGTATGAAACATGCGGTAAAATGAAAATTTTAGGATAATAAGTGGAAATTTTCCTATTAAGTTTGCATGAAAACTGCGAGGGAAATGTGCGAACATTGAAAAATCACAGTGTGAAAATAATTGAGTGATAGACGTGAGTTATTAGATGCTTTCTAATGAAGCAAAATGAAAATTGATAGGGAAATTTGAGAAAATGGTTGAAAACTACATGGAAAATGTACGAAACAGATGAAGAACATTTGTGAAAATTAGGGTAATAAACTAAAGCTTCATTTGAATATTCGGGAAACGTAAAAATTGACAGAAAAGTGAAAGTTATGAGGAAAATGTGCGAAAATTGGGAAAATCTTCCCGTGTGAAAATTTGATCAGTTCTTGAATAAAAATATCAGTGCTTGAATTTTTGGGCCAATTGATGTATATACCATATATGACGATATATATTAGAAAATTGACCTAAATTTGTAAAAATTAGAGGAAGATATGCACTTCTGTCTGTGATCTTAGAGGAAGATCTGAACTTCTGTCTAGTGATCTTAGAGGAAGATCTGAACTTCTGTCTAGTGATCGTAGATGAATATATGAACTTCTGTCTAGTGATCCTAGAGGAAGATCTTAACTTCTATCTAGTTATCGTAGAGGAAGATCGGAACTTATGTCTGTGATCCTAGAGAAAACCATGTGAAAGTTATGAGGAAAATGTGTGAAAATTAAGAAAATCTTCCCGTGAGAAAATTTGATCAGTGCTTGAATAAAAATATCAGTGCTTGAATTTTTTGGCCAATTGATGTATATATCATATATGATGATATATGTGAGAAAACTGACCTAAATGAGTAAAAACTAGAGGAAGCTATGCACTTCTGTCTGTGATCTTAGAGGAAGACCTGAACTTCTGTCTAATGATCCTAGACGAAAATCTGAACTTCTGTCTAGTGATCGGAGAGGAAGATTTGAACTTCTGTTTGTGGTCCTAGAGGACGATCTGAACTTCTGTCTAGTGATTCTAGAGGAAAATATGCTCTTCTGTCTGTGATCTTAGAGGAAGATCTGAACTTCTGTTTAGTGATCCCAGAGGAAGATCTGAACTTCTGTCTGTGATCCTAGAGGACGATCTGAACTTCCGTCTAGTGATCCTAGAGGAATATCTGAACTTCTGCCTGTGAGCCTAGAGGAATATCTGAACTTCTGTCTAGTGATCCTGGAGGAACATCTGAACTTCTGTCTGGTGATCTTAGAGGAAGATATGAAGTACTGTCTGTGATCCTAGAGGAATATTGGAACTTCTATCTAGTGATCCTAGAGAAAGATCTGAACTTTTGTTTGTAATCCTAGATGAAGATCTGAACTACTGTCTAGTGATTCTAGAGGAAGATATGAACTTATGCAATTTGATTTTTTTTTAAATTTTCATTACTATCATAACATTTGTTCCAAAGCAACAAACTTTAATTTGCCCTTCACATATTTCTCCTTTATTTCTTTTCTTTATTTTGTTTTGTTATCATCTTGTTATTCTTGAAGTAGCCCTGAAATTTAGAATATTTGATGTTTCTTATAAATTATTACTATTACAACTGCTTAGTGCGAACATGTATTCCAATTATTTATAATTATCTATTACACAATTATGATGATGATGAAGTTTATGATATTGATATACATATGATATATGGTAATATATGTGGAATAGGCTAGTGAACTTCTGTCTAGTGATCATAGAGGAAGATCTGAACATCTGTCTAGTGATCTTAAAGGAAGATCTGAACTGCTGTCTAGTAATCCTAGAGGAATATCTGAACTTCTGTCTGTGATCCCAGAGGAAGATCTTAACTTCTGTCTGTGATCCAAGAGGAAGATCTGAACTTCTGTCTAGTGATCCTAGAGGAAGATCTGAACTTCTGTCTGTGATCCTAGAGGAATTTCTGAACTACTGTCTAGTGATCCTAGAGGAAGATTTGAACTTATGCAATTTGATTTTTTTTTAATTATCATTACTATCATAACATTTGTTCCAAAGAAACAAACTTTAATTTGCCCTTCACATATTTCTCCTTTATTTATTTTCTTTATTTTGTTTTGTTATCATCTTGTTATTCTTGAAGTGGCCCTGAAATTTAGAAAATTTGATGTTTCTTATAAATTATTACTATTGTAACTGCTAAGTGCGAACATGTATTCCAATTAATTATAATTATCTATTATATAATTATGATGATGATGAAGTTCATGATAATGATATATATATATATATATATATGGTATATGGTAATATATGTGGAATAGGCTATAGACTTTCTTCTTTATAGGTGTTTATTTTCAGGAGTTTTCAGGTTTCATAATTCATTTTGATTTACTTCCATTTAGTAATAAATTATTACTATTACAACTGCTTAGTGCGAACATGTATTCCAATTATTTATAATTATCTTTTACATAATTATGATGATGATGAAGTTTATGATATTGATATACATATGGTATTTGGTAATATATGTGAAATAGGCTACAGAATCTTTTCTTTATAGGTGTTTATTTTCAGGAGTTTTCAGGTTTCATAATTCATTTTGATTTACTTCCATTTAGTGGTCCTAGAAGAACACCTAAATTTCTTCAGTTCGCACTTATTTAAATTATTATTATTATTATCATCACAACCGCATTTTCAGGAGATTTTCAGTCAGGATTTTCATTTTGTTTTGTTTACATCTAATGTTCCAAGAAGTAGCCCTGAACTTCTGAAATTTCCATTTTACGTATATATACGTATATTCGTATATATATACGTATATATTATGGTAATATATGTGGAATAGGCAATAGATTTTCTTCTTTATAGGTGTTTATTTTCAGAAGTTTTCAGGTTTCATAATTCATTTTGATTTACTTCCATTTAGTGGTCCTAGAAGAACACCTACATTTCTTGAGTTTCAACTTATGTAAATTATTATTATTATTATTATCATCATAACCGCATTTTCAGGAGATTTTCAGTCAGGATTATTCATTTTGTTTTGCATACATCTAATGTTCCTAGAAGTAGCCCTGAACTTCTGCAATTTCCATTTTTCGTTTTCATTTTATTGTTATTATTACCATAACTGCGCATTTTCAGGAGGTTTTCAGTGGCCCTGGAAAATGCGCCATTCGGGCTTAAAAATAAACTGGAGATGTTGCGGCCTTATTGTGCCCGGCTGACCTGAAAAATGCTCCAGAAATAAAAACGAAGGCCTCCATGGCGAAAATACGCGCAATTCAACACACACTCTTTGTTAATTCCCAAGACGTGGCAAAAAGTGGTGGGCGGAAACGAGAAATTTCAAACATCAATTTCAATTCTCCTAAAATGTTGTCATTTCCGCCGAATATTTTGCTTTCAAAGGTTTCTATTTCTAGTGACTTTTGCAATTTTAAAGATTTTTCGCTTTTTTCTAAAACAAAAGTTTTAATAACAACATGGAATAAAAATACAAACAAACAACATTAATCTTTGTTTCATTATGGAACAAACAAATTGATTCATTCAAAGAAACAATTGAAAAATAAAAAATAAAATTAGAGAACTTAATGAACAAATGAAAATATAAAAACAGATGAAAAATCACTTTTTTCTAAAACAAAAATTATAATACTTATGGAGTATTACAATCAGATGACAATATCTATATGTGTACATCATATACTCATGTGAAAGAACCAAGAATGTAAAAACCCGTGAAACAACATAAATCTTTGTTTCATTATGGAACAAACAAATTGATTCATTCAAAGAAACAATTGAAAAATAAAAAATAAAATTAGTGAACTTAATGAACAAAATGAAAATATAGAAACAGGTGAAAGCCAAATAAAAATAACGTCCGCAACATTGTGTAATAAATTAATGTTTGCTTCATTGTTTGCTCATTTGTTTCATTGGAATAAACAATAGAGAAAAATTACAATAAACACGTGAAACCCGCGAACACAATGGGGAGAAAAAAAATACAATAACAGATGGGAGCGAAATAAAATTAATGTTTCGTGGGTGGGAACAATGAAAAAACGAGGGCCGCCCCCCGGTTGAGCGGGGGTGGAGCCGGGGGCGCCAATTACCGCTGAAAATTCGTGTAAAACCGAACACCGAAAATTGCGCGCAATTTCAGCTCGAAATTATTCAGGCGATGATCATTTGAAACCACTCGAAAATTGCCCCGCAACACGAATATTATTAGGGGCTGCGGGGGGCGATTGCCGCCGATAGCGGCCCTCCGCCCCCGCAATTTCGATAATTCCACCTGGGGGTGTGCGGGGGCGGCGCGGGAGGGGGCGGTCGATCGGATCGGAAGGCGATTTCTTAGGATATTGCATTTGATGGGGGATTTGGCATACTCAGGGATTGGTGAGTATGGTATGGTATGGGCATACTTTGTGAGTAGGTACTTACTATTTTATTTTTAGTAATAATAACTACTTGGCGAAATATTGAGAATTATAAAGTTTATTTCGTGTGCTTACTTTTGTGTGTGTAGCATCTTTCCAATTAACGTGGCAAATTTTGATGTGGCTTATATTGACGCAATTGATCAGGAAATAGTTCAAAATGTTCTATTATAGTGATAAGTTCGTTATACAGGCAAAATTTAACTGTTCATTTGCAGCTCTGGGGATTAATTTGTACATGTATGATTTTTTGTTGATTGTTAATTGTGTATACATTCATTGAGGATTGGCAAATATAATTCAAATTATAATCCTAATTACAAACAACATGAATAATATATCATAAAACTTATAATCCCCAACTACACACAATACCCAAAAACAACCGACGCTCACATATTCATATCCCCATTTTTTGTATGCAAATATCTTTAAAAAAAATTAAATCCCATATTTTCACATACGTGTATTAAAAAACAACCCTCATTCATACCCTGATTAATTTTTTTTAAATTCATCGCCCTAATAATGCAGCAATGATGACGCGCAGAGTTCTCTGCCCTAATTGCGAGCGAACATTTTTTTTCCACGCCGACTGTGATTCTCTCATACGTAAGCAGGGGGTTGGGGGTGCGTTTAATTAAGCGACCCCCGCCCGGATTTCTCGAGAGTCACTCTCTACATCGGCGTGTTTGCTTGGCGCCCCCTATGAGCTCTCTATTTTTTTTGCCCGCACAAATAGAAATTCATTGCGCGGCGAAACTAATAAGCTCCGGCAATAATGGCGCGCGCAAAAAAAAAACTCCCCTCGGTCTGTGGGGGTTGGCGAAAAAAATTACAAATCGACGTTTAATGCGCCCCGGCGGAATGATCCGGCGGATTTTTCGCCCCGTAATCGCGTTGGCGCATTGCTTTTTTTTGTTTCGGGTGAATTTCGTTTGTTTCGCTTGACAGCTATGGAGTGAAGTGACACCATTTTTTTTTTAGGTTAGGGGTGGAATGTGAGGGTTGTTAACAAAAGAGGTGCAGCGGGGGGTCATTAGAAACTTGTTTTAGCGGCGGTTTTGATG